>JAITYX010000001.1:12047500-12672500 GCA_021018815.1 Talinum fruticosum | reverse complement strand
TTGTCTAATTTGATTTGTTTGAATCAGGAGTTTCTCTGTCTTTCTACTTACTTTTTAATTTTGTGTCTATTCTATCATTTTCAAAATACGACATGCATCCACGCTTTTACCATACTTATGTTAAGTGTGGAAATGGTATGAGTGGACAAATATTCCACACACTAAATAAGTCGGATGAGAGTTGTCTTTAACCGCACATTTGCGTAAAAATATTTCCTTTATGTGTTTAATTTTTATAAAAATTCTTTTCAATTATTTTTTAAAAAATTCTTTTTGATTGTATATTTAGTATTTGACTTATATGATTATCATAAATTGTCCAATCCAGAAAAAATTCTTTTTATGTATTTCAATTATCTCAAAATAACCGGCACTCTCACTATCTCGCCACGTTTATTATCCATGCTAAATAATCATTTTTTCAAGAGATGTAAATCACCACTCTTAATATACATAGATATACCTTAATAGGTTACTACCACTCTTACAAAAGTAGTTATATTTTTTCACATTATTATGTGTGAAAATGATTGCGAGCAACTCATTTTTGCTTATTTTTCTACCACACTCAATCATGTGTAATTAGATAAGGGTGGAAGCATACCATATTTTTTTTTAATGGTGATTGTAGCATTTTTTATTATTAATCTCATTTATAAATGTAGTTATTCAATATTTACTTTTTAGTTCATAACTTATTAAGGAGTATTAGATTACTCCGTGCAAAGCATGGGTCCGGACTAATATTAGTATAATCATATTAATCTCTTACTCTCTACATATTAATTAGGCAATTGTTGAGATGAAATCTCTTTGTGCGTAAAAATTATTTATTTTAGCTTAAATTCTGTATTTTTTAATTAGAAGCTATTATATTGTTTAACATTACTTGAATTATGATTTTTTTTTATATTTCATATCATTATCATGTCATGACAACAATCCCATAAGAAAATATTTAAGTGGGTATAAAATTTCTCATAAATATGATCATGATGTTGTATATTGTCTCATCAATATATTTAAATATTTTAAGTTTTATAAGTGAATACTTTATATGAAATTTTTTTATTTATATTTTTTGTGAGTATTTTCAACTTTTGATATACTTTTATATTCTAAAAATACAATATTCCTTACATTTCTCTCCAAATAAATCAATGGATGTAAAAAAATGGTTAATGGGACATTATTGTCTAATCTTTAGTTCATATTTGAAATTCATCAATGTGTGATTTTTTTTTGACCGAGGTATAACCCGTTTCAAACCACAAGCTTTTATCAATGCGTGATTATATTATTATATTATTTATTAGTAATTTTAATTACCAATAAAAAATAAAAGTGTTCAAACTTTATTGTAAATTTTAAATAATTGAATTTTATGATGGTTATTTTTTTTTTCGGTAAGAAGTTTCAGTGTGCATTTCATTACCCAGTGTGGAATACAGGCCTATAGCCTTTTACAATGTGCATGGACTTTTCCTATGATGGTTAAATTATATTTACTCCTTAACCTTTTTTTTTTTACAACGTTGGAAAACTATATTCATTTGAATTAGATTACCAAGATATAATAGTTATATGTACGAAAGTTTTAATGGAAATGTACTCCTTATGTGTGCTTATAAATTGTATGCTTATAAATTATATAATTTTAAATTGATTATTTTTAAGGTAAATATCTATTCGTCCTATTAGGAGGGTATAAGTATAGTTTTGTGTGTTAATATTGTAATGATATATGCTAGCCTATTATTGATAATTTATACTCATATGTATAAGCATTTTAATGATGGTTATTAAAGTTTTGATCCGGATGTAATAATGTTACGATTCTACGATTCATTGGAATCTTATGATTCTAGTTTAATTTCAAAAATCTATCGTAAAATTGTATAATAATTCTACTATCCTCGATTCATTAGAATTTAATTCCACGATTCTAAATAAAATTCATAAAGTACCTACAAATAATTACATTTTGTATCAAAATCTTTGATAGAGTATAGTTGCACTGGATTTTTATAAATTTTTATGAATGTGACAAATATTTTTATTTTTATAAAACATAATTTTATTATTACAAACAAATATTAGAATCTTACGATTATCGATCCAATTCGTAATTCTTATTCTAACCATCCCACCCACGGCCCCCTAAATTGATTCTAATTTGGATATTAATTCTAACAACCTTGAATTTAATAGGTTATAATAATGTGTGATACGGTTAGATTTTTGGTTTACATATACATACATTTAATACGTTATAATATGTATAGTTAGCCGATTAGAGGCTCATATGTTGAGATTTTTTTCATAAATATTATTATTACATTGTTGGGCATTATTTATATAATATAAATATTATGCATCCTATTACGAGTTATTAGAATAAATAGAGACATAAAATGACGAATTGAGGTAAAGACAATGAATTGTGAAAAGTTGAAACATTGAATTAGGTGGTATCTACTTGTGGTTATTGTGGCTCGTAAAAGGAATTAAGCTTTCTAAATTAGTGAATTGAAAAAGGCATAGTCGGAAAAGAGTTGAGAAGGACATATCCGTGATTGAATCATAGCTATATGTGCAAGTGATTGTATTAAACGATGTTCAAAAGTAGCTTCGAAAGGAGTTATGTATTTTACGCGAATAATTCTTGAATGTAATTTCTTGAGAACTGCTTTTCAAACGTGAATATGTTTTAAAGAAGTGAAACTTATTTGAGAAAGTGAAACCGATGGAAAAAATGAAATTAGAGGGGTGACATGTAGTGCTATGCCTTCTATGATATTAAACTGATTTACGATTATGGTTCAAAACCAAGTTTGATAAGTGATTGTGATCACTTCAGCTTTTGAACGAATTTTGGGCTAAGGAATGTTTAGACCAGAGGAAGGAGGTGGTCGTGCGTATCGAGGCCATGGGGTCCTTGCGTATCAGGATGCCCATAAACCAGAGAGGTTGATTCTTTCCTGACGAGGAAAGTGGAGCCTTCTAGATATTTGACTATAGATAGGTCCCGGAACTCGAGTCGTGGGTCGCGCCCGAAAACCATCCGGTGCTAGTTCAATTGTCTAAAGCCCCGAAAAGATATTCGATCCAGGACTCGAAAGTATTTGAAAGAAAGTGCAGGTGGCACCTTGTTTAAAGTGATTCAATTCCCAAAATGATTGCAATCCGTGCTTTTGAATGATTGAAGTGTTATGAGTTTTATGTTTCAAATGATTTCAATAGATTTCATTGAAAAGTATATAGATTTGTATTATGTTATTATGCTTTTACGGATTTCATTATTATGAGTAATATGTGTAAAGAATTTCAATTTTAAGGGTATAAGACTCCGATGTAAAGGTTTGCTCTTGGAGAGTCTTAGTCACCCTAGAGGGAGGGTGAATAGGGTGAAGAGGAAATTTTAACAATATCGAAGCGTTAAAGTTTAAACTGAATAATCAAGACAATATGAGTCTAGATTGGAATCGGAAAAGTATGCACTTAGATTTACGTGGAAACTCTCCTGGGGTAGAACACCACGACCAGTGCTAATGCAACCACCAAGTCAAATCCACTATTTTGAATCCACAAAATACACTAGACTAACTCAACCAAAATTGCTCCCTTAAACAATTCCTTACGGAATTTTCCTAGACTCAAAAGTTCCTTTATCTCGATTTAGTACTTCCTAACCGAGGTAACCTTTACAGACTAGGAACAATCGAGCTGAGTTAAGCCTTATAGCTCAGTCAACGGACCTTACTTAGAGAGTAAGAAAGAGTATGTGATCTGATTACAAGACTTTACAACTCGAAAAGTGTTAAGTACGGACTAGGAGTTGTAAGAAGAAGATGGAATGAGTATTATACAAAGAGGTACCATTTCAACAATGTGTTCAACAATCTTCAAGTCTTGTGAAGTGGCTTCTATTTATAGATAACTAATAAGATTAGTCGTTGTGACTATCACCTAATTAGAAGTCCTTTGTGACCGTTGTAATGGTTCTTCTGCGTCGATCGAAAAGATCCGTTGAGATATGAACGTTGTGTAACGGATCTTAACTCTTTAGGATGTCCCAATCCACTGGTGGTGTCTAAAAAGTAGGGTGGAAACCACCGTTGACCTTAGCATTGAAGATTTCTAGTTTTGGAAACAGACAGCCCTGCACACGGCGTCTAGGCCTTGTTCGAAGTAGAAAAGCCTTGTCTCGCGGTGATTAACGACTTGAAGCCGCTTACTTTTACAATTCAAAAATAGGATAACCTTGTTTAGATAACCTACAAAAGTAAACAAATTTTGGTTCTCAAAGCATAAAATACTTTGGTCCAAGATTAGGCACAGATAATAATTTAATTAAGATAATTAAGTGCATAATTATCTCGAGACCTAGAAGAGTGGAATTTTCCGAGTCTAATATTCATTATACTCAAATTCCATCCGAGTTAGTCTTAGAAAAGATCAAGTTATAAAGAGAATATTAGAGTATGAGTACTTGATCTAGACAAATATGTTTCAAACAAACATGCTCGACTTAGAAAGTTGAATTAATGCTCGTAATTCACTTTAACTTAGAATATGAAGTCGAACACAAATTAAAAGTGTTAGAGAGATTGTTTGAACATGCGATAAGTCTAAGTAGTGTCCGAGTGACTCGAAGCATCGGTATGAGTTGATAAACAAGAATGTGATTTCCGAGTTAGTCGAATCGAATGAAAACATATGCAATAGTTTCTATAACACTCAGAATAACTCATAATCAAAACCTAGGAGAGATAAGGTTTGTACTTGAGTCCTTTGATAGTACTCAAAATGATATAAATTTAGAGTCCGAGTCTTCAATCTCCCCTTTTTGATGAAAGGCATTCCATACTTAGATAGAAACTTTGTTAGTGGAATAATCAAGAGTTTTCATTCTTATTCATGTGGCGGAGAATATATTAGAGCTTAGAGTAAAATATCGCAGAGAAATAAATGAAGTGATTCAGACTTAGAATGATGAATGAAAAAATTCTGAGAAGTTATATCGTAGCAAAATACACTAAGAAATGTAAACTCGTAAAGAAGCAAAATATTCACGAATTCGAAACTTCATTTATATATTCATAAGCATAGAAAATATATACATAGGAAAGGGTGATAAAACTCCCCTAAATAAGACAACAAATTTTCTAAAGCTTATCCCCCTTGCCTTTCAACAAAAACAACAAAATGGGGAAGAATGTATAAAGTAGATACAATTTGTGTCCGGACAAAAAAATGAAAAACAAAAAGAGAGAAAAAAATTAAGACGGTGGAGTGAGGGCTATCTAAGTCGCAGCGGATGAACGTGCCGTGCGCCTTCACCGATATGAACGTGAAGACGTTGAAGATCTTGGCGGTGGCATCACCGGTATCTCCGGGATGGGCTCAGCTCCGAGTGGTTGACCCGGAACAAGATCATCCAGAGGTTCATCCTCTTGGAATTTGATGGAGGGTGGCGCTTCCTCAAGTTTGACTGCTGCCGACTAACCAGGGTCAGCGAGGTCTTCGACTCACTAAGACTCGTTGTATGAGTTGATCGGCTCCGGTTGAGTGGCGGGAGCACCTTGTCCCTCTCGCTTATTCCTTTTCTCCTTCTTTTTCCTCCTTCTATTATGCTTCCTTCTCACCTTCCTCCTTCTCCTCGAAGGAGCCGCTCAGCCGTAGCCTCCTCTTCTTCTTCACTGCCTCTTCGGATGGAAATTTGGCGAGGCTCGAGGACTCTTCGGATGTGTCTAAGATTTCCGGGTCCTAAGTCGCTTTAGAGCACCTTTCTCCGAGGAGCTTCTACTTCTTAACCAAGGCTTTCATCTCAAGGAGCACATCCTCGCCGCTTCTCGGATTTGAGATTGGGCTGTCTTTTGGTTAATGGTCATAGATCGAAGAATAGTCTTGAATGACCGAAGAGTGTCCTTTATCTCAGTGGACACAGAGGAGAGCTTGTCTATCATTGTGGCGGACAAGGCGGCAGTGACAGAGGAAGGGGCACCTGAGGTGGAAGCACCGCCAGGTGGAGGAGGGAGTGAGAGTGGAGTTTGAGTCTAAGGCGGAGGAGAGGATTGCCTCGGCTCCGAGTTGTGGACCTAGACACCGAGGTAGGTTTCCTGGTATCCATAGCCTAGAAGCTCTTTTCGCCAACCACTATGGCAACCTCGAAACCTCGTTAGGATCTAAGGGGAGCAGGACTTTGAATTGTTTGAAGATGAAGGTGAGGAGGCCCAAAAAGGAAGAGGGGTGGATTTCTTGGTCCGAGCCGGCACGAGGCCATTTACTCGATAATAGCAGGAAAGAGGTCTACATCATAGCCCTCGAGTATGTCAAACAAAACCTTGAGAATCTTGGAATTCGGATTCTCTTTGTCTGGAATGCCTGAGAGAAAAAGGTTCTCATCAGCAGGAAACAAAGGAGATGTGCCTTAGACTTCATCTCGAGTCACACATAAGTTTTTGCATGACTCAGGGATCTCTTTGGCATATTTCTCGAAGAATTCATCAAGCAAACTCATTGAAGGGGATAGGGTTGTTGTTGAGGAAAAGATAAGAAACTTTGAATAAGCGGTGGAGGAGAGAGACGTTGATACGAGCCACCACATCACGAACTCTGGAGGTGAGGATCCCCTCGAGCTAGAAAGGTTGAAATAGAACTCAGCTATGAGTTCTGGATATATAAACTCGCTAAACTAGAGGAAATTATATACCCCTGTAGTTTTGATGTGGTTCAACCATGAGAATTTTGTGGTTGGGAAGAATTTGTCATCCAATGTCGGTGTTGGGTGACAAGGATCTTAGAGGGGTTAGAAGAACCCTCTTGGCTTTTGGTTTGAGGTTTCTTGGTTGTAGAACCAAGAAAATCTAGGGCAAAACCTCTTTTCGGCATGGTTATGGATTTTTGAGAAGAAAAGAGAGTGAACTTCGAGAGAAGACAATGAGTTAGCTCGAAGAGGGGGAGAGAGAGAGAGAGAGAGAGAGAGAGAGAGAGAGAGAGCACCGAGAGCTTAAGGTTTTCTTACTTGCTTAAGAGTGAACTCTTGCTCTTGAAAGTACTCGAACTTGCTTGAGAGCTAGTATGCGAGAGTGTGAGTGACTAGAGAGTAAAGTAGCGAAATGAAGGAAAATAGATGCTATTTATAGAGAAAGAAATGTCCTTCATTATCCGTTCGATCCAACTCCAACGGTCACCTTAGACCGGTGTGTTCGTTCTGCTCTCAACGGTTTGAATTTCAGTGTTTGTCTCCCAACGGCTAGTTCTCCGATCGATACGCATGAAAAAGAGAGAAAAAGAGAGATTTTAAAAGAAATTTCTGAAATTATTCACTAATCTAGAGATGATTTCGAAGTTTGATGTCCATTTTTCTCAAAAACTAAGTCTCGACTCAAGTAAAGTTTCGAGTGACTCGAAACCACAAACAAGTAATAACTCATAGCCCAAGTATCACTGGGTCAATCGAACTAATTGTTATTAAGGCATAGAAATGACACATATAACACATAATCATGCAAGATAATTTCACATAGAATAGCACATAATCATTCATTTATCATGCCAAGTTCATTCTTAATAAAGCAAACCTGATCCTCACTAAGTGGCTTAGTAAAGATATCAGCTAGTTGAAGTTTGGTAGGAATGAATTCAAGTTCAATATCACCTTTCTCAGAATGGTCTCTCGGAAAATGATACCGACCTCGATATGCTTTGTCTTTGAGTGTTGAACTGGATTCTTAATGATGCCGATTGCACTCGATTGTCACACTTGATTAGGATTGATTTGAATGAAAGTCCAAGTATCTCTCAAGTGTTGCTGATTGCACTCGAGGGTCGGTTGTGAGTCTCTTGAAAGCCATAAACCTAGATTCTTAGTCCCTGCAAGATATCTAAAGATTCTCTTCACCGCGAGTCAAATGTGATTCTTTTGGATTAGCTTGAAATCTTGCACACGGACATACACCGAACATTATGTCCGGCCTACTAGAAGTAAGATACAGGAGAGATCTAATCATACCTCAATAGAGTTTCGATCTACTCGCTTTACCTTTTCCGTCCGAGTCCAGCTTTTATGCTCGCTACTCATAGGTGTTGCTGCGTGTTTTGCATCTTGAAGCTTGTACTTCTTCAAGCAACTCCTTGGTAGTTGCATTAGAAATATTGTAGTTGGTTTGAGTGAATCTTACCTCTTGACCTTTGTCACACAGTTGAGAGATGCTCGAGTATATTTTACTTTGAAGACTCGGACATTGCTCAACACATTTCGAGTTGTATTGAAGGAATCAGGTATAAGAATTTCTTACTTATAGAGTTTTGATTCCAAGGCATTCTCTCGTACTTTGGAGACTTTTCTGAGTGATATAGTATATTTTTAAGTGATATAGTGTTTACTTCTCGTATCCTTACTTGTCTCTGTGTGACTCGGAAAACGGATATGCATATCTCACTCAATTCCGAGTCCCTCATCACTTAGATATATTGCATGCTGAATAGACTAGTATTTCGCTTCATCTCATTCGGATCCGACTTCATGTTATAAGTTCTATTTTGTTGGAGTCGTGGCTTCTAGTCCGATTCAAGCTTAGTCTATATCAAGTTATTTCACTCGATATTCTTTATGTGACTTGACTCTTCACTTAGACTAAGTCGATGGAATTTTGAGTTTCATGGATATTAGACTCGAGTATTCCACTCTCTTTCCGACTCGGATAATTAGTTGCTTAATCATCTTAATTATTTTATTATCTCGTATCTAATCTTGGACCAAAGTATTTTATACTTTGAGAACCAAAATTTGATTTACTTTTGTAGGTTATTCAAATGAGGATACACTTTTCGAAATAACAAAAGTAACCGGCTTCAAAACGTCAAATCACCAAGCAGACATGGCTTTTCCTCTTCTCTCGTCCCAGTCCCGTAAGATTATGTCGTGGTCATGCTGTTTCTAAATCTGTAAAACTGAAACGCCAAGCTTAACAGTGGTTTCCACCTTATCTTTCAAGACACCGCCAGTGGTCTTGGGACTTCCAAGAGAGTTAAACCGTTGCCCAACGTTCATATCACAACGGATACTTTCCGAGTGACTCGAAAGCCCTTATCAACGGTCACAAAGGACTCTCGGTCAGCAGATGGAGATAACGGCTACTCTACCCGGTCATCTTTAAATAGAAGCCAACTCACAAGACTTGAAGATTGCCGAACCTATCGTTAATACACGTACTTGAGAAAAGTCATTCTATTTACTCGCAATCTTCCACTTACAACTCCCACTCGTAATTCATTACTTTCGAGTTGTAAGGTCTTGTACTTAGTTACAAACTCTTTCTTACTTTCGAGTAAGGTCCCTTGACTAAGCCGTAAAGGTTAACTCGACTTAGTTGTCCCTAGCTGTAAGGGTTATCTCAACTAAGAAGTACTAGATCGGATAAGGGAATTTCTCGAGTCTAGGAAAACTTATAAAGAGTTGTCTAAGGGAGCAACTCGAGTTCGGTTAGTCTACGGTATTTTGTGGACTCAAAATAGTGAATTTGACTTCGTGCTTGGATTAGCACGGTCCGTGGTTTTCTGCCCCACGAGGGTTTCCACGTAATCTCCGAGTGCTCGCTTTATGAGTTCATTTTAGACTAAGACAGCCTCAAAGCTTTAGTTTAATTTCCTTCGTACTCTTTACAAGCATTTCGAGTCTATACTTTTCTAACCAAGCTTTTGACTCGAATTGGTTTCTGTCTCTACCTTTGTAAAAGAGTTTGGATTTCTACGAAAATCCTCCATCACCCTATTCACCCCCTCTAGGGTGACTCAGACTCTCCCCGAGCAAACCTTCAATTGGTATCGGAGCCTAGCCTTTCGGAAAGGATCTAACCATCCAAAGGTCTAAAGATCAAATGGCTCGGAACAACGGAGAGTTCGATGAAGGAAGATCTTCCAGCAGACCACCAAAATTCAAAGGATCAAACTTTGGGCACTTGGAAGAAACTTATGGAATGTTTCCTCATGGATCATGATGAAGATGTATGGGAAATCATACAACAAGGAAACTACATTCCAATGAAGACAGAAGAATTCAGAATCATTCCCAAGACAAAGGCCGAATTTACTCCGGCGAAGCGAGAAGTTCAGGCGGAACTTCAAGGCAATGAACATTCCGATGTGCGCCATTAGCTCGAAGAATACAATCGAGTGTTTGCTCGTGATTCAGCAAAAGAAGTGTGGGACACACTCGTCAATACTTACGAAGGCACTAGCCGAGTCGGATAAGCCAAGATCAGCCCAGTATCTTCATAAATATTAGCTATTTAAGATGGAGCCAAAAGAAAACATCACTCGAGATGTTCATTCGATTTATTGAGATTACCAACAATCTCAAAAATCTCTGGGTAAGAAGATTTCACAAGAAGAAATGTGTAGAAAGATACTCAGGAGTCTACCCAAGAGAAGATGGGGTCCCAAGGTGACTCGCCATAAAGGAAGCTCGGAACCTATCACTTTTAAAGCCGGACGAGCTCGCTGGAAAGCTTCGCACTCACGAAATCCACTTAGAAGAGGAGGATGCCGAGGGCGTACTCAAAAAGAACATAGCACCGAAAGCCTCGGAATCCAAAGAAGCAAATCTGAGTTCCTCCGACTCGAAGAGGATCCCATGGCACTCATTGCAAGAGGCTTCAAAAGAATAATAAAACACAAAAGATGGGACAAAAGACCAAAAGAAGAATTCTACAAGAAAGATAAGAGGGACGGAAAAGGTAAGTATTCTTCTCCCTCAAAGTTATCTTTATTTAAGAATTCCGGATGTTTTGAGTGTGGCAGCAAAGACCACATAGTCAAAGACTCGTCCAAAGAGAAAAAGGGATAGAAAGATGAAAAAGGCTATGATGGCAACATGGAACGATGAGGACTCATTAGAAGATGACGAGGACTCGGATGACTCGAAATGTCCGATGGCAATCTCCGACTTAGAAGCCGAAAGAGAGTCGACTCGGACTCGGACAATGAGGAAACTAATCCTCGAGAGGTAATTGAATACTTCCTCAAATTCTCCAAAGTTGATCTAGCTAAATACATTTTTACTTTGGAAGCAAAGTCCGATTCCGACTCCTCTCAATTCAAAGAACAACTTGATTCAATTTCTTCTGAGAGCATATCATTGAAAAATGAATTGGAAAAACCGAGACTTACACTCGGAGAACTCAAGGCTAGTACTCAATCCAATGGGACCGAGTCCGAGTTACTCGTAAAAGAAAATGGGCAACTAAAGCGTAAGCTCATTGAGTCTCAAGATCTCGGTCTTAAAATTTACTCAAGGTCGAAAAACCTTGACATGCTCTTAGGATCACAATGTGTTTCCTTCAGGAAAGAAGGTCTTGGTTTCAACAAAGAGGAGGAATCCAATTCCTACTCGGATCTATTCAAAAGGATTCCGTAACCGTGAAGTTCAGGAAAGCTAAGCATGGTCCCATTCACAAAAATGAAGAGAGGATTAAGCCCGGATCTATTTACAAAAAGAAATCATTTTCTCCAGTTTCAAAAGGAAAGGTTTTCAAAAAGAAAGAGACACAAGCTCAATTCTATAAAGAAAAGACTTAGAATCGGACTAACCCCAAAGTCATTCAAATCTGGGTTCGAAAACCTTCTTCCTTATAAAAGGACCACAAGTAAAGAATGTTACTCGGGTTCGTTAGAGGGAGTGAGAAGGGTTAGACTGCTTCTGTTTTGCAGGTCACTTAGAAGAGATCAAAAGGTCATCGGTACCTCGACAAGTGCGTGTTCACGCCACATGTCCGGAGACGCAGGACTCTTTTCCGAGTTGGAAAAACATAAAAAAGGAAAGGTCACGTTCGGAGATGATAGCAAAGGAAAGATAGTTGGGATATGCAAGATTGGAAAAGGATGCAATCTGGTTAGTCCAGCTTTATCTCGGTCAAAGGATTAAAGTACAATCTGCTCAAGCATCTCTCAACCGTGTGATAAAGGTGAAGAGGTAAGATTCACTCGGACCAACTGCTACATTTCGATGTTACAACCAAAGAAATCAAGCTTTTAGGTAAAAGATCAGGTAACACCTACATCATTCCTCTTTCGACCGCGAGTCGAATTTAGCGTGCTTAAAAGCATCTCTTAATGATGACTCATGGACTTGGCATAGTAGATTAGGCCATATTAGCATGCATACTATCAAAAAGTTGGCATCTCATAGTCTGGTTAGGGGTTTAACTAACTGTGTTTTTGAGAAGGATAAAGTTTATGAAGCATGCACCGAGGGAAACAAGTCGGATCTTCATTCAAATCTCTGAAGACAGCTTCCACATCCAAAGTGCTTCGAGCTACTACATATAAATTTATGTGGTGAAATCCTCGTTAAGAGCCTTGGAGGTAAATTATATATATTTGTTATTATTGATGATTATTAACGATTTACCCGGGTGTGTTTTATTAAGCACAAAAATGAAGCATTCAAGGAGTTCAGCAAGCTCGTAGAAAAATCCAAGTTGAGTCTCGGACTCGGATCCGGAGAATTCGAACCGACCATGGAAGGGAGTTCGACTACTCGGAATTCTCGAGTTTTGTGACAAAAATGGCATCTCTCACAACTTCTCAGCACCAAGAACTCCTCAACAAAATGGAGTAGTGGAGAGAAAGAACAGAACCCTTGAAGAAATAACAAGGACTATGATGATTGAGCACAACTTACCTTACTATTTCTGGGCCGAGGCGATCAACACAGACCAACTGTACTTTGAATAAATGCCTCATCGGACCCATATTGAAGAAAACACCTTATGAGTTCTACAAAGGGAAGAAACCAAATATTTCCTATTTCAGACCATTTGGATGTAAATGTTTCGTTCACAACAATGGTAAGGATCACTCGACCAAGTTTGATGCTCGGTCGGATGAAGGTATTTTTCTAGGTTATTCATCTCACAAGCAAAGCTTATCGCATCTTCAATAAGAAAACTAACAAAGTGGAAGAGAGCATCCACGTTGTGCTTGATGAGCTTGAACAGGAGAAACCAAGTGAGTCTTTATACTTAGAATTGAAGCTCAGCAGAGAAGATGATGAAACCGAGCCCACAAAGATTCAAACTCAACCGGCTCAAAATAAATTCACTCGTAACGAAGTGACTCGGAATGAGACAACTCAAGAGCTCACTCAGAACGAACAAGCTAATGAAGAAGATCACTTAGAACAAGCTTCGAAGATCAAGTAGCTCAACCCACAAATCTTGTGAACCGGAGAACCGGTAAAGCATTCAAGTTTACTTCTAGTCACCCACTAGAAAACATAATATCCGATATCAACAAGTGGGGTAAGAACTCATTCCTCTCTTCAAAATCTATGTGCATTCACTGCATTCATTTCATTAATTGAACCAACAAATGCACTAGAGGCCCTTAATGAACCTGAATGGGTAGAGGCCATGCAAGAGGAACTCAATCAATTCGAAAGAAACCAAGTCTCGGACTCCGGCCAACCGACCTTCCGACCACCAGCTATAAGAACCAAATGGGTTTTCAAAAACAAACTGGATGAGGGTGGAGTGGTAGTCGAAACAAGGCTAGACTTGTGGCTCAAGGTTACAATCAAGAAGAAGGAATTGATTGTGGGGAAACCTTTGCACCTGTTGCTAGAATCGAAGCTATTAGAATATTGTTGGCATTTGCATCCAAGCATGCATATTAAATTATATCAAATGGATGTTAAGTGTGCATTTCTCAATGGTTTTATTGAAGAGGAAGTCTGTGTCGGGCAGCCTCCGGGTTTTGAAAACTCGTAATTTCCAGATTATGTTTTCAAACTTCAAAAGGCTCTCTATGGTCTTAAACAAGCTCCTCGAGCTTGGTATGAAAGACTAAGCAGTTTCCTGGTTCAAAATGACTTTAAAAGAGGTCAGATCGACAAGACTCTGTTTATAAAAACCAAGGGGAAAGATTTTCTTATTGTTCAAATCTATGTTGATGATATTATCTTCGGTGCAACTAATGAATATCTCGTGCCGAGAATTTTCTCGAGTTGATGAGTCGTGAATTTCAAATGAGTATGATGGGAGAACTCAATTTCTTCCTTGGTTTACAAATCAAACAAGACAAAGATGGAATCTATGTCCATCAATTAAAGTATACCAAGGAACTGTTGAAGAAATACAAACTTCAAGATGCAAAACACGCATCTACACCCATGAGCAACGAAGTATAAAGCTTGACTCGGATGAGAAAGGTAAAGCAATAGATTAGAAACTCTATCGAGGTATGATTGGATCATTGCTATATCTTACTTCCAGCTGGCCGGATATAATGTTTAGTGTTTGTTTATGCGCAAGATTTCAAGCTAATCCAAAAGAATCACATCTCACCGTGGTGAAGAGAATATTCGGATATCTTGCAGGAACTCAAAACTTAGGTCTCTGGTACTCAAGAGACTCGAACCGACCCTCACCGGATACTCATACGCAGACTACGCTGGATACAAAGTTGATAGAAAGAGCACTTCGGAGCTTGTCAATTTCGGGTCAATCCCTAATCTCTTGGCACTCAAAGAAGCGTAACTCAGTAGCTCTATCAACTGCCGAAGCCGAGTATATTGGAGCTGGAGCATGTTGCGCTCGGATTCTATGGATAAAGCAACACTTGAGAGATCTTGGACTTTCTTTCAAATTCGTTCCAATCAAGTGTGACAATCGAGTGCAATAAGCATCACAAAGAATCTAGTTCAAGCACTCAAAAACAAAGCATATCGAGGTCGGATATGATTTCTTACGAGACCATTCTGAGAAAGGTGATATTGAACTTGAATTCATTCATACTAATCTTCAATTAGCTGATATCTTTACTAAGCCTCTTGGTGAAGATCAGCTTTGTTTCGTTAGGAACGAGCTTGGTATGTTAAATTCATAACTCGTGAGCTATCTTTGTGATAATCTCATTACATGATTATGTGTTATGTGTTTTCAATTTTTTTTTAAACATTAGCTCAGTTGATCCAAGTGATACTAGGTTAGTAGTTATTAATTCTTTCTAGTTTTTGAGTCACTCAAAAACCATTCCGAGTCATACTCGGACGTCGAGCAAAATTTGGACTTCAAATTTTCCGAATTCATCTCTAGATCAATGGAGAAGTTCGAATATATTTTCAAAATCTTTTATCTCTCTCTCGTGGGCGTTGTGATCGGACGCTAGCCGTGGATCTTAAACTGCTAGAATCTTAACCGTTAAGAAGAGAACCGTCACACCGGTCTATGATGACTCGATGGACAAGCCGAGTCGAACGGAGTTATACTTAACTGGATAGTTGATGGGCGTGTATTTCTTCTATAAATAGCGCCTATTCATCTTCGTCTTGATACTCTACATTTCATCTCTCTCTCAAACGAAACTTTTCGTGGAAGCTTTCTACGTACACGTAATCTTTGAACTTCTTCAAGCGATGTAAGAGTTCATCTCAAGTAAGTTCGATCGCTCTCATCTCTTTCTTCTACTCCTTTTTCTTTTGCTCTCGTCTACCTACTCTTCTCTTCTCTTTCTCGTAAAGTTTCATCTTTCTTTCTCATACTCAAAATGCCTAAGAGAGGTAATCATCCGGACTTTCGGGTCTCTTCCTCCTCTAAAAAGCCTTGCACCAAAAACCCAAAAAGCTCAACCCCTCTAAACCCATTGTCACCCAAAGATCTCACGCCGGACGACAAGTTCTTCCCTACAACCAAATTTTCTTGGTTGGCTCACATTCAAACCACCGGGCGTATAACTTTCTTTGTTTCAGCGAGTTCATTTATCCTAAACTTGTTTCTAAGTTCTACACTCACCTCACTCACTCGAAGGTGTCCTAACCTCCAGAGTTCAAAATGTGACTGTTCGCATCAACACCTCTCTCCTCCACCCCCTGTTCAAGGTTTCCTCTCTTTTCTTGAGCAAGCAATCCCGTTCCTTTCACCGAAGTCGCCGACGACTTCTTTGAAAAATACGCTAAAGAGTTTCCTGAGTCACGGAAAAATTTTTCAGTGACTCAATTGAAGTCGAAGCACGCCTTATGTGCTTTCGCCGATGAGAACTTTTTCTCTCAAAGCATTCTAGGAAGGAGAACCCCAACTCCAAGCATTTGAAAGCTCTTTTTGACATTCTTGAGGGCTACGAAGTAGACCTCTTCCCTTCAATAATTGAGTAGACGGTAGTTGTGCCGGCTTAACTCCAAAACAAGAAGAACACCTCCCTTCCCTTCGGTACTCTTCTCACCCTTGTCTTTAAACAATTCAAGGTTCCTCTCCCTCGGACCCCACTGCTCGTGTTTGAGGCCGCCATTGTTGTTGGCAAGAAGGAACTTCGAGGGTACGGATACCAGGAAACTCAACCTGGTGTCCGGGTGCACAACTCGTAGCCGAGACCTCCTTCTCCGCCTCGGACTCGTAAAGAAACCCCCTCTCTCTCCTTGCCCCACCTGTTGGTGGTTCCACCTCAGTGCCTCAAAATCTCTCTCTGCTATTTTGTCCCCCACTTTCTTGGACAAAATCAGCTCCGTGTCCTCTAAATTCAAGACACTCGCTCGGCTCACTCAAATCTATCTATCATTCTTTGTTCCTCCACCAAAAACCGGCCAATCCTAAATCCGAGAGCAACGAAACAATGGTTCTTGAGATGAGGGATCCGGCGAAGGAGCAGAAGGAGCTGGTCGAGCTTCTCGGAGAGAGAAGGTCTAAGGCGGCTCAGGATCGTGGCGACTCGGACGCGTCCGAAACGTCTTCGAGCCCAGGCCCGACCTCCTCGGACAGCGGGAAGAAGAAGAAGAAGCTGCAGACAACGAAGCGACGAGATGCCGAGGAGCTCGCGGCCGAGGCAGCTCCATGTGGGGAAGGGGTGGAACACAACGAAGAGGCAGCGGGAACCGCCGAGGGTCAAACCGCTCCTCAAGCTCAAATAGCAGTACTCGGTTCGGACAGCGAGCCTGAGTGGGTCGAAGACCTCGCCGCACCAGCCGGTCGGACCGAGCGAGACCCTCCAGCCT
This sequence comes from Talinum fruticosum, assembly GCA_021018815.1. NCBI lineage: Eukaryota > Viridiplantae > Streptophyta > Magnoliopsida > Caryophyllales > Talinaceae > Talinum > Talinum fruticosum. Next base: position 12,655,510 of record JAITYX010000001.1, on the reverse strand, counting down.
ATCGAGGTCCACGAGGAGGAACCTCTACATCCTCTAGTTCGGGTCGGCCACTCGTAGCTAAGCCCTTAACGGCGATCCCGTTCTCCCTCCGCCGCGCTCAAGCACATCGTCAAGATCCTACCAGCGCCGGCGTACCTCCAAGCCCTCCGCTTCCACTCGGGCATCCCCTTTCCCCGTAGGTGTCATGCACCGAGTCACAATTCCTCGGCTTGCCGATTCTTCTTCTTTCGAGAAATTTTTTTGTCCGGACATCAAACTTGTACTAAATGTTCTTTTCTTCCCACTTTCTTTGTTGTTTTTGCTGAAAGGCAAGGGGGAGAAATAGAGTCACAAAAATTTGTTGTCTTGTTTAGGGAAGATTTCCTTATCAATCTGTGTACTCTTTTTTTATTTCAATGAATTAATTGTGTTCACAACAACCATTTCGAGTTAACATTATTTCATTGTTAAACATATTTTTTTTCTTTTGCTCCGATACATTAAACTTGCTTTACTCATCCGACTACATGCGCAAGTATCCAAAATCGGATCTTTTTCACTAACAAAGTTTCGCCTAAGTATGGAATGCCTTTCATCAAAAAGGGGAGATTGAAGACTCGGACATTGCTCAACACATTTCTGAGTTGTATTGAAGGAATCGGTATAAGAATTTCTTACTAATAGAGTTTTGATTCCAAGGCATTCTCTCGTACTTTGGAGACTTTTCTGAGTGATATAGTATATTTTCTAAGTGATATAGCGTTTTCTTCTCGTATTCTTACTTGTCTCTGTGTGACTCGTAAAACGGATATGCATATCTCACTCGCTTCCGAGTCCCTCGTCACTTAGATATATTGCATGCTGAATAGACTAGTATTTCGCTTCATCTCATTCGGATCCGACTTCATGTTATAAGTTCTATTTTGTTGGAGTCGTGGCTTCTAGTCCGATTCAAGCTTAGTCTATATCAAGTTATTTCACTCGATATTCTTTATGTGACTTACTCTTCACTTAGACTAAGTCGGATGGAATTTTGAGTTTTATGGATATTAGACTCGTAATATTCCACTCTCTTTCCGACTCGGATAATTAGTTGCTTAATCATCTTAATTATTTTATTATCTCGTGTCTAATCTTGGACCAAAGTATTTTATACTTTGAGAACCAAAATTTGATTTACTTTTGTAGGTTATTCAAACAAGGATACACTTTTCAAAATAACAAAAGTAACCTGGCTTCAAAACGTCAAATCACCAAGCAGACATGGCTTTTCCTCTTCTCTCGTCCCAGTCCCGTAAGATTATGTCGTGGCTGTCTGTTTCTAAATCTGGAAAACTGAAACGCTAAGCTTAACGGTGGTTTCCACCTTATCTTTCAAGACACCGCCAGTGGTTTTGGGACTTCCAAGAGAGTTAAACCGTTGCCCAACGTTCATATCACAACGGATACTTTCGAGTGACTCGTAAAGCCCTTATCAACGGTCACAAAGGACTCTCAGTCAGCGAGATGGAGATAACGGCTACTCCGCCCGGTCATCTTTAAATAGAAGCCAACTCACAAGACTTGAAGATTGCCGAACCTATCGTTAATACACGTATTTAAGAAAAGTCATTGTATTTACTCGCAATCTTCCACTTACAACTCCTACTCTGTAATTCATTACTTTCGAGTTGTAAGGTCTTGTACTTAGTTACAAACTCTTTCTTACTTTCCGAGTAAGGTCCCTTGACTAAGCTGTAAAGGTTAACTCAGCTTAGTTGTCCCTAGTCAGTAAAGGTTATCTCAGCTAGGAAGTACTAGATCGGATAAGGGAATTTCGAGTCTAGGAAAACTTGTAAAGAGTTGTGTAAGGGAGCAACTCGAGTTCGATCGATCTACGGTATTTTGTGGACTCAAAATAGTGAATTTGACTTCGTGCTTGGATTAGCACGGTCCGTGGTTTTCTGCCCTAGGAGGGTTTCCACGTAATCTCCGAGTGCTCGGTTTATGAGTTCATTCTAGACTAAGACAGACCTCAAAGCTTTAGTTTAATTTGCTTCGTACTCTTTACAGACATTTCGAGTCCGTACTTTTCTGACCAAGCTTTTGACTCGGAATCTGTTTTTGTCTCTACTTTTGTAAAAGAGTTTGGATTTCTACAAAAATCCTCCATCACCCTATTCACCCCCTCTTGGGTGACTCGGACTCTCCCGAGCAAACCTTCATACTTTAATCACTAGACAAGATACACTCGGGTCGACCGGGTTGTCTCCTTTTCCAATCTTGCCTATTCCAACTATTTTGCCCCTACTCGTCATCTCCAAAAGTGACTTTGCCTCCCTTGTAATCTTCTAACTCGGAAAAGAGTCTTGAATCTCCCGACATGTGGCGTGAGCAACCACCGTAAAGGTACCAATGACCTTTTGTCTTTTCTCGAGTTACCCGCAAGTCGAAACACACTTACCTTTCTCACTTCCTCTAACGAACCCATTAACTCTTTTTACTTTGGTCCTTTTTTAAGTAGACTCTTGGGAACCCAGATTTGAATAACTTTGGGTTTGGTCCGATTCTGAGTCTTCCATTTAGAAAATGAGTCTCGTGTCTCTTTCTTTTGAAAATCTTTTCTTTTATAAACGAGTGGAGAAGGCTTTCTCCTGTAGGTTGGTATGGGCTCAGTCCTCCTTTCATTCTTATGAATGGGACCGTGCTCAACCTTCTTGAACTTTACAGTTCTGGAATCCTTTTGAAAAGATCCGAGTAGGAATTAGATTCCTCCTCTTTATTCAAACCAAGTCCTTCTTTCCCGAAGGAGACACATTGAGAACCTAAGAGCATGTCAAGATTTTTCTGACCTTGAGTAAACCTCAAAACAAGTTCTTGAGACTCATTGAGCTTTTGTTTTAGATGCTCATTTTCTCTTCGAGTGCCTCGGACTCGGTCTTATTGGCTTGAGTACTAGTCCCGAGCTCTCTTAGAGTAAGTCTCAGCTTTTCCAATTCATTTTTTAAAACAATGCTTTGACTCAAGTTGTTCTTTGTATTGTGAAGAATCGGAATTGGACTTTTCTTCCAAAGTATAAATATATTTAACTAAATCAACTTTAGAAAACTTGAGGAAGTATTCAATTACCTCCTAAGGATTTGTCTCCTCGTTGTCCGAGTTGTCGAGTCTAACTCGGATTCAGCCTTCGAGTCCGATAGTGCCATCGGACACTTTGAGTCATCTCGAGTCTTCATCTTTTTAGATGAATCTTCATCACTCCATGTGGCCATCATAGCCTTCTTCTTCTTTCTGTCCCTCTTTCTTCTTAGAGAATCTTTGACTATGTGATCTTTGATGCCACATTCAAAATAGCCGAGTTCTTAGTTAAAGATAACTTTGAAGGGGAAGAGTATTTACCTTTTCTATCCTTCTTGTCTTTCTTGTAGAACTCTTCTCTTGGCATTTTCTCTCATCTCTTGTGCTTCATCATTCTTTTGAAGCCTCGAGTAGTGAGTGCCATGGGATCTTCTTATGAGTCCGAGGAACTCAAATTTTCTCCTCTCGCTTTCGAGACCTTCAATGCAATATTCTTTTTAGTATTGACCTCAGTGTCCTCTTCTTCCGGATGAATCTCATAGGTGAGTAGCTTCCCAATGAGTTCGTCCGGCTTTAATAGTGAGAGGTTCCGAGCTTCCTCGATGGCGGTTACCTTTGGACCTTATCTTCTCTTGGGTAGACTCCTTAGAATTTTTCTGCACATCTCTTCATGGGATATCTTTCTACTCGGAGATTTGAGATTATTTGTAATCTCAATGAAGTGTATGAACATTTAAGTGATATTCTCTTCTGGCTCCATTTTGAACAGCTCGTATTTATGAAGATATTGGCTTATCTTCGCTTGTCTTACTTGGCTGGTTCCTTCATATGTGTTGACAAGAGTGTCCCACACATCTTTTGTTGTGTCATAGGCTTACACTCTGTTGTATTCTTCCGAGCTGATGGCGCACATCGAATGTTCATCGCTTTAAAGTTCTTCGATTATGTACTCGTACTTTGCTTTAGGCACGAGTCTTCTTGTATCTTCCATCTTCATTGGAATATAATTGCCTTCTTGTATGATGTTCCATACATCTTCATCGTGATCTAGTAGAAAGCATTCCATGAGCTTCTTCCAAGTGTACAAAATTTGATCCTTTAAACTTTGCTGCTCTGCTAGAAGATCTTCCTTCATCGAACTCTCTATTGTTCTCGAGCAATTTGATCTTTAGACCTTTGGATTGTTAGATCCTTTCCGAAAGGCTAGGCTCGATACCAATTGAAGGTTTGCTCTTAGAGAGTCTTAGTTGAAGACTCGGACTTTACATCTCACCTTTCGAGTTCTATCAAGGGAATCGGTATAAGACTTTCTCACTTATAAAGTTTTGATTCCAAGTCATTCCTCGTGTCTTAGAAACTTTTCTCGAGTGATATGGGATTTTCTCTAAGTGTTATAGAAATTATCTCGTGCATTTATACATGAATCAGTATGACTCGTAAAGCATATATGCACTTACCATGTTTCACTAAGTTCCGAGTCACTCAACACTCGTAAATATCGCATGACTCAAACACTATATTTTTGCACTTTAACTCCGGTATTTTAGTTTGAATTCATGCTCAGTCTAGATCAAGTTTATTTCCTCTTATATTCGTTAGTTAACTTGATTCCCTTTTAGATCGACTCGGATGGAATTTTGAGTATCATGAATATTAGACTCGTAAAATTCCATTCCTTTTCCGACCTGCACAATTAGTCACTTAATTATCTTAATCATATTATTATCTATGTCTAATCTTGGACCAAAGTATTTTATACTTTGAGAACCAAATTGATTTACTTTTGTAGGTGATTCAAACGAGACTATCCTATATTTGAAATACAAAAGTAACCGGCTTCAAAACGTCAAATCACCAACAGACAAGGCTTTTCCACCTCTGACCTAGCCTCGGACACTCGTGTCAAGGTTGTCTGTTTCCTGAAATGGAAATTTACAACACTAAGCTCAACGGTGGTTTCCACCTTACTTTTGAAGACACCGCCGGTGGTTTTAGGCACTTCCAAGGGAGTCAAGAGATGTTGTCTAACGCTCATATTTCAACGGATATTTTCCGAGTGACTCGTAAAATCCTTCACAACGGTCATAAAGGAACTCCCGGCTAGAAGATGGACACAACAGCTTAGCCGCTTGGTCATCTATAAATAGAAGCCAACTCTCAAGACTTGAAGACTGCCGAATCTATTGTTAATACACATACTTGATCAAAAACCATTGTAATCTCAATCTTCTACTTACAACTCCCATTCTCGTAATTCATTATATTCCGAGTTGTAAGGTCTTGTACTCGGTTACAAACACTCTTTTTCTTACTCTCTAAGTAAGGTCCCTTGACTGAGCTGTAAGGGTTAACTCAGCTTAGTTGTCCCTAGCCATAAGGGTTATCTCAGCTAGGAAGTACTAGATCGGATAAGGGAATTTCGAGTGTAGGAAAACTTGTAAGGAGTTGTCTAAGGGAGCAACTCGGGGTTGAGTCTCGTCTACTGTATTTTGTGGACTCAAAATAGTGAATTTGACTTCGTGCTTTGATTAGCACGGTCCGTGGTTTTTGCCCCGGGAGGGTTTCCACGTACTTTCGAGTTATTACTTTTCCGAGTACATTTTAGACTCGGACAGCTTTGAATTCTGTTTAATCTGTTTCTTCAATCATCTCTGAATTATGAGTTAGCTCATTTTCTGAGTTCATCTTTGACTCTCACTCTCCTTAGAGTCATATCTATTTCAAATTTTAAGCAAGTTTCATCATCACCCTATTCAGCCCCCTCTAGGGTGACTTAGCCTCTCCCCGAGCAAACCTTCAATTGGTATCGAGCCTAGCCTTTCGTAAAAGGATCTAACCATCCAAAGGTCTAAAGATCAAATGGCTCGAAGAACGGAGAGTTTGATGAAGGAAGATCTTCCAAGCAGACCACCAAAGTTCAAAGGATCCAACTTCGTGCACTAGAAGAAACTCATGGAATGTTTCCTCCTGGACCATGATGAAGATGTCCGGAACATCATACAAGAAGGAAACTACATTCCTATGAAGACAGGAGAAACAAGAATCGTGCCCAAAACAAAGGCTGAGTTCACAACTGATGAAGCTGAAAAGTTTAGAAAGAACTTCAAGGCTATTAACATTCTTATGTGCGCCATCAGCTCGGAAGAATACAACCGAGTGTCCGCTCGTGACACAGCCAAAGAAGTGTGGGACACTCGGTCAACACCGATGAAGGTATAAGCCGGGTCGACAAGCGAAGATAAGCCAATATCTTCATAAATATGAGCTATTCAAGATGGAGCGTAAGAAAACATCACTCGGATGTTTATTCAATTAACAGAGATTACCAATAATCTCAAATCTCTACGTAAAGAGATCTCCCATGAGGAAATGTGTAGAAAGATACTCGAAGCCTACCCAAGAAAAGATGGGGTCCCAAGGTGACAGCCTATCGAAGAGGCTCGTAACTTATCTCTACTAAAGCCGGACGAACTCATTGGGAAGCTTCTCACCCATGAGATGCACGTGGATGAGGAGGATGCAGAGGTCAGCACCAAAAAGAACATTGCACCGAAGGCCTCGAAACCGGAGAAGAAGGTCCGAGTTCCTCCGACTCGAAGAGGATACCATGGCACTAATTGCTAGAGGCTTCAAGAGAATGATGAAGCACAAGAGATGAGATAAGAAGCCAAAAGAAGAGTTCTATAAGAAAGACAAGAAGGATAGAAAGGGTAAATACTCTTCTCCTTCAAAGTTATCTTTGACTAAGAACTTCGGATGCTTTGAATGTGGCAGCAAGGAACACATAGTCAAAGACTCGTCCAAAGAGATAACGGGACGAAAGAAGAAAAAGGCTATGATGGTCACATGGAGTGACGAGGAGTCATCGGAAGATGATGAGGACTCGGATGACTCAAAGTGTCTCGATAGCACTTTCGACTCGTAAGCGAAGCGAGTCGGACTCGGATCAATCAAACAATGAGTAATCTAATCCTCAAGAGGTAATTGAGTACTTTCTCAAATTCTCCAAAGTTTATTTTGGCTATGTATATTTTCACTTTGGAAGAAAAGTCCAATTCCGATTCCTCTCACTTTAAAGAACAACTTGAGTCAATTTCCTCCGAGAGCATCTCTTTAAAAAATGAGTTGGAAAAATTGAGACTCACACTCGAGAGAACTCAAGACTAGTGCTTAAATCAATGAGACTGAGTTTGAGTTACTTAGAAGAGAAAATGAGCAGACTAAAGCAAAAGCTCAATGAGTCTCAAGATCGTGTTTTAAAGTTTACTCAAGGTCGAAAAACCTTGACATGCTCTTGGGATCTCAATGTGTCTCCTTTAGAAAGGAAGGTCTTGGTTTCAACAAAGAGGAGGAATCCAATTCCTACTCGGAACTTTTTCAAAAGGATTCCGGAACCGTAAAGTTTAGGAAAGCCGAGCACGGTCCTATTCATAAGAAAGAAAAAGGGCTGAGCCTGCACTCAGCTTTACAAGCGAAAACTATTTCCCCAGGTTTTAAAAGGAAAGCTTTTCAAGAAAAAGAGACAGAGACTCAGCTTTCTAAATAGAAGACTCAGAATCAGACTAAACCCAAAGTCATTCAAATCTGGGTTCCGAAAACTTCTTCCTCGTAAAAGGACCACAAGTAAAGAGTGTTACTGGGTTCGTTAGAGGATGTGAGAAGGGTTAGTTTGTCTCTGTTTTGCAGGTTACTCAGAAAAGATCAAAAGGGCACTAGTACCTTGACAGTGGATGCTCACGCCACATGTCAGGAGACTCGGGACTCTTTTCCGAATTAGAAGAGTACAAAAGAGGAAAGGTCACATTTGGAGATGACAGGAAAGGCAAGATAATTGGGATAGGCAACATTGGAAAGGGAAGCAATCTGGTCAGCCCAGTTTACCTTGTCAAAGGATTAAAGTACAATCGCTTAGCATCTCTCAATTATGTGATAAAGGTCAAGAGGTAAGATTCACTCAAACCAAATTACATTTCGATGACACTACCAAGGAGATCAAACTCTCGGGTAAGAGATTAGGTAACACCGACATTATTCCTCTCTCGACCCTTGTCAAAATCTATCTTGTTTAAAAGCATATGGACTTATGTGGTGAAATCTCTGTTAAGAGCCTCGGAGGTAAATTATATGTACTTGTTATTATTGACGATTATTCACGATTTACCTGGGTGTGTTTTCTCAAGCAAAAAATGAAGCATTCAAGGAGTTCAAGCAAGCTCTGCAGAAAAATCCAAGTTGAGTCTCGGACTCGAGATCCGGAGAATTCAAATTGACCATGGAAGGGAGTTCGACTACTCGGAATTCTCATAGTTTTGCAACAAGAATGGTATCTCTCATAACTTCTCAGCACCAAGAACTCCACAAAAAAAAAAAGAAATAGCTAGGACAATGATGATCGAGCACTACCTACCCTACTATTTCTGGGCCGAGGCAGTCAACACAGACCTAACTACACTTTGAATAGATGCCTCATCGATTCATACTGAAGAAAACACCTTACGAGCTCTATAAAGGGAAGAAACCCAATATTTCCTATTTTAAACCTTTTGAATGCAAATGCTTTGTTCATAACAATGGTAAGGATCACCTGACCAAGTTTGATGCTCGGTCGGATGAACGTATTTTTCCGGGTTACTCATCTCATAGTAAAGCTTATCGCATTTTTAATAAGAGAACTAACAAAGTGGAAGAAAGTATCCACGTTGTGTTTGATGAACTTGGACAGGAAAAGCTAAGTGAATCATCATTCTCGGATCCGAAGCTCAGTAGAGATGATGACCTTGACAAAAGTGAGCCTATCAAGAATCAAACCCAATCAGCTCGGAATGAAGTCACTCGTAACGAAGTGACTCGGAATGAGACAACTCAAGAGGCTGCTCAAAATGATGAACAAGATCACTCGAACAAGCTTCGAAGATCAAGCAGTTTAGCTTACAGATCTGGTGAATCGGAGAACAGGTAGAGCATTCAAGTATGCTTCTAGTCATCCACTAGAAAACATGTTATCCGATATCAACAGTGGGGTAAGAACTCATTCCTCTCTTCAAAATCTACGTGCATTCACTGCATTCATTTCATTAACTAAACCCAAAAATGCACTAGAGGCCCTAAATGAACCTCGAATGGGTAGAGGCCATGCAAGAGGAACTCAATTAATTCGAAAGAAACCAAGTCCGGACTTTGACCAAACAACCTTCCGACCACCCAGTCATAGGAACCAAATGGGTTTTCAAGAACAAATTGGATGAAGGTGGGTTGGTAGTCGAAATAAGGCTAGACTTGTGGCTCAAAGTTACAATCAGGAAGAAGAGATTGATTGTGGGGAAACCTTTGCACCTGTTGCCGAATTGAAGCCATTAGAATCCTGTTGGCATTTGCATCTTGCATGAATATCGAGTTATATCAAATGGATGTTAAGTGTGCCTTTCTCAAGGGTTTTATTGAAGAGGAAGTCTATGTTGAGCAACCTCCCGATTTTGAAAACTCAGAATTTCCAAATCATGTTTTCAAACTTCAAAAAGCTCTCTATGGTCTTAAACAAGCTCCCAGAGCTTGGTACGAAAGACTCGAGCAATTTCTTGGTTCAAAATGATTTTAGAAGAGGTCAGATCAACAAGACTCTCTTTATAAAAACCAAACGGAAAGATTTCCTTATCACTCGGATTTATGTTGATGACATAATTTTTGGAGCTAGTAATGAAATTCTCGTGTCGAGACTTTTCCGAGTTAATGAGACAGGAATTTCAAATGAGTATGATGAGAGAACTCAATTTCTTCCTTGGTCTACAAATCAAGCAAGACAAAGATGGAATCTATGTCCATCAATCAAAGTACACCAAGGAGCTGCTGAAAAAATATAATCTCCAAGATGCAAAGCACGCAGCTACACATATGAGCAAGACAGCATAAAACTTGACTCGGACGAGAAAGGTAAAGCAATAGATCGAAACTCTGTCGAGGTATGATTGGATCTTTGCTATATCTTACTTCAAGTAGACCAGACATAATGTTTAATATCTGTCTATGTGCAAGATTTCAAGCTAATCCAAAAGAATCACATCTCACTGCGGTGAAGAGAATATTTAGATATCTTACACGGACTCGTAATTTAGGTCCGTGGTACTCAAGAGACTCGTAACCGACTCTTAGTGGATACTCGGATGCTGATTACGCTGGATACAAAGTTGATAGAAAGAGCACTTTAGGAGCTTGCCAATTTCTGGGTCAATCCCTAATATCTTGGCACTCAAAGAAACAAAACTCAGTAGCTCTATCAACTGCCGAGGCTGAGTATATTGCAGCTGGGGCATGCTCGTGCTCAGATTCTATGGATAAAACAACACTTGAGAGATCTTGGACTTTCTTTCAAATCGGTTCCAATCAAGTGTGACAATCGGAGTGCAATTAGCATCACCAAAAATCCAGTTCAGCACTCAAAGACAAAGCATATTGAGATCAGGTATCATTTCTTAAGAGACCATTCTGGGAAAGGTGATATTGAACTAAATTTCATTCCTACTAATCTTCAACTAGCTGATATCTTTACTAAGCCTCTTGGTGAGGATCAATTTTGTTTTATTAGGAATGAGCTTGGTATGTTAAATGCATAATTATGTGCTTTCTATGTGAAAACTTCTTTGCATGATTATGTGTTATGTGTTAAGAATCCTTTAGTAACCATCAATTTAGTTGACTTAGTGGTACTGAGCCGATAGTTATTATTTACTTCCGGGCTCGAGTCACTCGAAACTAAGCCGAGTCGGACTCGGACGTTGAGAAAAATGGACATCAATCTTCTAAAATCATCTCTAGATAAGTGGAGAATTTCAGAATTTATTTTCAAAATCTTTTCTCTCTCTCTTGCGCCGTGATCGGACAACTAGCCGTTGGAAGGCAACCGCTAGAATTCTAACCGTTGAAGGAGAGAACCGTCATACCGGTCTCGAGGTGACTGTTGAAAGGGCTGAGTCGAACGGATATCGAAGGACGATTATTTTCCTATAAATAACGACTATTCTCCTTCATTTCGTTACTTTACTTTTCACTTACTCTCTCTCTCGAAATCCAAACTTCGCGCACAAAGCTCTCTCGCGTCTACAGCGATTTCTGGTTATTTCAAGCTTCGTGAAGATCATCTCAAGTAAGCTCAGCTGCCCTCAACTCTTTCTTCTACTCTTTTACTTTTTCTCTCTTACTCTCTTCGAATTCTTCTTCCCTCATCCTTCTCAAGCCTTCCTACTCTCTCTTTTTCTCCAAAAATAAAAAAAAAAAGGTTCTCATCCTGACTTTCTTGGCTCGCCACAAAGAAACCCCGAACCAAAAGCCAAGAAGGCCCTTCAAATTCTAAACCTATTGTCACCCAAGCATCTTGCTGCTGGATGATAAGTTCTTCCCAACCACCAAATTTTCATGGTTGTCGCACATCCAATCAACAGGGGTGTATAATTTTCTTTGTTTCAGCGAGTTCATATACCCCGAACTCATATCTCGAGTTTTACACTCATCTCACCAACTTTGAAGGTGTTCTAACCTCCAGGGTTCGTAACATAACAGTTCGCTTTAACACCTCTCTTCTCCATCGTCCTGTTCAAGGTCTCTTTTCTCTTCTTGAACAGCAATCCAATTCCTTTCACCGAGGTCGCCGACGACTTCTTTGAAAAGTATGCCAAAGAGTTCCCTGCGTCACTCAAAAATTTTTCCGTGACTCGGCTAAGGTAAGAAGCACGTCTTCCGTGCTTCCTGCCGATGAGAACCTTGTTCTCTTTGCACTCTAGCAAAGAGAATCTAAATTCCGAACACCTCAAAGCTCTCTTTGACATTCTCGAGGGATACGAAGTAGACCTCTTTCCCTCCATCATTGAGCAAATGGCAGCTGTGCCAGCTCAACTCCAAAACAAGAAGAACACCCCTCTTCCTTCGGTGCTCTTCTCACTCTTGTTTTCAAGCAATTCAAAGTTCATCTTCCGTCGGATCCAAACGCTATTTACGAGGCTGCCGTTGTTGTCGGAAAAAATGAACTTCGGGGTATGGATATCGGGAGACCGAACCCGGTATCCGGGTACACAGCTTCGGAGCCGAGGCCACCTTCTTCACTTTAGACTCAAAAAGATGCCCCTCTTTCTCTTCCTTCCCCACCTAGTGGTGCTTCCACCTCGAGTGCTTCTAAGTCTCTTACTTCTATTTTGTCCTCCGCCTTCATGGACAAAATCAGCTCTGTGTCCTTGGAATTCAAGGACATACTCTGGTCATTTAAGACTGTCTTTCAATCTATTACCATAAACCAGAAAACTGCGCAGCCTCAAATCCGAGAGCGAGCAGAACTCTGCTCATTGAGATGAAGGCCCCGGTGAAGGAGCAGAGGGAGCCGATAGAGCTTCTCCAAGAGAGAAGGTCCAAGGCAGCTCAGGACCAAGGTGACTCGGACACATCCGAACAGTCCTCGAGCCCGGCAAAGACCTCCTTAGATAGAGGCGAGGATGAAGAAGAAGCGAAGCCGAGGAGCTTGCGGCCGAGGCAGCTCCTTTGGCTAAGGGGAGGAACATAAGGAAGAACAAGAAGCAACAGTGAGGGTACAAGTGCTCCTAAAGCTCACCTGGAAGTGCTCAGCTCGGACAGCAGTTTGAGTGGGTCGAAGACCTGGCCGCACAAGGACAATCGGCAGCGGGTCAGCCTGAGCGAGTCCCCTCCAGCTGCCGAGATACAAGAGGAAGAACCTCTAGATCCCCTCGTTCTAGGTCAGCCACTCGGAACCGAGCCTATGCCAAAGATCCCCATCCTCCCTTCGCCGAGCTCAAGCACATTGTCAAGATCCTATCGGCGCCGGCGCTCCACTCGCCCCTCTTCTTCCACTCGGACAAAACCTTCCCCTCTTAATTTCTTCATCGTTTATTTGTTTTTGTCTAGACATCAAACTTGTATTTCTTGTATTCTTCCCATTTTTTGTTTTTGCTGAAAGGCAAGGGGAGAATAGTTAGAAAATTTGTTGTCTTGTCTAGGGGAGTCTCTCTCTCTCACTCTATACATATTTTTTTAATTCAATGAAATTATGCATTTTGTTCCAATTCTCTAAGTACAATGATAAATGCAAGTATTTACGAGTTTCCATCTTACATGCTTTTCATTGAGAATTGCTTGAGTATCTATTTTGTTGCTTCATGTCCCGACACTTCGAGTATACCCTAATACTTTAGTTTGCGCTATGCAATTTTCTCGCACTAGTATGTAAAAACAGACTTATATCACTAACAAAGTTTCGTCTAAGTATGGAATGCCTTACATCAAAAGGGGAGATTGAAGACTCGGACTATACATCTCACCTTTCCGAGTTCTATCAAGGGAATCGGGTATAAGACTTTCTCACTTATAAAGTTTTGATTCCAAGTCATTTCCTGTGTATTAGAAACTTTTCCGAGCGATATAGGATTTTCTCTAAGTGTTATAGAAATTATCTCGTGCATTTATACATGACTCTATGACTCGGAAAGCATATCCGCACTTACCATGTTTCACTTAGTTCGAGTCACTCAACACTCAAAAATATCGCATGGCTCAAACACTATATTTTCTGCGCTTTAACTCCGGTATTTTAGTTTGAATTCATGCTCAGTCTAGATCAAGTTTATTTCCTCCGATATTCGTTAGTTAACTTGATTCCCTTTTAGACTCGACTCGGATGCAATTTTGAGTATCATGAATATTAGACTCAGAAAATTCCATTCTTTTTCTAACCCGGACAATTAGTCACTTAATTATCTTAATCATATTATTATCTCGTGTCTAATCTTGGACCAAAGTATTTTATACTTTGAGAACCAAATTGATTTACTTTTGTATGTGATTCAAACGAGGCTATCCTATATTTGAAATACAAAAGTAACCTAGCTTCAAAACGTCAAATCACCAGCAGACAAGGCTTTTCCACCTCCGATCTAGCCTCGGACACTCGTGTCAAGGTTGTCTGTTTCCTGAAATGGAAATTTACAACACTAAGCTCAACGAGTGGTTTCCACCTTACTTTTGAAGACACCGCCAGTGGTTTTAGGCATTTCCAAGGGAGTCAAGAGCCGTTGTCTAACGCTCATATTTCAACGGATATTTTTTGATTGACTCGGAAAATCCTTCACAACGTTCATAAAGGAACTTCCTGTTAGAAGATGGACACAATGGCGAAGCTGCTTGGTCATCTATAAATAGTAGCCAACTCTCAAGACTTGAAGATTTCCGAATCTATTGTTAATACACATACTTGATCAAAAGCCATTGTATTCTCAATCTTCTACTTATAACTCCCATTCCGTAATTCATTATATTCTGAGTTGTAAGGTCTTGTACTTAGTTACAAACACTCTTTTTCTTACTCTCTAAGTAAGGTCCCTTGACTGAGTTGTAAGGGTTAACTCAGCTCAGTTGTCCCTAGCCATAAGGGTTATCTCAGCTAGGAAGTACTAGATCGGATAAGGGAATTTCGAGTGTAGGAAAACTCTTAAGGAGTTGTCTAAGGAAGCAACTCAGGGTTGAGTTTGTCTACTGTATTTTGTGGACTCAAAATAGTGGATTTGACTTTGTGCTTAGATTAGCACGGTGTATGGTTTTCTCGCCCCAGGAGGGTTTTCACGTACTTTCGAGTTATTACTTTTCGAGTACATTTTAGACTCGGACAGTTTCACAATTCCGTTTAATCTGTTTCTTCAATCATCTCTCGAATTCGAGTTAACTCATTTTCTGAGTTCATCTTTGACTCTCACTCTCCTAAGAGTCATATCTATTTTAAATTTTAAGCAAGTTTCATCATCACCCTATTCACCCCCTCTAGGGTGACTTAGCCTCTCCTTGAGCAAACCTTCATTATTCACCCTAGAGGGGGTGAATAGGGTGAAGAGGAAATTTTAACAATATGAAAGCATTAAAGTTTAAATTGAGTAATCAAGACAATCCGAGTCTACATTGGACTCGGAAAAGTATGCACTCAGATTTACATGGAAACCCTCATGGGGCGGAAAACCACGACCAGTGCTAATCCAACTACCAAGTCAAATCCACTACTTTCAATCCACAAAATACAATAGATTGAATCAACCAGAATTGTTCCCTTAAACAATTCCCTACAGAATTTTCCTAGACTCAAAAGTTCCTTTATCTCGATCTAGTACTTCCTAACTAAGGTAACCTTTACAGCTAGGGACAACCGAGCTGAGTTAACCCTTACAGCTCGACCAAGGGACCTTACTTAGAGAGTAAGAAAGAGTATATGACTGATGACAAGACTTTACAACTCGGAAAAAGTGCTAAGTACGGACTAGGAGTTGTAAGAAGAAGATTGAATGAGTATTATACAGAGAGGTATAATTTTAATAATGTGTTCAGCAATCTTCAAGTCTTGTGAAGTGGCTTCTATTTATAGATACCCAAGCGATTAGGCGTTGTGACTATCTTCTTATTAGAAGTCCTTTGTGACCGTTGTAACGGTTCTTCCGCATCGTTCGTAAAAGATCTGTTGAGATGTGAACGTTGTGCAACGGCTCTTGACTCCTTAGGATGTCCCAATCCACCGGTGGTGTCCGAAAAGTAGGGTAGAAACCATCGTTGAGCTTAGCGTTGAAGATTTCCAGCTTTAGAAACAGACAACCCCGACACAGCGTCTGGGCACTCGTTTAGAAGTAGAAAAGCCTTGTCTGCTGGTGATTGACAGACTTCAAGCCGGTTACTTTTTAATTCAAAAATAGGATAACCTCTTTTAGATACTCTTTTAGATAACCTACAAAGTGAACAAATTTTGGTACACAAAGTATAAAATACTTTGGTCCAAGATTAAGCATAGATAATAAGAGTGGAATTTTCCGAGTCTAATATTCATTATGTGTAAAGAATTTCTATTTTAAAGGTATAAGACTCCGGTGACCCCGCGGTTTATTGCTCACCCCCAAAAATTTCCCCTTTTCCTGCTAGTGTTGCGGGTACACTTTCGGAAGGTATAATCTACACTTAGTATATTTCGGACTTCGCTGATTGCTTGTTTGTCTGCGTCTTGAGTGATTCGAGTCAAGAATTTACATTTCTTATATTTCTCAGCATTGTAGGTTGTAATTTAGTTCATATAGTTGTACCGGATGTATAATGACCATTTAGATTGTTTTAAGTTTTATCGCATGATTGGTTGGACTCGACCGTGTGGCCGTTGAGTTGTATACTCGAGAGTGTGGCTCATTGAGTTATATTGTGGTTTTATGTAGGGTTTTAAGGATTTAAGCCTATGGGATAGTCCACATTACAAACAGAACTCTGCTGAAATTTTTAAGACATCTCAATTCTTTTGGAAAACCACCTTTAAAACCTCTAAGTTGAATTAAGAGGGCCGAACGGACACTGATAGAGCCTTGGGAGTTCCCGTAAGGAACTCGGCGATGTAATACTCCTAGGGGTGTTTTGGGGTGTTTCAGCCTCCGGCTATTTTTTGACTTAATAGTAGAAAAAAGGATTCTAAATATGTTAGCTAAGCCGGAGGCCGAGGCTAAGCTCCTTAGCCGAGCCTCGGCTGGCGCCAGCCACCACTAGGTGCGGGTTATCGACTACACCAAGTGGTCGGCAGGCGGGGCTCGAGTCCAAACCGGTGATTTCACACCGGTTTGGCCCTAAAGCCTCATGGTAGATCGAGAGCACGATTTACTTATTTATATTATTAATTACTTTTCGCATTATGGAGAATTGTTGTATAGCTTTTAATTCCTCCCTGCTCAATGTAATCTTGTAGTTTTTCGCTTTTCTTTTCTTTTTGCTTTTGCTTTCATTTATCGCTTTTCTATATTTGCTTATTATCGCTTTCATTCATGTTGTGGTTGCTTTAACTTTCATCACATGTTATGTGCTTGTGTTTTGGAAATTATTTTAATTCACTACTCAAACTAGTAATGGCCGTCTTTAGACGGGCGGAACGGAAGGGCTTATCCCTAGATTTCGTACCCTCGCCCCGAATCGATTCTCGGTTCTAGACCGATGGAGTCACTTTTTAGCCTTTTTCAGTCTTAGTTTTCCCGTACTAAGATTGAAAGAGCAAACTTTATTTTGTTTTTATTAGCTTTTCATTGCTAAAAACTAACTGGTGATTCCTTTCGATTTATTTCTTCTAAATCCGCCTCTCGGCTATTTTTTAACTTAACAGTAGAAAAAGAGGATTCTAGATATGTTAGTTAGGCTAGAGGTCGAGGCTAAGCTCCTTAGCCGGAGCCTCCGGCTGGCCTCGACCACCACTAGGTGCAGGTTACCGTCTACACTGAGTGGTCAATAGGCGGGCTGAGGTCCAAACCGGTGTTTTCACACCGGTTTGGCCTAAAAGCTTCATGGTAGAAACAAAAACTCTAGTTTTCTTTGTTTTTTAGTTAAGAAATAATATTCCCACTACTATAGAAACCACTTTTAACTACGATTAAAAATGACCTTTAATGACGGTTTACACGCGTCGTGTATTTGGGAGTCATTGTATGTACCACCTTTCACTACGGTTCAAAAGCTGTAGTCAAAGAGCACCTATAACTACGCTTATAGAAAAAGAATCCTAGTTATAGATACCCTATAACTACGGTTACGGAGAAAGAACTGTAGTTGTAGGAACCCGGAACCAGTAGTCAAATAGCACCTATAACTACGGTTACGGAGAAAGAACCGTAGTTATAGGCACAATTATTTATTAAAAAAAAAAAATTCAGGGAGGGAAGTTTTGAACTCCAGTGCTCAAATTGTTCAAAATTATACAACTAAAAATTACTCCAACAACCGAAATAGTGCCGATTCAAATAGTAGAGTAGATTTAAACACTAGAAAATCAAACGAACCAAAGCAAGCCAGATCTCGGATCTCTAAGGTAAATGTTTTACCAATTAGATCATCCCCTTGTTTAGGACTCTCTTCACCTGACTCGAACACTTGTTCAAGGAAGTTCTTCCACTTCTCGGATCGTTCTTCTTCCTCTTTCCGAATACAAAGATCGAAAAAATAGTTAAAATTATGCAATAATCATCGAGTAAATAGTATTAAATTTTAATGTAGTATGAAGTACCTGGAATCAGCCTCCAATATACGCCTGCTCAACAAGGACAACAACATTCTTCATAACAAATCAAAAATCTTGCTTCCATACCCATCTCCTTTACTCGAACACTAATCCACAATATTGCATGTAGTTTTTCATCCGCATAATTTTGATGAGCGAGAGAAACGTGAGTCACGGTAGGCACCATAGAAAGATCTTTCTTCACCTCCTCGAAGGGCTCAAAAATGACGCCGGTCAAAGGCCGGCTGTTCGACTCCAGCGACGTTGCTGACACCACCAATCCATTGGAATGCTTCGCAGATGACAAAGATCGAAGGCCGGAGGAAGGATCGAAACTCGGAGAATTTGCCGGTTGGAGAGACGAAAGTGAGTTGTTACTTTTTTTGATGATATCACCATTGTTAGTGACGAAAGAGAAAGTTGGAGAAGCTCTTCGAAGGAAATGGCTAGAGTGTGGTGGGATGGGAGACTAAAGAGAGGGAGAGTGGGGGGTGTTTGAGGGGAGACCAGAGAGAGAGGCAGCAGCATATCCCATAGGAGAGAGAGAGTGAGAGAGGTTATTAGGGTTTCTAGAGAGTGGTGGGATGGGAGACCAGAGAGAGGGAGAGTGAGGGGGTGTTTGATGGGAGACGAGAGAGAGTGGCAGCAGTAGATCCCATAGGAGAGAGAGAGCAAGAGAGGTTATTAGGGTTTTTAGAGAGTAGTGGGATGGGATACCGAGAGAGGGAGAGTGGGGGGCAGGGAGGAGGGGCATTTGATGGGAGACCGAGAGAAAGAGGTAGCGACATCCATAGGAGAAAGAGAGCGAGAGAGGTCATTAGGGTTTTTGAAATTGAAAAGACTTGGGCCAAAAAATATGGGCTTCTTTTAAGATATTTAATGACGGTTCAATTAAAGAACCGTCATTAAATGAAACTTATGATTACGGTTTTTCCAGAACCGTAGTTAAAAGTTGACAGACTCCATCTATGACGACGGTTCTTTTAATGAATCGTCATCATAGGTGTTATAAAAGGTCGATTATTTATAAAAATGCCACCGATCCATTTTTCATGCCTGTTTGTCCTTTGAACCGTCGTTATAAACCCGTCGTTAAAAGTGGTTCGTGTATTAGTGCCCACAACTTCTAAAAATAATTAAGAAAATTACTAATCAACTTAATTTAATCAGATTTATTAAAACTCAAAAATCTAATAAAAGGTTCGTCCCCACTTTCAAAACCATCTTGAAAACCCTAAAACATTCTTTAAAATTTCTAAAACCCACCAAGTCACACGTGGGGAAGCTCAATCCCGGTTCGCCGCGCTGGCCGTGGTTCCTACATTGGCGACTCCGCAAGGGATGAATCACTTATTAAGAGGGCGAAACTTGAAAATTTGAGTAGTGAGTTTTAATAGTGTATTTGCATTAGGCATTCCCCATTTTAGCAACCTTTGAATGTAGTTTATTATCATTGTTGGACCATAAGGATAATTTATTTTACCCCTTGTTAACACTTTTCATAAGAGGCTCCTATCGCATCCCAGGCGGGCCTAACTAGGCTTGATTGCCAACAGAGGTGGTACCTCTTCCCTTATGGCACGCCTTCTTGGTTTACCGAGAGGCACCGAGGATTCTGACATTTTTCTTATCGTGGCCCACATGGAAGACCAAATCCTCGGACTATGAGTTACCATGTATTCTACTGAATCTAAACCTCTTTTGACCATAGATCTTTTAACCATTAGGTGTCACCTTGTCTTTATTTGCATGCTTGGATGAGTGTGGTTGTTTTAGATTTAGTCTTTTGCTTGTGAGCTTTTAGGAATAGGTGAGGAGCGCTGAATAATCATTGCATGAGTGCGAAATAAAAAATAAATAAATAAAACATTGATTCGGTCCATTATGTATAGTTTAGCCAAAAGTCCAAAATTATCTTCCCTTTTTAGGTTGGTCCATTAGTTGCATTTTTCGAATCAGTCCAATTTTTGCATTCCATTTTGCATTTTAGCCCAAAACATAAATTTCATCTCAAAATAGGTGAGTCCAATCTTGCATTTCATTTTGTATTAGCCGAAAAAATGCATCCCAATTAAGGTGTTTATTCATTTTATTTTTGCATTAGCCAAAATTCAAATTTTATTTGAAATAGAAGAATCCATTCTTTCATTAGCCAAAAATAAATTTTATCTCAAAACAGATGAGTCCATATTTGTAGTCATTTTGCATTAGCCAAAGTCAAAATCATCTCATTATAGGTGAGTCTAATCTTGCATTGCATTTTTCATTAGCCAAATTCAAATTTCATCTCAAAATAGATGAATCCATTTATTTCATTCTTTCATTAGCCAAAAAATAAATTCATCTCAATTACGGTGTCCGGTTCATTTTATTCTTACATTAGCCAAAATTAAATTCATCTCAATTAGGTTAACTCTTTTGTTAGCCAAATTAAAATTCATCTCTTAAGAGAGTCTTTGTTTGCACTTACCCAAATTAAATTCATCCCAATATAAGGGATTCCATTTGCATCATTGCATTTCATCTTAGTGAGTTTGCATTCTTTATGTGCATCCAAATAAAGGGCATATCATTTCCTTTCATCTAGGGATTAGTCGTTCCTCGGGTCAAGCAATTAAGCCCCATCTCCCCTAGATTTTGCTCGAGCCAGTCCTAAGCACATACTCTTTTGGGATACATGATAGGTAATCCAACTTAAACCAGGAATCCTAGAACGAAGTGGCTAGGGAATAAGAAGTCTATTTCAACACCGATACGACCCACATTAGCACGTACCACATCGGTACGTCCCACACCTTTACTAGTAACATCGGTGCACCGTCCGCGGTCAAAACATAATCTTTCTTCAAAAATGGCCAACCAACCAAAGCAAACCCCCATCATGACCTTGATCAAGGAGTCTGCTGTAAAGCTGGAAGCTAAGATTGATGCTCATGATAAGAAGATTGAGTCGATAGCAGAAACTCGCGAGTCTCATATGCAAAGAACTAGGGAAGGAATCAAAAGCAAGAGGATCCCGCCCAAAACCTTAGCCCAAGCCTCAATCTAATCCGCGAGTAGATCGAATAGAGAAGCTGCTGCGGGAGTCATCAATGTTCATTCACTACTATCGGGCCCAGGGATTCACTTCAACCTTAAAGGCAAGTTACCCCCAAAATTCACTATGCCCGACATCAAGTTCCACGGGACCGAGAACCCTCATCACCACGTGATGATTGTAGGGGTAATGACTTTAAAGAATGTACCGGAGGACACATATCACGTCATCTTTCTATGGACGTATAGCATAGACGTCATGAAGTGGTACAATGCTATTGACCCATACAAGGTCACAAACTGGAAGGATCTTTGCTGGGAGTTATTACATCAATACTCCTACAATACGAATCTACCAGTCACTCTTCGGGACTTAGAGCTAATCAAGCAAGGAGATGAGGAGAGCTTCACCGACATCCTCACTCGTTGGAGGGCAAAGGCTGCCCACATGATCGATCAACCATCCGAAAAGGATCGGATCAGATTAATCATCAAGAACCTACAACCAGCCTATCTGCGAGCACTTGAAGTTCTTTCCCTTATGGACTTCAAAACACTTTAAGATGATGGCATTCTCATAGAAGAGGATCAGGCATCCACACAAGCTTCAATCGACTAGAAGGTCATCCAATGAGCCCATCACTCATCAAGAATGCTAAGAACGCTTGATTTTTCCCTTTTTTCATATCCATTGAATGCCTATTTCCTTTTCCTATTTTCAAAAAATTAAATTAAATTAAAAACCAAACCTCAATCAGTACTTCCTTTTCTAAACTACGAATGCCCGATTTTCGCTATTCGGATACATAGGAAGCCCATGAGGTCGAGCCCTAAACCTATTCTTGATCCCAACTTCCATTTCCAATTTCCCAAAATCAAAGCCACTTTGCCCTATCCAAAGGAGCGAGAAATCTATCGGGAAAATACATTGAATCATCAAGAAGCATGTCATTTTGATTCAGCACTAAATTATTAAGTCTATGGTTCGTCATCCGTCGGCAATAGTACATCACAGTTCAAGCGGCCTACTTTTCCTTAGGCTTTACGATATGGAGTAGGGGTTATAGTGCGGTTTTTGTCTTTGTCTTTTTGAACTTTTCGTATCATCTTAATAAAAGAATGCATTTGTTCTTAGAATTGAGTCCGGCATACATCTCCTTTACACGAGTCAAACTCCTAAAAATACGGAAATTAATAACAAACCACCCTATAAGGAATTATTTAACAAGCGAGCATCAAGCATTAAGCATCAAGTCGGAATCGGGGAGGTCACTGCACCGATACCTTCAAAAGAATTCAACCAAGAATATCAAAGTTCACTAATTCTCCAACATTCAAGAAGAATTAGACACAAGCACCCAAGAAGAACGTGGGGGCTCAAGATCGAAAAAGGTTATCCAACCACAACAAATCTAAGAATATTCAGGAGGAGACATGAATCTTATACCATACAAACAAAGGAGCTATTAGCACACAAACTAAATGCTCCAATTAAGAATGAGACGCATAACCTCGTGGAACATCATATTTTAAGCGGTGTTCCCTAGATTCTAGATCATCCAATGACCAAGTCTAGGCAAGAATTTCTATATTAAGATAGGCATCCGTCCCTATTTCGATGAAAGTGGATAGAAGTCGAGCTTTAGACCCAGCGACGGTTAAGGTTCAAACATCACTCCATTGAGCTTCGGACCCAACAGCGGTCAAGGTTCAAACATCACAACTCGGTCGAGCTTAAGACCTAGTAGTGGTCAAGGTTCGGACACCTCGTTAAGCTTTAGGCCCAACTATGGTCAAGATTCAAACATCTCTCGGTCGAGTCATAGACCCAAGAGTAGTCAAAGTCCGGACACATCCTAGTCTAGCTTCAGGCCCAACAATGGTCGAGGTTCGGACAACCTCCGTCGAGCTTCAAGCCGAATAGCAATCATGGTTTAGACACACCTTAGTTAAATCTCGAGCCCAACAGGTGATCGAGATTAAGACAAAACTTGTCAAGCTCCGGGCCCAACCATGGTCAAGGTTCGGACATCCATCAATTAAACTTCGGGCCCAACAGCGGTCAACGTTTACTCATAATGCCAAGACTTGAGAACCACGCCATGGCCAAGTCAAGGAACCACATTTGGAATGTGATCCGGTTATAAATCATCTTCGGGTAACACTTGAAACTATTTACATTCGATTATTAGCTAACAAAACTACTAGTGTAGAAAATTTTAGCCAAGCTTCACACAAAGAACAGTCAAAGTCCAGGCCCTTCATCCGAGCTTCAGGATATTAATCAAGCCAAGCTCGGGATACCTTGCTTGAACTTCAAATCCAAGAAGTGGTCAAGTTCGGGCATCCTGCTGGACTTCGGACTTTACTACCGAGTCAAGTTCAAGCTCCTTGCTAAGCTTCGGACTAAGCACATGGTCAAGTTTAGGCACACCAATATGACCTTCAGGTTAGCAGCCAAGTTCATGAATCAAGCAACCCGAACTTTAGACTTCGCTAGCCAAGTCGAGGCCCGCCGTCAAAGTTCAAGTCAAAAGATACCTAATTTTAGATGCGTCAATTTAATCGGAATTTGAGGCAACCCTAGTATCGAGTAAGTACCCTTTAGTATCTACTTTGACTTTCGTCTTTAAGACTCGGTCAAAGTAAGGGCTAAACTGTAGACACCTAAAAAGTGTCCTGCCTTTTCCTTTTTATTTATTTGTTGGCTCGATGATGAAATCTCAAGTCCTGTTTGAGGATTTGGATCATGGATCGAATTTGATTGGTGCGACGGAAACCGAGTAAACCCCAAAAAATCCCCAGACACCACATAATTAGCCTTTTGCCTCGGATCGATAAAAATCTATTTTTCTTTCGGACGATCCAAGCCCGGGCAAAACCTCCAGGAGATAACGGAGTCCGAGTGCCGCGTAGCGGGGAATACCAAGCTTAGAATCCTACATCTCACTTTTGTCCAATCAAACACGGAGCTAAAGACCTCAAGACGGCATTAAATGTTACATTTCATAATCACCATTATAAAAGTGTCGCATTTAAGCTCCAAAATAATTCTCCCGAGACTAGGAGCTTTCTCCCTCAAGACGACGACGTATGGCCGGCGCCCACCTACCTACATTCTTTAAATGAAACACTGCGTTTTGGCTTGGAGACTCCCTTTTAGCATGCTAGGGCATGAAACCCTAAGTATCCTTAGGCGGCCAGCACCGCGACCGAGATCCGATCCAGTTCTATCCGGTCTTATCTCTTTGGTTTTGGTCCGATTTTTGTTGCCATTCCGACTCGGTTTTAGACGGCTAATCGAGGGCAAATCCTAGGTCATTTGTGACCTAGGTCTCTCCCTATAAATAGAGAGTCTTGGTTCTCATTCCAATAATGGCTCATCCCTCGAGCATCATGCTACTTGAAACATTACTAAGAGCTATTGAATACTTCATTTTGTATTCTAATGTCTTGGTCCCTTTTCAGCCTACTTCTATCATAGTCCATACATCTGGTCCTTATACTCCATCAGTCACATATCTACCTACCTATCTCCGCTCAAAACTTACAAAAAGTCCCTTCAATTCATCGTCGTTGCATCATAAGATCACGATCTAAGATCCAGAGTAGCAGTTGGAACAACCCGAGGGCACAAAATCGTTCTTCAAATCATGGTTTTCTTGTTTATATTATTTATTACTTTTCGTATTGTGGAGAAACGTTATATCGCTTTTAATTCCTCCCCGCCCAATGTAATCATTTAGTTTTCCGCTTTTCTTTTCTTTTCAATTTCGGTTTCATTTATTACTTTTCAATATTTGCTTTTTATCGCTTTTATTCATATTGTGGTTGCTTTAACTTTCCTCGCATGTTGTGTGCTTGTGCTTTGGACATTTTTTGAATTCACTACTCAAACTAGTAATGGTCGTCTTCGGACAGGTGGAACGGAAGGGCTTATCCGTACGTTTCGCACCCTCGCCCCGAATCCGATTCTCGGTTCTAGACCGATGGAGTCACTTTTTAGCCTTTTTAGTCTTAGTTTTCCCATACTGAGATTGGGAGAGCAAACTTTATTTTCATTTTGTAAGTTTTTCTTTCCTAAAAAATGACTAGCGACCCCCTTCGATTTATTTCTTCTAAATCTGTCTCCCGGGTATTTTTAACTAAAGAGTAGAAAAAGAGGATTTTAGATCCGTTAGCCGGGCTAGAGACCGAGGCTAAGCTCCTTAACTAGGGCCTCTAGCAGGTGGCGGCGACCACTAGGTGCAGGCTGTCGCCTGGACCGAGTGGTCGCGAGGCGGGGCTCGAGTCCAAACCGGTGTTTTCACACCGGTTTGGCCCTAAAGCCTCACGGTAGAAACATAAACTCTAGTTTTCTTTGTTTTTAGTTAAGAAATAATATCCCGAGACTTCTTAAAATAATTAAAGAAATCGCTAATCAACTTAATTTAATTCTTCTTTAATAAGATTTAATAAAACTTGGAAATCTAATAAAAGCTTCCTCCATACTTTTAAAACCATCTTCAAAACCTTAATATATTCTTTAAAATTTCTAAAACCCGCCAAGACACCCATGGGGAAACTCGATCCTGGTGCGCTCCCACTGGTTGTGGTTCCTACACAACCATGGCCCACATCATCTCAAATTTACATCGTCTCCTCCTACCCCTACCGACATTATCACTAGTCTAGGCCTTTGTTAGGATCATAACATGATCCAAGAGCCCATTATCTATATGTTCAACGTACATGGATGGGAAAAGCACCAACCAAGCAGCATTAGCACACATCCGATTAAGCCGTTCTTCCACTGAATTCTCATTATTGCTCCAATTCCACCAAGTATACTCATGCCCACTAAAGGCAAGGTCAAAGAGACCATAGTTCTCGAGTGTTGTATTAAAGTGATCAAGTAGTGTTTGACTTTTAAGTGAGCCTCCCATTTTACAAAGTTAAACAATATCTCATTTAGGTCAACCCCTAATAACCACAAAAAGTTCGAGTGTCCACATAAGTCCGTAATGAGGTCACAAGTGAGAACTTTGGAGCCATTTTCATACGAGCCGTAGATTCCAATAAAGCGCCAAAGTTGATCATCGGGGTTCTATCGGACACCGACATCCATCTGGTGTAATAAAGAGGAGAGAAAAGAGATTTCCATATCCTTAGTCTAGAGAAGTGCCAATCCTATAGATCTGCCTCTTACATCCACAAACATCCCCTCAAACTCATGACCATAAATACGTAAATGTTTTTGCATTAGGACTTTCATTTCAGCACAACTACACTTAGTTTCGGACAGAAATACTAAGTGAGGCCTAGGCCTATGTAGCAGATTGCATAGGTCCTTCCTTGGCCGAGGATAGCCCAGTCCTCTTCAATTCAGGCATAGGAAACTTATTGTCATTCACGGGTGAAGGTTTGCTCTTGGAGAGACTAAGTCACCCTAGAGAGGGCGGTGAATAGGGTGATGAGGAAATTTAATCAAGTAATGGAAGAATAAAACTAGAGATGACTCTGTGGAGAGTCCGAGTCTAGATTGGACTCGAAAAGTGCAAACTCGGAAAGTTATGTGGAAACCCTCATGGGGCAGAAAACCATGGTCGGTGCTAATCCAAGCACCAAATTAAATCCACTATTTTGAATCCACAAAAATACAGTAGAAAGACTCAACCAGAATTGCTCCCTTAGCCAATTCCTTACAAGATTTTCTTAGACTCGAAATTACCTTATCTCGATCTAATACTTCCTAACTGAGGTAAACTTTACGAGTTAGGGAAAACCGAGCTGAGTTAACCCTTACAGCTCGGTCAAGGGACCTTACTCGAAAGTAAGAATGAGTGTTTGTAAACCGATTATAAGACCTTACAACTCGAAGGATATTAAGTACAAAGTTGGAGTTGTAAGTAGAAGATTGAGAATGAAATACAATGACTTTTTGCTTAAATGTGTGTATTGACAATTGGTTCGAGCAATCTTCAAGTCTTGAAAATTGGCTCTATTTATAGATAACCAACCAGATTAGCCATTATGACTATCTTCGACTGGAAGTCCTTTGTGACCGTTGCAATGGATTTTCCGAGTCGCTCGGAAAATATCCGTTGAGGTGTGAACGTTAGGCAACGGCTCTTGACTTGGAAGTCCTAATCCACTGGTGGTGTCCGAAAAGTGGGGTGGAAAGCTCCGTTCTACTTAGCGTTGCAGATTTCCAGTTTTGGAAACAAACAACCCCGACATAGTGTCTCGAGCCTTGGTCGAGAGATGGAAAAAGCCTTGTCTACTTGGTGATTTGACATTTTGAAGCCGGTTACTTTTCTAATTCAAAAATAGGATAGCCTCGTTTGAATAACCTACAAAAGTAAATCAATTTGGTTCTCAAAGTATAAAATACTTTGGTCCAAGGTTAGATACAAATAATAATCTTAATTAAGATAATTAAGTGCATAATTATCCGAGTCGAAAGAAATGGAATTTTCCGAGTCTAATATCCATTATACTCAAATTCCATCCGAGTCGATCTAGAGGTCAAGCAAGTCAAATAAATAACATCGAGTGGAAAGACTTGATCTAGACTCGCCAATGTTCAAACCAAGCAAGCTGACCTAGAAATATGAATTAACACAGTAATCAAATCAAACTTAGATTATGAAGTCGGACCTGAGTTTATGCAAAATAGAACAAGTGTTTGAATATGCAATATATCTAAGTGTTGTCTAAGTGACTCGAAACTGTGTGTGAACCGATAAGTAAGAATACGCTTTCGAGTCCGTCGGAGTTGAAAGAGAATATATACGATAGATTCCGTAACACTCGGAAAAGATGCTATATCACTCGAAAAAGCTGTTAAAGCGAGATAGAATGACTCTTAATCAAAACCTTATGAGAGATGAAGTCTTATACCTGATCCCTTGATGGAACTCAAAATGGTATATATATGTAAGGTTTGAGTCTTCAATCTGGTTTTTCATCCTTTCTCAAGGAATAAGTAAAAAAAAAAAAAACATGATAGAATTGTGTAGAGAAAATATAGTGAATGAAACTTATATTCTATCATACCGATATAAGCTGAGATTACATAAAAAGAGATAAAGTATCGGAGCAAGAAAATAATTGAGTATCAAAGCAATGATAGACATAGTTGTCGAATCGGAGCAAAAGAAAAACACCGAGCAAGAAATTGAAACTCTTAAATAATAAACTCAAAGATAATTGCTTTAAGCGAGTAAGCTCGGAGATCGTGCAACTCGGAAGGCGGATAGTAGAATTATTAATGAAATGCATTATAATTTACACTAAAGAGTTTACACAAAATAGGGTGTGTAAACAACACAACAAAATTTTTCTAACTATTCTCTCCCTTGCCTTTCAGCAAAAAGAAAAAGAGGAAGAACGTATCAAGTAGATACGGATTTGATGTCCGGACAAACCTCGTTAAGTCGTATTTTATACGTATTTTTAGTAGTTATTTTGTTTATATTATATAGTTTATTTTATCTAATTAATCCTATTTTCTCTATTTATAGATAATGATCGAATAAAGTGGGAAAGAAGAGAAAAGATGTTAAAAGTGGGTTTTTAGTTACCGACAAGCATCCTAAAAAAGATATGAAATCAATCCATAAAAATAATATGTCATAAAATATTTATTTTATGATATTTTATTTTATGAACTCCTAATTGGAAGAGAAAAGGAAGCTTGGAAGAGAAAAGGAAACTTAGAAGAGAAGAATGAGGAATAACCCTACCTCCTTCACCTTATATATACCACTTATCATCATGGAGGAGAGGAACACACACCAACTCACAAGCAGCCATACACACAGTCTGTCCTAGCCGCTGCTGCCTCTCGGAACCCTTGCCCACGCTGCTGCTTGCTCACGTTCGCTGCCCACACAAGCAGCCAGCCACCTAGCTGCCCATCTTCCCTTGCCCATGCTCGCTGCTTGCTGCCGCTGCTCCTTGTTGTTGCCGCTGCCCATCTCCCACGCCAACACCATCATAATCATCTTCATCGTCATCATCCCGTGGCCAAACAAACTAATATCATTAGTATTATTTAGTATTGTAATTTTTTACTTGTAAAGATTGAATTTTTATTGTTAGATTAATATTAAAGATGTTAGTTTTATTTAGTTTACGTATTTTAAATTACATTGTGTTTGAGTAAGTCTTTTTATACTTAGTATAATCTACTTGAAACCATGTTAAATTATTTATTTTGAAACAAAGTTTCGATCTTTATTGTCTTATTGATTCGATCCATGATGTTATGATAATTTGATTTTAATGTTTATGATTTTATGTCTAATTAATTAGAGTGCACGCTAATTAGTTTTATATAAATTCATATGATAGTTTAAAGGGTTTAAGTACGTAATTGCTTGATCTTTTAGACTTAAGTATCACCCTAGTTAATCATGGATGGCTTATACCCATCTCTTTTAATTAGGAAATTCTCATAGATCCTTCTTAAATCAATTTGCTAGTATAGATTGGTTATTAGGTGCTAGATGATGTTTTTCTAATACTTCATGCTCTAATTTGATTAAATTGTAGTGTTGATGCTAGGGTTATCAATATTAGTAGGGTTTATATTAGGGCTAGGCCTAAGTAAACTAATAATTAAGGAAAAAGGGGAAGATCCGCTAATGGTTGTCTTCTACAGTTTAGTTCATTGGTAGATCAATTTGTGTGTTGATGATAAATAATAATTTGCATGTTGGATATAGATTATACTAAGTGTTTTTATAAATTTGCTATCTTTGATAATTACTTGCTTGCTTTTTAGTTATTTTTTAGTTTGTCAATTTTTATTTACAAAGTTATAGTCTTTTATTATCAATTTCATTATTTCCCCTTAAAGATCAGTATTTTACTTTAGTCTTAGTAATTTTATTTTAATTTAGTTTTGAGTCTTTATATATTTTAATTTTCAGATTATTTTTCTGTCAGTTTTTATTATTTTTGAGTCAGTTTGTTAGAAATTAGTTTAAAAATAGTTTCTTTCATTATTTTTCGTGTTTTATTTTATTTTAGGGTTTAGATAGAGTCCTAGTTTTCTGTGATTAAATTTTAGAATTTTTAGAATTAATTTGATATTTTTTCAGATTTAATTCTTGAATTTAATTACTGCAGATTTTTAATAAAATAAATTCGTAAATTCGGTTTTAAATTTTATTTTTATATTTTTAGGGTCTGGTTAGGTTTATAAAATTAGTATTATTATTCTGGGTAATTTCAGTATTTATTTTCGTAATTAATTTAGTGCAGAATTTTATTTATTTAATTTTCTGTTTTAGAATTTATTTATTTTCTGCTTTAGTTTTCTATTTTAATTATCCTGAAAAATTATAAAAAAATTTTCTGGGTTATTATAAACTTTATATTCTATCTGGGATATTTATTTATATTATTAGATAACTTTCTGTTATTTTTAGTTATTTAATTCTGAATTATTCTATGTTTTAATTTTCTGTTTAAGTTTTTATTTGATTTTCTGTTTTGAATTTTCCAGAATTAATTAGGATAGTTTTGTCAAATTTAGATTATCAGAATAAAAGTGCATAATTTCAGAAGTCTTTTTAGAATTAAATTTAGAAATTTAGTAGTTAATTTGATTTGTTTGAGTTCTATAAAGTTAAACAAAATAACTAGAATAGTAAGTTTAATTAGATTGAAAGCTTGATTTTTTACATTGTCTTTCCTCGTGGATTCGATCCCTACTTCCCTATGCTATATTGTTTATTATAAGCCTAAGTAGTGGTTTAATTTGTAGTTATACGACAAGCTAACAAATTTTGGCACCGATTACCGGGGAAAGAAATAAAAAGATCTTAGTTTTCTTTCAATCTAAACTAATTAACTATTTATATATATTTTTGAAATTATGCATTTTAATTGATTACAGTTTAGTTTATGCAATTGTGGAGTTGTCGTATGGTCGGAGAGTTTGAAGAGCACAAGACAGAAAGAGTTGAGAACGACATCGAATCTCAACCATCCGAAACTTACGGAAGCGAAATTTATTTTATAAACTTTGAAATGGCTACTTTACGTGAGCTTGCTGCACCTAATTTAGAAACACAACCTTTGTCTATATCATATCCTACTTTGGACCGACCTGAATTCTGGATTTTTGAACTTACTACCTAAGTTTCATGGATTACCCGGCGAGGACCCATATCGTCATATTAATGAATTTATTATTACTTGTTCTACCATGCAACCTCGAGGGAATCACACAAGACCAAATTAAGTTAAGAGCCTTTCCCTTTTCACTTCAGGATAAGGCTAAAGATTGGTTGTATTACATACCTCCTGCAACATTTACTATATGGACCCAAGTTCATAAAGCATTCTTAGAAAAATTCTTTCCTACATCTAGGATTGGATCCATTAGAAAAGAAATGTGTGGCATTAAATAGATGACTTGAGAGACTTTTTATGAATATTGGGAACGTTTTAACAAATTATGTGCTAGTTGTCCCCAACATCAAATTTCCGAACAATTACCGATTCAATATTTTTATGAAGGGCTACAGTCAATTGATAGAAATATGGTAGATGCTTGCTAGTGGGGGGCTTTGGTTAATAAGACTCCAGCTCAAGCTAGAGAATTATTTAATAATATGGCCCAAAATACTCAACGAGTTTGGAACTAGGGATGTCCAATTTAAAAAGGTTAATGAGCTAAATTCAAGTACATCATTAGAAAATCAATTGACTCAAATCATCTGCTATGTTGAACAAACTCGTCACTGGAGGAGTTTAAAAGGCGATAGTGTGTGGAATTTGTCTGTTTGGAAGGGCATCCTACTGATTCATGCCCTACATTACACGGGGGAAGTAAATGTTATTTTCCCTAATCAAGGTCAAAGAAAGTACGATCCATTCTCAAACACCTACAATGAAGGATAGAGGGATCATCCTAACCTTAGGTATGTACCTAGAAAAACCGCCCTGGTTTTGACCAAGCTCGGCGTCAACCATCCGCTCAAGATAAAACGAACTTCCTTTTAGAGAAAATGATTAAGAAAATGGATGACCAAAAGAAGGAATCGACCGTAGGTTCCAAAGTTTAGAAATGAGTATTAAGCGAGGTTCAAGAGAGACAAGCTGCAACAAATACAATGTTCGGTAACTCTGCAAGCCCAATTACAAAATAGATTACCATCTCAACCCTTCCGGAATCCCAAGGAAAATGTGAGTGCCATAAGACTAAGGAGTGGAAAGGAACTTAATGAACCTAAAAACAACAGAGAGGTAGAACCTGAACTAGAGGTCAAGGAATCTAAACCTGATTTAAAGAAAGATAACACCTCTAATGCTGAAGAGATAAGTGACAATAAGAAAGGTCATTACGAACCTATCCCACCTTTCCCTAGTAGACTGAGAAGTATAACTCCTAAAATAGATGAGGCAAACCAAGAAATTTTAGAAACATTTAGGAAGGTAGAGATCAACATTCCTCTCCTAGATGCCATTAAACAAGTTCCTCGTTATGCCAAATTTCTTAAGGAGCTTTGTACTTCTAAAAGAAAATTAAAAGGAAATGAGAAGATAAGTGTGGGGGAGAATGCATCTGCTGTTTTCTAAAAGAAGCTCCCTCCTAAATGTAAGGACCCACGTGTGTTCTTTGTCCCTTGTAAGAATGGAAACCTATACTTTGATAGAGCCATGCTTAATTTGGGTGCCTCCATTAACGTGATGCCTCGATCTATTTATGATAAACTAAATTTGGGAGAGTTGAAGAAAACTGATCTAGTAATTCAGTTAGCTGATAGGAGTAGTACTTATCCGGATGGAGTCTTAGAGGATGTGTTAGTCCAAGTCAATGAACTTATTCTTCCTGCTGATTTTTATGTATTGGATATGGGCAATGCATGCCACAACATTCCTATTTTGCTTGGTAGACCATTCCTTAAAACATCTAGGACAAAAATAGATGTGCATGGGGAACATTGACTATGGAATTTGATGGTGATGTTATTAAGTTCAATATTTTTGATGCCATGAGATTTCCTGCGGATGTGAATTATGTTTGTGCACTTGACACAATTGATGAATTATCCCAAGATGTTTATGATTTGTCTCAAGAAGATGAATTGTTAACTGTGCTTACCAAAGGGCTGGATCATTATGTATTTCATGTTATACCCTATCATGTTAACTCAGGACTAGTAGATAGCATAGAGTCTTTGTTACAATTGCAAGTAATGGAAAGACCTAGTATGATAGAGCTGCCTTTTAATCATGAAAAGTTGCTACCCTCTTGTGTTTCACCCCTAAATTAGATTTGAAACCATTGCACTGAATATTTGAAATATGCTTATTTAGGAGATAATGAGACTTCACCTATTATAATTTCTAATGCACTAACACTTGAACAAGAAGATAAGCTTATTAAGATGCTTAGAGAACATAGTGAAGCATTAGGGTGGACTTTAGCAGACCTGAAAGGGATTAGCCCAACATTGTGTTCACATAAAATCACATTAGAGTTAGAGGTTAAGCTTAAGAGAGACCCTCAATGGAGATTAAACCCACCTATGATGGAGGTAGTACAAAAGAAATTCTTAAGTGGATAGATGCTTGGAGTGATCTACCCCATAGCTAATTCTGAATGGGTTAGTTCGATTCATGTAGTTCCTAAAAAAGTGGGTGCAACAGTAGTACAAAATAAGGAAGGTGAACTAGTCCCTACCAGAATCCGAGTGGCTGGAGAGTGTGCATTGACTATAGAAAACTGAACAAAGCCACAAAGAAAGATCATTTTCCCTTGCCTTTTTATGGACCAAATGTTAGAAAGATTAGCTGGGAAGACACATTATTGTTTTCTAGATGGGTATTCAGGGTATATTCAAGTCCTTATAGCTCCTGAAGATCAGGAAAAGACCACTTTTACATGTCCTTTTGGCACTTATGCTTTTAGGAGAATGCCTTTTGGTTTATGTAATGCTCATGCTACATTTCAAAGATGTATGATGAGTATCTTTTCCGAGTTTATCACCAAAATTATGGAAGTTTTCATGGATGATTTTACTGTGCATGGTGATTCATTTGATGAGTGCTTACATCATCTTACTTTAGTACTTAGGCGTTGCATTGAAACTAATTTGGTACTTAATTTTGAAAAGTGTCATTTCATGGTTGAACAAGGGGTCGTATTGGGGCATGTTGTGTCATCTAAGGGTTTAGAGGTTGACAAGGCAAAAGTAGACATCATTCAATCTTTACCCTATCCCAAATGTGTTAAAGATGTAAGATCATTTTTAGGTCATGTTGGATTTTAGAGGAGATTTATTAAAGACTTCTCAAAGATAGCCTCTCCTTTATGTGCTTTACTTGCAAAAGATGCTAAATTTGATTTTAATGAGGAATGTGAGAGGGCGTTTGATAAATTGAAGTTAAAATTGACCATTACTCCTATTGTACAACCTCCTAACTGGGCCTTACCTTTTGAGTTAATGTGTGATGCTAGTAATAAGGCGGTAGGGGCTGTCTTAGGTCAAAAAGTAGGGAGGGTACCTCATGTAATTCATTATGCTTCTAGAGCCCTTGACCAAGCACAATGTAACTATACCACAACAGAAAAGGAAATGTATGCTATTGTTTTTGCTCTCGAAAAGTTTCGTCCTTATCTGCTAGGTGTGAAAGTTACTTGTTTATACTGATCATGCTACTATTAAATATCTATTGAATAAGAACGACTCTAAACCCAGGTTGATTAGATGGGTTTTATTACTGCAAGAATTTGAAATAGTTTTTAAAGACAAGCGAGGAGCTGAAAACTTAGTCGCGAGACCATCCGAGTAGGCTAGAAAATGGGGAAAGTAGTGACCCTTTCGGTGATTGTTTTCCTGCTGATTCTCTATATGTTGTCATAGATAGATTACCTTGGTATGCTTGACATAGTAAATTATATAGTTGCGAAAACTTTTCCGAGAGACATGTCTAGAGCCCAAAAAGAAAAGATAAGATCTCGAGGCTAAATATTATGTTTGGGATGACCCGTACTTGAGGAAATTTTGTGGAGATCAAATCATAAGGCGTTGTATAGATGACACTGAGTTTCATTTTATTTTAACTTTCTATCACTCATCTGAAACTGGGGGCATTTTGGCCCAAAAAGAACAGACACACAAAGTCTTAGAATGTGGATTTTATTGGCCTACTATTTTTCATGATGCTTATGATTTTTGCAAAAATGTGAAGCATGCCAAAAGACAGGAAATTTATCGGGGAGGAATCGGATGCCCCTATATAATGTGTATGTGTGTTAAATATTTGATGTGTGGGGAGTGGATTTCATGGGACCGTTTCCCCTTTCCTTTGGTTTTACTTACATACTCCTGTTTGTTGATTATGTGTCTAAATGGGTTGAAGCGGTAGCTACTAAAACCGACGATGCTAAGACTGTGGTGAAACATGTTAAATCTTGTATTCTACATAGATATGGAGTACCTAGAGGAGTAAAGTGGTAGAGGGACACATTTTTGTAATAAAACTTTAGGTATCTTGCTAGCTAAATACCATGTAATTCATAAGGAATCTATAAGTTTTCATCCCCAAACAAATGGCCAAGCTGAAATCTCTAATAGAAAAATCAAAGGAATTCTAGAAAAGGTTGTTAGACCAGATAAGAAGGATTGGAATCTTAGGTTAGATGAAGCTCTCCGGGCTTATAGAACTACATACAAGACCCCTATAGGTATGTCACCTTATAGGCTAGTCTTTGGAAAAGCATGTCATCTTCCTGTAGAGTTAGAGCATAAATCATGTTAAGTCTGTAAAGAAGTGCAATTTAGATTATGACTTAGTGGGAAAGGAGCGTAAGCTGCAAGCTGCAAGAATTAGAAGAGATTCGTATGGAAGCTTATGACAATTCAGTAATTTCTAAAGGTAAAGCCAAAGCATTTCATGATGCTAAGCTTGTCAGGAAGGAATTTCAAAAGGGGAGAAAGTGTTATTGTTCAATTCACAACTGAGGGTTTTTCCTGGTAAGTTAAACTCTAGATGGCTAGGACCTTTTGAGGTAGTAAAGACTTATCCACATGGGGTTGTTGAGATTAAAAGTCATTCTACTAACAAGATTTTTAAGGTGAATGGTCACAGGTTAAAGAATTTTTATGAAGGAAGCCAAATTTGCTTAGTAGAGGAGATGCATTTAGAAGATCCATGAGTTACAACGATGTCTAGCCAAAGACGGTAAACAAAGGCGCTGGTCGGGAGGCAACTCAATATTTTCAGGGAAGTTTCTATAATTTTTACTTTAATTTTATTTTTATTTTGCATGCATTAGGGACAATGCATGAATTAAGTGTGGGGAGTGCATCCTGCATTTTAATTTTATGCATTTATTTTTATCTTTTTTTATGAAAAAAATTTCTTGTAAAGAAATGCATGAACATGAATATATGCTAGGTTAACTTGCTTAAATCTTTCTATTTCTAATTGTTCTTTCCCTTTGTAAGTGAGAAATTTGAACATGTTAATTGTCATTCCGAGTTGTTTGAGTTGATCCTCATATATTTCTTCAATTAGTGACAATCATAATTTTTCCGTCAATTTGATCATGTTATATGATCGTGATAGAGGCAATAAATTGACTTAAACCGTTCACCTAGACTACTGAACTTAGCAGATTGACTCATTGAAATTTTGATTTTTCTTGTTTTGCCTTTCAAAAAAAAAAAAATGAAACATAAGAAAAAACAAAAATGTTAGTATACCAACATAGGTCGGAGTTGGTGGCTCGGCACCATTTCCCCTTAAGTTTAGGTCTCAAATTGAGCCTTATGAATGGAGTAACCCATGCTGGGAGAGTCATGCCCCTTTTAGGCCGATCAATGGCTCGAACCACACTAACGAAAAGAAAAAGAAAAATAGAGTATTAACTCCAAGCACCTCTATTTGGGTGAGTGGGAGATAGGGAGTGTTATATTTCTAAGACCCTATATGGGTTTCGAATATGTGCTTGAATGGAGTTATATATATTTAAAAAATAAAAAATAAAAAATAAAATAAAAAAGAAGAAGTTTGCAAAGCAAGTTTATTATCAATTTTTAGTGAGTTTTCTGTTGATTCAAGTATCTTTATAACCATACTACACCTGAATTTTTCCCATCATAAAACGTTTTAGACCTCTTGACCGGAATGTACATGTTTGAAAAAGATGGATAAATTTTTTATTGTTGCTTAATTGAAAGAGATATTGTGAGGCTGATGAATAAACTCTCCGATGACAATAAAGTGTTTAGTTTTTTACTTGCTTGGGAAAGACAAATTTTCATCAAACTATTTTTGAAAAGTAAGGGAAACCTAGTGTATACTTTACGTTCTATGTATATCTTTATAAGAAAGCATATTATTAGATCGAGTCTTAGATTTCTTTGCACGAGGACGTCCAAAGTCTAACTGTGGGGGATTTGTTAAGTCGTATTTTATACGTATTTTTAGTAGTTATTTAGTTTATATTATATAGTTTATTTTATCTAATTTATCCTATTTTGTCTATTTATAGGTAATGATCGAATAAAGTGGGAAAGAAGAGAAAAGATGTTAAAAGTGGATTTTTAGCTACCGACAAGCATCCTAGAAAAGATATGAAATCAGTCCATAAAAATAATATGTCATAAAATATTTATTTTATGATATTTTATTTTATGAACTCCTAATTGGAAGAGAAAAGGAAGCTTGGAAG
Organism: Talinum fruticosum; assembly: GCA_021018815.1. Taxonomy (NCBI): domain Eukaryota; kingdom Viridiplantae; phylum Streptophyta; class Magnoliopsida; order Caryophyllales; family Talinaceae; genus Talinum; species Talinum fruticosum. Next base: position 12,617,714 of record JAITYX010000001.1, on the reverse strand, counting down.
AGAAAAGGAAACTTAGAAGAGAAGAATGAGGAATAACCCTACCTCCTTCACCTTATATATACCACTTATCATCATGGAGGAGAGGAACACACACCAACTCACAAGCAGTCACACACACAGCTGCCCTAGCCGTTGCTCGCTTGCTCACGTTCACTGCCCACACAAGCGGCCAGCCACCTAGCTGCCCATCTTCCCTTGCTCATGCTGCTGCTTGCTGCCGCTGCTCCTTGTTGTTGCCGCTGCCCATCTCCCATGCCAACACCATCATAATCATCTTCATCGTCATCATCCCGTGGTCAAAGAAACTAATATCGTTAGTATTATTTAGTATTGTAATTTTTTTACTTGTAAAGATTGAATTTTTATTGTTAGATTAATATTAAAGATGTTAGTTTTATTTAGTTTACGTATTTTAAATTACATTATGTTTGAGTAAGTCTTTTTATACTTAGTATAATCTACTTGAAACCATGTTAAATTATTTATTTTGAAACAAAGTTTCGATCTTTATTGTCTTATTGATTCGATCCATGATTTTATGATAATTTGATTTTAATGTTTATGATTTTATGTCTAATTAATTAGAGTGCACGCTAATTAGTTTTATATAAATTCATATGATAGTTTAAAGGGTTTAAGTACGTAATTGCTTGATCTTTTAGACTTAAGTATCACCCTAGTTAATCATGGATGGCTTATACCCATCTCTTTTAATTAGGAAATTCTCATAGATCCTTCTTAAATCAATTTGCTAGTATAGATTGGTTATTAGGTGCTAGATGATGTTTTTCTATTACTTCATGCTCTAATTTGATTAAATTGTAGTGCTAATGCTAGGGTTATCAATATTAGTAGGGTTTATATTAGGGCTAGGCCTAAGTAAACTAATAATTAAGGAAAAAGGGGAAGATCCGCTAATGGTTGTCTTCTACAGTTTAGTTCATTGGTAGATCAATTTGTGTGTTGATGATAAATAATAATTTGCATGTTGGATATAGATTATACTAAGTGTTTTTATAAATTTGCTATCATTGATAATTACTTGCTTGCTTTTTAGTTATTTTCTTTAGTTTGTCAATTTTTATTTACAAAGTTATAGTCTTTTATTATCAATTTCATTATTTCCCCTTAAAGATCAGTATTTTACTTTAGTCTTAGTAATTTTATTTTAATTTAGTTTTGAGTCTTTATATATTTTAATTTTCAGATTATTTTTCTGTCAGCTTTTATTATTTTTGAGTCAGTTTGTTAGAAATTAGTTTAAAAGTAGTTTCTTTCATTGTTTTTCGTGTTTATTTTTCTTTTAGGGTTTAGATAGAGTCCTAGTTTTCTGTGATTAAATTTTATAATTTTTAGAATTAATTTGATATTTTTTCAGATTTAATTCTTGAATTTAATTACTGCAGATTTTTAATAAAATGAATTCGTAAATTCGGTTTTAAATTTTATTTTTATATTTTTTGGGTCTGGTTAGGTTTAGAAAATTAGTATTATTATTCTTGGTAATTTCAGTATTTATTTGGGTAATTAATTTAGTGCAGAATTTTATTTATTTAATTTTCTGTTTTAGAATTTATTTATTTTCTGCTTTAGTTTTCTATTTTAATTATCCTGAAAAATTATAAAAAAATTTTCTGGGTTATTATAAACTTTATATTCTGTCTGGGATATTTATTTATATTATTAGATAATTTTCTGTTATTTTTAGTTATTTAATTCTGAATTATTCTATGTTTTAATTTTCTGTTTAAGTTTTTATTTGATTTTCTGTTTTGAATTTTCCAGAATTAATTAGGATAGTTTTGTCAAATTTAGATTATCAGAATAAAAGTGCATAATTTCAGAAGTCTTTTTTAGAATTAAATTTAGAAATTTAGTAGTTAATTTGATTTGTTTGAGTTCTATAAAGTTAAACAAAATAACTAGAATAGTAAGTTTAATTAGATTGAAAGCTTGATTTTTTACATTGTCTTTCCTCAAGGATTCAATCCCTACTTCCCTATGCTATATTGTTTATTATAAGCCTAAGTAGTGGTTTAATTTGTAGCTGTACGACAAGCTAACAAAAACAGAAAAGTAAGCAAAAAAAAAAAAATTAAGATGGAGGAGATGGAGCGAGTTTGAGTCGAGGTTGGTGGACGAGCGAGTGCGCCTCGCCGATAAGATCCGGACGATGTTGACGAGCGAGGCGAAGGCAACATCGGGATCTTTGGAATGGGCTCAGCTCCGAGTGGTCGACCCGGAACTAGGTCATCTAGAGGCTCATCCTCCCGGGCCTCGAGCTGTTGGAGGGGTATGCTCAGGCGACCAGCTGCCGAGTGACCATGGCAACAGGGTCTTCGACCCACTCATACTACCTGTCCGAGCTAATCATCTCGAGGTTGTGGTTCGGGAGCATCCGGGCCCTCTCGCTGCTGCTATCTGGTTCTTCTTCCTTCTCTCCTTCCTCGGATGGAGGTGCCTCGACCTGCAGGCTCCTCTTCTTCTTCTACTTCTTCTTCTCCCCTTTCGAGGAGGATTTGGCCGGACTCGAGGATTCTTTAGAAGTGTTTGAGTCAACCGGATCCTAAGCCGCCTTAGATCGCCTCTCCTGAAGGAGCTCGATCAGCTCCCTCCGCTCCTTAACCGGGGCTTTCATCTCGAGAAGTACATCTTGCTCCTCTCGGATTTGGGATTGGGTGGTTTTTCGGTTAATGGGCATAGGCCGAAGGACAGTCTTGAATGACCAGGAGGATGTCCTTGAACTCATTGGACACCGAGGAAAGCTTGTCCATGATAGCGAAGGACAAGGCGGAAGAAAGATTCGAGAAACACCCGAGGTGGAGGCACCACCAGGTGGAGGAGGTAGAGGAAGAGGGAATTAAGTCCGAGTCTAAGGCGGAGAAGGTGGCCTCGGTTCGAGTTATGGACCCGGACACCCCGGTTGGGTCTCCCGGTATCCATACCCAAGGAGTTCCTTTTGCCAATGACAATTACAACCTCGAAATAGCGTTAGGATCCGAGGGAAGAGGAACTTTGAACTGTTTGAAGACGAGGGTGAAAAAAGCCCCGAAAGGAAGTGGGGTGGTCTTCTTGTTACGAGTCCGAGTAGGCACAACCGCCATCCGCTCGACTATAGCGAGAAAGAGGTCTACTTCGTAGCCCTCTAGAATGTCGTAAAGAGCTTTGAGGTGCTTGGAGTTGGGGTTCTCCTTGCTGGAATGCTGAGAGAAGAAAGTCCTCATTAGCGAAAAGCACAAAAGACGAGCTTCGACTTGAGTTGTGTCACACGAAGTTTTTGCGTGACCCGGGAATTCTTTAGCGTACTTCTCAAAGAAATCATCAGCAACCTTGTTGAAGGGTATGGAGTTGCTTGTTCAAGAACATACAAGATACTTTGAAAAGATGATGGAGAAGAGAAGTGTTGATGCGAACTGTGATGTTTTGAACTCTAGAGGTGAGGATACCCTCGGAGCTAGAAAGATTGGACTAGAACTTAGAAACGAGTTCGGGTAGATGAAATCACCGAAACAGAGGAAATTGTAAACCCCTGTGGATTTTATGTGCGCCAACCAAGAAAACTTAGTGGTCGGGAAGAATTTGTCATCCAACGTTAGGTGTTGAGTGACAAGAGGTTTGGAAGGAGTAGAGGGGCCTTCCCGGGTTTTTGTGCGAGGTTTCTTGGTTGCGAGAACCAAGAAAATCGAGGTGGAAACCTCTTTTCGGCATGTTTGTTGTTGAAAAGAGATGAAAGAGATGAACTTTTGAAAGAGAGAGAGGAGAGAAAGCTCGACGAGAGTAAGCGATGAGAAAAAGATGAAAGAGTAGTAAAGAGAGAGAAAGAGAGCTGAGAGCAACAGAGCTTACTTGAGACGTTCTTCTCTTAGCTTGAGAGCGACGTACGTTTCTTCGAGTGCGAGAGAACTTGTTTTGAGTTGGAGTAAGTGCGAGAGTGAGAGTAAGTAGAGAATAAAGTAACAAAATGAAGGAAAATAGACGCTATTTATAGATAAATAATCGTCCTTCGGTATTTGTTCCGACTCAAGCATCTTCAACGGTCACCTCGGACCGGTGTGACTGCATTTGCATCCCAACGCTTGGAATTCCAGCGACTGTCTCTCAACGGCTAGTTGTCCGATCGATGCGTGCGAGATAGAGAGAGAAAAAAAGATTTTGAAAGAAATTTCTAAAATTGTCCACTAATCTAGAGATGATTTCGGATGTTTGATGTCCATTTTCTTAAAGTCTCGAGTCGACTCGGTTAAGTTTCGAGTGACTCGAAACTGCAAACAACTAATAGCTGTCGGCTCGGTATCACGGGTTCAACTCGAACTAATGGCTATTAAGGAAAGTAAGCACATAGCACATAATCATGCAAAGTAAAAAAATTAATTATGCATTAATCATGCCAAGCTCATTCCTAATAAAACAAAACTGATCCTCACTAAGGGGCTTAGTAAAGATATCGGCTAATTGAAGATTGGTAGGAATGAATTCATGTTCAATATCACCTTTGTCAGAATGGTCTCTTAGAAAATGATACCTGACCTCAATATGTTTACTCTTTGAGTGCTGAACTGGATTCTTGGTTATGCTAATTGCACTTTGATTATCACACTTGATTAGAATAGATTTGAATGAAAGTCCAAGATCTTTCAAGTGTTGCTTTATCCATAAGATCCGAGCACGAGCATGCCTTAGTCGTAATATACTCAACTTCGGCGGTTGATAGAGCTACTGAGTTTTGCTTCTTTGAGTGCCAAGATATCGGGGATTGACCCGAAACTGGCAGGCTCCTGAGGTGCTCTTTCTATCAACTTTGTATCCAGCATAGTCGGCATCCGAGTATCCAGGTGAGAGTCGGTTCCGAGTCTCCGGAGTACCATAGACCTAAATTCCGAGTCCCTGCAAGATATCTCGAATATTCTCTTCACCATAGTGAGATGTGATTCTTTTGGATTAACTTAAAATCTTGCACACGAGACAGACACTAAACATTATGTCCGGCCTATTAGAAGTGAGATAGAGCAAAGATCCAATCATACCTCGGTAGAGTTTCGATCTACTACTTTACCTTTCTCGTCCGAGTCCAGTTTTATCTTCGCTTGCTCATAGGTGTTGCTTGCATGTTTTGCATCTTGGAGTTTATACTTCTTCAGCAGCTCCTTGGTATACTTTGATTGATGGACATAGATGCCAGCTTTGTCTTGCTTCATTTGTAAACCAAGGAAGAAATTGAGTTCTCCCATCATACTCATTTGAAATTCCTGTCTCAATAACTCGGAAAAATCCCGACATAGAATTTCATTAGTAACTCCAAAAATTATGTCATCTACATAGATCCGAGCAATAAGAAAGTCTTTCTCCTTGGTTTTTATAAAAAGAGTTTTGTCAATCTGAACTCTTCGAAATCATTTTCAACCAAGAAATTTCTCGAGTCTTTCATACCAAGCTCACGGGAGCTTGTTTAAGACCATAGAGAGCTTTTTGTAATTTGAAAATATGATTTGGAAATTCCGAGTTTTCAAATCCAGGGGTTGCTCAACATAGACTTCCTCTTCAATGAAACCATTGAGAAAAGAACATTTAACATCCATTTGATATAACTTGATATTCATGCTAGATGCAAATGCCAATAAGATTCTAATAGCTTCAATTCGGCAACAGGTGCAAAGGTTTCCCCATAATCAATCCCTTCTTCTTTATTGTAACCTTGAGCCATAAGTCTAGCCTTAGTTCTGACTACCAACCCACCTTCATCCAGTTTGTTTTGGAAAACCCATTTGGTTCCTATGACTGGGTGGTTAGAAGGTCGTTTGGTCGGAGTCCGGACTTCGTTTTGTTCGAATTGATTGAGTTCCTCTTGTATGGCCTCTACCCATTCAGGTTCATTTAGGGCCTCTAGTGCATTTCTGGGTTCGATTAATGATATGAATGCGGTGAATACACATAGATTTTGAAGAGAGGAACGAGTTCTTACCTCACTTGTTGATGTCGGATATGATGTTTCCTAGTGGGTGACTAGAAGCATACTTGAAAGCTCTACCTGTTCTTTGGTTCACCGGATCTGTAGGTTAAATTGGTTGATCCTCAATAGTACTGTTACGAGTAAGCTTATTCATCAGATTGATTTTCAACATTCCGAGCTGGCTCTTGAGTCGTCTTATTCTGAGTTTGAGTGACTTCATTCTGAGTGACATGGATTTGATTCTTGATGGGCTCATTTTTATCAAGATCATCACTTCTGCTAAGCTTCAGATCTGAGAATGTTGATTCACTTGGTTTTTCCTGTTCAATCTCATCAAATACAACGTGGATGCTTTCTTACACTTTGTTAGTTCTTTTATTGAAAATACGATATGCTTTGCTATGAGATGAATAACCAAGAAAAATACCTTCATCCGACCGAGCATCAAACTTGGTCAGGTGATCCTTACCATTGTTATGGACGAAACACTTACATCCAAAGGGTTTGAAGTAAGAAATATTAGGTTTCTTCCCTTTGTAGAGCTCGTATGGAGTTTTCTTCAGTATGGGTCCGATGAGGCATCCGTTCAATGTGTAGTTGGTCGTGTTGACTGCCTCGACCCAAAAATAATAGGGTAGATTATGTTCAATCATCATTGTCCTAGTTATTTCTTCAAGAGTTCGGTTCTTCCTCTCCACCACTCTATTTTGTTGAGGAGTTCTTGGTGCTGAGAAGTTATGAGAGATGTCATTCTTGTCACGGAACTCTGCAAATTCCGAGTAGTCGAACTCCCTTCCATGGTCGGTTCGAATCCTCCGGATTTTAGTCCGAGACTCAACTTGGATTTTCCTGCAGAGCTTGCTTGAACTCTTTGAATGCTTCATTTTTGTGCTTAAGAAAACACACCCAGGTAAATCGTGAGTAGTCATCAACAATGACAAGCACATATGATTTACCTCCGAGACTCTTGATAGGGATTTCACCACATAAATCCATATGCAACATTTCAAGCACCTTGGATGTGGAAACGGGTTTTAGAGATTTGAAGGATGATCCGACTTGTTTCCCCTTGGTGTATGCTTCACAAATTTTATCTTTCTTAAATGCACAATCAGGCAATCCTCCGACTAAACCATGAGACACAAGTTTCTTAATGGTGTGCATGCTAACATGACCTAGTCTACGATGCCATGTCCATGAATCATCATGAAGAGATGCTTTTAAACAGGACAAATTTTGACTCGGGTCGAAAGAGGAATAGTATAAGTGTTACATGATCTCTTACCCGAGAGATTGATTTCCTTGATAACATCATCGGAGATATAGCAGTTGGTCCGAGTGAATCTTACCTCTTAACCTTTGTCACACGGTTGAGAGATGCTTGACCGGATTGTACTTTAATCCTTTGACAAGGTATACTTGGGCTAACCGGATTGCTTCCTTTTCCAATCTTGTCTGTCCCAATTAACTTGCCTTTGCTGTCATCTCCAAATATGACTTTTCCTCCCTTGTAATCTTCCAACTCGGAAAAGAGTCTTGAATCTCCTAACATGTGGCGTGAGCATCCACTGTCTAGGTACCAATGCCCTTTTGTTCTTTTACGAGCTACCTGCAAGTCGAACCAAACTAACCTTTCTCACTTCCTCTAACGAACCCAGTAACTCCCTTTACTGTGGTCCTTTTCGAGGAAGTAGACTCTTGGGAACCCATATTTGAATAACTTTGGGTTTGGTCTAATTTTGAGTCTTTGTTTTAGAGAATTGAGTCTGTGTCTCTTTCTTTTGAAAAGTTTTTCTTTTATAAACCGGTGGAAAAGGTTTTCTCCTGTAAGTTGGTTTGGGCTCAGTCCTCCTTTCATTCTTATGAATGGAACTGTGCTCGACCTTCCGAACTTCATAGTTCTAGAATCCTTTTGAAAAGTTCGAGTAGGAATTGGATTCCTCTTGTTTGTTAAAACCAAGTCCTTCTTTTCTTAAGGAGACACATTGAGATCCTAAGAGCATATCAAGGTTTTTCCGATCTTGAGTAAATTTTAAAACAAGTTCTTGAGACTCGTTGAGCTTTTTCTTCAATTGCTCATTCTCCCTTCCGAGCAACTCAAACTCGGTCTCATTAGATTGAGCACTAGTCTTGAGTTCTCTTAGAATAAGTCTCGGTTTTCCAATTCGTTTTTCAAAGAGATGCTCTCGGAACTAATAGACTCAAGTTGTTCTTTAAACCGAGAAAAGTCGAATTAGACTTTTCTTCCAAAGTAAAAATATATGTGGCTAAATCAACTTTGGAGAATTTGAGAAAGTATTCAATTACCTCCTGATGATTTGTTTCCTCACTGTCCGAGGAATCCGAGTCCGACTGTGTTTCGACTTTTCGATCGAGAGAATGCCATCGGACATTTTGAGTCATCCGAGTCCTCATCATCTTCGATGAGTCTTCATCACTCCATGTGGCCATCATAGCCTTTTTCTTCCTTCTATCCCTCTTTCTCTTGGGATAGTCCTTGACTATGTGTTCCTTGCTTGCCACATTCAAAACAGCCGGAGTTCTTAGTTATAGATAACTTTGAAGGGGAAGAGTGCTTACCTTTTCTATCCTTCTTGTCTTTCTTATAGAACTCTTCTCTTGGCATCTTATCCCATCTCTTGTGCTTCATTATTCTCTTAAAGCCTCTAACGATGAGTGCCATGGGATCCTCTTCGAGTCCGAGGAACTCAGATTTGCTTCTCTCGGTTTACGAGGCTTTAAGCGCAATGTTCTTTTTGGTGCTGACCTCTGCATCCTCCTTTTCCAAATGGATCTCGTTGGTGAGTAGCTTCCCAATGAGTTCGTCCGGCTTGAGTTGGGAAAGGTTCCGAGCCTCTTCAATGGCCGTCACCTTAGGACCCCATCTTCTCTTGGGTAGGCTTACGAGTATCTTTCCGCACATTTCCTCGTGGGAAATCTTTTTACCCAGAGATTTAAGATTATTGGTAATCTCGGTAAAGCGGATGAACATTTGAGAGATGTTCTCTTCGGCTCCATCTTGAACAGCTCATACTTGTGAAGATATTGGCTTATCTTCGCTTGTCGACCTGGCTTGTGCCTTCATAAGTGTTGACCAGTGTGTCCCATACTTCTTTGGCTATGTTACGAGCGGATACTCGGTTGTACTCTTACGAGCGATGGCGTACATCGGAATGTTCATCGCCTTAAAGTTCTTTACGAACTTCTCTGCTTCATCGCCGAGTGAACTCAGCCTTTGTCTTGGGCACGAGTCTTGTTTCTTCCGTCTTCATAGGAATGTAGTAGCCTACTTCTATGATGTTCCGGACATCCTCATCATGATCCAGCAGGAAACATTCCATGAGCTTCTTCCAATGCACGAAGTTAGATCCTTTGAACTTTGGTAGTCTCGCTGGAAGATCTTCCTTCATCGAACTCTCCATTGTTCTAAGCCATTTGATCTTTAAACCTTTGGATGGTTAGATCCTTTACGAAAGGCTAGGCTCGATACCAATTGAAGGTTTCCTCTTGGAGAGACTAAGTCACCATAGCGCGGGGTGAGTAGGGTGATGAGAAAATTTAATCAAGTAATGGAAGAATAAACTAGAGATGACTCGTGGAGAGTTTGAGTTTAGATTTGACTCGGAAAGTTACGTGGAAACCCTCCCGGGGCAGAAAACCACGGTCGGTGCTAATCCAAGCACCAAGTCAAATCCACTATTTTGAATCTACAAAAATATAGTAGAAAGACTCAACCAGAATTGCTCCCTTAGACAATTCCTTACAAGATTTTCCTAGACTCAAAAATTACCTTATCCGATCTAGTACTTCCTAACCGAGGTAACCTTTACGAGTTAGGGACAACCGAGCTGAGTTAACCCTTATAGCTCGGTCAAGGGACCTTACTCAGAAAGTAAGAATGAGTGTTTGTAAACTAATTACAAGTCCTTACAACTCATAAGGATATTAAGTACGAGTTGGAGATGTAAGTAGAAGATTGAGAATGAAATACTATGACTTTTTCTTAAGTGCGTGTATTGACGAGATGGTTCAAGCAATCTTCAAGTCTTGAGAATTGGCTTCTATTTATAGATAACCAAGTAGATTAGCCGTTATGACTATCTTCCGAATGGAAGTCCTTTGTGACCGTTGCAATGGATTTTCTAAGTCGCTCGAAAAATATACGTTGAGGTGTGAACGTTGGGCAACGGCTCCGTTGTGCTTAGCGTTGCGAATTTCTGGTTTTGGAAACAGACAACCCCGACACGATGTCCGGGCCTTGGTTAGAGATGGAAAAACCCTTGTCTGTCGGTGATTTAACATTTTGAAGCTCGGTTACTTTTGTAATTTAAAAATAGGATAGCCTCGTTTGAATAACCTACAAAAGTAAATCAATTTGGTTCTCAAAGTATAAAATACTTTGGTCCAAGGTTAGATACAGACTAATAATCTTAATTAAGATAATTAAGTGCATAATTGTCCGAGTTAGAAAGAAATGGAATTTTACGAGTCTAATATCCATTATACTCCAATTCCATTTGAGTCGATCTAGAGGTCAAGCAAGTCAAATAAATAACATCGAGTGGAAAGACTTGATCTAGACTGCCAATGTTCAAACCAAGCAAGATGACTTAGAAATATGAATTAACACGAGTAATCCAATCAAACTTAGATCATGAAGTCGGACTCGAGTTTATGCAAAATAGAACAAGTGTTTGAACATGAAATATATCCGATTGTTGTCCGAGTGACTCGAAACTGTGTGTGAACCGATAAGCAAGAATATGCTTTACGAGTCGGTCCGAGTTGAAAGAGAATATATACGATAGATTCCGTAACACTCGTAAAAGATGCTATATCACTCGGAAAAGTCTGTTAAAGCGAGATAGAATGACTTTTAATCAAAACCTTATGAGAGATGAAGTCTTATACCTAATCCCTTGATGGAACTCAGAATGGTATATATATGTAAGGTCCGAGTCTTTAACGGGGCTATTTACCAGCCTCCATTGCTACTTTCGAGTTTATGTCGCGGTCCTCGACCACTCTTGCTTTCCTCTCTTCCTCACGTTGCCCTCTATTCATTGTAATTTCTACGGCTCGCAAATGAAAGTGACCTCAAGTGAGTATTTGAGGGTGTTGAACCATAGGGAGTAGGGTTTCAAGTATTGGAGCCTAATTCGAGCGGTTCAATCTAGGCCAAATAAAATATGTGGGAAAATTAAATAATGAAAACTAAATTAAAGAAAGTTAAAGAGGTGGCTCGGTTGTGATTTCGCCAATTAAAGAGTTAATTAGCCAAGACAAGGCCCTAACCTATGCAATATAAGTTAGAAAATTTAGATGGTCGGTTGCATCGAGAAAACTCACCCAAGCCCACTTTCATGGGTCATGAGCTAGTCTAAGTGGCCCAACCACCTACTTTTATGAAGTTAGCCCAAATAGACCACAAGGTTAGCAACCCTCGGACCTAGCTCGGGTTCGGGCTATTTTCATGCCAAGAATCTCGGCCATTCAACTCTCCTACACTAGCAAATCAACCTTACCTTTTGGTGTAAGTCAATCGCCCAAAAACATAGATTAAAACTCTTTCAAGTATTTCATTGAACATTTCATAGGCATGAGTGAAAACTTAAATTTACAAGCATAAATTACATGTGGCTAAGCCTAATATATGACTAAGCCTAATATATGACTAAGTAGTCATCAAAGGGCTAATCACAACACAAGCCAACCAAACTACTCAAGTAAACATGAGAAAATTCAAGGTAAAGTCCAAACTAGCGACATAACAAATAAGCATGAAAAGGGGGAAGAGAAAACTAAACTAACTTACATAAATCAAACAAATAAACATAAATCAACAACAAAAATAGCAAGCATTTAAAAAAATATTAACTAAACTAACATTAATCTAAAAAAATTATGAAGAACAAACTAAGAAATAAAGAGAGAGAGAGAGAGAGAGAGAAGAAGAAGAAGAAGAAAGCTTAGCCATATAAACTCCAAAGCTCCATGGTTCACAATCTTCAACCAAATCTACACTAATGTCACCTAATTAATCTCCCTAATTGAGTTTTATTTTGACTAACCATAAAACTAATCTAACTCCTAAACCCTAAGCAATGGCTCTCTCTAAAAGGCTTCTCCCTAAAATGTAGCCAAAAATCGATTTAAATAGCCTAAAAATAGCCAAAACCGAGACTCGGGGCCTTGACACGGTCGTGCCAAAACGTAGAAAAATGCCCAAAACAAGGCCACCACGGCCTACGTCACGGCCATGGGCCATACCGTGGGAGCTACCACAGGCTGTGGGGCCTCCAAATGGCCTTTTCTTACTTTCACTTTCGTTTAGCGGAATCGGGAATGGTCTAAGGTGATCTTGGCGGCTCATGATTGAAGACTCGATTCTAACTCTAAGACATTCCGAGTACTACATGAAGACTCGGTATAAACCTCATCCCTCCTAAGTTTTGATTTCAAGACATTCTCGCATTGATGTTTCGACTCACTTAGACATCACTCGGAACTATTGCATGTTCAAATAACTTCTCTAACATTTTTAGTCCGAGTTCTAATTGCATATTTTAACGCAAAGTGAATTACAGACATTAATTCCTTTTTCTAAGTCAGTTTGTTTGTTTGTGAATTATTTGTCCATATCAAGTTGCTATACTCGATAATTCTACTCTTTCTAACTTGATCATCCTTAGGAATGACTATGATGGAATTTGAGTATATTAAATATTAGACTCAAAAATTCCACTCTTCTAGGCCTAAGATAATTGTGCATTTAATTATTCTAATTAAATTATTATCTCGTGCCTAATTAAATTAAATTATTACACTTTTGTAGGTTATTCAAACAAGGTTTTCTCATTTTTTAAAAGCAAAAGTAGCCGGCTTCTAGCTGTCAATCACCAGCAGACAAGCTTTATCTACTTCGAACAGGGCTCGGACACCGTGTCGTGGTTGTCTGTTTCTAAAACTAGAAAACTCCAACGCTAAGCTTAACGGTGGTTTCCACCTTGCTTTTCGGACATCACCAGTTGATTAGAGCACCTTTAGGAGCCAAAAGCCATTGCACAATGTTCACATCCCAATGGATCTTTTTCGAGTGACTCGGAAGAACCGTTACAACGGCCGATAAAGACTTACGTTCGGAACAAAGACACAACGATCACTCTACTTGGTCATCTATAAATAGAAGCCACTTCACAAGACTTGAAGATTATTGGAATTAATGTTGAAACACATTACTTAAGCAAAAGTCATTGTTTTTGAAGGTTTGCTCGGGAGAGTCTCGAGTCACCCTAGAGGGGGTGAATAGGATGATAGAAAATTCTTTGCGGAATCACACTCTTTTGCGTAGAATAGAGAGGAAGATAGATTCCGAGTCTATCAACAGGGTCGAAAAGATTGAACTCGTAATGCAATTAACCGTGAAAGAACAAGAGCAGAAAAGCTATCCGAGTCTAGAATGAACTCGGAAAGATAACACTTAGATTTTACGTGGAAACCCTCCCGGGGCAGAAAACCACGGACCAAGTCAATCCGGACACGAAGTCAAATTCACTATTTTGAGTCCACAAAATACCGTGAATCGACCGAACCCGAGTTGCTCCCTTAGACAACTCTATACAAGGTTTCCTAGACTCGTAAATTCCCTTATCTCGATCTAGTACTTCCTAGCTGAGATAACCCTTACAGCTAGGGACAACTAAGCTGAGTTAACCCTTACAGCTTAGTCAAGGGACCTTACAAAGAATGTAAGAAAGAGTTTGTAAGTGAGTACAAGACCTTACAACTCGTAAAGTAATGAATTACAGAGTGGGAGTTGTAAGTTGAAGATTGAACGTAAATACAATGACTTTGAGCAAGTATGTGTATAAACAATAGATTCGGCAATCTTCAAGTCTTGTGAGATGGCTTCTATTTATAGATGACCGAGCAGAGTAGCCGTTATCTTCATTTGCTGACCGAGATTCCTCTCGTGACCGTTGATAGAAGCTTTCGAGTCACTCAAAAAGTATCCGTTGTAATATGAACGTTGGACAACGGTTTAACTCTCTTGGAAGTCCCAAAACCATTAGCGGTGTCTTGAAAGATAAGGTAGAAACCACCGTTAAGCTTGGCGTTCCAGTTTTCCATATTTGGAAACAGACAGCCTCGACACAATCTATCGGGACTAGAGCAGAGAAGGTGAAAAGCCATGTCTGCTGGTGATTTGACGTTCGAAGCCGGTTACTTTTGTAGTTTGAAAAATTGTATCCTCGATTGAATAACCTACAAAACCAAATCAATTTTGGTTCTCAAAGTATAAAATACTTTGGCCCAAGATTAGACACCGATAATAAAATAATTACAATAAATAAACCAACTGATTATCTCGAGTCGAAATGGAATGAAATTTCCGAGTCCACTATCCATGATACTCGGAATTCCATCCGACTAAGTCTAAGCGAAGAATCAAGTTCAATAAAGAATATCGGAGAGGATTAACTTGGTATAGACTAAGCATGAAACAAGCTAAGAATACTGACTAAAACAAGATAGGACTTATAACCACAAGTCAGATTCCGAGTGAGAAAAGACGAAATACTTGGTATATTCAATCTGCGATTATTCCGAGTGAAGATGGACTCGGAACAAAGAACCAGTTTTCTTAGTAGCTTGCAAATAAGCAATAAATATACTAAGTAAGAACTGTGTCACTTAGAGAAGATACGATTTTACTCACATAAGTTTCGAGACACAGAGAATGCCTTGGAATCAAAATTCTACATGTATGAAATTGTTATACCCGATTCCCTTTATATAACTCGAAGTGTATTGAGCGAGTGTCCGAGTCTTCGCTTTCATATTCAATCTTCAATTTACAACTCCCAGCTTGTAATTAATATTTTCTGAGTTGTAAAGTCTTGTAATCAGTTACATACTTCTCTTACTTTCCGAGTAAGGTCCTTTGACTGAGTTGTAAGGGTTAACTCAACTCGATTGTCCCTAATCGTAAAGGATATCTCAATTAGGAAGTACTACATCAAATAAGGGAACTCCGAGTCTAGGAAAACATTATAAGGAATTGTTTAAGGGAGCAATTCTGGTAGAGTCGATCCTTTGTATTTTGAGAATTCAAAATAGTGGATTTGACTTGGTGCTTGGATTAGCACTCTCCGTGGTTTTCTCGCCCCGGGAGGGTTTTCACGTATGTCCGAGCATATACATTTCTGAGTCTAATCTAGACTCGGACTCAGCTATTTATCTTTTTCAAGCAAGACGACTCTAAGTTTGTTAAAATTTCCTCATCACCCTATTCACCCTTCCTCTAGGGTGACTTGCACTGTACAGGAGCAAACTTTTAATTGGTATTAGAGCTTAGCCTTTCACAAAGGATTTAACAATCCAAAGGTCTAAAGATCATATGGCTCGGAGCATTGGAGAGTTCGATGAAGGAAAGTCTTCCACTAGACCACCAAAGTTTAGAGGATCAAACTTTGTGCACTTGGAAGAAACCGATGGAGTGCTATCTGTTGGATAACGATGAAGATGTCCGGAACATCATCCAAGAAGGCAACTATATCCCAATGAAGATGGAAGGAATATGAAGCTGTGCCTAAAGAAAAATTCGAGTACACCAATGAAGAGTCGGAGAAGTTTAGAAAGAACTTCAAAGTAATGAACATTCTGATGTGTGCTATCAGCTCGGAAGAGTATAACGAGTGTCAGCTTGCAGCACAGCCAAAGATGCGTGGGACACTCTTGTCAACACATACGAAGGTGCAAGCCAAGTGAAACAGGCGAAGATAAGCCGAGTATCTTCACAAATATGAGTTGTTCAAGATGGAGCTAGAAGAAAACATCACTCGGATGTTTATTCGCTTCACCGAAATTACAAACAATCTCAAATCTCCGGGTAGAAAAATTTCTCATGAGGAAATATGCAGAAAAATTCTGAGAAGTCTACCAAAGAGAAAATGGGCTCCCAAGGTGATAGCCATTGAGGAAGCTCGGAACCTCTCTCAACTAAAGCTAGACGAACTGATTGGGAAGTTGCTTACCCATGAAATTCACCTGGAAGAAGATGATGTCGAGGTCAGCACCAAAAAGAACATTGCGTTGAAGGCCTCGGAAAGTAGAAGGGAAAGTTTGAGTTCCTCGGACTCGGAAGAGGATCTAATGGCACTCATTGCTCGAGGCTTCAACAAAATGGTGAAGCATAAGAAATAGGAAAAGAGGCCAAAGGAAGGGTTCTACAAAAAAGATAAGAAGGACAGAAAAGGTAAATATTCTTCCCCTTCAAAGTTATCTTTAACTAAGAATTCTGGTTGTTTTGAATGTGGCAGCAAAGATCACATAGTCAAAGATTGTCTAAAGAGAAAGAAGGACAGAACGAAGAAAAAGGCTATGATGGCCACAAGGAGTGATGACGACTCATCGGAAGAAGATGATGATTCCGATGACTCCAAGTGTCTAATGGCACTAATGGACTCGAAGCTGAATCTGAGTCAAACTCTAACAGCTTAAACACCGAGGAGACAAGTCCTCGGGAGGTAATTGAATACTTTCCCAAGTTCTCCAAAGTTGATTTGGCTAAATATATTTACACTTTGGAAGAAAAGTCCAATTTTGATTCTTCTAAGTTCAAAGAACAACTTGAGTCTCTTACTTCGAGAGCAATTGTTTGAAAAATGAATTGGAAAAATTAAGACTAACTCGAAAGTACTCGAAGACCAAGTACTCAAGATAATGAGACCGAGTCCGAGTCACTCAAAAGAGAGAACCAAGCATCCGAAAAGAAAGCTCAATAAGTCTTAAGAGCTCGTTTTGAAGTTTACTCAAGGTCGAAAAACCTTGACATGCTTTTAGGCTCTCAATGTGTCTTCTTCAGGAAACAAGGACTTGGTTTTAACGAAGAGGAGGAATCTAATTCCTACTAAAATCTTTTCAAAAAGATTCCGAACCGTGAAGTTCGGGAAGGCTAAGCATAGTCCCATTCATAAGAATGAAAGAAGGACTGAGCCCGGATCTGTTTATAGGAGAAAACCTTTCCCACCTGTTTACGAAAGAAATTATTTTCAAAAGAAAGAGACACAGATTCAGGCCTCTAGAAAGAAGACTCAGAATCGGACCAAACCAAAAGTCATTCAAATCTGGGTTCCCAAGAGTCTTCTTCCTCGAAAAGGACCACGATAAAGGAAGTTACTCGGGTTCGTAAGCGGAAGTGAGAAGGGTTAGTGTGTTTTCCGACTTGCAAGTAACTCAGAAAAGGACGAAAGGTCATTGGTACTTAGACATTGGATGCTCACACCACATGTGAGGAGATTCAAGACTCTTTTCCGAGTTAGAAGATCTTAAAGGAGGCAGAGTCACTTTTGAAGATGATAGGAAGGGCAAGATAGTTGAAATTGGCAAGATTGGGAAAGGAGACAACCTGGTCAGCCCAATCTACATTGTTAAGGGACTAAAGTACAATCTACTCAAGATCTCTCAATTGTGTGACAAAGGTCAAGAGGTAAAATTCACTCGGACCAACTGCTATATTTCTGATGCAACTACCAAAGAGACTAAGCTCTCGGGTAAGAGGTCGGGTAATACCTATACTATTCCTCTTTTCGATCCAAGTCATAATTTATCTTGTTTAAAAGCATCATTGTATGATGATTCTTGGACATGGTATCGTAGACTAGGTCATGTTAGCATGCACACTATTAAAAAGCTTACATCTCATGGTTAGTTAGAGATTTACCTAATTGTGCATTTAAGAAAGATAAAATATGTAAAGCATGCACAAAGGGGAAACAAGTAAGATCATCTTTCAAACCTCTCAAAATTGTTTCCACATCCAAAGTGCTTGAGATGCTACATATGGATTTATGTGGTGAAATCTCTGTGAAAAGCTTCGGAGGTAAATAATATGTACTTGTGATTGTTGATGATTATTCACGATTTACCTGGTTTGTTTCCTAAAAAACAAAAATGAAGCTTTCAAAGAGTTCGGAAAGCTCGTAGGAAAATTCAACACAACAGAACAACATACTGAACGGATGCCTCATCGGACCCATCTTGAAGAAAACTCCCTATGAGCTTTACAAGGGAATGAAGCCCAACATCTCATACTTCAAACCCTTTGGATGTAAGTGCTTTGTTCATAATAACGGTAAGGATCACTCGACTAAGTTTGATGCTCGGTCAAATGAAGGTATCTTTCTTGGTTACTCATCTCACTCGTAAAGCTTATCGTGTTTTTAATAAAAGAACTAACAAAGTGGAAGAAAGTATCCACGTTGTGTTTGATGAGATTGATAAGGGAAAAATAAGTGAGTTAACCTTCTCGGATCCGAAACTCAGTCAAGATGAAGATGATCTTGCTAAAGTTGAGCTCGAAAGAGTCGAGGCGAAAGCAACTCGGAATGAGGTAGCTTAGAACATCATGACTCGGATCGAACCAGCTCAAGAGCTAGCTCGAGAATGCTTGAAGGACAAGCGAATGAGAAAACTCAGCAAGCTCGGACTCATCGAAGATCAGCCAGTTCAACTAACAAACTTGGTGAACCAGAGAACAGGTGGATCATTCAAATATGCTTCTAACTACCCACTTGAGAATATTCTATTTGACATCAACAAGTGGGGTAAGAACTCGTTCTCCTTTGCAAAATCTATGTGCATTCACTGCATTCATATCATTAACGGAACCTAGAAATGCACCGGAGGCCCTAAATGAACCTGAATGGGTAGAGGCCATGCAAGAAGAGCATAATCAATTTGAAAGAAACCAAGTATGGACTTTGATCAAATGACCTTCTAACCACCCAGTTATAGGAACCAAATGGGTTTTCAAAAACAAATTGGATGAGGATGGGTTAGTAGTCAGAAATAAGGCTAGACTTGTGGCTCAAGGTTAAAATCAAGAAAAAGGGATTGATTGTGGGGAAACCTTTGCACCAGCTTGTTAGGATCGAAGCAATTAGAATCTTATTGGCATTTGCATCTAGCATGAATATTAAGTTATATCAAATGGATGTCAAATGTGCTTTTCTGAATGGTTTCATTCAAGAGGAAGTCTATGTTAAGCAACCCCTGGATTTGAAAACTCATAATTTCCAAATCATGTTTTCAAATTGCAAAAGGCTTTATATGGTCTTAAACAAACTCCCGAGAGATTGGTATGAAAGACTAAGCAGCTTCTTGGTTGAAAATGATTTCAAAAGAGTTCATATTGACAAAACTCTTTTCATAAAAACCAAGGGGTAAGATTTCCTTATCGCTCGGATCTATGTTGATGATATTTTTTTGGAGTTATTAATGAAACTCTATGCCGAGAGTTTTCTGAGTTGATTAGAGATGAATTCCAAATTAGCACGATGGGAGAGCTCAATTTCTTTCTTGGTCTACAAATCAAACAAGATAAAGATGGTATCTATGTCCAATAATCTTAGTATACCAAGGAGTTGCTGAAGAAATACAAGCTTCAAGATGCAAAACATGCAAGCAACACCAATGGGTAGTAGCATGAAACCGGACTCATACGAAAAAGGTAAAGCAGTCGATCAAAAACTCTATCGAGGTATGATAGGTTCTCTACTATATCTTACATCCAGTAGGCTAGACATTATGTTTAGTGCATGTCTGTGTGCAAGATTCCAAGCTAATCCAAAAGAATCATATCTCACTACGGTGAAGAGAATTTTCAGATATCTTGCAGGAACTCGGAATCTTGGTCTATGGTTTTTAAGAGACTCATAACTCGACCCTCACTGGATACTCGGATGCTGACTATGCTGGTTACAAGGTTGATCAAAAGAGCACATCAGGAGCTGGCCAATTTCTTGGTCAATCCTTCATATCTTGGCACTCAAAGAAACATAACTTAGTAGCTCTATCAACTATTGAAGCTGAGTACATTGTAGCTAGAGCATGCTGTGCTCAGATTCTATGGATCAAGCAACACTTGAAGGATCCGGGACTTTCATCCAAATATATCCCAATCAAGTGTGACAATCAAAGTGCAATCAGCATCACTAAGAATCCATTTTAGCACTCAAAGACAAAGCATATTAAGGTCAGGTATCATTTTCTGAGAGACCATTCTGAGAAAGGTGATATTGAACTTGAATTTATTCCTCCGAAATTTCAGCTATATGATATTTTCTCTAAGCCACTTAGTGAGGATTAGTTTTGTTTTATTAGGAATGAGCTTGGAATGATTAATGCATGATTATGTGTTTTTATAAGTGAAATTTTCTTACATGATTATGTGTTATATGTTTTTCTTTGTCATAATAACAATTGGTTCAGTTGACCAAGTGAAACTAAGCTATGAGTTATTAGGTCTCTGACTATTTTGAGTCACTCGAAACCGTACTTGAGTTAGACCCAATTTTTGAGCAAAATGGATATAAAACATCTGAAATCATCTCTAGATAAATGGAGAATTTGAGAAATATTTTTGAAAATCTTTATTCTCTCTCTCTCTCTATTTGCCTCACGTATCGATTAGAGAAAACTAACCATTGAAAGAAAGTCCCTGGAATTCCAACCGTTGCAGAGCAGAAATGTCACACCTGTCCGAGGCGGCCATTGGAGTTTTAAGTTAGACTGAAGGCTGAAGAACATTTCTTTTGCTATAAATAGCACCTCTTTACCTTCATTTCGCTACTTTATTAACTGATTACTTACTCTCTAATCATTCTCACTCTCACTCTTTGAATTCTAAGTGTTGTCATTCTCTCTCTCTCTCTCTCTCTCTCTCTCTCTCTCGTTCATTCGCTTTCTTTACTTTCGCTTTTATCGCTTTCGTTCATTATGTTTGGCTACTTTTAATTCTTATCACATCTCGCTTGCTTGCTTTTGTTACATTATTTTAATTCATTAGTCAAACTAGTAATGGTCGTCTTCGGACGGGTGGAACAAAAGGGTTTGTCCCCACGTTTCGTACCCTCGCCCACGAATTCGATTCTCGGTTCTAAGACCGATGGAGTCATTTTTAGCCTCTTCTTGTCTTAGTTTTCCCATACTAAGATTGGAAGAGCAAATTTTTGTTTTTGTTAGTTTTCCTTCTTAAAATCTGACTGGCGACTCCTTTTTATTTATTTCTATTCAAATCTGCATCTCAGTATTTTTTAGGTGTAGGTAAGATGATATCGGGTTCGGATCCGCCAACCGGGCAGAGAGTGATGCTCGTTTCACCACCCACGGCCTCTGGTCGGCGCCCGCCTTCCCTCAATGTAGGCTATGACCAACATCGTTGGTCGGTGATGGTGGCTTCGGTCCAAATTAGTATTTTTCACACCAATCTGGCCCTAAAGCCTTACGGCAGATCTAGAACCCTAATTTAATTTATCTTTCAATTAGGAGATAATATCCTAGGACTTCTTAAAATAGTTTATAAATTAGAATGATTAATAAAATCGCCACTCAAACTTTGCCTAATTCGCTTTAGATCAGATTTAATAAAATTCGGAAATCTTAATAAACGGTTCATCCCCACATTCCAAAATCGACTTTCTAAAACTATCTTCAAAAATAATCTTCAAAAAGAGACGCAACGCAAGTGGGGAAGCTTGGCAGGCCCGGCCGGTCGTGGTTCCTACAGGTGCCCCCAAAGTGAATGGAATCTAAATGACCTTTTAGTTGAGGCCGAAAATCACGTTTCCTCACCGACTATTTCCCCTTCAGTAAGCTAATTGGATTAAACTTTTTCATTTCTAATTTAGAGTGACTCTTTAACCAAAATCTCGTTGGATTTTGTCTTGTAGAAAGGCTCGATTCAAAGTAGTGGAGCCATTCCCAAATTCATGGAGACATATGGGAGGATGAACTTTCCTCTTGAGAATGTTATGTATAATGCCAGTTTTGGACCTCTTTACCTTGCCTTATACCATTTCACTGATAAGAGGAAGAGAGATCCCATTAGGGCTATCAGTGAGTGCTTTCGGGATAACACCAACACATTTCACCTTCCTTTTGGTGAGATAATCATAACTCCTTTTGACTTTGCAGTTTTATCAGGTTTGGGCTTTTCGGGAGAACCTCTTGCCTAAGACCGGAGTTTGTACAAAAACCGCGACTACCTCTATCACCTCTTCGACCCTGTAGCCAATAAATTTCCACAAAATAATCACTTTAAGTATACCGTCCTTTTTGAGGTTTTTGAGGACGTTGAATTATGGCCTCAACATTCCCTCAACAACAAATTAGGATCGTGCTTGCTCTTCTTTTGAGTACAATTCTCTTTTTCGACCAAGATGCTAAGGTTCATGTTCACTATTTGGTGAAGTAAGTGGACCTCGATAAGATAAAAGAACTCAATCGGGGTATTCCTACATACACTTGCCTCATTAGGGGCCTCCATGCAGGTGTGCAGCATACCAAACTGGAGCCGGACTCCACCAATTATCTTCCTTTTAATGGGTTATGGAAGATTATTGAGGTATGCTCAAATTCTCTTTTCCTCCAATATATATGTTTTTGATCTTGTGTGGATAAAAACTTTACTTGTTTTGTAGAAATATAGTCGTAGATGTATGAATATTTTCCACATTTCTCTCTCGGCTCAACAAATCATCCCACATTTCCGGCCTCGGTGTCATGGGCTAAAGTCTATCTTCAACGTCCTAAGATTTATGGAATAAACTTCTTGAGATCAGCCCTTAATCATTTGGACTCGGTATGTTGCTTCTACTCTCAAAGATTGCGTCAAAATATGCTTAAGAAAGCGTATTTTCACACTTTTAGCTCTCTGACCCTTCCCACAGCCTGTGCCACTGGCTGTGGGGTTGTCTGTGGTGGACTCCAGCCCTGAATTTTTACTGTTTTTCATCCATTTTCTTGTTTCCTTTCATTCTTGCCAGATGATTTCTTGATAATTCTTGTATGTAGGCCAACTTTCATCCTTGGGCCGAATTCCAACTCCCTCAAAGTGTCCTTGTGGTACAAGAATTGAGCGAAAGAAGGATCTTCTTTGAAGGTCTTTTTGGGTTTTGTTGGTATCTTGGGGAGAGGGTCACTCCTTAAGTCCGGGTTAACACATAGCCTCCGTTTGTTCTGGTCGATCCACCTCGAATCATGTTCTACTTTTGTTCCCTCCAACCCAATAAGTAAGTGGCGGTTATGATGGGGTATCCCTTTACCTCATTCTTAAACTTGAACATATCATATGCCCATCACGCGGCACGAATCATGACCCAATTGGTGAGTTCTCAACTTTCTCCTTATAACTTAAATTTCTTGCATGAAAATTTAATCTTCATCTCTTGGCAGCCTACTCCTGCGCACATCCATATCCTAAGTCAATGTGGATGTTACTCTTCCCAGGGGACCTCCTCGTTTCGTAAGAATTCCTTAAATTTAAGAAGAGGAATGTGTTGGGCATCCCTTCCCTAGGAAATGGCGAGGGATAAGAGTTTTATGCCCATATCTTTTAGTTGCATGTGAAAAGTATTTTTCTTCCTGATATCATTGAATAAACTTCGTAGTATAACCGAGAGTAATCTAGAGCTATGTCCATCGGATTTCAATCGGTTCTCCGGAGAATCCAAAACTTCCTGACTGCGCGATCTCTCCCTTCTTTCCGGGTCAGGTCTTCATTAGTAGAGTGTTAATTTCATTGAGATTTTATTGATTTACTATTCGCTCCTTTGATCGTGTAGAGGCGTTGATCTAAAACACCACCCTCCGGTAGTCTTCCCAGTGTTCCCGAGACACAATCTAATGCACCCAATCCACAAGCACCTTTTAGTAGTGATGCTAGACAAGGTTCTTCACAGCGTTCTTCGCGGCATGCACATCATAAGAGTGCTTCTGATGCAGGGCCTAGCATTTTCGGGCGTAGTTCTTCCGATGCGGGACCTAGCTATTCTAGGGAGAGCTTAAACATTCTTCCCTTGCCAGCCTTCGACCGTCATGGGAACCCTTTCTATTTCCGTTGGTCTTCCTATAGTGGTCCGACCCATAAAGCTCCCTAATCTTGGGATCGAGGTAGCTCTTATCAGGGTGATGAAGGGGTTGGTTCTTTACATCCATTTTGGATAACTTCGAGAATTACATCTTCGATGCTGATGCTTAGAAGAATTATTGTTGTTTCGATCGCTTGCTGATTAATGAGTCCCTTGTAGGATGTTTGTTTATTACTGTATTATTTACTTTGTAATGAGGACTCTTATGTAATGGGATGACATGCGGGACTCGATTCTAATAATGCGTTCTTTTATTTAATATGATACACAAAACTTAAGAAAAATTACAAAGAAAAATTGAAAAAAATGCATAGCCCCCATTCCCCCTAAAAGAAAATAATAAAAGGAAAAACGAGAAATCTCAAGTGTATGGTCCAACACGGTATGCGCCATGGGCTCGGGCAAGAGATAAGATGGTCCGAGGATCTCACGGGCATGAAATGGGTCGAGCCAAGGCCTTGGCCGGCGCCGACCACCTGCAAATCTTGAGGGGTTTGTGATTGCTCGGTGAACCAATTGCAGTGGGACTCTAAGAACTCCAAAAATACTCCTATAAATAGGATCGGCGTGCGGTACTGTAACGCCCCCAATCACCAATACTTAATAATCCCTTCATTAGGGACTATTACGTAAGGTCGCAGCGGAAGGTAACGATCGAAGACGTTACCGCCGTCCTAAAAATAGGACAAGGCTTAATAATTGAAATAAAATGAACTACCATTTGTGCCTCCACTGTTATATTCCCAATGATCCTGTTAAGAGTAACTACTTACTACCCAAGTAGTTAGGACATCCCAAAATACAGCTTTACGGGTTTAACGAATGCAATATTTATACAACCTAGACTTTTTTCTAATCCACAAGATAATGTACAATGATTCCCAAGGCCATATCTAACCCCGGTTGAAGGTAAAATCACCGTGAGCGTCTATGTACCTTCAAATTTGCGAATGCCACGTGGCTGGCTAGGGTTTGCCTTCGTCGGACTTAGTAAATGGTTGATTGTTCACCAATGCTTCTTCCTAAAACAAAAACAGTAAAATATTTGGAAGAGTGAGTCGAAACCCAGTCACGAACATTCCTGCATCTGTAAAATAACTTTGAAAATATTTTAATTGAGCGCGCGCATTTCAATTCATTTTAGTTTGAAATCGGGGGAGAGAATATAAGTAAAATCGCTTGCCGGTTATTATCCGGAAGTGGAACCCCTTGGTAATTGATACGATCGTTGAACAGGTGTCACCCCGGCCGATCCATAACCCGAGTTGACGCGCGCGGGTATAATTGGCGGGCCTAAGCCCTTGGTAATTGATAATTGGGCGGGGACCACTTAATTAGGTGGCAAAACTTGCCTTGTAAATGATTCATTGTTATTTGTATATATAAGAAATGTTGAGATTTGATGAAATATGTGAGTTTTCGAAAGGTACAGGCAATGAACGTACACTGAATTGAGAGTATTTGTTTATCCCCTTTTATAGAAATTTGAGTCAGCAGCTGTTCGGCAACGGAAGTGGCCTCGGTTCCGTTTAAAATGAATTTCTAGGGTTAATGATGTTTTCTTGAGTTTTAATGCCTGAATTTGTATAAGCTTTAATAATGTATTTCAATTCCTATATTCGTATGAAAATCGATTAAACTAATGTTTGTATTACTTAGCTTTACTGCGTTTATTGAATATAATTTATATTAATTAAAGAAGTTGATTAGGCTAACTAAATACCCAATGATGATGGTGTGATTCGATTTGCTAGTTGACTTGGATTGAAAATGGTGTACATATATACATATGCCCAAACACTTATTTTTAATTCGTTCCTCACTCCTCCCTTCTCTCGCACTCAAATCCCATAGTTACGTAATTAATTAATCCGGTAAATGCCCTTCCATCGGGAGGTTTCACAATTTTGCCGATTCGTCCAAAATTCATATATACCTCATTTTAAGGGCTAAGCATTATTTTCTCAACCGAATTCGCATTTACGAACAAATTACGCAGACCAAGTGTTCGGATGCCTTCTACACAATCTATTACCCAACTTCAATTTTCCTTGCATATTTTTCTCTTCCTTATTGTTCAATCCTAGCTATTTACAAAATGTAACTAGCCCATCAAATTGTTCACGTACGCGCCAATATACTTCCCATTCAATTCACAGAATCACCATTTTACAAAAGAACTTACATTCATTCGCCTTCGTTCGTTCACTATAACTCGTTTCTAATATGACAAATTCTATCAAATTACCTCCGTTATATAACCAAAACATCCCTAATTCCGTTCACTAGATCTCGGTTTTTCCCCAAATGAATCATATTCGTTCACATTCATACGCCAACTAACCCATCAAACTGCCACACCTCAATCGTTCACAACAATTCGGATTTTCCCAAATCAATTTCTGAATTCACTCAACAACATTTTTCTGAATCATATACTTCAATTTACGATTACAATTGCTCGAATAGACAATGAAATTAATAATTTAGGGTTTAGACTTTTACCTTCGAATTCCCGGAGGAGGAGTCAAGGAGAGGACGTTGGGGTGCTCGGTTGCTTCGGCAATCTGCGGGCAGCACCGGCGTCGAGCCCCGACAGCCGTCGTTGCGAGTGGTGGTTGGCGGCGTAGTAGGTTGCAGCAGCGGCGGCGAGCATCTGCCCGTGCGCGAGCGAGAGCGAGAGAGAGCGGTGGCGAGAGAGAGGCGTCGAGCGCCTCCACGACGACGCCGACGTCGGCTTCGGCCGGCGTTGGTGGCGCTTGGTGGCCGGGAGCGGGCCGCAAGTGGAGGCAGGGAAAGAGCGAGAGGAGAGGCGAGGGACGCGAGAGCAACAGCGTGAGAGAGGGAAAGAGAAGGCCGGTGGCCTTTGGCCGGCGTTAGCGTCGGCTACTGACCCAGCGTTGGCGGCGCGGTCGCGGGACCGGCCCGACCGAGGGAAGGCGTGGAGAGACACGGGAGAGGCGAGAGGAAGGCGGGGAAGGAAGCAGGTGAAGAATTGAAGTCGAGCTTGCCTGTTTATTTCGATCTTAACCGCCTTTCTTTTCTTTTCTTTTTCTTCTTTTTTTTTGTGTAAAAATTCCGAAAAATCCGTTTCTGGATTTTTCTTTCAAAAATCTGAAAATTTTATTTTTATTTATTTATTTACTTATTTTGTTTTCTTTTATTGTTACTTTTAATTTTGTTTTTAATAACGATGTTCACAAATTAAATTCTTATTATGAGATTTTTATTAGGGCCACTTCGTCGCCTTAACCGCAACACATAGATAAAAATAATGTAAATATAAATATAAAATATCGAATTGAAGTGCACGCGCTCGATTATATAAATAGTATAATTAATAAAATAAATAATGTGATTTAAAATAAATAATGTGATTTAGGGTCGGGTTGTTACAGGTACTAAAGAAATACAAACAAAAAAGCCTTATTAAGTCGTATTTTGTACGTAATTTTAGTAGTTATTTATTTTATATTATATAGTTTATTTTGTCTAAATTATTCTATTTTGTCTATTTTTAGATAATTGTCGAATAAAGCGAAAAAGAAAACGAAGACGTTAAAAATGGATTTTTAGCGTCCGACAAGCATTCAAGAAAAGATATGAAGTCGGTCCAGTAAAAATAATGTATTATAAAATATTTATTTTATGATATTTTATTTTATGAAGTGTTAATTTGAAGAGGATAGTGAAGATAATCATACTCCTAAACCCATTAAGACTCTTCCTTAGAGTTGCATGAGAAGAAGGAAACTTGGAAGAGAAGAAAGAGGAGTCACCATAAAAGGACTCATCATTCTCACTACTGCCCTCCACTACCAAAAATCATCAAATTTACCACTGTAATTTTCCATCTGAAAAATCATAGTAGAACACTTTTCACTGTTTTTCCACTACTTGATTTTTTTCATTGATTTCCCACCATTATATTTTGAATGAAAAATATCCTACTAAATTCTCTCCGATTTTCCACCACCAAATATTTTCACAATTTTAATTTTTATTTAAAGTTTATTTCCTACTAATTTTCCACTAACATTTATTTATTTAAATTTTCCCATTTTTTTCTTTTTTTATTTTGCTTGTAGTCCTTTCTCCTCAAAATATTTCACTAATAAATTCAATTTTTCAATTCTCACCAAATAAAAATTTTGGGGAGAGTGTGTCATAAAAATTTTTTTAAAAAAATATAACCATAGTGAGAAAACAGAGCAGGCGTATACTAGGTGGCAAATAATTAACCCAAACAAAATTGAACCCCTGTGTACTCTCTCTCGCCTCTCACAGCCTCTCTCACGCTGATACACCTCTGTCATACGCATCCCCTGAACCCTAGCTCACGCCGCTGTCCTCCATAGTTGAACGACGGTGGTGGTCGGCCGCCGGCCATATGGTGGCGGTTATGCGGCGAATGTTTCTATCTCTTCCTCTCTATCTTCCTCGAAACACCAAGCTGTACTAAGAGGCAGATTGTTTTTGTCGTTCGCCCCCGAACCCTAGCTGATTGGCGCTCTCCTCCATAGTTGAACGATAGTGGTCGGCCGCCGGCCATACGGTGGCGTCTATGTGGCCAAGGTTTCTCTCTCTTCCTCCCTCTCTCCCTCGAAACTGTTATTTCCCTTGTGATATTGAGGCCCATATGTTTTTCTGTTACAGAGGCTGCAAGAACAATTGAAGCTGAAACGTGGGTCTCTTCCTTTTACTGAGGTATCTCCCCCTACCCCCACCCTAAATAAAAAAAAGTAAAATGAATAATAAAGAGACTAATGGAAGCAACAACCAATATAATTAAACTGAAGCATTTATCTGAAGTGTACTTTGTTTAGGAGAACAGGATTTGGATAACTCTATGTGTTATGGGTAATGTTCTGTTCTTATGTTGTTCGTTCTTTAACTTTAGTCTCTTAATTTTCATTGGTATTTTACATTAGGCTTATGTCGCATTCATTTGAGAAAGAGATGTTGGGCCAGGAGGGGCAAGGGGGAAATAAAGGTTGCATTGTTCGACTTGATTTATGATCAAAGTCTGACACTCATATACTTTTGCCGTAATGTGTGTCTTAGCTTGAATGATTAGTGCAACATGTATTGCCCAACCCTTCATGCCTTAACAGTTGATTTAATAGGACAGGGAACATGTTAACACAGAACATATTACTATGCATTTGAACTATGGTTGTGTGCACCTGCATCTGAATCTCTGAAAATGTGTCTTTACGTGGATCAGTAGTGGCTTGATTTTTATTCTTGTTGCTGTTGGTATTTATAATCATATTTTGCTGTTGGTATTTGGGCCATGCTTCCTGTCTGAATTTCTCACAATTTCGATACTGTACTGTAACATTGGAAATCCTCAGTCTCTAGGTCAGCAACCAATTACATTTTTCCGAGAGGTTAGTTCCCATTGTTGAAATTATTTGTGGCATTAATGTTAAATAGAATATACATATTCAGTGATTATTCTATGTACACCAGGTACTCGCACTATGTGACCATCCAAGCCTTTTGGACAAAAGTGAAACAGGGAAGTTATTCAGGTGCTTCCAGTGCAGCTTTGCCCTTTGCGCATCTCTTGTGATTTGCTACTTGTAACGTTCATCTGATGTCTACATGCATAAAACCTAAAAGTTCCTGTGTTTGGGTTGTATTTCAGGATGTTTAGCTTATGTCCTTATAAACCTAGCACCATTTAAGGGAAGAGGGTATTGTGCGACTTTTTTCTCTCCTCCCTCAACTCGTTCAACCCAGAAGGGAAAGAAGAAACACTCTTTGCCCTATCTTTCTAGGAAAGAAGAAACACACTTTGCCGTATCTTTCATCTTCCTATACTTCATGCACATTCTCCACTTGCAAAGCAAATGAGCACCACCCATAATGACCTAGAAAGGAGATTAAAATTGTCACCTGACCTTGACTATATGCATCAGTTGCTTTTCCTGGAATTTGACTCAGAATCTATGAATCTCTTTGTATTGAATCAGCATTACAACAATCAGTCAGAAAAAGAAAAAAAAACAAATCAGAACAGAAGTCTACCACCGTTCTGACTCAAAGGCTCAAAGCTGTTCCTTTTCATCTCTCATTTCACAGGTTAATTAACACAAAGCAAGCCACTCTTCACGACTCTTCAAGAACGACCATAAATTGCTTTAAGATACTGATTTATTTTTGCAATTTCAGTTGAATTTATCATTATTTCCTTCTTTTGCAATTTCAGTTTAATTTGGAGACCTTTTTTACTGGTTAATTTGCTGGTTATTGGTCAATATACTTGTTTTATATGAAGATTGAGGAGTGTTTGTTTCATAAAGTTAGATATAGATATGGGCATTTGAACCTTCATAAAAGCTAAACAAGTGACACCCAAGACCACA
Source organism: Talinum fruticosum (assembly GCA_021018815.1). Taxonomy (NCBI): domain Eukaryota; kingdom Viridiplantae; phylum Streptophyta; class Magnoliopsida; order Caryophyllales; family Talinaceae; genus Talinum; species Talinum fruticosum. Next base: position 12,587,460 of record JAITYX010000001.1, on the reverse strand, counting down.
GCTCATCAATCATACTCAAGGCATTGATTTCTATAATAGATGCAAGCACTAAATGTGAGTTCAAATACCTGACTGGAGAAGACAGCCAAATCTGTCTGTTCGGTGTCTGTTTGTTTACAACATAAGTACCAAGATTACCAAGCTTCAGTGTCAAAACCTCACTATGCAATTGCATTTTTCTTGGGTTGCTGACATATTGGATGACAAAACCATAATCAAACATACAAATGAAAGATGCATACCCCATAGTCTATGTCAAAACCATCAAGAGCAATGCTATCACCATATTCCTGTGAAACAGAAGCATATCTGTAATCAAATACAGGCAAAGTAATAAAACAGCAACTAATGAAATCTCAAAGTGCAGGCATGAAAAAGTAGTAATAACGATGAAGAATAAAGGACAGCTGAAATTAAGAATTTAAGAAATGATTCTCACATTTGAAAATCTGTAGATTTTGATATTATTTATAATGTATTTCTTACATATATTCAAAAGATATTTTTGAAGAGTCAAAATAGGCTATTTGACAGTATGCTTAGATTTAGGTAACTTGCTACGAGTGTCTAGGTATTTGACTACAAAATCAAGTTGTTTGTTTATTATTCCTCCTCAATGAAGCAAGTAGTCTATTCTTCCTCCTCAAGACATATAAAGCACCTATTAGCAAAGTTAATATGCCTCCTGTTTATTGTATGTATATGTACATGACTTGTTTATTCCCTAGTCCCCTCCCTATATATATATATATATATATATATATATATATATATATAATGTTATACCTTACAATGGTCTTTCTTCTTGCTTGGTCAATATTTAAAAAATAGTGAGTGTATTATATAGCATACACACATCATTAAGAGGGGAAATAAGAAGGTGCAGTATGAAAGCTGATGATTAGAGGAGGATGAGAGGAAACAAGTTTGAAGGGTGATCATGCATGTGTTCCTAGCTAGAGAGATTACATGTTCTGGCAGGCTTTTAATTTGATTGATTTTGGAAATCTTAACTACCAAATTAAATTCACATGCAAGTGTTGAAGTCCATTAATTCAAGCCAGCAAAACTACAGTAGCTATAGCTAGAGAATATATATAGGAATATTTTTGGTTTTATGAAAGAAAAGACCTTGCATGCAGTTATAATACATATATGGTTAGGGTAGGATAAACAAATCAAATGCTCAAGCACATGTATATAAATTATAAAATGTGCTTGTCGTATCTAGCTACCTATAACCTTTCCCTAATTAATATTATGAGGATGACATTGACAAATTACAATTAGATTAAGATGAGATTCTTATAAACACGCAAATGGATGCTTATTACAAACCTAAAACTCATTAAACTATGTCAATGATCCTTAGATTACTTAAAATTCTCGACTCACAGACGATGACAATTTGACACATACAAGATCATGAGATAGAAATAATGCAAATATCCATTAAACGGAAACCTAATGCTCATTGAATATATGTGCATGCTCATCTACAATGATACAAAAAAATGATCGACGATAAAGTAAAATTTTTTGAAAGTAAATATAAAATATAGATAAAAAGGCTTAAGGAGCATGAGCCACTCCTCCTCATTTCAAGATTAAGCTCCAACTCGGATGTTGTAAGAGCTCTAAGGAGCTTATCAAATTTCCGAGCATAAAACTCATGAATTTAAATAAGAGAACACAACAACAAATATGTCAATGATGTTCAGTGTTCTCTTAAACTTATCGGAGGCCTTAGAAAAATCAAAAGAGTGATCAAAGAAGCTAGTGCACATGATTTTTCTAGGCATGTCCTCTAGGTAAGCATGAAGAGGGTCAAGGGAGGGTTTAAAACCTCCAAAGGTACTTAGAGACATAATATTGTCAGTCACATCCCCCTTAAACATGTCAAATGAGTTATCCATATGGCCCACATCCAAACTAGAATCACAAATCAAATAGGTAGTGGGCTTAGAAAAATGATACTTGGGGGAAGGGGAGGGTGGTGAACAAATAGGGAAAGCAGAGATCAAAGTCAATGGGTCGGGGACACATGATCATCAAACTCAAGAGAAGTAGGTGGCCTCAACCACATCCACCTCACATAACTCCCTTAAAGGAATCTCCCGATCAAACACCTCAACTAAAGCTTCTTTTGACTCATGATATAAATCATCCTCACCATCTAAACTAACATCAACACCTAAGGCGGACTTAGTGTTGTCCCTATGTGCGCTTGGTAAGGATGGAGCAACAATGGGTAATGTAGTCAAGGGAGGATCAATCTCTTCCTCTAGTATGGACTCTAAAGAAAAGGAAGACCCATCATCATCGTCATCGTAGAAAAAGGCCTCAATTTTAGCAAAACTAAGACTAAGGTCGGTTTCATGTGATAGGTCGGACTTCCTAATTTTAATAAGACATGCAAATTGCTCATTTTGTTCATCCATAGTCGTTATCAATTTATAAATATCAACATAATGTTCAGGAGACGAAATATAAGGACAAGAACTAGTATTAAGATCGGAAGAGTTACACTTTTCACAACAAAGAGGGGTAGGATCGGGAATATAAGGGGATTAGATGTAAGATCTAGCATGATAAGCACAAGGGTCGAGGCATGAAAATCTAGAATCAATACAACCCTTTTCAAATTCACAAGTATCCCAAGAAATCCATTCAAGTAAATCCCAAGCTTCATCAACACTTTTTGCACAAAAATCCCAATACTCTAAAAGAGCACGGGTTTAACTATTTACACCCTCATAGACAACATTTAATACTTTTCATTTCTCCAAACAGGTTATCGAAAGAGAAAAAAGAGCATTAAGTCGATCAAAGTACACATAAAACAATTCTTGCTCATACTTGCGGATAATGGTAAGTAGACATGTTTTCAATTTTAGAATTTTTTGATTTTTGAATTTTTTTCCTTTTTTTAAAAGTTCAAGTAAGCTCCAATATTGAAACGAAATATCTCCCTAGCAATGGCGCTAAAAACTTGATAAGAAGAACTTAGTCTTAAAATTTATAACCGCACGTGCACGGCGTAGTTATAGCTAACCAGCAAGCACGGGTCGTGTCCACAGAGAGTTGTGTTTCAAATATCAAAGTTCACTTAAACTTTCTGTTTAGGCAAATCAACACAGATGAGATATATATGATGATTAAACTAACCTAGAAAGCAATAAAAATAAAATACTCTAGTTGTGATTTTAGCACTTAATAAACTAATTAATCAAGTCAAGCGTAAACCTACCCAAGTTTATACAAGTATTTAGGACTGGTCGGTTGCACCATCAAAGCCTACTCAAACCACACTTTCAAGGATCATGAGCTAGTTTAGTTATTCTATCCACCTACTTTCGTGGGGTTAGCCCAACTAAACTACAAAAATAGCAACTTCGGACCTAGCAAGAATTCGGGTTGTTTTCATGCCAAAATCCCAACTATTCTCTTTACCCACACCAGCAAATTGACTCCACCTTTTAGTGATAGACCAACCGTCTAAAAATTAAGATGAAAAGATCCTTTCGGGCATCTCATCGAACCTATGTGGCGGTGAAGACTCGGAGTAATATAGTATTTACGAGTTCTAACAAAGGAATTAGGTATAAAAATAAAAATTAAATTTTATCGTATTCATTTCCATTCAATTCTATTCGAATTGCTTTATAGAGTTTTGATTCCAAGGCATTCTCTATACCTTAGAAACTTTTCCGAGTAATATAGTATTTTTCTCTAAGTGATATGACATTGACTTCATGTATTTCTTGCTTGTCTCTAAGTGACTTAGAAAACGGATATGCAATCTCGTTGTCTCACTCGGTTCCGAGACCCTCATCACTTAGATTTATCGCATGTTGAAATGACTAGTATTTCGCTTAACCGCACTCATATCCGACTTCATGTTATTAGTCATATTCTCGTTATAGTCGGCTTTTCTAGTCCGAATCATGCTTAGTCTAGATCAAGTTTGTTTCACTCGATATTCGTTGTATAACTTGATTCTCGCTTAGACTAACTCGGATGGAATTTTGAGTTTCATGGATATTAGACTCGAAAATTCCATTCCTTTTCCGACTCGAGATAATTAGTCGATCAATTATCTTAATTATATTATTATCTCGTATCTAATCTTGGACCAAAGTATTTTATACTTTGAGAACCAATTTGATTTACTTTTGTAGGTTATTCAAAAGAGGATACACGTTTTGAAATATAAAAGTAACCTAGCTTCAAGACGTCAAATCACCAAGCAGATATGGCTTTTCCTCTTTTCCGACCTAGCCGCGTAAAATTGTGTCGAGGCTATCTCGTTTCCAAATCTGGAAACTAAGACGCCAAGCTTAACGGTGGTTTCCACCTTATCTTTTAGGATACCGCCGATGGTTTTGGGACTTCCAAAGAAGTTAAAAACCGTTGTCCAACTTTCATATTCAACGGATACTTTATGAGTGACTCGGAAAGTCGTTAACAACGGTCATAAAGGACTTCCAGTTAGAAGATGGAGATAACGACTACTCGCCTGGTCATCTATAAAAGGAAGCCAACTCACAAGACTTGAGAATTGCCGAATTTATTGTTAATACATACTTGAGCAAAAGTCATTGTATTCACTTTCAATCTTCTACTTACAACTCCCACTCTATAATTCATTATATTCTCGAGTTGTAAGGTCTTGTACTCGTTACAATCACTTTCTTCTTACTTTCTAACTAAGGTCCCTTGACCGAGTCGTAAAGGTTAACTCAGCTTAGTTGTCCCTAACTCGTAAGAGTTATCTCGGCTAGGAAGTACTAAATCGGATAAGGGAACTTCGAGTCTTACTTGTAAAGAGTTGTCGGAAGGAGCAACTCGGGTTCGATCGACCTACGATATTTTGTAGACTTAAAATAGTGGATCTCGACTTCGTGCATGGATTAGCACGGTCCGTGGTTTTCTCGCCCTATGAGGGTTTCCACGTAATATCTCGTGCATTTACTTTCCGAGTTCATTCTAGACTCGGACATACTCGACCACAGCTTGAATCTGCTTCCTTTCTTTTTACTAAGATTCTTAGTTCACACTTTTCCGACCTTGTTTTAGACTCGTAATCAGTTTCGTCTCTAGTTTAGCAAAAAGAGCTCAATCTTCACGAAAATCCTCCATCACCCTATTCACCCCCTCTAAGGTGACTCGGACTCTCCCCGAGCAAATCTTCAATTGGTATCGGAGCCTAACCTTTCGGAATGGATCTAACCATCTAAAGGTTTAAAGATCAAATAACTCGGAACAACGGAGAGTTCGATGAAGGAAGATCTTCCAGCAGACCATCAAAATTCAAAGGATCAAATTTCGTACACTCGGAAGAAGCTCATGGAATGCTTCCTCCTGGATCATGATGAAGATGTCCGGGACATCGTACAAAATGGAAACTACATTCCCATGAAGATAGAAGAGTTCACACTCATTCCCAAGACAAAGGCGGAGTTTACTCCAGGTGAAGCGTAGAAGTTCGAAAGAACTTCAAGGCAATGAACATTCCGATGTGCGCCATTAGCTCGGAAGAATACAATCGAGTATCGGCTCGTGACTCAGCAAAAGAAGTGTGGGACACCCTAGTCAACACTTACGAAAGTACGAGTCAGGTTAGACAAGTGAAGATAAGCCGATATCTTCGTAAATATGAGCTATTCAAGATGGAACCGTAAGAAAACATCACTCGGATGTTCATTCGTTTCACCGAGATTACCAACAATCTCAAATCTCTAGGTAAGAAGATTTCCCATGAGGAAATGTGCAGAAAAATACTCGAAGTCTACCCAAGAAAAGATGGGGTCCCAAAGTGACTGCCATAGAGGAGGCTCGGAACCTAGCACTTCTAAAGCCGGACGAGCTTATTGGGAAGCTTCTCACTCATGAAATCCACCTGGAAGAGGAGGATGTTGAGGGCAGCACCAAAAAGAATATAGCGCTGAAAGCCTCGTAAACCAGAGAAGCAAATCTAAGTTCCTCCGACTCGAAGAGGATCCCATGACACTTATTGCAAGAGGTTTCAAGAAAATAATGAACCACAAAAGATGGGATAAAAGGCCAAAAGAAGAATTCTACAAGAAAGATAAGAAGGACAGGAAAGGTAAGTATTCTTCTCCTTCAAAGTTATCTTTAACTAAGAATTCTGAATGTTTTGAGTGTGGCAAGCAAAGATCATATAGTCAAAGACTATCCAAATAGAAAAAGGGACGAGAAAGAAGAAAAAGGCTATGATGACAACATGGAGCGATGAGGACTCATCGAAGATGACGAGGACTCGGACGATTCAAAATGTCCGATGGCAATCTCGACTCGAAGCTGAAACAGAGTCGGACTCGGAATCGGACAATGAGGATTCTAATCCTCAAGAGGTAATTGAATATTTCCTCAAATTCTCCAAAGTTGATTTGGCTAAGTATATTTTTAGTTTGGAAGAAAAGTCCAATCTCGATTCCTTTCGTTTTAAAGAGCAACTTGAGTTGATTTCCTCCGAGAGAAAAGCTTTAAAAATGAGTTGGAAAAATTGAGACTTACACTCGGAGAACTCAAGACTAGTGCTCAATCCAATGAGACCGAGTCCGAGTTACTTAGAAAAGAAAATGAGCAACTAAAGCAAAAACTCATTGAGTCTCAAGATCTTGTTTTAAAATTCACTCAAAGTCGAAAAACCTTGACATGCTCTTAAGATCTTAATGTGTCTCCTTCGAAAAGAAGGTCTTGGTTTCAATAAACAGGAGGAATCCAATTCCTACTCGTAGCTCTTCAAAAGGATTCGAGAACTGTAAAGTTCAAGAAAGCCGAGCATGGTCCCATTCATAAAAATGAAGAGAGGACTAAGCATAGAGTAGTTTACAAGAAAAACCATCTTCTCCAGTCTCCAAAGGAAAAGTTTTCAAAATGAAAGAGATACGGACTCGGTGCTTTAAAGAAAAGACTCGGAATCGGACTAAACCCAAAGTCATTCAAATCTGGGTTCCGAAAAACTTCTTCCTCATAAAAGAACCACAGTAAAGAGTGTTATTGGGTTCGTTAGAGGGAGTGAGAAGGGTTAGATTATCTCTGTTTTACAAGTCACTCGTAAGAGATCAAAAGGCCATTGGTACCTTGACAAGTGGATGTTCACGTCACATGTCGGAGACTCGGGACTCTTTTCCGAGTTAGAAAAACATAAAGGAGGAAAGGTCACTTTTCGGGATGACAAGCAAAGGCAAGATAGTCGGGATATGTAAGATTGGAAAAGGATGCAATCTGGTCAGCCCGAGTTTATCTTGTCAAAGGATTAAAGTACAATCTGCTTAGCATTTCTCAATCTGTGCGATAAAGGTCAAGAGGTAAGAGTAACTCGGACCAAATGTTACATTTCGATGTTACCACCAAGGAGATCAAACTATCGGGTAAAAGATCAGGTAACACTTATATTATTCCTCTTTCGACCCGAGTCGAATTTATCTTACTTAGAAGCATCTCTTCATGATGACTCATGGACATGGCATCGTAGACTAGGCTATATTAGCATGCATACTATCAAGAAATTGACATCTCATGGTTTGGTTAAGGGTTTACCTAATCGTGCTTTTGAAAAAGATAAAGTTTGTGAAGCATGCACAAAGGGAAACAAGTCGATCTTCATTCAAATCTCTGAAGACAGTTTCCACATCCAAAGTGCTTGAGCTGCTACATATGGATTTATGTGGTGAAATCCCAGTTAAGAGTCTCGGAGGTAAATCATATATACTTGTTATTATTGATGATTATTCACGATTTACCTGGGTGTGTTTTCTTAAGCACAAAAATGAAATATTCAAGGAGTTCAAGCAAAATTCAAGTTGAGTCGCGGACTCGGATTCGGAGAATCGAACCGACCATGGAAGAGAGTTTGATTACTCGGAATTCTCGAGTTTTGCGATAAGAATGGAATCTCTCACAACTTCTCAGCTCCCGAACTCCTCAACAAAATGGAGTAGTGGAGAGAAACAACAGAACTCTTAAAGAAATAGCAAGGACAATGATGATTGAGCACAACTTACCTTACTATTTCCGGCTCGAGGCGATCAACACAGCCTAACTACACTCTAAATAGATGCCTCATCGGACCCATATTGAAGAAAACACCTTATGAGCTCTACAAAGGGAAGAAACCAAATATTTCCTATTTCGGACCATTTAGATGTAAGTGTTTCGTTCACAACAATGGTAAGTATCACCTGAAGGTATTTTTCTCGGGTTATTCATCTCATAGCAAAGCTTATCGCATTTTTAATAAGAGAACTAACAAAGTGGAAGAAAGCATCCACGTTGTGTTTGATAAGATGAGACAGGAGAAACCAAGTCGAGTCTTCATACTCGGACTTGAAGCTCAGCGGAGAAGATGATAATGATGAACATAAGACTCAAGCTCAACCGGCTCGTAATGAAGTCACTCGTAACGAAGTGACTCAGAGTGAGACAATTCAAGAGCCTGCTCGAACGAACAAGCTAATGAAGAAGATCACTCGTAACAAGCTTCGAAGATCAGGTAGCTCAGCCCACAAATCTTGTGAATCGGAGAACAAATAGAGTATTCAAGTTCACTTCTAGTCATCCACTAGAAAACATACTATCTCGATATCAATAGTGGGGTAAGAACTCGTTCCTCTCTTCAAAATCTATGTGCATTCACTGTATTCATTTCATTAACTAAACCCCAAAATGCACTAGAGGCCTTAAATGAACCTGAATGGGTAGAGGCCATGCAAGAGGAACTCAATCAGTTCGAAAGAAACCAAGTCCGGACTCGACCAAACGACCTTCTAACCACCCAGCCATAGGAACCAAAATGGGTTTTCAAGAACAAATTGGATAAAGGTGGGTTGGTAGTCGAAACAAGGCTAGACTTGTGGCTCAAGGATACAATCAAGAAGAAGGAATTGATTGTGGGGAAACCTTTGCACCTGTTGCTGAATTGAAACTATTAGAATATTATTGGCATTTGCATCCAAGCATGTCTATTAAATTGTATCAAATGGATGTTAAGTGTGCATTTCTCAATGGTTTTATTGAAGAGGAAGTCTATGTCGAGCAACATCCTGGTTTTGAAAACTCGAGTTTCCAGATTATGTTTTCAAACTCTAAAAAGCTCTTTATGGTCTTAAACAAGCTCTCCGAGCTTGGTATGAAAGACTCGAGCAATTTCTTGGTTCAAAATGATTTTAGAAGAGGTCGGATCGACAAGACTCTCTTTATAAAAACCAAGGGGAAAGATTTCCTTATGGTTCAAATCTATGTTGATGATATAATTTTTGGAGCTACTAATGAATTTCTGTGCCGAGAATTTTCCGAGTTAATGAGTCGAGAATTCCAAATGAGCATGATGGGAGAACTCAATTTCTTCCTTGGTCTACAAATCAAACAAGACAAAGATGGAATCTATGTCCATCAATCAAAGTATACCAAGGAGCTGCTAAAGAAATACAAACTTCAAGATGCAAAGCACGCATATGCACCCATGAGCAGATAGTATAAAACTTGACTCGGACGAGAAAGGTAAAGCAATAGATCGAAACTCTATCGAGGTATGATTGGATCTTTGCTATATCTTACTTCCAATCGGCCGGATATAATGTTCGAGTGTATGTTTATGTGCAAGATTCCAAGCTAATCCAAAAGAATCACATCTTACTCGCGGTGAAGAGAATATTCGGATATCTTGCAGGAACTCGTAACTTAGGTCTATTGTACTCAAGAGACTCGAACCGACCCTCACTAGATACTCGGATGTGGATTACGCTGGATACAAAGTTGATAGAAACAACACTTCGGAGCTTGCCAATTTCTGGGTCAATCCCTAATATCTTGGCACTCAAAGAAGCAAAATTCAGTGGCTCTATCAACCGCCGAAGCCGAGTATATTGCAGCCGGAGCATGTCGTGCTCAGATTTTATGGATAAAGCAACACTTGAGAGATCTAGGACTATCTTTCAAATCGGTTCCAATCAATTACGATAATCAAAGTGCAATCAGCATCACAAAAATCCAGTTCAACACTCAAAGACAAAACATATTGAGGTCGGTATCATTTCTTAAGAGACCATTATGAGAAATGTGATATTGAACTTGAGTTTATTCCTACTAATCTTCAACTAGCTGATATCTTTACTAAACCTCTTGATGAAGATCGGTTCTGTTTTATTCGGAATGAGCTTGGTATGTTAAATGCATAATCGTATACTCTGTTTGTGATACTCGAGCTGATAGTTGTATTTGTGTGAAGTTTCGAGTCACTCGGAAAACTTAGCTGAGTCGGACTCAGATTTTGAGAAAAATGGACAACAAATCTCCGGGATCATCTCTAGATAAGTGGAGAATTTCGGACTTTATTTTCAAAATCTTTTGTCTCTCTTTCTCTCTCGCAAACCGTGATCAAACGTTAGCCGATGGATTTCAAACCACTTGAATCCTAACCGTTGAAGAAGAGAACCGTCACACCGGTATAAGGTGACTCGATGGACGAGCCGAGGCGGAACGGATAGTTAACAAATGTTTATCTTTCTATAAATAGCGCCTATTAATCTTCGTCTCGTTACTTCACATTTCATTTACTATCTCTCTCTTATAAGCAAAACTTTTCGCGGAAGCTTTCTACGTCTACGAGTGGTCTCTGGACATTTTCAAGCGACATAAAGATCATCTCAAGTAGGCTCGATCGCTCTAAACTCTTTCTTCTACTCTTTTTCTTTCACTCTCGGTAACCTACTCTCTTCTCTTCTCTTCCTCAAAGTTTCATTCTTTTCTACTCTTCCTCACAAAATGCCTACGAGAGGTAATCATCCCGGCTTTCTTGGCTCTTCCTGTAAGAAGCCACCCACCAAAAGCCAAGAAGGCTCAACACCTTCTAAACCGGTTGTCACCCGAGCATCTCACGTCTGGACGACAAGTTCTTTCCAACCACAAAATTTTCGTGGTTGCCCCACATTCAAACCACCGGTGTATATAATTTTTATTGTTTCAGCGAGTTTATTTACCCCGAACTCGTTTATGAGTTTTACACTCACCTCACTCACTTTGAAGGTGTTCTAACCTCTAGGGTTCGTAACGTTATCGTTCGCATAAACACCTCTCTCCTCCACCGCCTGTTCAAGGTTTCCTCTCTTTTCTTGAACAGCAACCCTATTCCTTTCACTGAAGTCACCGACGACTTCTTTGAAAAATACGCTAAAGAGTTCCCCGAGTCACGTAAAAACTTTTCAGTGACTTAGTTGAAGTCGAAGCACGCCTTTTGTGCTTCTCGCTGATGAGAACCTTTTTCTCTCAGCATTCCAAGCAAGGAGAACCCCAACTCCAAGCATTTAAAAGCACTTTTGACATTCTTGAGGGCTACGAAGTAGACCTCTTCCCTTCTATCATTGAGCGGATGGCAGCTGTGCCAGCTCAACTCCAAAATAAGAAGAACACTCCTCTTCTCTTCGGTGCTCTTCTCACCCTTGTTTTCAAACAATTCAAGGTTCCTATCCCCTCGGACCCAAACGCCGCTTCGAGGTCGTCGTTGTGGTCGGCAAAAAGGAACTCCGAGGGTACGGGTATCAGGAAACTCAACCTAGTATCTAGGTACACAACTCGGAGCCGAGGCCTCCTTCTCCGCCTCGGACTCGTAAAGAAACCCCTTTCTCTCTCCCTGCCCCACCTGTTGGTGCTTCTACCTCAAGTGCTTCTAAGTCTCTCTCCGTCATTTTGTCCTCCGCTTCCTGGACAAAATCAATTATGTGTCCTCGGACTTCAAGGACATGCTCCGGTCATTCAAGACTATCTATCGACCTATGACCATCAACCAAAAATAGCCCAATCTCAAATTCGAGAGCAGCAAGCACTCGGTTCTTGAGATGAGGGGCTTGGTGAAGGAGCAAAAGGAGCTGGTCGAGCTCCTCCAGAGAGAAGTTCCAAGGCGGCTCAGGACCGTGGCGACTCGGACACTTCGAAGTGTCCTCGAGCCCGGCCATGACCTCCTCGTAAATCGGGGAGGAAGAAGAAGCAGACGCCGAGGAGCTCGCGGCTGAGGCAGCTCCTTCTGGACAAGGGGAGGCTAAAAAGAAGAAGGAGGAAAGACAGCTAAGGGTCAAACTACTCCTCAAGCTCAAGTGGCAGTACTCAGCTCGGACAACAGTCCGAGTGAGTCGAAGACCTTGTCGCTCCAAGCACTAAGGCAGTGGGTCGGATTGAGCGGACCCTCCAGCCTACCGAGGTCCACGAGGAGGAACCTCTAGATCCTCTCGTTCGGGTCAACTACTCGGAGCCGAGCCCTCGACGGCAATCCCGGTCCTCCCTCCGCCGCGCTCAAGCACATCGTTAAGATCCTACCAGCGCCGGCGTACCTCTCATCCCTCCTCTTCCACTCGGACATCTCCCTCTCCCTCGTAAGGGCTATGCACTCGTGTCACAATTCCACAGCTTGCCGATTCTTCTTCTTTACGAAAATTTTTCTTTTGTCTAGACATCAAATATGTACTACTTGTTGTATTCTTCCTTTTTTTTTTTTTTTTGCTGAAAGGCAAAGGGGAGAATATAGATAGAAAATTTGTTGTCTTGTTTAGGGGAGTTTCTTCATATGTGTACTCTCTTTAATTTCAATGAATTAACGCTTTCTCTTCAATTTTCTCTGTGATTATTGATTATTGCAAACGTTTCGAGTTAACATTATTTCATTGCTAAGCATATATTCTTTATGATCCGATACATTAAGCTTGCTTTACTTATCCGATTTCATGCGCAAGTATTCAAAAGCAGATCTTAATCACTAATAAAGTTTCTGTCTAAGTATGGAATGCCTTTCATCAAAAAGGGGAGATTGAATACCAAGACTTTACTCCGGACATTTCTTAGTTATAACAAAGGAATCAGGTATAAGAATTTCTCACTTATAGAGTTTTGATTCCAAGGCATTCTCTATACCTTAGAAACTTTTCTGAGTGATATAGTATTTTCTCTAAGTGATATGACATTGACTTCATGTATTTCTTGCTTGTCTCTAAGTGACTCGTAAAACGGATATGCACTCTCGTTGTCTCACTTAGTTCCGAGACCCTCATCACTTAGATTTATCGCATGTTGAAATGACTAGTATTTCGTTTAACCGCACTCGGATCCGACTTCATGTTATAAGTCTTATTCTCGTTATAGTCAGTACTTCTAGTCCGAATCATGCTTACTCTAGATCAAGTTTGTTTCACTCGATATTCGTTGTATAACTTGATTATCGCTTAGACTAACTCGAGATGGAATTTTGAGTTTCATGGATATTAGACTTAGAAAATTCCATTCCTTTTCCGATTCGGATAATTAGTCAGTCAATTATCTTAATTATATTATTATCTCGTGTCTAATATTGGACCAAAGTATTTTATACTTTGAGAACCAATTTGATTTACTTTTGTAGGTTATTGAAACTAGGATACACTTTTTGAAATACAAAAGTAACCGGCTTCAAGACGTCAAATCACCTTCTCCGACCTAGCCCTAGAAAATTGTGTCGAGGCATGTCTGTTTCCAAATCTTGAAAACCGAAACGCCAAGCTTAACGAGTGGTTTCCACCTTATCTTTTAGGATATCGTCGGTGGTTTTGGGACTTCCAAAGAAGTTAAGAACCGTTGTCCAACATTCATATTTGAACGGATACTTTATGAGTGACTCGTAAAGTCGTTAACAACGGTCACAAAGGACTTCCAATCGAAGATGGAGATAATGGCTACTTTGCCTGGTCATCTATAAAAGGATGTCAACTCACAAGACTTGAAGATTGCCGAATCTATTGTTAATATATACTTGAGCAAAAGTCATTGTATTCACTTTCAATCTTCTACATACAACTTCCACTCGTAATTCATTATATTCTGAGTTGTAAGGTCTTGTACTTCGTTACAATCACTTTCTTCTTACTTTCTAAGTAAGGTCCCTTGACCGAGTCGTAAAGGTTAACTCAGCTTAGTTGTCCCTAGCTGTAAGGGTTATCTCAGCTAGGAAGAACTAGATCGGATAAGGGAACTTCGAGTCTAGGAAAAACTTGTAAAGAGTTGTCGAAGAGAGCAACTCGGGTTCGATCAGTCTACGGTATTTTGTGGACTCAAAATAGTGGATTTGACTTCGTGCTTGGATTAGCACGGTCCGTGGTTTTCTACCCGAGGAGGGTTTCCACGTAATATCTGTGTATTTACTTTCCGAGTTCATTCTAGACTCGGACATACTTAGTCGCAGCTTGAATTTGCTTCCTTACTTTTTATTGAGATTCCGAGTTCATACTTTTCCGACCTTGTTTTAGACTCGGAATCTGTTTTTGTCTCTACTTTGGCGAAAAGAGCTCAATCTTCACGAAAATCCTCCATCACCCTATTCACCCTCCTTCTAGGGTGACTCGACTCTCCCCGAGCAAACTTTCAGCGAGTATGAGAAACAATCCCAAAATACTAGCATAAACTAGGTAAGTAAAAGCCTAAATGAGATCATATAGCCATTAAGAGGCTAATCACAACCAAATTAACACAAATTAACAACTAATTAACATGACACAATTAATCTAGTAACTACTAATAAAAATTGACTCGAATAACGACAAAAACTAACAAAATAAAATTAAATATGACATTAAATAATTAATTGTAAGACCCGGAATTTTGAGTAGATTAATTCTATAGTTAAATTAAGCTAAGTATTTATATGTAATATAGTTTAGGTGATTATTATGTGCTTATGTGTTTATATAGCTTAATTAAAAAGGATAATTGCTCGTTTCGTTACTATTAAACAAAATAGACACCGGGCGGACTTATGTTTAATTATCCCTACTCTACCCTCGGAAAAAAAGGGAGTGGAGATTAGTGTTGGAAAGCAGGTGTTGGTAGCACCTAATGAAACCACCGAAAAGAAAGAAGGGGGCACCGAGCGGAACGAGGAAACGGGGAGAGAGAGATCGAGTGAGGGAATAGAGGGAGAGGGAGAGGGCGAGCGAGTGTAAGGGCGAGGAAAAGAGGTCGGAGACCGACGTGCTGAATGGCGAGCGGTGGTGAAGCGACCGACTAGCGCGGGAAGCGGCATGGCCCAAAGGAGAAGAAGAGCGAAACCGAGACTAGGAAAGGGGAAGCGAACGCGAGGGTCGAGGGAGGCAGCCGGTGAGCGCGGGAACCGTGGCCAACGACTGGCGTCGAGCACGGAGGAGGGCGGTAGAACTAGGGCTGGCAACGAGGGAAAGAGGAAGGAAAGGGAGAAACTCACCAAGCTAATCCGAACCTCCACAAGCCGGCAATCCCTAAATCGAGGTGGGCAATCTTATACTCTAAACTATTAGTAATTTCGAAATCCAAATGAGTTTTATTATGATTATTGAATGTTTATGTGATAGAATGAAGTTAGGAAGTAGTTAGGACTGAATTAGGTTATGAGAAAATCGAATTGAACTGTTCAATCCGAATCGGGAACTCGAAGGAGCTTAGTAGCTGATTAAGGCTAAGTTGAGATGTTGAAAGTTTAGAAGGAATTAGGTTGTGTAGGTATAAAGAGTATTGGGAAGATTTCAATTGGCACTTAGAGATGAAGAAATGGTGATTTGGGTCTAAACTGTGAATTGATGCTTCGTTGAACCTTGGAGATTTCCTAAATTCTTTTCGTTGGAAGGTAACGACTTATATTGGCAAATAGTGAGTTAAGCATAAAAGAGGAGTGTGAGTTCACACTGAGTGATGCACAATTGAGGCATGGGAGTGAGAGGTGGGTGAGTATTAGGATAATTGAGTTCAAAAGATAATTAAATCCTTGAGGTTGAACTAAATTCGAAGATAAACGGAGCTATATGATTGAGTTTGGAGAAGAAAGAATGACTAATGAGATAGAAACCTAAGATGAGAGCAAATTACACTTTAAGATGAAAGGAGTTAGAGGAATTTTAGTAGTGAAGTAAGAATGACTAAGTACGAGTAAGAAGAGGTTGATTAGTAATGTGGAGGCATAATCGGAAAACATTGAAGCAAAGATGGTAAATTGTGAGAAGTTGAGACATGTGAGATTAATGGTAACTACTTTGGTTATTGTGGCTCGGAAAAAGGAATTAATGTTACTAAATTAATAGATTTAGAAAGGCATAGTCGAAAGGAGCCGAGGAGGACTGTGTGCATTAAGTTGTGATTAATTCCGCTAAGTGATTGTGTTAAATGATGTTCAAAAGTCAGTTTTGAAAGGAGTTTTATGTTTTACGCAAAATGATACTTGAATGTGACTTGTGTGATATACGCTTTTCAAACATGACAACGTACTTCGAAGAAGTGAAATTGATTTGAGAATGTCTGTTTGAAACAAGCTTGATAAGTGGATGTGTTAAAAACTATTGTGAATCGACTTTGCCTGGATCGTTTAGCACAAGGAAGGATTCTAGCTAGGGCAGCTAGCTAGGGGTCCTGTGTAGCGGGACGCCCGATTGGAATCTTCCTAGATAGGTCCTGAGAGTCGTTTATTTGGGGTCGCACCCCGAGAAACCAGAGAAATTATGAGAAATTGCGAAGTGCTAGTTCGAGTCCCCAACTCGGGAAGTGATTCACCAAAAGAGATTCGTTGAAAATGATTTATGAGAAGTGATTCGAGTAGAAATGATTTAATGTCCGATTGAAATTATTTGAAAGAAAGTGCAGAGGAATCCACCTTGTTTAATGTGATTCAATTCCCAAAATGATTGTAATCCGTGCTTTTGAATGATTGAAGTGTTATGAGTTTTATGTTGCAAATAATTTCAAGAGATTTCATTGAAAAGTATATAGATTTGTATTATATTATTACGCTTTTGCCAATTTCATTATTATGAGTAATATGTGTAAAGGATATCCATTTTAAGGGTTTAAGACTACGGTGAGGCCGTGGTTATTGCTCACCCCCACAAATTTCCCCCTTTTCCCTCCCAGTGTTGTAGGTATACTCTCAAGAGATGTATGCGGTACGTAGCGTATTCGGGACTCCCGCTTATTGGTGTGTGCTATTTGCTAAGTGATTCAATTGACAGTCGTGCATTTCTTATATTTCTAAGGATTGTACTTTGTAATTTAGTTCATATAGTTGTACTAGATGTATAGTAAACTATTTAGATTGTTTTAAGTTTATCGCATGATTAGTTGGACTCCGGCGTGTGGCCATTGAGTTGTATACTCCGAGCGTGTGGCTCATTGAGTTTTATTATGATTTTTATGCAGGTTTTTGTGCCTTTAAGCCTAAGGGTTAGACCATATTACAAATAGAACTCTGCCGAAATTTTTGGAATCTTCTAACCCTTATAGAAAATTACCTTCCTTACCATTAAGTTGGGTGTAGACGACCAAAGCGGTACCGAGAAGAGCCTTGGGAGTTCCTTTAACGAACTCCGGCGATGTAATACTCCTAGGGGGTGTTTTGGGGGTTACATTAACATAATTACTAATAACATCAAAAGATAATAAAAATCGAACTTTTAAACTAAACGAAACAAACTATAGAGAAGCGAGGGATAAAAGGGAAGAAATTACCAGGAACGAATCGAATCGAAGCGAAAATTGTCAAAAATTGAAAACCGATGCGTACTTGAATTAAATAATGAAAACTAAATTATGATCTTCAATCTAAATTTACAAGAGAAAATTAATAAACTAAAGTTAACCTAAAAATTAAATCAATCCTATGGCCAAAAACACCGCTACTGACCAGCCCGTTGTTTGGCTTTTATATCTGAAATTTTGCACCGCCTTTTGCTTGTTGCTGGCTGAACAGATTATGTGTAATGGGCTTGACAATATAAAGGTGGACGCCAGCTCCAAGCTTTTGGGCTATTCCTATATTGGCAACTAATTGATGATCACGTGGAGTTTAATGTACTTGCCTAACCGCATGTTATGACTTTCCCTTATTTCTCTAATAAATCAAAAGTACCTCTTCACAATAAGTCACTTCATCAAACAAATAGGAGATTTAAAGTATAGTCTTAAACTTTGAAAAAGCAGTTCTAAAAGATAATATGCATCATCATGGATTCACTTTGATCCAAAACTTCATCGAAAGGTCCAACTTTTCCATTGACTTGCCACCACTTGTTCAGAGTTGATTTATTATCTACAAAAGGAAATAAAACAAGTAAAAATTTTGAAATTACATTATTATACGAGTCAAAAGGTAGATAAATAAGGGTATAAATAACGTAACATTAAGGTCGAACATGTTTTATTTTAGAAATTATTTTAAAAAGTCTCTGGATATCATTTCCTAGCTCAACGATAAATAAGATTAGGGTTTCGTTTCTGTCGTGAGGCTCTATGGCTAAAATGGTGTGAAAACATCGGTTTGGACCCAAGCCCCGCCATCGATCGCTCGGTGCAGGCGGCAGCCTATACCGAGTTGTGGCTCGTGCTGGCCGGGGACCAAGGCTGAAATAGTCAACCTCGGCCTCCGGCTTGGCTTGGAAGATTCAGAACCTATTTTTCTTTTGTTCAATCGAGAAAATAGCTAGGAAGCGAGATCTAGAAGAAATAAATCAAAGGGAGTCGCCAGTCAATTTTTAGGAAAGAAAAACTAATAAAAACAAAAGTAAAATTTTCTCTTCCATTCTTAGTACGAGAAAAACTAAGGCTGAAGAATATTAAAAATGACTCCATCGATCTTTGAACCGAGAATCGATTCGGGGCGAGGGTACAAAGCATAGTGATAGGCCCTTCCGTTACGCCCGTCAAACAACCACCATTACTAGTTCGAGTAGTGAATCAAAATAAAGCACAAAACACAAGCAAATAACATGCGATGAAAGTTAAAGCAACCACAACATAGTAGAAAGTGATAAAAGCAAAACCGAAAAGCAGTAAAGAAAATAAAAGAGAAAAGAAAAGAAAAAGCGGAAATTAAAAGGATTGCATCGAGCGGGAAGGAATTAAAAGCGATATAATTTTCTCTATAATATTGAAAACGATAAAAGCATAAAATAAATAAGTAAACCACTGTGAAGATCAAATCAATGCCCTCGAGGTTGTCCCACTGTTGATATGGATCTCGGATCTAGATCTAGTGATACGAAGGTGGTGAATAGAGTAAGGCTTTTGTGTGTTTTGAGTGTAGGTAGGTAAAGGACGTATGATTGATGGAGTTTTTGGGTTCCGATGTAGTTGGAATGGGGAGTAGATTATGAATAGGCTGAAAAGAGACCAAGAGATCATAATACAAAAAAAGGGGTATTAAGTATGTCTTAATTAGGTTTCAGCAGCGTGACGTTGAGGAATGAGCCATTACTGAAATGAGAGCCTAAGCTCTCTATTTATAGAGAGATTTTAGGTCAAGGAGTGACCTAGGGTTGCTCTTGGCCAGCTATCCAGAACTAACTACAAAATCGAGCCAGGACAATGTCAAGATTTTAACTAGATAAAACCGAGATATAAATGGTGTAGGGGGTCGAACACAAGGGGTTTTTCTAGGGTTTTGTGCCCTCTGTGTCTGCAGTAGGATTCCTTAGCCCAAACAACAATGTTTCAAGCTGATAAACGTGGTAAGACGCATCAACCATACGATGTTGTCTTGGGAATTTTGAGCTCCTAATCTCGGGTGGACTGTGTTAGAACAAAACAGAGCACTTTGATGCTAGTGATCATGAAATGTAACACCTAACGTCGTCTTGAGGTCTTTAGCTTCGTGTCTGGTTGAATAGAAAAATAAAATGCATAACTCCGAGCACTGGAATTCCTCGTACGTGGCACCAAACTTCAGTTGACTTGTGGAGGCTTGGCCTAGGCTTGGAGCGTTAGAAAGAAAAGGGATTTTTGGACCGACCTAAGGAAAAAGGCTATGTATTTGGTGTTGGGGTTCTTTGTGGTTTCTCGGCTTCCCTCGCATCAATTAGGCACGGACTATGATCCAAATCTACAAACGAGAATCGAGATTTCGTCATCGGGCCAACAAATAAATAAAATAGAAAAGGCATGACACGTTTTAGGTGTCTACAAAAAGTGTGGCAAAAGTTGGAGGGCCTTCTTGCGAAGTTGATCTTGTCACTTCGATAGGTGGAGGGAGAGGTCTTGCCACCTCCATCAAGGAAGGGCTCCTCTTGCGATCCGACCTGGGTGGAGTACGCCTTTCTTTGGTATGGTGCTACCAATCCCTTCTAGGCGACCAATCCTAAAGCCTTGTTTGCCCGACATTGCATTCCTTAGTGATTGACCGTTGAGGGCTTGTGTGCCTTTCTCTTTCTCGACGTTGGTCTTGGTAGGAGTGTTGGAGGCAATCATGCGGTCAAGGCCTACTTTTCCCTAAAACTTGAGAGTTCCTTTCTTGGCCCATAAACCATGCCGACTTCTTGCTATGAGAAGCGTAAGGGGTCGATGTAGTGTGAGAGGTTGCCACCTTCTCCCAAGCTTGGTTTAAGGCTCTCCTTGCATCAATAATTCCCATAGCATCGTCTTAAGCAACATGCTTGAGTGCTTGGTTGTCCTGTGGAAATGGTTTGGACATTATCCTGAGGGATTCCTCCTAGGGGTTGCACTTGTGTCGGACCTCATGTGGGTGGAGGGACATATGTAAGAGTTTGATTATAGTAGAATGAAGGGAAATAACGACTCTTTTCCATGGTGGTCTTAATCTGCTCTTGCATCCTTCAAAGCATGGTGCTTTGCACGGTGTCCATGTATTTTTCAAGGCATCAATGGTTACGTACCCTTGGTGGCCAGGAGGTTGATTCCCAATGGAGCGACGGGAAGACTCAATCTTATCTTCTACTAGGTGCTCTTGCTTGTTGCCCCCTAAGGGGAGGGTTATCATTATCACGTCCCCTATCTCGAGTTCTAGTCATCCTTGATTTAGAGCGGTGTCTGTTTCTACCATGAGCTACTACTTCTCCCCATAGATGGCCTCAATATGATTTCGAAGAAATTTAGATGATGGTTTGTTTGATGAGTTAGAGAAGTAGACTTACGCTCGTGGGAGGCTTGGACTGTAACGTTCCACTTGGTGTGCTCCTGACCTACAAAAGGCACACCCCGAGGGTTGGATCCTCGGGAACGCCCTTCAATGCTTAAGTCGAAGAAGGAATGAAAGATAAGTAAGGACTCAATCTTTAAAGAAGATCGATTTATCGGTTCGAAAGTTTAGACCTTTGAAGATGCGTAAATAAAGATGAGATCTTTATGAAGATTAGGGAAGAACGATTCGAGATAATTATGACTTATAGAGAGAATAAAGTATATCCTCTCTTAAGGTGTTTGTGTAATAAATATCACTTTGATTTTGTGCATGAGTAGGTTAGTATTTATAGGACTCATAAATGACGGATAAAATAGGCATTTCACCCACAACCTTAGTTTTATCTTTTACATAGAAAGTTGGGCATCATTAGGCCCAATGTGAAGTTAATACCTGACATTAAGCCCTTTTTATTTGATTCAGCACTATCATGGCATCTTACATGGATAATCGAGGATTATTCCAAATCATTTATGATTATTCTTTATGGCTTTTACGTTAATTAGTTTGGAAATCACCTTATACAAATTTGCAAAAGTATGAATTCTTCAAAATATAATGTTGATATATCATATTAAATAGGAATAAATTCATTTGCTAAAAAACTAGTTTTGTATATGAAGGAAACTTCAAAAAGCTGTAATATGAAAAATAGCAATCGAAAAAGCAATGATGACTCGTAGTGGTAGTTTCGTACATCAAATAAATTATTATGGTATTTTAATGTTTTATATACTAGGTCTATACCCCTTGCTCTGCAAGGATTTCGAGTAAATTTTTTTATTAATATTTTTGTACTAAAATGTAATACCCATAATTTTATTTTGGATAATTATATGAGTTAAATTAGTTAATTAGTTTCAATTAATAATTAGATCGAATAACTAATACGGATATACATGGATATGTATTCGTAGTCTTATTTAAGCAAATTATCATGAGTTATGTAACTTTAATTTGTTAAATATGTTAATTTATTTCTCTTGATTTCCATCCGAACTTAAATAATTACGGACCGAGACAAATTATCCTTCCCTTTTTGGTTATGAACCTAAATTTTACCTAACTAAACAAAAAAAAAAAGGAAAAGGGAAAAAGGGGAAAGGGGTAGATGTTGGATCGAGGCAAAGCTTAGTGTAAAAATCGTGGCTGCTTCAAATTAAGCCATGGAGGGGGCGGGGGAGAGGGAGGGAGGGACCAAAAGAGGTTGAGAGATAGAGGAGACTAGGAGAGCCCGATGAAGCAAAAACGGAAGGGGAAAGCGAGAGGAAGAACAGAGAGAATGAGAGCAAAGGCTAGCAAGAGAAGCAAGGCAGGAGAAGCATGGAAAGCAAGATAGGCCACCGGAAGAGGATCGGGGAAGAGGATCGGCAAGCAAGTGAGAGCCGGACCGAGAGATAGAAAGAACCGAAGCAAAACGGGACCGAGAGGGAGCAGAAACAAAGGCGAGAGTAAGAGATCGAAAGCCAATGAGGCTGCCGAAAAGAGGAATGGGGGAGAGGAATGACGATTGGGGAAGAAGAACCAGTGCGCAAACAAAGATGAAATAGAGGAAGCGAGGGATGAGAACTAGAGGCGAGGGGAGCGGGCTAGACTAGAAACATAGTTGAGAGAGAGAGAGAGAGCACGAGAGACCGAGAAACAGGAACTCGAACTAGAGAGCAAGAAGTGAAAAAGAGGAAGAAGGAAACCAACCTAAATCGATTCCAACCCCTATAATTCGATGTGGGTAATTCAACTCTTAAATTAATGGAGATTTAGAGCCCGAATGAAATATTTGTTAATTACATGATTTGGTATGAGAATTGAATTTTATGGATTCCTAAGTTAGTTATGTTTGTGATAGAGTATCAATTTCGAGTATATTAAATAGTTGATTATATGAAATGTGGGATGACCTAACCTATGGAGTAACCGTGAATGGAGAAATGAAATTGTGAAATTGAATTGAATATAGGGAGTATAATCTGTTTGCGTTTATTATGACTCGTGAAAACTAAATTAGTGAAATGAAAGGTTAGGAAGATACAATTTGTGAGTTCGAATCGAATATGGTAGTTTGTGACGAGTTGTGACAGTTTGGGCTAAATTATGGTCGTTTGTGATTAGCTATGGTTTTACGGCTTGTGGTTATTGCTTCTTAAAAGAGTTTTAGTTCCCAAGTTCGTTGTGCTTGAAATTTAATTAAGTTAATGAAAAACGAACATTGGAGTTTAGAAAATGAGCGGGAATTTGGAGTATCATTGGAGTATGTATCTATATTGATTGATTGTGAAGACTCGGACACTCGCTCTATATATTTCGGGTCATGCAAAAAGAATCGGGTATAACGATGTCATTCATATAGTGTTTTGATTCCAAGGCATTCTCTGTGTCTTAGAAACTTACTTGAGTGAAATAGTATCTTTTCTATGCGATTCGGCCTTCACTTATCTCTTTAATCGCTTTTCGGTTAGCGACTCGGAAAACTTGTTCTTTATTCCGAGTCCACTCTCTCTCGAGAATCGACTTATGATTATTTACTCTATTGTTTGCAAAGTCGGCATTCATAGTTCTTTTCGTGCTTAGTCTACATCAAGTGTTTCCCACTCGATATTTGTTGATAGAACTTGATTCCTTGCTTAAGACTAAGTCTTATGGAATTACGAGTATCATGGATATTAGACTCGAAAAGTTCCATTTCTTTTCGACTCGGATAATCTGTTTGTTAATTATCATGATTATTTTTATTATACTGTGTCTAACCTTGGACCAAAGTATTTTATACTTTGAGAACCGAAGGTGTTTTACTTTTGTAGGTTATTCAATCGAGGATATCTTTTCAAATTACAAAAGTAGCCGACTTCGAACATCAAATCACCAGCGAGATATAGCTTTTCACCATCCCTGCTCTAGTCCCGGAAGATTGTGTCGGAAGCTGTCTGCTTCCATATCCGGAAAGCTGGAAGGTCAAGCTTAACGATGGTTTTCACCACACTTTTCAAGACACAACCGATGGTTTTGGGACTTCCAAGAGAGTTAAACCGTTGTTCAACGACCATATTTTCAACGGATACTTTCGAGTGACTCGAAAGCCCTTATCAACGGTCACGAGAGGACTCTCGGTCGGCGAGATGAAGATAACGGCTACTCTGCCTGGTTATCTATAAATAGAAGCCACTTCACAAGACTTGAAGATAGCGGAACATACTGTCAATACTCCAACTTGAACAAAGTTATTGTATTTACTTTCAATCTTCAACTTACAACTCCCACTCTGTAATTCATTACTTTACGAGTTGTAAGGTCTTGTACTCGATTACAAACACTTCTTACATTCTTTGTAAGGTCCCTTGACTAAGGCTGTAAGGGTTAACTCGGCTTAGTTGTCCCTAAGCTGTAAGGGTTATCTCGGCTAGGAAGTACTAGATCGAGATAAGGGAACTTCGAGTCTAGGAAAACTTGTATAGAGTTGTCGAGGGAGCAACTCGGGTTACTGTCAAGTTCACGGTATTTTGTGGACTCAAAATAGTGGATTTGACTTCGTGTCTGGATTGACACGGGCCGTGGTTTTCTGCCCCGGGAGGGTTTCCACGTAAATTCTCGTGTTCTATTTACGAGTTCATTCTAGACTCGAGACAGACCTGCTTGAACGTGTTTACTACGATTCATTACATTACGAGTCCAATTTTTATAACCCCTTGCTTAGACTCGGAATGCTGTTTTTGATTCTTCTCTATCAAAAGGGTGTGTGCTTTCACAAAGAATTTTTCATCACCCTATTCACCCCCTCTAGGGTGACTCGAGACTCTCCCGAGCAAACCTTCAATTGGTATCGAGCCTAGCCTTTCGGAAAGGATCTAACAGTCCAAAGGTTTAAAGATCGGATGGCTCGAGAACACGGAGAGTTCGACGAAGGTAGATCTTCCAACGAGCCACCAAAATTCAAAGGTTCAAATTTCGGTCACTTGGAAGAAGGCTGATGGAATGTTTCCTTATGGATCACGACGAAGAAGTATGGGAAATCATACAACAAGGGAACTACATCCCAACGAAGACGAGATGAATTCGGAATTCTTCCAAAGACAAAGGCTGAGTTCACGCCGGCGAAGCGAGAAGTTCGAAAGAACTTCAAAGCCATGAACATCCTCATGTGCGCCATAAGCTCGAGAAGAATATAATCGAGTCTCTGCTCGTGACTCTGCTAAAGAAGTGTGGGACACTGCGGTCAACACCTACGAAGGTACAAGTCGGGTGAGACAAGCGAAGATCGGCCGAGTATCTTCACAAATATGAGCTTTTTAAAATGGAGCCGAGAAGAGAACATTACTCGAGATGTTCATACGCTTCACTGAGATCACCAACAATCTCAAATCTTTGGGAAAGAAAATCTCCCATGAAGAAATGTGCTGGAAAATTCTCGGAAGCCTACCCAAGAAACGATGGGGTCAGAAGGTAAGCTGCCATAGAAGAGGCTCGAGAACCTCTCAATCTTGAAGCCGAGACGAGCTCATAGGAAAGCTTCGACCCATGAGATACATGCTGGAAGAAGAAGATGCTTGAGGGTACTTCCAAAAAGAACATCGCTCTTAAAGCCTCGAGAATCCAAAGAAGCAAGTCCAAGCTCCTCGACTCGAGAAGATGATCCCATGGCACTCATTGCAAGAGGCTTCGAGAGAATGATGAAGCACAAAAGATGGGATAAAAGGCCAAAAGAAGAATTCTACAAAAAGGACAAGAGAGACGAGAAAAGGTAAGTTTTCTTCACCCACAAAGTTATCCTTGTCTAAAAATTACGGATGTTTTGAATGTGGCGGCAAAGACCACATAGTCGAGGAGCTGTCCAAAATGAAGAAGGGACGGGGAAGAAGAAAAAGGCCATGATGGCAACGTGGAGTGATGAGGATTCATCCGAAGAGGACGAAGACTCGAGATGACTCAAAGTGTCGATGGCGATCCACGACTCGAAGCGAAAAGGAGTCGGACTCGAGACACGAGACTCGAGACAATGAGGAAGCCGATCCTCAAGAGGTAATAAACTATTTCCTCAAATTCTCCAAAGTTGATTTAGCTAAATACATCTTTACTTTGGAAGAAAAGTCCAATTCGATTCTTCTCATTTCAAGGAACAACTTGAGTCAATCACTTACGAGAGCACCTTTTTAAAAAATGAATTGGAAAAGCTGAGGCTGACACTCGAGAGAACTCAAGACAAGTGCTCATACTAATGAGGCTGAGTGCGAGTTACTCGAGAAAAGAAAATGAGCAACTAAAACAGAAGCTCATTGAGTCTCAAGATCTGGTTTTGAAGTTTTCTCAAGGACGAGAAGAACCTTGATATGCTCTTAGGATCACAATGTGTCTCATTTCGAAAAGAAGGTCTTGGTTTCAACAAAGAGGAAGAATCTAATTCTTACTCGGAATTGTTCAAAAGGATTCCGGAGCTGTTAAGTTCAAGAAGGTTGAGCATGGTCCCATTCATAAAAATGAAAGGAGGACTAAACCCGGACCTATCTACAAAAAGAAACCATTTTCTCCTGTTTCAAAAGGAAAGGTTTTTAAAAGGAAAGAGACACAGGACTCGGTTCTACGAAAGAAGAAGACTCGAGAATCGGACTAAACCCAAAGTCATTCAAATCCGGGTTCAGAAGCACCTTCTTCCTCGAGAAAGGACCACGGTAAGGAATGTTCTTGGGTTCGTTAGAGGAAGTGAGAAGGGTTAGATTTTCTCTGTTTTGCGGAGTCACTCGAGAAAAGATCGAAAGGACACTGGTACTGGACAGCGGATGTTCTCGACATATGTCGGGTGACCAAGGACTCTTTTACGAGCTGGAGTCATATAAAGGAGGAAAGGTGACCTTTGGTGATGACAGCAAGGGCAAGATAGTGGGCATTGGGAAGATTGGTAATGGAAACAATCTGGTGAGCCCAGTCTACCGGTCAAAGGACTAAAATACAACCTACTTAGCATCTCCGACTTTGTGACAAAGGTCGAGAGGTAAGATTCACTCAATCCAAGTGCTACATCACGGATGAGACCACCAAAGAGGTAAAGCTCTCGGGTAAGAGATCGAGGTAATACCTACATCATCCCTCTTTCGACCCAAGTCGGAACTTATCATGTTTAAAAGCATATCTTCAAGATGATTCTTGGATTTGGCATCGTAGATTAGGTCATATTAGCATGCATACTATCAAAAAGCTTGCATCTCTTGAGTGCAGTTAGAGGATTACCTAAGCGTGCTTTTGAGAAGGATAAAGTATGTGGAGCATGCACCAAAGGGAAACAAGTCGAGATCTTCATTCAAATCTCTGAAGACAGTTTCCACATCCAACGTGCTTGAATTACTACACATGGACTTATGTGGTGAAATCCTGTAAAGAGTCTCGGAGGTAAATCTTACATACTTGTTATTATTGATGATTTTTCAAGATTTACCGGGTGTGTTTTACGAAGCATAAGAATGAGGCCTTCAAGGAGTTCAGCAAGCTCGTAGAAAGATTCAAGTTGAGTCTCGGACTCGGATTCAAAAGATTCGAGCCGACCATGGAAGGGAGTTCGACTACTCGGAATTCTCGGAGTTTTGTGACAAGAATGGAATTTCTCACAACTTCTCGGCACCGAGAACTCCTCAACGAGAATGGAGTAGTTGAGAGAAAGAACAGAACCCTTGAAGAAATAGCAAGGGCGATGATGATTGAACACAACTTGCCTTACTATTGCTGGGCGAGAGCGATAAACACGGCCAACTATACTCTCAATCGATGCCTCATCGGACCCATTACGAAGAAAACACCTTATGAGCTCTACAAAGGAAGGAAGCCAAATATTTCCTATTTTAGATCTTTCGGATGTAAGTGCTTTGTCCACAACAACGGTAAGGATCATCGACCAAGTTTGATGCTCGGTCGAGACGAAGGAATTTTTCTAGGTTACTCTTCTCATAGCAAAGCTTATCGTATATTCAACAAGAGAACTAACAAAGTGGAAGAAAGTATCCACGTAGTGTTTGATGAGCTTGAGCAGGGAAAACCAAGTGAATCTTCATACTCGGAGCTGAAGCTCGGAAAGGATGATGACGAAGATGAGTCTATAAAGACTCGAAGCGAGACCACTCGAAGCGAGGAAGCTCGAGAATGAGACAACTCCGGAGGTCGCTCCGAGCGAGCAAGTCAATGAAGAGGATCACACGGAACAAGCTTACGAAGATCAAGCAATTCAACCATCAAACCTGGTGAATCAAAGAAGCTGGTAAAGCATTCAAATTTACTTCCGGGCATCCCCAAGAAAACATTATTTACGATATCAACGAGTGGAGTAAGAACTCGCTCTTCTCTTCATAATCTATGTGCATTCACTGCATTCATTTCTCTGGCTGAACCCAAAAATGCACTAGAGGCCCTTAATGAACCCGAATGGGTAGAGGCCATGCAAGAAGAGCTAAATCAATTCGAGAGAAACCAAGTCCGGACTCGACCAGCCGACCTTCGACCACCCGAGTTATAGGAACCAAATGGGTTTTCAAAAACAAAGCTGGATGAGGGTGGAATAGTTGTCGAAACAAGGCTAGACTTGTAGCTCGAGGTTACAATCAAGAAGAAGGAATTGATTGTGGGAAACCTTTGCACCGAGTAGCAGAATTGAAGCCATTAGAATCTCGTTGGCATTTGCATCCTGCATGCATATTAAATTATATCAAATGGATGTTAAGTGTGCCTTTCTCAATGGTTTTATTGAAGAAGAGGTCTATGTCGAGCGACCTCCTGGTTTTGAAAACTCGGAATTTCCAAATCATGTTTTCAAACTTCAAAAGGCTCTCTATGGTCTTAAACAAGCCCCTAGAGCTTGGTATGAAAGAGCTGAGCGACTTCACGGTTCAAAATGATTTCAAAAGAGGTCGGATCGACAAGACTCTATTCATAAAGACCAAAGGGAAAGATTTTCTCATTGTTCAAATATATGTTGATGATATTATTTTCGGTGCTACTAATGAATTTACGTGCGAGAATTTTACGAGTTGATGAGCCAAGAGTTCCAAATGAGCATGATGGGAGAACTCAATTTCTTCCTTGAGGCTGCAAATCAAACAAAACAAAGATGGAATCTTTGTCCATCAATCAAAGTACACCAAGGAACTGCTGAAGAAATACAAACTTCAAGATGCAAAGCACGCATCTACTCCTATGAGCAGCGAGTATAAAACTTGACTCGAGATGAGACAGGTAAAGCGATGAGATCGAAACTCTATCGAGGTATGATTGGATCTCTGCTATATCTTACTTCGAGCGAGACCGGACATAATGTTCGAGTGTTTGCTTATGTGCACGATTTCAAGCTAATCCAAAAGAATCACATCTCACTGCGGTGAAGAGAATATTCGAGATATCTTGCGAGGCACTCGGAATCTAGGACTGTGGTACTCCGGAGACTCGGAGCGAGTCCGGCCAGGTACTCGAGCGCAGGACTACGCGAGGATACAAAGTAGATCGAAAGAGCACATCCGGAGCTTGCCGGTTTCAGGTCGATCCCTAATATCCTGGCACTCAAAGAAGCAAAACTCGGTAGCTCTATCAAGCTGCGGAAGCTGAATATATTGCCGCTGGAGCTTGTTGCGCTCAGATTCTCTGGATAAAACAACACTTGAAGGATCTCGGATTATCTCTCAACTCGGTCCCAATCAAGTGTGACAATCAAAGCGCAATCAGTATCACTAAGAATCTGTCCGGCACTCAAAAACAAAGCATATTGAAGTCGGTATCATTTTTTACGCGATCACTCGAGAAAAGGGTGATATTTTACTTGAATTCATTCAGACTAATCTTCAATTAGCTGATATCTTTACCAAGCCACTTGGTGAAGATCAATTCTGTTTTATTCGGAATGAGCTTGGCATGTTAAATGCTTAGTTTCGTGTTATGATTCTTGCATTTTTACGTGCTATGTGCTTTAGTTGTCAATAACCATTGGTTCGATTGATCATGTGATCTTGGGCTGATAGTTATTTACGTGTTTACGAGTCACTCGAGAAACTTTTACGAGTCAAACTCGGACGTAGAGAAAAATTTGGACATCAAATTTTACGAAGCTATCTCTAGAACAGTGGAGAGTTTCGGATTATATTTTCAAACTCTTTTTCTCTCTCTTTCTCGGCGCTGCGATCGAGATCTTAACCGCAGATTTCAAACCGTTGTTATCTCAACCGTTGAAGCGAAGCTGTCACACGGGCATTAATGATCGATGGACGGGTAAGGCGGAACGGAGTTACTTAACGGATAGTGAACGGGCGCGCGTATTCTCTATAAATAACGTCTATTCATCTTCCTCTCGGTATTCTCAAACTCCTTCCCTCTCAAACAAAAACCCTCTCGCGAGAAAGTTGTCTACGTGAACAGTGTTTCCTTGATCGTACTGCAAGTGTTGAAGAAGCTCTCTCTCTCTCTCGTAAGTTTTCATTGCTCTCTTCTCATTTTCGTTTTTTTTTTCTTCTACACCTCCTTCTCTTTCCTCTTCTCTCGAAAAGTTTCATCTTTTCATCTCTCAAAATGCCTAAAGAGGAAACCACCCCGACTTTCGGGTTTCTTCATCCTCAAAGAAACCTCGCTCCAACAAGCCAGAAAGCTCAACCCCCTCTAAACCCATTGTCACCCGACATCTTGCGTTTGGACGACAAGTTCTTCCCAACAACCAAATTCTCCTGGTTGTCCCATATTCAAACCACGGAGTCTACCATTTCTTGTGTTTCAGCGAGTTCATCTATCCTGAACTCGTTTACGAGTTCTATACTCACCTCTCTCACTCCGAAAATGTTCTAACCTCAAGGGTTCGAGAACATTACCGTTAAATATCAACACCTCTCTCCTTCACGGACTGTTCAAAGTTTCTTCTCTCTTCTTGAACAGCAACCCTATCCCCTTCATCGAAGTCGCCGACGACTTCTTTGAAAAGTACGCCAAAGAATTCCTCAGGTCCGGAAAGAACTTTTACGTGACTCGATTGAAGTCGAAGCCAGGCTTCGTGTTTCCTGTCGATGAGAACCTTCTTCTCACGGCATTCTAGCAAGGAGAACCCCAACTCCAATCACCTCAAAGCTCTCTTCGATATCACTGGAGGGATACGAAGTCGACCTCTTCCCCTCCATCATTGAGCAAATGGCCGCTGTGCCGGCTCGACTCCAAACCAAGAAGAACACCTCCCTTCCTTTCGGTGCTCTTCTCACCCTTGTCTTCAAACAATTTCAAGTTCCTCTTCCCTCCGACCCTAACGCGGTGTACGAGGCGGCCATTGTGGTCGGTAAAAGGAACTCCAGGAGTACGGATACCGGAAACTAACCACGGTATGCGGGTTCACAACTTCGAGGCGAGGCCTCCTTCTCCACCTCGGACTCGAAATCAACCCCTCTCCCTCTTCCCTCTTCACCTGGTGGTGCCTCCACCTCCAGTGCTTCCAAATCTCTCTCCGCCCTCTTGTCTCCTGTCTTCTTGGACAAGATCACCTCGGTGTCTTCGATTTCGAGAGACATGCTCGGAGGTTTCAAGTCTGTCCTTCAGGGTCGACCATCAACCAAAAGACCGGTCGAGTCCCGAGATCCGAGAAGCGGCGAGTCTCTCGTTCTTGAGATGAGAGAGCTGGTTAAGGAAGCGAAGGAGCTGGCTGAGCTCCTCGAGAGAGAGCGGTCCAAGGCGGCTCGGGACCCGGAAGACTCGAGACCCATCCGAGACGTCTTCGAGCCCGAGCCGACCTCCTCGGAGAGCGAGGAAGCCGAGGAAGCGAGAGGAAGAAGCGGCAGATGCGGCGGAGGACGCCGAGGAACCTGCGGCTGAGGCGGCTCCTTCCGGGCCAAGGGAAGAAGAGGCCGTGGCAGCTCGCTGAGGGACAACTCTGCTCCCCAAGTTCAAGTTCTTGTACTCGGCTCGAGACAGCGATCCGAGTGGGTCGAAAGATCTCGCTCCTCCGGCGAGTCGGCCAGAGCGAGCCCCTCCGGCCCCGAGGGTCCCAAGGGAAGAACCCCTCGATCCACTTTCTCCGGGTCGGCCACTCGGGCTGAGCCCCTGCGAGTTGTTCCGATTCTCCCTTCGCCGCGCTCAAGCACATCGTCAAGGTCTTATCGGCGCCGGCGCACCTCCGCCTCCACTCGAAATCCCCTCCCTCCTAGTTGGAGCCATGCACTGAGTCACGATTCCTCGGTGCCTCCGAATTTACGCTTTTCAAAATTTTATTTTGTCCGGACAATTTCGTGTTTTACTTGTACTTTTCTCCCTTCTTTTTGTTTCTTGTTTTTGTTGAAAGGCAAGGGGAGAAATGTAGTCGAAACTGGTTGTCTTGTCTAGGGGAGTTTTTTCCGCCCTTGTAATATAATTTTTTATGAACTGAATGCATTTCATTATTAATTTACGAGTTCTTTCTTTTACGAGTGAATGAGTTCAAGCATACTTTATTTTGCTCCGATACATTGTATATTGCTCTGTTCAATATGTCTTACTTTTATTCGAACTACTCAGAATCAACCTATTTCCCTCTAACAAAGTTTACGTTTAAGTATGGAATGCCTTTCATCAAAAAGGGGAGATTGAAGACTCGGACAACTGCTCTATATATTTACGGGTCATGCAAAAAGAATCGGGTATAACGATGTCATTCATATAGTGTTTTGATTCCAAGGCATTCTCTGTGTCTTAGAAACTTACTTGAGTGAAATAGTATCTTTTCTATGCGATTCGGCCTTCACTTATCTCTTTAATCGCTTTTCGGTTAGCGACTCGGAAAACTTGTTCTTTATTACGAGTCCACTCTCTCTCAGAATCGACTTATGATTATTTACTCTATTGTTTGCAAAGTCGGCATTCATAGTTCTTTTCGTGCTTAGTCTACATCAAGTGTTTCCCACTCGATATTTGTTGATAGAACTTGATTCCTTGCTTAAGACTAAGTCTTATGGAATTCCGAGTATCATGGATATTAGACTCGGAAAGTTCCATTTCTTTTCGACTCGGATAATCTGTTTGTTAATTATCATGATTATTTTTATTATACTGTGTCTAACCTTGGACCAAAGTATTTTATACTTTGAGAACCGAAAGGTGTTTTACTTTTGTAGGTTATTCAATCGAGGATATCTTTTCAAATTACAAAAGTAGCCGAGCTTGAACATCAAATCACCAGCAGATATAGCTTTTCACCATCCTCGCTCTAGTCCCGAGAAGATTGTGTCGGAAGCCATGCGCTTCCATATCCGGAAAAGCTGGAAGGTCAAGCTTAACGATGGTTTTCACCACACTTTTCAAGACACAACCGATGGTTTTGGGACTTCCAAGAGAGTTAAACCGTTGTTCAACGACCATATTTTCAACGGATACTTTACGAGTGACTCGGAAAGCCCTTATCAACGGTCACGAGAGGACTCTCGGTCGGCGAGATGAAGATAACGGCTACTCTGCCTGGTTATCTATAAATAGAAGCCACTTCACAAGACTTGAAGATAGCGGAACATACTCGTCAATACTCCAACTTGAACAAAGTTATTGTATTTACTTTCAATCTTCAACTTACAACTCCCACTCTGTAATTCATTACTTTACGAGTTGTAAGGTCTTGTACTCGATTACAAACACTTCTTACATTCTTTGTAAGGTCCCTTGACTAAGCTGTAAGGGTTAACTCGGCTTAGTTGTCCCTAGCTGTAAGGGTTATCTCAGCTAGGAAGTACTAGATCGAGATAAGGGAACTTCGAGTCTAGGAAAACTTGTATAGAGTTGTCCGAGGAGCAACTCGGGTTACGTCAAGTTCACGGTATTTTGTGGACTCAAAATAGTGGATTTGACTTCGTGTCTGGATTGACACGGGCCGTGGTTTTCTGCCCCGAGGAGGGTTTCCACGTAAATTCTCCGTGTTCTATTTCCGAGTTCATTCTAGACTCGAGACAGACCTGCTTGAACGTGTTTACTACGATTCATTACATTACGAGTCCAATTTTTACAACCCCTTGCTTAGACTCGAGAATCTGTTTTTGATTCTTCTCTGTCAAAAGGGTGTGTGCTTTCACAAAGAATTTTTCATCACCCTATTCACCCCCTCTAGGGTGACTCGGACTCTCCCCGAGCAAACCTTCGATTGTGGTTTCCTTTGAAAACGGAGCTAGGCAAGAGTTACATATATGGGAATAAGGGATTCTTGCTTGAGTAGGATATGGATGAATACAAGTAGTTGCTAAATGCTTGGGTGAATACTTTAGTAAATATGCTAGCTAGGAATGTTAAATCGTAATATGGAGAGGCTTGGCTTATAGAGTAACTTGATCCTAAATGATGCTTAAAAAATTCTAAATGATGCTAAAAAAGTGTTCGATATTTTATGCAAAATGATCTTTGAATATAATTTCTTGATAATCGTTTTTCAACTTGAAAATATGTTGTAAAGAAGTGTAATTGATTTGAGAAACTGAATTTAGAGGGGTGGCACGAGATGTTATGCCTTGTATGCTCGTTAAACCGATTTGAGATTATGGTTTAAAACCAAGTTTGATGAGTGATTGTGATCACTTTGGTTTTGAATGGATTTTGGGCTAAGGATTGTTTAGACTAGAGGAAGGAGGTGGTCATGCATATCGAGACCATGGGGTCCTTGCGTATCAGGATGCCCATCAACCTTGCGTACTCAGGTTGATTATTTCCCAACAATGAAAAGTGGAGCCTTCCAAGAGTTTCACTAGAACTAGGTCTTGGGAGCCCGACTCATGGGGTCGAGTATCACCCCAAGAAACTGTCAGGTGCTAGTTTGAGTCTAAAGCCCTAGAAAGATACTCGATGTTTTGAGTGATGTGTTGATGAGTGCAAAATTATGATTGTGAAAATATTGAAATATGATTTCAGTTTTAAAGCTGTAAAAATTGGTGTGAGTTTCGAGTACTAAGTTTTACCCTTTGTTTTGATTTGGTTAATTCATTTAATAAGTTATTTGGAAATATGAGAAATAGTCATTCGAATAGTATAAGGAGCACATGAGGTGTTTAAACTAGAGATTGAAAATAACAATGAAAGTTACAATTTGGTTGATGGACGTTACTATTATTGCTCTGTGGTTTGTCATATGCATACAATGTATAAAAGTTGTGATTTTTGGGATAGGATTACCCATTGAGCTTGTGGTTTCCTTACCCCATATCTCTTTGCGATTGCAGGTGCTCCTTAAGGTGATTTGCCCTATACCCTTAGCGTACATTGAATTCATGTGCATGATGCTAGTCCTGAGTTGCACTAAGATATGAATTTTATATATTCCTATTTGTCGTAACTTGTAATTATTTTCATATAGTTGTATAAGCGTGTCCTAGGCCAATTAGATTGCTTTAAGTTTTAAATTCATATTGGTTAGACTCCAGCGTGTGGCCATTGAGTTGTATAATCCGATCATGTGGCTAGTTGAGTTATATTGTGGCTTTTATGCGGGGTTTTAAGGCTTTAACCTAGGAGATAGGTCATATTATCGACTGGAACTCCGCCAAAATGTTTAAAAAATTTTAAACTAAAATGGAAAATTTCCTCTATTACCTTGAAGTTAGAATTGGAAAACCAAATCAACACCTTAAATAGCCTTAAGGGTTTCTCTCGGGAATCTTGATGATGTAATACTCTTAGGGTGGGATTCGGGGTATTAATTTAATTCTAGAAAAAATAGAGTAATATTTTTTAAATTTTATATTATTTTTAAGTGAATTGTTACTATATGAACCTTTTTTATGAGCAATTATGAGAAAGTTATAACTAAATATAATTTCCTTCACATTAGGGAAGATTGTCATCAATAAGTAAATTATCGAGATTCCTTTTCATTCTTGTTAAATAGAAATATGAATTACATTCTATGTATAAAAAATATCTTAAATTTGTTGGTCTCATTAAAATTAAAATTGTTGATTTTTCAAAAGTTTGCATACTTTGCTTTTCAATAATAATTTTCTAATTACTTGTTTATGACATATAAATAATTATTACATTAGTATTTTATAGGTTTTGGTAGTTGGATAGTCTTTTTTAATACTTTATTTTTCTATCTAATAGTTTATCATATTAATATTTTTTTGCATGATAAATTATATTTATTTTGCTATTCATACAATCATTAATTATCTATGACATTGCATCCTACATGACAATCTTATGTGTCATTCATACATGAACTCTACCCAACTTTATCTATATATATATATGATATATGTGATGTTAATTTTGTCTTTATTATAAATGTTGAATGCCTGTTTTATTTCAATGAAATTCCTTGTAATGAATACAATTATAATAAATACGATGTTACAAAAGGTGAGTTAAAAACCACGGTTTTAAGGCGACAAAGACTAGCGTTCAAACCCTAGTTTCGCAACCTAGTGTTTGCTGATAGAGTGTGGAGTTTTCTCGTCCTCATCACGTAAGGATCCTATCGATCTTAATAACCTCGTTGTAGGCTTGTGCTACTGTCAATTTGGTCGTTTTTAGGCTTCTTGGTCTTGTATTCCTTCCCAATTCTTATTTCGTGCCGTTAATGGCGGTAAGTCTTCAAAAATCTCCATGGCAATGGTGTTAGATGCGGAACCGAAAATCCTTAATCTGATCGAAGAAGAAAAAGAGTTACTTGACATACAGGACCTAGATGATGAGAACATTAATGCACAAATTTCTCTCTACCTTGTAGGTAAACTACATACCAAGAATCAATTTTATCCGGAAGCCTTGAAAAGGACCATTTGGAATATTTAGCGGCCCCCAAAAGGGATAATCATTAAAGACCTAGACGTAAATCTGTTTGTGTTCCAGTTCTTCTCAGCTGCGGATATGGAAATAGTTCTCAATGATGGACCTTGGGCATTCAATGGTTGTGTGCTAATTCTCAAACACATGAATGGGGATGAACAATCATCTGGATGGAGTTCTCTAAACCTCAATTATGGGTTAAAATTTGTGATTTGCTAATGAGGATGAAAAACCTTTGCGTTTGTTGAAATTTTTAGGACTAAACTCAAGACCTCTGTTATGGCTGATGAAGAGGACATATTGGCTATCTCAAAGTATTTGAAATAACATATGGAGGTAGACATCACAAAACCATTGAGACGGGACATTCGATCGAACTTGAATGGGAAACCAAAATTGGTGGAGGTGAGGTATGTTAAATTGCCTAATTACTCGCTATATGTGTAGGCTACTTGGCCATGTCTTTAAGGGTTGTGAGCTATATGATTCTACTATTGATGACATTGAGCTACCTTATGGACCAAAGCTTGGGGGTTCTTTGTTGATTAGGAAGAAAAGAGGGTTAGAGGAGGAGTTGGAAGAAGAAAGGCGTAAGTCTGTTGGAGTTGTGTGAGGGGGCAGTGGAAGTAGAATATGTTCAAAGCTTGCACTGGAAGTATAGACTAATTCCCTGAAACCATAGGGTCACAAAAATGGGGGTGTTACTAATATGATGGTTGAGACTACCATACAAGGAGGGTATGAGATTGAAACTCCTAAAAGGAAGCTAGATAATATTAGAGGGTGTTCGGAGCGTAAATGACGTATTTTATACGCCTTCTAACACTTGTTTTTAGCTTGTAAATAACATAATTTTATGATTTTTACTTGTTTTATTTACTTTTGTAGGAAATAAACCGGACCCGACAACTTGCGGAAAATAGAGCAAACATGATGATGATTTCGGCAAATCGGGCTTCAAAGATCCATATTCAACTTGTCGTAGCCATGTTGGATCATCCGCAAGCCCATCTAAACATTCTGCAAGAGTTTTGAAAGTTCGAAGTAAAGTTTGGGAATCACCACACTCAAAGTTCAAGCATTTGTGGCATTTGGAGACCCAAGAAGAACTTCTCAAGGACCCTTCGGAGATATTATGAGCCGCCAGGATCACCTTGGACCAGTGTCGGTACCGATCAACGAAATTCAAAGTAAGAAAAGGCCATTTGGAGGCCCCACGGCCTTCCTACAGTGCTATAACATAGCTTGTGGCAACTCCCACGGTCTGGCGCATGGCCGTGGGGCAGGCCGTGGTGGCCCTGTTTTGGGCAATCTTCTACCTTTTCAACCAAAACCTTGACACAGTCATACCCGTGTCACTTGGCACCGTCATGTCAAGGCCTTAGGTCTCGGTTGAAGACTCGGACACCGCACAACACCTTCCGAGTTGTATGAAAGGAATCAGGTATAACAATTTCTTACTTATAGAGTTTTGATTCCAAGGCATTCTCTGTACCTTAGAAACTTTTCTAAGTGATATGGTATCTTCTCTAAGTGATACAACTTTTACTTCGTGTATTTCCTGCTTGTTTCGACTCGGAAAACCGATATGCGTATCTCACTCGGTTCCGAGTCCCTCATCACTTAGATATATTGCATGTTGAATAGACTAGTACTTCGTGCTATCTCACTCGAGATCCGACTTCTTTTATAAGTTCTATCATGTTGAAGTCGGTGCTTCAGTCCGATTCATATTTAGTCTATATCAAGTTATTTCACTCGATATTCTTTCTAGCTTGATTCTTTGCTTAGACTAACTCAAATGGAATTTTGAGTTATATGGATATTAGACTCGGAAAATTCCATTCTCTTTCGACTCAAATAATTACCAACTTAATTATCTTAATTATTTTATTATCTCGTGTCTAATCTTGAACCAAAGTATTTTATACTTTGAGAACCAAAATTGATTTACTTTTGTAGGTTATTCAAACAAGGATACACTTTTCAAACTACAAAAGTAATCGGCTTGAAAACGTCAAATCACCAGCAGACATGGCTTTTCATCTTCTCTGTCTCGGTTCTAGAAGATTGTGTCGAGGCTGTCTGTTTCCAAATCTGGAAAACTCGAACGCTAAGCTTAACGGTGGTTTCCACCTTATCCTTCAAGACACCGCCAGTGGTTTTGGGACTTCCAAGAGAGTTAAACCGTTGTCCAACGTTCATATCACAACGGATACTTTCCGAGCGACTCGTAAAGCTTCGTCAACGGTCACCAAGGACTCTCGGTCAGCGAGATAGAGATAACGGCTACTCTGCCTGGTCATCTATAAATAGAAGCCAACGTTCAAGACTTGAAGATTGCCAAAATTATTGTTAATGCATGTACTAGAGCAAAGTCATTGTATTTTACTCGCAATCTTCTACTTACAACTCCCACTCTGTAATTCATTACTTTCGAGTTGTAAGGTCTTGTACTTAGTTACAAACACTTTCTTACTTTCCGAGTAAGGTCCCTTGACTAAGTCTGTAAAGGTTAACTCAGCTTAGTTGTCCCTAACTGTAAGGGTTATGTCGGCTAGGAAGTACTAGATCGGATAAGGGAATTTCGAGTTTAGGAAAACTTGTAAGGAGTTGTCTAAGGGAGCAACTCGAGTTCGATCGGTTCACGGTATTTTGTGGACTCAAAATAGTGGATTTGACTGCGTGCTTGGATTAGCACGGTCCGTGGTTTTCTGCCCCGGGAGGGTTTCCACGTAATCTCCGAGTGTTTACTTTCCGAGTTCATTCTAGACTCGGACAGACATCAAAGCCTTCGCTTACTTTGCGTCTAAACTATTCATAGCATTTCGAGTCCATACTTTTCCGACTAACCTTTTGACTCGGAATCTGTTTCTGTCTTTACTTCAGTAAAAGAGTTTGAATTTCTATTAAAATCCTCCATCACCCTATTCACCCCCTCTAGGGTGACTCGGACTCTTCCCGAGCAAACCTTCATCGATTTTTGGCTGTTTTTAGGCTATTTAAATCGGGTTTTGGCTACATTTTAGGGAGAGGTCTTTTGGAGAGAGCTATTGCTTAGGGTTTAAGAGTTATATTAGTTTTATAGTTAGTTAAAATAAAACTCAATTAGGGAGATTAAATAGGTGGGATTAGTGTAGATTTGGGTTGAAGATTATGAACCATGGAGCTTTGGAGCTTATATGGCTTAGGTTTCTTTTTCTCTCTCTTTATTTATTTCTTAGTTTGTTCTTGTTAATTTCATTAGATTAATGTTAGTTTAGTTAATATTTTTTATAAATGCTTGCTAGTTTTGTTGTTGATTTATGTTTATTTGTTTGATTTATGCAAGTTAGTTTAGTTTTCTCTTTCCCCTCTTCATGATTATTTGTTATGTTGCTAGTTTGGACTTTACCTTGAATTTTCTCATGTTTACTGAGTAGTTTGGTTGGCTTGTGTTGTGACTAGCCCTTTGATGGCTAATTAGTCATGTATTAGGCTTAGCCATACCCAATTTATGCTTGCAAATTTGAGTTTTCACTCATGCCTACCAAGTGTTCTTTTAAATACTTGAAAAAGTTTTCATCTATGTTTTTGTTTGATTGACTTACACTGAAAGGTGAGGTTGATTTGCTAATTTAGGGAAGTTGAATGGCAGGGATTCTTGGCATGAAGATAGCCCAAACTCGAGCGAGGTCCAAGGATTTCTAACCTTGTGGTCTATTTGGGCTAACTCTATGAAAATAGGCGATCGGGTCACTTATACTAGCTCATGACCCATGAAAGTGGGTGTAGACACCTAAAAAGTGTCGTCCCTTATCTCTTTATTTCTGTATTTTTATTTGTTGGCCCGATGATGAAATCTCGAGTTCCGTTTGAGGATTTGAATGTCGGACCGTGATCGATTGGTGCGACATAAGTCGAGTAAACCACAAAGAACCCCCAACACCAAATAAATAGCCTTTTGCTTTGGGTCGATCCACAAATTCTCTTTTCTTTTGGACGATCCAAGAACCGGGTCAAGCCTTTAGAGACGATGGAGTCTAACATTGTGTGCCGGGAAATTCCAAGTTTAGGATATCACATTTTACTTTTGTCCAAATCAAATAAGGAGTCGAAGACTTGAAGATAGTGTCAAGGCGTTGCATTTCATGATCACGAGCATCAAAGTGCTGCGTTTAAGCTTCACAATATAGTTCATATGAGACTAGAAGCTTCTCCCTCAAACCATGTCCTGGCCGGTGCCTGCCTTTCGAAACATTAAGAGGAACGCTGCGTTGTGGCTTGGAGAGTCCCTTGGATATACCCTAGGGCACGAAACCCTAGGGGCGCTCGGGTGGCCGGCCCCCAACCGGATTCAATATAATTTTATCACCTTCTTATCCTGCTTAATCTCTTAGGATTTGACCCAGTTTATTTTTAATCGCTTGAACGGTTGAATGGAGGCAAGCCCTAGGTCATTTATGACCTAGGTTCTCTCCTATAAATAGAGAGCCTTGGCTCTCATTCCCATACGACTTCCTACCTTAGCATCACGTTGCGAAAGCTAACCAAAATACTCTCATCCGAACGTTACTCTGCCGAAATTACTATAAAACATTCATCTTCTTTATCTCGCTACCATTGAATCCATGAAAAGAGTTAATGAATATTTGGTTATTCTAATCTCTAGGCTCTCATTCAATCGATCATTACTTTTCCGACATAGATAATTCACAAAAGAAGCCCTTTTTCTCTTATT
This sequence comes from Talinum fruticosum, assembly GCA_021018815.1. Lineage (NCBI taxonomy): Eukaryota > Viridiplantae > Streptophyta > Magnoliopsida > Caryophyllales > Talinaceae > Talinum > Talinum fruticosum. The sequence continues at coordinate 12,546,049 of JAITYX010000001.1, read as the reverse complement.
TGTTGTCGTTGCATCAAGAGATCCAAGTATGGCGATCCAGATTAGCAAGGTGGGACAAGATGAGGGAAATTCTTCGGTTTTCAAACGGTTTATTTATTTTCATTTTTTTATCGCTTTCCGTATTATGGTTTAAAAGATTTAATCGCTCCTTTTAATTCCTCCTCGACCAATGTAATTCTTTTAGTTTTTGCTTTTTTTTATTTATCGTCGTAATATGCCACTTGCTTGTTTGTTTTACATCATTTTAATCCACTACTCGGATTAGTAATGGTCATCTTCGGACTGGGGAACGGAAGGGTTTTCCCTACGTTTTGTACCCTCGCCCTCGAATCCGATTTTCGATTCAAAGACCGATGGAGTATGTTTTTAGCCTATTTTAGTCTTAGTTTTCCCATACTAAGATTGGAAAGAGAAAAATTTTGTTTTTGTTAGTTTTTCTTTCCTAAAAATTGACTCGCGACTCCCTTATTTTTATGCTTTATTCTTACCGAATCCGCATCCGGGTTGTTTTCCGATTTACAAGATAAAAAAATTAAGGTTCCGGATCAGCCAACTGCGCAGAGACCAAGGCTGACTCCATCGTAGCGGCCTCTGGCCACCGTCCGCCACCGCCGGTATAAGCTGTCGCTCTGTACTTGGGTGGTCAAGAAGTGAGGCTTTAATCTAGATTAGTGTTTTTACACCAATATAGCCCTAAAGCCTCACGGAAGAACCTAAATCTTAATTTGTATTTATCCTTTATTTAGTAAAGAAGATCCTGGCAATTCTAAAAATAAATTCTAAAATTAAAGATTAATAAAATCACCATTCAAACTTTACCTAAATCAAATTTAATAAAAAATCGAAAATCTTAATAGACGATTTATCCCCAATTTCTAAAATGCATCTTCAAAACCCAAAATCCTTTCTTTAAGCTTTCTAAAAACCCTTACACCGAAAAAAGGCTCGTGGAGAAGCTCGACTCGATCCCCGGTGTGGGGCCCTAATGCCGTGGTTTCTACGAGTGGCGACTCCATTGTGGAGAAACTTTTTATTAAGAGGGCGAAACTTGAAAATTTGAGTAGTGTGTTTTAATGATGTGCTTGCATTAGGCACCTCGCATTTAGCAACCCTTGAACTAGTTTAAGTACTATTTTGGATCCTAGGAAAACTTTATTGTACCAGACAGTGCCCCACTTGGTTCCTTTAGACGGGCCCAACTAGGCCTCATTTCCCGAGCAAACGATACCACCTCCTTCGTAGCACGTACTCTTGGGCTAAACCCTTTGGTTCACCAAGAGGCACTTATAATTCTAGTTGGTATCCTTATCCATGCATCCCATGTGGGATCAAATTCTCGGATTACGTGTCACCATGTATCCAAACTCTTGAACTCTTTGACCATAGAACTTTTTGGACTTTTAGGTGTCACCTAGACTTCATTTGCATGCTTGAATGCGTGTGTGTGTTTTTAGATTTAATCTTCTGTTTGTGAGCCTCCGGGGATAGGTGAGGAGCGCTGATTAGTCCCTTGCATGGGTGAAAATAAAACACTTTAATAAATTTCCTATAGTTAGTCCATTATGTGCATTTAGCCAAAAGTCAAAACTCCTTCTCCTATTAGGGTTGGTCCATTGCTTACATTTTGGTGTCGTTCCAAATTTTTTTCTCTTAGTAGTCTAAGCAGTTGCTATTTGTGAAAAGGCATTACCGTAAGTCCCCTTCTCTTTTTGAATTGTTTAGTCCTTTTTCTTTTACATTCTCATTTTCCATTTGCATTAGCCAAATAAAATCATCTCATATTAGATGAGTCCATTTGCATTAGCCAAATAAAATCATCTCATATTAGGTGAGTCGATTTGCATTAGCCAAATAAAATCATTTCATATTAAGAGAGTCCATTTGCATTAACCAAATAAAATAATCTCATATTAGGTGAGTCCATTCTTTTCATTTGCATTTAGTCCAAAATAAAATAATCTCAAATAAGGAAATGCACTATCATATAGAAAGCATCTTTCTTTAAGGATCATCCATTTATTAGATTATCATCTCAACTAAGTCATCCATCATGTCATCATCGCATCCTTTATGTGCATCCAATTAAAAAGCATCCTTAGTTTCTTTGAGTCTTGCGCTTAAGTCCTTTCCTGCTAAAAGTGATCTTCTCTCACATGGTCCTAAACCCTATCCTTTGGGCTACAGAATAGGGAAGTCTACGACAACCGTGTATCGCTCGGAATCCGAGCTATAAAAGATTAGAACGTCTCACCAAGGAGTCCGGCACATCTTCTTTTCTTTCTACTCTGCGGTCTACATCGGTGCGACAAGCTTCGGTGCATACCACACTCTGTCACGATGTACACCTTGTTGTAAGATAATACCTAGAAAGAGTTCCCTTCTAATGGATCCTAACCCGAGCAATATCTTAACCTCGGTTTCCTTAATAAGAATATAGCTAGGGTGGAAACCAGAGTTGAGTGATCAAGAGGAACATATATCATCTATATCAAGGGATCTTAAGAATATCATAAGACTTATTGAGGCTAGTAAAAGAGATGAGGAAGCTGAATGTCCGAGAAGGGAAATAGCCTTGGTTCTCGCCAACTCCACGTACCTTGTCTCCTCCAGCAGCCCCAAACCTAAATCCCCTAAACATGAATCCAATCTTAGCCGATTCCCGTATAGATCGGATAAAACATATGTTAAGGGAATCATCCATGTTTCGCAATCATTACTTCGATCATAAGGGATTCACTTCAATTCCAAAAGGTAAACTACCTCCTAAGTTTACCATGCTTGATATTAAGTTCAAAGGTTATGAGAATCCCCATCATCATGTATGCAACTTCTTAGGAGCAATGACTCTTAAAAACATTCCCGAAGACACTTACCATATCATCTTTCCCTGGACATTTGACACCGATGTAATAAAGTGGTACAATGCGTTTGACCCACGTAAGGTTTCCAATTGGACTGATTTGTGCAAGGAGTTCCTCCATTAATACTCCTATAACACCGATCTACCTGTTACCCTCGGAGGCTCGAAATTAATCAAGCAAGGAAAGAAGGAAAACTTAACGGATTTTCTTATCATATGGAGAGTAAAGGCAGCCCACATGGTTGATCGACCCTATGAGAAGGACCAAGTTTGAATCATCGTAAAAACCTTCGCCCAATTACAATCAGCACCTCAAATTTCTACCCATGATGAACTTTTCAACCCTTAGAGATGTTGGTTTGCTGATAGAAGAAGAGCTATCTACCGCAACCACAAAAGATGTGACTGGATATATAGGTAATATCATTCCAAAGATAAGAAAACCTCCAATACTGGCGATACTAACAATGGTACGGATGTCAATGCACTCAACAGGTATACCGACTACACTCCTATTAATATTACTTACACTAAAGCCCTTGATCGTCTCTTGGAAAAGGGGAAGATAGAATTGCCACCTATTAGAGCGAGAATCGAAACCGCGAAACAATCCAAAAATTGGGACGTGGGAAAATTTGCAAATACCATCATCCATGAAGACATGATACTCGAACAGTGTTGGACATTCAAGAATAAACTAGAAAGCATGTTTCGAAATGGCCAACTACCTTTACCTAAGGCTGCCTAGAAACCAAGCAATAATAAAAACCCTTTTAGCGGCACCTTAGCCATTTTCCTTAAACCCAGTCCAGGTGAGTGGGACTCATCCGTCTTCATTCAGGATATCGATGAGTCGAAACCACTTCTTAGCTTAACTCCGTTAGATCTAGAAGTCCAGGGGCTGTGGGTAAGTGATGAAGAAGATGTCTACGAAACACGAAGCAACAACGAAAACAATAGTGATGACTTACGGAGCACTCCACCCTTGGAAGAAGAAGACTTTTGAGGAGACACTAAAAGTCCTAGAATTCAGTCCCTTACTAGATCCGGACAGCACAATTCACCCTTGGGTCCACAATAGACTCAAGAAGCCCCAAGAGAGGCTAAAGTTACAAAGGAAGAAGACCCAATCCTTAAGTAACTCCAGAGATTAAAGGCCGATATCTCAATTTAGCAATTAATATCCGTTTCCGGAAACATAGACATGCTTTAATTGATGCACTCAATAAGATCGAAGTCCCTCATGCAACCATGCCAGAGGAAGTAGTAGGATTGGTTAATAGTGGGGATGGAACCATTACCTTTGATCGAAGGATCTCCCGAGAAAAGGTATTGTACACAACAATGCCCTTGACCTAACTATAACTTGCATCAACAAGTTCGTCCCCTAACTTTGGCAGTACAATGGATTAACACTAAATGTATGTCCCCGGAGAACTTCTAAAAGGTTAAGAATTAGGGAGCAACAACTCTCTAAATAGATTGTCCATCTTCGAGCTTATGATAACTCTAAAAGAACAGTCTTGGGAACATTGACCTAGCCAATCAATATAGGGCCGGTAGAGAGGAATATCGAATTCCAAGTTCTAAATATCCCAGCTACATTCAATTTACTTTTAAGACGCCCTTGGTTGCATGATCATCGAGCGGTGCCCTCTACACTACATCGAAGGCCAAGATGATCATTAAAGGTCAAGTTATAACTGTCAATGGGGATAATCTTTATGGTACTATCACTTCTAAAGAATTAGTAGTGGAGATCGAGCATGATGCTAATGATGAGGAACTGTACGGATTTGAAACCATTGCTGCCTTAGAAAGGGATGAAGCGCCTTTTACCTTTAGCCTTTATGGAAACCCTAGAGTCCATTCGATGCTTAGGAAAATTCGGTATTTTCCAGGTCTTGCTGCAGAGCCGAAGGGCATACCACCTTATTTTTCCACCCCTTGAACCCACTAATAACTACAACTTTGCACTAAGATATCAACCTACTCGCTAAGGAAATAGCTCAAGCCAATTGGGAAATTCAAACAAAGAGGACTACACCACACACAGTTCGCTCTATTAAGCCCTTTGCTATACTCCGAATGGACAATTTCTAAGAGAAGGAGACGACTTCCCTTATTATGGTTTTCCTGAGCCCTAGTATATCAAGGAAAAGGGCATCCTAGTACCTGGTCTAGAGATTTTCAATGATTGCTATATTCGGAAAATGAGGCACATTACCTCCTTAAGGAGGGACACTCCACATCAGACTCGGACCAATCTTACCGGAAACAACCTTTTCGATTTTCTGTTTTGACAAAAGGGTAATCTAGGAGGGAACTCGGTCTCGGTCCTGTCATGAGCTATGTCGCACCCATAGTTGGATCCTTCCAGGTTCATCATAAATGTAGATATTGAAGGGTCCAAGCATGTTACTTAGATTGAAACTAAGAAGGGCCATGAATTTACTCGTCAACCTGGAGCGCATCCTCTTTTTGAGTCTAGTGCTAGGGCTTATACTTCTCTTCTCGTCGTTTCTAATTTTGCTTCGAGTCCGATGTACTAGTTGCTTCATTCAATAAAGTGAACCTATCTGCTTACTCCTTGCCTCTTCTTGCTCTTAATTGTTTTGCCTTTAATGATGAACAAGAAATTTCCAAAGAATTAATAAAAGCTATTGAAGATCTCACCAATAATAGAGAAAACAATAACAATTAATCTGGGGTCGGTTGATCAACCCCAAGAAGTTAAGATTGGGAAAACTTTGTATCCAGAAGAGAAGAAGGAATTCACTTCACTCCTTACAAAATTTATCGATGTCTTTTCAAGGTCTTACAAAGACATGCCGGGTATAGATCCGAGTATAGCAGAACACAAAATCCCGCTTTATGAAGATGCTAAACCAGTCCAAGTAGAAATTGAGGAGGATGAAACCAGAATGGCCTTTAAAGATTGAGGAAGAGGTTCGGAATCGGTTGGAAGATGGGTTCATTAAGGTAGTTCACTATCCTCAATGGGTAGCAAATATTGTTCCGCTCCCGAAGAAAGATGGTAGGTTTCGTATGTGCGTTGACTTCAAGGATTTAAACAAGGCCGAGTCCTAAATATGATTTCCCGTTCCATCATATCGATCTCCTTGTAGATAATACAGCGGATCATGCTTTACTCTCGTTCATGGACTGTTATGCTTGGGTATAATCAAGTGAAGATGGTTGAAGAAGATATGAAAAAGATGACCTTCATCACTCAATGGGGGACTTACTATTATGTGGTGATGTCATTTGGGCTTAAGAACATCGATGCAACGTATCGGAGGACAAAACAACTCTATTGCATGATATGATCCATAAAGAAACTGAAGTATACGTAGATGGTATGATCATAAAATCCAAAGATAGGGTAGGGCACCTACCTAGCTCGAGAAAATTCTTCCATAGACTCGGGAAGTATAACATGCATCTTAATCCTCAAAAGTGTGCCTTTGGAGTGACCTCGGGTAAACTGCTAGGCTATGTTATCGAGTCTTAGAAGAATCGAAGTTGATCCATCCGAGATCAAAGCCATTCAGGAGATCCCTCCACCATGTATGAAAAAAGAGATAAGGGGTTTCCTAGGACGTTTACAGTATATAAGTCGCTTCATATCAAAACCGACTATGGTCTCGTGAACCTATTTTTAAGAAATTAAAGAGAGGATCTTAGCCCATTTGGGATACCGAGTGCCAACAAGCATTCAAGAAGCTTAAGGAATACTTGGCTAATCCTCTTGTGTTAGTTCCACCCCAATTAGGGAAACCTTTACTTTTATATCTCACCACAACGGAAACAACTATGGGAGCCATGCTAGCTCAACGAGACAGGAAAGAAGAACACATGATCTACTATCTAAGTAAAAAGTTCCTGGATTGTGAGACTAGATACATGCCAATAGAGAAGACATCATTGGCATTAGTCCGGGCTACTAAGAAGCTCGGACACTACATATTACCCCACATGGTACATGTAGTAGCACCCACGGATCCTATTAAGTACATACTTGAGCAACCGGCTATCAACAGTAAGATAACACGATGGATTGTCATGCTATCAAAATTCGAACTCAAGTTTGTCCTTCAAAAAGCAATCAAAGAAGAATAGTGTCATAATTTTTAGCTGATCCGCCTTTGCTCGAATCGCAACCCGAACACCTTGACTTTCTAGACGAAGACATTTTGCAAGTAGAGGTGGATGTTTGGATAACGTACATCGATGGCGCTTTCAATCGGAAGGGCTTTGGAGTAGGAATTCTTTTAGTTTCACCAGAGGGAGCACATACTCCCATTCAGTTAAACTAGACTTCAAAGTCACCAATAACGTTGTAGAGTACAAAGCTTGCATCACAGGACTTGAAGCTCGCTACGAAAATCGGGGTCAAGAATATCGGGTTTTTTGTTACTCTAGTTTGATCATAAACCGATTTCGTAAAGGTGGAAGGTATGTAGTGAAGCCTTGGCACTCTACCAAGCATACCTAACAGAATTGTCTAAACACTTTAAGAACATTTCTTTTATTTACCTTCCTAGGGATGATAATCAATTTGCGGATGCACTAGCTAAGTTAGCATCAATGATCAATATCCCTACTAGCATTCATTCAATGCCCATTCATATTGAGCGATAGGGTCATCCTGTATAGATCCGTATAATAGAAGTGTCTAATACCAACCATACTAGTTGGTATCATGATATTTATCGAGTATTTGGATAAGCAAGACTATCCCTTGGACTCCACACCTAGAGCCCAATGAGCCATCGGGATGTTGGTTGCCTAATTCTTCCTCGATCAAGGGCAATTGTTCAAGAAAACCAATTCTAGGGTTAACTTACTTTGTGTCAATCAACATGAAGCAAACCGCATCATGGAGGAGATTCATGGTGGGGAATGTAGACCTCTATTGGTCCGGAAGGTTTAGACACTTGGTTATTACTGGTTAACCATGGTGTTGGACTCGCAATGATTTTGTTAGAAGGTGCCCTAAATGTTAGGTGTATGCAAACTTACAACACCAACCAGCGTCATTTCTCACAATATTAGCTTCACCCTGGCCATTTTCGGTTTGGGGAATAGACATTATTGGAAATGTGACTTCCAAAGGAACAGGAGCTCACGAATTTGTGTTAGTAGTAATTGATTACTTCAACAAATGGGTAGAGGTAGCTTCCTATACAACTTTGATGTGGAAATAGGTAGCCAAGTTCATTACCTAAAATATTATCTATTGTTATAGGGTGCCCTATGAGTTAATAAGTGATCATGCTAGCCATTTTAAGAAGGAGGTAGCAGATTTGTTGGATAAGTACAAAATCCAACATCATAAATCCTCCCTGTATCGTCCTCAAATCAATGGAGCAATTGAGGCCGTTAATAAGAATATTCGAAAAATAGTAGAGAAAATGGCATTTACCTATAAGGATTAGCCTCGACAAATTGCCTTTCGCCTTGTGGGGTTATAGAACTTCAATTAGAGCCTCTATGGGCGTAACGCCTTATTCTCTAGTTTACGGCATGGAAGCAGTCCTTCCAATTGAGATTGTGATTCCCTCGTTAAAGATAATTGCTGAGAGCCAAATTTCGAAGCAAAATAGGCCAAAGCACATTATAAGGAGTTAGTATTATTGGATGAGAGGCGCCTCAACGTTTTACATAATGTCCAAATATACCGGACTCGCATATCCGGGACATCTTATAAAAAGGTTAAGCCTCGAAATTTACAAATTGGAGATTTGGTCCTTAAAGAGATAAGAGCACCAATTCAAGACTCGAGAGGAAAGTTTAAGCCCAATTGGCAAGGCCCGTTTATACTTAGTCGGATCTTACCTGGCAAAGCGGTCAAATTAACTTATTTGGATGGAGACGAGATTTTCCAAGTACAACAACTTAGATAAGTTGAAGAAGTACTACATCTAGCATACCCCTAGGTAGTAGGCCGATCCTAGCCCAACCAGGTTAGGCTAAGGCGAGCGCCGCCACCACCTGGACAACGGTGGGTTGGCCGGGCCACGATTTTCCCTTTAATCCTGGTTTTTCGGTTCCCTTATTTATTTACTTGGATAGCCCAATTAGGTAGTCCATCAGTATCTTTTATTTATGGGTGGTCCAATTCGACTGGTCTAATTTATCCATTTTTGTTTTTACCTCTAAATGAGAGATAAAAATATAAAAGTATAGCATAATACTTACTTTTATTTAATAAAAGGAAAGCATACTACTTACCTAATTACATAGCTAATAAGAGGGAAATAATTGCAAGCATACTACTTGCAAAATATGAAGACTCGGACTTTGCAGGTATATCATTCTAAGTACCATCAAGGAATCGAGTACAGACTTCATCTCTTGTAAGTTTTGATTACAAGTCATTCCGAGTGGTTTAGAAACTTTTCCGAGTGATTTATAATCTTTTCGAGTGTTACGAGATACTATTGCATATGTTTTCACTTGACTCTAACCGACTTAGAAAGCATGTTGTTGCCTATCATTTAACACACGCTTCGAGTCACTCGGACAACACTCGGACTTATCCCATGTTCAAATGTTTGCTCTAATGTGCATAAACTCTAGTCCGACTTTGTATTCTAAGTTTGATTGAATTATAGTGTTAATTCTACCTTCTAAGTCAGCATGTGTCGTTTGAACTGTGCTTGTCTAGATCAAGTCTCATTACTCTAATATTCCCTAATCGACTTGTTTTACTTCTAGATCGACTCAGATGGAATTTGAGTATAATGGATATTAGACTCGGAAAATTCCACTCTTTCGGGACTCGGATAATTAGGCATGTAATTATCTTAATTAAAATTATTATCTCGTGCCTAATCTTGGACCAAAGTATTTTATACTTTGAGAACCAAAATTAATTTCCTTTTGTAGGTTATCTAAATGAGGTTATCCTATTTTTGAATTACAAAAGTAACCGGCTTCAAAATGTCAAATCACCAACGGATAAGGCTTTTTTACTTCGACTAAGGCCCGGACAATCGTGTTAGGGTTGTCTGTTACCAAAACCGGAAATCTGCAACACCTAGCTCAACGGTGGTTTCCACCCTATTTTCTAGACACCGCCAGTGGATTGGAACATCCAAAGGAGTCAAGAGCCATTGTCCAACGTTCACACCTCAACGGATATTTTCTAAGTCACTCGAAAAACCATTGCAACGGTCACAAAGGACTTCTAATCGAAGATAGACACAACGGCTAATTTGTCCGGTCATCTATAAATAGAAGCCTCTTCACAAGACAAGGAGATGGTTGAACCTATTGCTGAAATTATTTCTCTCTGTGTAATTCTCATTCAATCTTCTACTTACAACTCCAATTCCGTACTTAACATCTTTCCGAGTTGTAAGGTCTTGTAATCGAGTCACAAACACTTATTCTTACTTTCTTAGTAAGGTCCCTTGACTGAGCTGTAAGGGTTAACTCAGCTCAGCTTGGTCCTAACCTGTAAAGGTTACCTCAGCTTAGGAAGTACTAGATCGGATAAGGGAACTTCGAGTTTAGGAAAATCTTGTAAGGAATTGTCTAAGGGAGTAATTCGGTTGAGTCTTTCTACTTGTATTTTCGGATTCAAAATAGTGGATTTGACTTGGTGCTTGGATTAACTAACCGTGGTTTTCCGACCCAGGAGAGTTTCCACGTACTTTCGAGTTAACACTTTTCCGATTCCAATCTAAACTCGGACTCGTTTTAAAGTCAGTTTTAGATTTTAATCTTCCAAGAATACGAGAGAGAGTTGAAGAGAATGCATTAATTCATTGAAATTAAAGAGAGTACACACAGAGATAGAGATGTAGAAACTCCCCTAAACAAGACAAAAAATTTTCTATCTATATTCTCCCCTTGCCTTTAAGCAAAAATAAAAATAGGAAGAATATATAGCAAGTAATACATATTTGATGTCCGGACTAAAAGAAATAAGTAAAAGAGAAAGAAATTGTCGGAAAGAAGAAGAATCGGCGGATCGTGGAATTGTGACACAGTGCATGGCGCCTACGAGGGAGAGGGAGATGTCTAAGTGGAAGAGGCGGGATGAGAGGTACGCCGGCGCTAGTAGGATCTTGACGATGTGCTTGAGAGCGGCGGAGGGAGGACCGAGATTGCCGTCAAGGGCTCAGCTCCGAGTGGCTGACCCGGAATGAGAGGATCTAGAGGTTCCTCCCCGTGTACCTCGGTAGCTGCAGGGGTCCGCTTAGTCCGACCCGCTGCCTTTGTGCTCGGGAGCAAGCAAGGTCTTTCGACCCACTCGGATCGCTGTCTCGAGCCGAGTACTGCCACTTAAGCTTGAGGAGCGAGTTTACCCTCACTGTCTTTCCTCGTTCTTCCGTTTGAGCCTCCCTTGCCCGGAAGGAGCTGCCTCGACCACAGGCTCCTTAGCGTCCGCTTCTTCTTTGTCTACTTCTTCTTCCTTCCCGCTTTCTAAGGAGGTCATGGCCGGGCTCGAGGACGCTTCGAAGTGTGTGAGTCACCACGGTCCCGAGCCACCTTGGACCTTCTCTCCTGGATGAGCTCGACCAGCTCCTTTTGCTCCTTCACCAAGCCCTTCATCTCAAGAACCAGTTCTAATCGCTCTCGAATTTGAGACTCGGGTTGTTTTTTGGTTGATGGTCATAGACCGATAGACGATCCTGAATGACCGAAGTAAGTCCTTGATTTTTGAGGACACGGAATTAATTTTGTCCAGGAGGACAAAATAGAGGAGAGAGACTAAGCAACACCCGAGGTGGAGGCACCACCAGGTGGGGCTGGGAGAGAGAGAGCGGTTTCTTTCGAGTCTAAGGCGAAGAACGTGGCCTCGGCTCCGAGTTGTGTACCCGGATACCGAGGTTGAGTTTCCGATACCGTACCCTCGAAGTTCCTTTTGCCGACCACAACGGCAGCCTCGTAAGTAGCATTAAGGTCCGAGAGGAGAGGAACTTTCAATTGTTTAAAATCAAGGGTGAGAAGAGCACCAAAGGGAATAGGGGTGTTGTTCTTATTTTGGAGTTGATCCGGCACAGCTGCCATCCGCTCAATGATAGAAGGGAAGAGGTCTACTTGCTGGAATGCTGAGAGAAAAAGGTTCTCATCGGCAGGAAGCATATAAGGCGTGCTTCGACTTCAAGCGAGTCGGTGAAAAATTTTTCCATGATTCAGGGAACTCTTTGGCGAATTTTTCAAAGAAGTCGTTGGCGACTTCGAGTGAAAGGAATAGGGTTGCTGTTCAAGAAAAGAGAGGAAACCTTGAACAAGGCGGTGGAGGAGAGAGATGTTTATACGAACGAGTAACGTTACGAACCCCGGAGGTTAGAACACCCTTAGAGTGAGTGAGGTGAGTGTAAAACTTAGGAACGAGTTCGGGGTAAATGAACTCGCTGAAACAAAGAAAATTGTATACACCGGTGGTTTGAATGTGGGGCAACTACGAAAATTTTGTGGTTGGAAAGAACTTGTCGTCCAGCGTAAGATGCTTCGGGTGACAATCGGTTTAGAAGGTGTTGAGCCTTCTTGGCTTTTGGTGCGTGGCTTCTTAGAGGAGGAGCCAATAAAGTTAGGATGATTACCTCTCTTAGGCATTTTATGAGGAAGAGGAGAAAGAAGTGAGACTTTAAGAAAGAGAGTAGAAGAGAGTAGGTCACTGAGAGTGAAAGAAAAAGAGTAGAAGAAAGAGTTGAGAGCGATCGAGCTTACTTGAGATGAGCTTCACGTCGCTTGAAAATGTCCAAAGACCACTTGTAGATATAGAAAGCTTCCGCGAGAAGTTTTGCTTATGAGAGAGAGATAGTAAATGAAATGTGAAGTAACGAGACGAAGATGAATAGGCGCTATTTATAGAAAGATAAACGTCCGTTAACTATCCGTTTCGACTCGGCTCGTCCATCAGTCACCTTAGACCGATGTGACGATTCTCTTCTTTAACGGTTAGGATTCAAATGGTTTGAAAATCCATCGGCTAGCGTTTAATCACGGTTCGCGAGAGAGAAAGAGAGAGAAAAGATTTTGAAAGTAAAGTCCGAAATTCTCCACTTATCTAGAGATGATCCTAGAGATTTGATGTCCATTTTTCTCAAAAATCTAAGTTCGACTCAGCTAAGTTTTCCGAGTGACTCGGAAACTTCACACAAATAATAACTATCGGCTCAGTATCACCGAATCAACTGATCCAATGGTTATTAACAATTTGAACGCACATAACTCATAATCATGCAATGAATATTTTCACATAAGAAAGCACATGATTATGCATTTAACATACCAAGCTCATTCCGAATAAAACAAAACCGATCTTCACCAAGAGGCTTAGTAAAGATATCAGCTAGTTGAAGATTAGTAGGAATGAACTCAATATCACCTTTCTCGGAATGGTCTCTTAAGAAATGATACCCGACCTCAATATGTTTTGTCTTTGAGTGCTTGAATCTGGATTTTTGTGATGCTGATTGCACTTTGATTATCGTAATTGATTGGAACCGATTTGAAAGATAGCCCTAGATCTCTCAAGTGTTGCTTGGTCCATAAAATCCGAGCACAAGCATGCTCCGACTGTAATATACTCAGCTTCGGCAGTTGATAGAGCCACCGAATTTTGCTTCTTTGAGTGCCAAGATATTAGGGATTGATCCGAAATTGGCAAGCTCCGAAGTGCTCTTTCTATCAACTTTGTATCCAGCGTAATCCGCATCCGAGTATCCAGAGTGAGGGTCGGTTCCGAGTTCTTGCAAGATGTCTTAATATTCTCTTCACCGCAGTGAGATGTGATTCTTTTGGATTAGCTTGGAATCTTGCACATAAACATACACCGAACATTATATCCGGCCGGTTGGAAGTAAGATATAGTAAAGATCCAATCATACCTCGATAGAGTTTCGATCTATTGCTTTACCTTTCTCGTCCGAGTCAAGTTTTATACTCGCTGCTCATGGGTGTAGATGCATGCTTTTCATCTTGAAGTTTGTATTTCTTCAGTAGCTCCTTGGTATACTTTGATTGATGGACATAGATTCCATCTTTGTCTTGTTTGATTTATAGACCAAGGAAGAAATTGAGTATTCCCATCATACCCATTTGGAATTCTCGACTCATTAACTCGGAAAATTCTCGGCATAGAAATTCATTAGTAGCTCCAAAAATTATATCATCAACATAAATTTGAACAATAAGGAAATATTTCCCCTTGGTTTTAATAAAGAGAGTCTCGTCAATCTGACCTCTTCTAAAATTGTTTTGAACCAAGAAATTGCTCAGTCTTTTATACCAAGCTCGGGAGCTTGTTTAAGACCATAAAGAGCTTTTTGAAGTTTAAAAATATAATTTGGAAATTTTGAGTTTTCAAAACCAGGAGGCTGCTCGACATAGATTTCCTCTTCAATAAAACCATTGAGAAAAGCACACTTAACATCTATTTGATATAATTTAATACACATGCTGGATGCAAATGCCAACAATATTCTAATTGCTTCACTTCGCAACAGGTGCAAAGGTTTCTCCACAATCAATCCCTTCTTCTTGATTGTAACCTTGAGCCACAAGTCTAGCCTTGTTTCTGACTACCACCCCACCCTCATCCAGTTTGTTCTTGAAAACCCATTTGGTTCCTATAACTGGGTGGTTAGAAGGTCGTTTGGTCGAGTCCGGACTTAGTTTCTTTCGAATTGATTGAGTTCCTCTTGCATGGCCTCTACCCATTCAGGTCCATTTAGGGCCTCTAGTGCATTTGTGGGTTCAGTTAATGAGATGAATGTAGTGAATACACATAGATTTTGAAGAGAGGAACGAGTTCTTACCCCACTGTTGATATCGGATAGTATGTTTTCTAGTGGATGACTAGAAGTGAACTTGAATGCTCTACCTATTCTCCGATTCACCAGATTTGTAGGTTGAACTGGTTGATGTTCAAAAGCTTGTTCCGAGTGATCTTCTTCATTAGCTTGTTCATTCCGAGCTGACTCCTGAGTTGTCTCATTCCGAGTCACTTCGTTCCGAGTAACTTCATTCCGAGCTGGTTGAGCTTGAGTCTTATGTTCATCATTGTCATCTTCTCTGCTGAGCTTCAAGTCCGAGTATGAAGACTCACTTGGTTTTTCCTGTTCAAGCTCATCAAATACAACATGGATGCTTTCTTCCACATTGTTAATTTTCTTATTGAAAATGCTATAAGCTTTATTATGAGAAGAATAACCCGGAAAAATACCTTCATCCGACCGAGCATCAAACTTGGTCAGGTGATCCTTACCATTGTTGTGAACGAAACACTTACATCCAAATGGTCTCGAAATAGGAAATATTTGGTTTCTTCCCTTTGTAGAGCTCATAAGGTGTTTTCTTCGAATGGGTCCGATGAGACATCTATTCAAAGTGTAGTTGGTCTGTGTTGACTGCCTCAGCCCTGAAATAGTAAGGTAAGTTGTGCTCAATCATTATTGTCCTTGCTATTTCTTCAAGGGTTCTGTTCTCTCTCTACTACTCCATTTTGTTGAGGAGTCCGAGGTGCTGAGAAGTTGTGAGAGATTCCATTCTTGTCGCAAAACTCCGAGAATTCCGAGTAATCAAACTCCCTTCAATGGTCGGTTCGATTCTCTGAATCCGAGTCCGAGATTCAACTTGGATTTTTCTGCAGAGCTTGCTGAACTCCTTAAATGCTTCACTTTTGTGCTTAAGAAAACACACCCAGGTAAATCATGAATAATCATCAATAATAACAAATATATATGATTTACCTCCGAGGCTCTTAACTGGGATTTCACCACATAAGTCCATATGCAGTAGCTCAAGCACTTTGGATGTAGAAACTTTTCGGAGACTTGAATGATGATCCGACTTGTTTCCCTCTTGTGTATGCTTTACAAATTTTATCTTTCTCAAAAGCACGGTTAGGTAAACCCCTAACCAAACCATGAGATGCCAATTTCTTGATAGTATGCATGCTAATATGGCCTAATCTACGATGCCATGTCCATGAGTCATTATGAAGAGATGCTTTTAAGCAGGATAAATTCTAACTCGGGTCGAGATAGAGGAATAACATAAGTGTTACCTGATCTTTTACCCGATAGTTTGATCTCCTTGGTGGTAACATCGAAATGTAACAGTTGGTCCGAGTGAATCTTACCTCTTGACCTTTATCGCACGATTGAGAGATACTAAGCAAATTGTACTTTAATCCTTTGACAAGGTAAACCGGGCTGACCAGATTGCATCCTTTTCTAATCTTGCCTATCCCAACTATCTTGCCTTTGCTGTCATCCCCAAAAGTGACCTTTCCTCCTTTCTGTTTTTCTAACTCGGAAAAGAGTCCCGAGTCTCCCGACATGTGACGTGAACATCCACTGTCAAGGTACCAATGTCCTTTTGATCTCTTTTGAGTGACCTGTAAAACAAAGACAATCTAACCCTTCTCACTCCCTCTAACGAACCTAGTAACACTCCTTACTCGTGGTCCTTTTCGAGGAAGAAGGTTTTTCGAACCAGATTTGAATGACTTTGGGTTTAGCCTCGATAAGCCGAGTCCGTGTCTCTTTCTTTTTGAAAACATTTCCTTTGGAGACTGAAAAGATGGTTTCTTCTTGTAAACTTCTCTGGGCTTAGTCCTCCCTTCATTTTTATGAATGGGACTATGCTGAGCTTTCCTCAACTTTACAGTTCCGGAATCCTTTTTGAAAAGCTCCGAGTAGGAATTGGATTCCTCCTCTTTGTTGAAACCAAGACCTTCTTTTTGAAGGAGACACATTGAGATCCTAAGAGCATGTCAAGGTTTTTCTAACCTTGAGTGAATTTTAAAACAAGATCTTGAGACTCAGTGAGCTTTTGCTTTAGCTGCTCATTTTCTTTTCCGAGTAACTCGGACTTTGTCTCATTGGATTGAGCACTAGTCTTGAGTTCTCTCGAGTGTAAGTCTCGGCTTTTCCAACTCATCTTTCAAAGAAATGCTCTCGAAGAAATTGACTCAAGTTGTTCTTTGAAGTGAGAAGAGTCGAATTGGACTTTTCTTCCAAAGTAAAAATATACTTAGCCAAATCAACTTTGGGGAATTTGAGAAAATACTCAATTACCTCTTGAGGATTAGAATGCTCATTGTCCGATTCCGAGTTTGACTCTGTTCCAGCTTCCGAGTCGGAGATTGCCACCGGACACTTTGAGTCATCCGAGTCCTCGTCATCTTCCGATGAGTCCTCGTCACTCCATGTGGCCATCATAGCCTTCTTCTTCCTTCGGTCCCGTTTCCTCTTTGGATAGTCTTTGACTATGTGATCCTTGTCTGCCACATTCAAAACGACCAGAGTTCTTAGTCAAAGAAAACTTTGAAGGAGATGAATATTTACCTTTCCTATCCTTTTTGTCTTTTACGTAGAACTCTTCTTTTGGTTTCTTATCCCATCTTTTGTGCTTCATCATTCTCTTGAAGCCTTTCACAATAAGTGCCATGGGATCCTCTTCGAGTCCGAGGACTCGGATTTGCTTCTCGGGTTTCTAAGGCTTTCGGCGCTATGTTCTTTTTGGTGCTGCCCTCAGCATCCTCCTCTTCCAGGTGGATTTCATGAGTGAGAAGTTTCCCAATGAGCTTGTCCGGCTTTAGAAGTGATAGATTCCGAGCCTCCTCTATCGCAGATCACCTTGGGACCCCATCTTTTTTGTAGAATAAAAGATTTTCAGCAAAAGTTAGAATTTAGAAAAGAAATTATGAGTCTAGAATGAACTCGGAGCGGATATAAGTTAGAGTAACTCCGATTGAAGTGAAGTTCTTAAGTTCGGAGAACTGAGCACTCGGAATGCTAAAAGAATATTGAGTCCGAGCTAA
The DNA here is from genome assembly GCA_021018815.1 of Talinum fruticosum. Lineage (NCBI taxonomy): Eukaryota > Viridiplantae > Streptophyta > Magnoliopsida > Caryophyllales > Talinaceae > Talinum > Talinum fruticosum. The sequence goes on along the minus strand of JAITYX010000001.1, from coordinate 12,528,395 downwards.
GGTAAGTCAAGAATTGAATCTGAGTGACTCGGACATAAAATAGATAAAAAATATGACAACTCGAATTACGTAGAAACCCTCCCGGAGCAAAACACCACAAACAAGTATCAATCCGGACCCCAAGTCAAACCCACTAATTGAATCCTCAATTACATGTGTCTAATGGTTGTTTGTACCTTGGTTTTAAGATACAACAAGTGGGTAAGACTACCTTTTTAAGGCTAGAACCGATGCTAAACGGATACAACGACAACAGTTCATTTTCGAGGACTCAAACTATCCATTATAACGGCTAGGCTGATTCGAAGCCTATGCCCGAGGCACAATGGCTTTCTACCATGTTGGCTATAAATTGAAGCCCTATTACAAGACTTACAAGATTACTTGGAACAATATTCTCAACTCTTATACTCGTACTTCTAGCATACAACTCTTATACTTAGAATTTTAACTTTCCGAGTTGTAAAAAAAGTATTGTAATTATTTTATTCTCATATTCATTTTTCTACTCCTTAACTTAATTGAGTTGTAAGGGTTAACTCAGCTCAACTATCCCAAACTGTAAAGGTTATCACAATTTGGATGTAATAGGATAGATAAGGTAATTTATGTGCCTAGGTAAAACTGTACGAGGTTATCACAATTTGGACGTAATGCGACATATAAGGTAATTGTCTGTTATCTCTTTCTTAGTCTAATATAGACTCGAGTCCGAATTTATGAGGTCCGACATTATCAAAGTTTTTTAAATTTCACTTTATTTCCTGATCACCTTATTCACCCCCTCTAGGGTTACTTGGACTCTCTATTCTAAACCTTTAATTAGTATCGAGCCTAGCCTTTCCGAAAAGGTTCTAACAATCGTAGTTCTACGGACCAAATGACTCGAAACTATGAAGAGTTTGATGAAGGAAAATCATTCACCAGGCTACGCAAGTTCGGAGGATCTTATTTCGGTCACTAGAAGAATTTAATAGAGTTTGTCATTTAAAACTATAGTGAAGAGGTTTGGGAAGTTATCTCTAATGAAAATATGTCCCCACAAAACAAGTTAGCAATTGGACGAGTAGCAAAGGCGAAGTCGGAATTCACAATGAAGAAAACTTCAAAGCCGTGAACATCTTGATGTGTGTTGTGGATTCCTCATAGTACAATAGAATATTAGCCTATGATGCTGCTAAAGAGTGTGGGACACTCTTTATCGCCACCTATGAAGGCACGAGTCAAGTGAGATAAACGAAGATAAGTTAGTACTTACATAAGTATGAAATGTTCAAGATGAAGACTAACGAGAACATAACTCAAATGTATATTCACTTTACTAAGATTGTTAACAATCTCAAATTACCTAGAAAGAAGATGTCCAACGAAGAAGTGGTCAAAAAGCTTCGAGGAGTCTTCCAATGAAGATGTCCATCTCATACTTCAAGCCTTTTAGGTGTAAGTGTTTAGTGCATACTAATGGTAAGGATCATCCGACTAAGATTGATGCTAGGTTAGATGAAGGTATCTTTCTTGGTTATTCTTTACATAGCAAAGCGGACTAACAAAGTGGAAGAAAGTATCCACATTATTTTTGATGAGATTGACAACGGTAGGTTAAGTGAATCTATCTACTCAAATTTCAACCTAAGCAGGAATGATAATGACATAGTTGAAGTTGAGCTCAAAATAATGAAAAATAAGAGAACTAAGCCCACATCCGCTAAGCCGGTTCAAGAACCAGCTCAAACAAATGAAGCACAAGAAAAAGCTGCAACATAACCAGCCTAGACAACCGAAGAAACAAGCGCTCAACCTTTAAACCTGGTAATTCAAAGATCAGTAAAGTTTTCAAATATGCTTATAGTCATCCACCGAAACTTCATTTCGACATCAACTCAAGGGTAAGAACTCGATCTTCTTTGCATAATCTATGTGCATTTTTAACATTTATATCATTAATTGAACCTAAAAATGTAATAGAAGCACTACTTGAACTGGAATGGTTAGAGGCCATGCAAAAAGAACTCTCACAATTTGAAAGAAACCAAGTTTGGACCTTGGCCAAACGACCTTCCGACCACCCAGTCATATAGGCAACAAATGGGTCTTTAAGAACAATTGGATGAGGAGGGGTTGGTAGTCGAAACAAGACTAGACTTATACCCTAAGGGTATAACCAAGAAGAAGGAATAGATTGTGGGGAAACGTTTGCACTCGATGCTAAGATTGAAGCAATCGGATTCTACTTGCATTTGCATCTAGCATGAAGATTAAGTTATATCAAATGGATGTTAAATGTGCATTTTTAAATGGATATATTCAAGAGAAAATCATGTAGAAAAACCCACTTGATTCGAAATTTTCATTTTTCAAATTGCAAAAATCTATATGGTTTGAAATAGGCTCCAAGAGCTTGGTATGAAAGATTAAGTAGCTTCTTGGTTGAAAATGGATTTAAAAGAGGTTTGATTGACAAAACCTTATTTACTAAAACCAAGGGAAAAGATTTTTTGATCATTCAAATCTATGTTGATAATATGATCTTTGGTGCTACTAATGACATTTTATGCGAAGAATTTGCTGAGCTTATGAGACTGTGAAGACTCGGACAACGTTCAACACATTTCGAGTTGTATTGAAGGAATCAGGTATAAGAACCTCTTAGGTATAGAGTTTTGATTCCAAGGCATTCTTTGTACCTTAGAAACTTTTCTGAGTGATATAGTATATTTACTCTAAGTGATACAACATTTACTTCATGTATTTCTTTGCTTATCTCTGCGTGACTCGGAAAACAGCTTTGCTTATCTCACTCGGTTCTAAGTCCCTCATCACTTAGATTTATCGCATGCTGAATAGACTAGTATTCCGCTCAAATCTGACTTCATGTTTATAGGTTCTATTCTGTTAAAGTCAGCACTTCTAGTCCGAATCATGCTTAGTCTATATCAAGTTATTTTACTCTAATATTCTTTATGTAACTTGATTCTTCGCTTAGACTAACTCGGATGGAATTTTGAGTTATATGGATATTAGACTCGGAAAATTCCATTCTCTTTCCGATTCGGATAATTTCCAACTTAATTATCTAAATTATTTTATTATCGGCGTCTAATCGTGGACCAAAGTATTTTATACTTTGAGAACCAAAATTTGATTTACTTTTGTAGGCTATTAAAATGAGGATACATTTTTCGAATTACAAAAGTAACCTAGCTTCAAAACGTCAAATCACCAGCGAGACATGGCTTTTCCTCTTCTCTGTTCCGAGTCCCAGAAGATTGTGTCGAGGCTGTCTGTTTCCAAATCTGGAAAACTAAAACGCCAAGCTTAACGGTGGTTTCCACCTTATCCTTTAAGACACCGCCAGTGGTTTTGGGACTTCCAAGAGAGTTAAACCGTTGCCCAACGTTCATATCACAACGGATACTTTCCGAGTGACTCGGAAAGTCCTTATCAACGGTCACAAAGGACTCTTAGTCAGCGAGATAGAGATAACGGCTACTCTGCCTAGTCATCTATAAATAGAAGCCAACGTTCAAGACTTGAAGATTGCTGAAATTATTGTTAATACACGTACTAGAGCAAAGTCATTGTATTTTACTCTCAATCTTCTACTTACAACTCCCAATCTGTAATTCATTACTCTCCGAGTTGTAAGGTCTTGTACTTAGTTACAAACATTATCTTACTTTCTTAGTAAGGTCCCTTGACTAAGCTGTAAGGGTTAACTCAGCTTAGTTGTCCCTAGCTGAAAAGGGTTATCTCAGCTAGGAAGTACTAGATCGGATAAGGGAATTTCTTACTCTAGGAAAACTTGTAAGGAGTTGTCTAAGGGAGCAACTCGAGTTCGGTCAGTTCACGGTATTTTGTGGACTCAAAATAGTGGACTTGACTGCATGCTTGGATTAGCATGGTCCGTTGTTTTCTCGCCCCAGGAAGGTTTCCACGTAATCTCTCGAGTGTTTACTTTCTAAGTTCATTCTAGACTCGAGATAGCTTTAAAGCCTTCGCTTAACTTGCTTCTAAACTCTTCATAGCATTTCGAGTCCATACTTTTCGACTAACCTTTTGACTCGGAATGCATTTCTGTCTTTACTTTAGTAAAAGAGTTTGAATTTCTATTAAAATCCTCCATCACCCTATTCACCCCCTCTAGGGTGACTCGGACTCTCCCCGAGCAAACCTTCAATTGGTATCGGAACCTAGCGTTTCAGAAAGGATTTAACCATCCAAAGGTTTAAAGATCAAATTGCTCGGAGCAATGGAGAGTTCGATGAAGGAAGATCTTCCAGCGAGACCACCAAAATTCAAAGGATCAAACTTCGGACATCTGGAAGAAACTTATGGAATGTTTACTCATGGATCATGATGAAGGTGTATGGGAAATCATACAACAAGGAAACTACATTCCAACGATGATAGAAGAATTCAGAATCATTCCCAAGACAAAGGCCGAATTTACTTCGGGCGAAGCGTAGAAGTTCGGGAAGAACTTCAAGGCAATTAACATTCGATGTGCGCCATTAGCTCGGAAGAATACAATCGGGTGTTTGCCTCGTGACTCAGCAAAAGAAGTGTGGGACACACTTGTTAACACTTATGAAGGCACTAGCCAGGTCGGACAAGCGAAGATCGGTCGAGTATCTTCATAAATACCGACTATTTAAGATGGAGCTAGAAGAAAACATCACTCGGATGTTCATTCAATTTACTGAGATTACTAACAATCTCAAATCACTGGGTAAGAAGATTTCCCACGAGAAAATGTGCAGAAAGATACTCGAAGTCTACCCAAGAGAAGATGGGGTCCCAAGGTGATCTGCCATAGAGGAAGCTCGGAACCCGTCAATCTTAAAGCCGGACGAGCTTATCGGAAAGCTTCTCACTCACGAAATCCACCTAGAAGAGGAGGATGCTCGAAGGCAGTACCAAAAAGAACATAACACTCGAAAGCCTCGGAATCTAGAGAAACAAATCCGAGTTCCTCTCGAATCGAAGAGAGGATCCCATGGCACTCATTGCAAGAGGCTTCAACAGAATAATGAAGCACAAACGATGGGATAAAAGACCAAAAGAAGAATTCTATAAGAAAGATAAGAATGACAGAAAAGGTAAATATTCTTCCCCTTCAAAGTTATCTATATCTAAGAATTCTGGATGTTTTGAGTGTGGCAGCAAAGACCACATAGTCAAAGACTGTCCGAAAAGGAAAAGGGACAGGAAGAAGAAGAAGGCTATGATGGCAACATGGAGCGATGAGGACTCATCGAAGACGACGAGGATTCGGACGACTCGAAATGTCCGATGGAAATTTCGACTCGGAAGCTGAAAGGGAGTCGACTCAGACTCAAACAATGAGGAAACTAATCCTCAAGAGGTAATTGATTACTTCCTAAAATTCTCCAAAGTTGATTTAGCTAAATACATTTTTACTTTGGAAGAAAAGTCCAATTCGATTCTTCTCAATTCAAAGAACAACTTGAGTTAATTTCTTTTGAGAGCATTTCTTTGAAAAATGAATTGGAAAAACTAAGACTTACACTCGAGAGCTCAAGAATAGTGCTCAATCCAATTAAACCGAGTCCGAGCTACTCGTAAAAGAGAATGAGTAACTAAAACGAAGCTCATTGAGTCTCAAGATCTGGTTTTAAAATTTACTCAAGGTCGAAAAACCTTGACATGCTCTTAGGATCACAATGTGTCTCCTTCGAAAAGAAGGTCTTGGTTTCAACAAAGAGGAGGAATCCAATTCCTACTCGGAACTATTCAAAAGGATTCCGGAACCGTAAAGTTCAAGAAAGCTGAGCATGGTCCAATTCACAAAAATGAAGGAGGACTAGGCCCAGAATCGTTTACAAAAAGAAACCATTTTCTCCAGTTTCAAAAGGAAAGGTTTTCAAAAAGAAAAGACACAGATTCAGTTCTCTGCAAGGAAGACTCGAATCGGACAAAACCCAAAGTCATTCAAATCTGGGTTCCGAAAAACCTTCTTCCTCGTAGAAAGGACCACAGAGAAAGAATGTTACTGGGTTCGTTAGAGGAAGTGAGAAGGGTTAGATTCTCTCTGTTTTGCAGGTCACTCGTAAGAGATCAAAAGGACATTGGTACCTTGACAGTGGATGTTCACGCCACATGTCGGAGACGTAGGACTCTTTTCCGAGTTGGAAAAACATAAGGGAGGAAAGGTCACATTTGGAGATGATAGCAAAGGCAACATAGTTGGGGTAGGCAAGATTGGAAAAGGATGCAATCTGGTCGATCCAGTTTATCTTGTGAAAGGATTAAAGTACAATCTACTCAAGCATCTCTCAACTGTGCGATAAAGGTCAAGAGGTAAGATTCACTCGGACCAATTGTTACATTTCCGATGTTATCACCAAGGAGATCAAGCTTTCGGGAAAAGATCAGGTAACACTTACATCATTCCCCTTTCGACCCGCGTCATAATTTGTCTTGCTTAAAAGCATCTCTTCATGATGACTCATGGACATGGCATCGTAGATTAGGCCATATTAGCATGCATACTATCAAAAAGTTGGCATCTCATGGTCCGGTTAGGGGTTTACCTAACTGTGTTTTTTAGAAGGATAAAGTGTGTGAAGGATGCACCGAGAGGAAACAAGTCAGATCTTCATTCAAATCTCTCGATGACAGTTTCCACATCCAAAGTGCTTGAGCTACTACATATGGATTTATGTGGTGAAATCCCTGTTAAGAGCCTTGGAGGTAAATCATATATATTTGTTATTATTGATGATTATTCACGATTTACCTGGATGTGTTTTCTTAAGCACAAGAACGAAGCATTCAAGGAATTCAGCAAGCTCTGTAGAAAAATTCAAGTTGAGTCTCGGACTCGGATCCGGAGAATTCGAACCGACCATGGGAGGGAGTTTGACTACTCGGAATTCTCGAGTTCCGTGACAAAAATGGAATCTCTCACAACTTCTCAGCACCAAGACCTCCTCAACAAAATGGAGTAGTGGAGAGAAAGAACCGAACTCTTGAAGAAATAGCAAGGACTATGATGATCGAACACAACTTACCTTACTATCTCTGGGCTGAGGCAGTCAACACAGACCAACTATACTTTGAATAGATGCCTCATCGGACCCATATTGAAGAAAACACCTTATGAGCTCTACAAGAGGAAGAAACCAAATATTTCCTATTTCGGACCATTTGGATGTAAGTGCTTCACTCACAACAATGGTATGGATCACCCGACCAAGTTTGATGCTCGGTCGGATGAAGGTATTTTTCTAGGTTATTTTTCTCACAAGCAAAGCTTATCGCATTTTCAATAAGAGAACTAACAAAGTGGAAGAAAGCATCCACGCTGTATTTGATGAGCATGAACAGGAAAAACCAAGCGAGTCCTCAAACTCGAATTGAAGCTCAGCAGAGATGATGATGAACCGAGCCCACAAAAACTTAAACCGAACCGAGCTCGGAATGAAGTCACTCATAACGAAGTGACTCAGAATGAGACAACTCAAGAGCTCGCTCGAACGAACAAGCTAACGAAAAAGATCACTCGGAATAAGCTTCTAAAGATCAGGTAGCTTAGCCCACAAATCTCGTGAATCGGAGAACTGGTAAAGCGTTCAAGTTTACTTCTAGTCATCCACTAGAAAACATAATTTGTGATATCAACAGTGGGGTAAGAACTCGTTCCTCTCTTAAAAATCTATGTGCATTCACTGCATTCAGCTCATTAACTCGAACCCGTAAATGCACTAGAGGCCCTTAATGAACCTGAATGGGTAGAGGCCATGCAAGAGGAACTCAATCAATTCGAAAGAAACCAAGTCTCGGACTCGACCAACCGACCTTCCGACCACCCAGTTATAGGAACCAAATGGGTTTTCAAAAACAAATTCGATGAGGGTGGAGTGGCAGTCGAAACAAGGCTAGACTTGTGGCACAAGGTTACAATCAAGAAGAAGGAATTGATTGTGGGGAAACATTTGCACCGGTTGCGTAATCGAAGCTATTAGAATATTGTTGGCATTTGCATCTAGCATGCATATTAAATTATACCGAATGGATGTTAAGTGTGCATTTCTTAATGGTTTTATTGAAGAGGAAGTCTATGTCGAGCAGCCTCTTGGTTTTGAAAACTCAGAATTTCCAAATCATGTTTTCAAACTTCAAAAGGCTCTCTATGGTCTTAAATAAGCCCCTCGAGCTTGGTATGAAAGACTCGAGTAACTTCTTGGTTCAAAATGACTTTAAAAGAGGTCAGATCGACAAGGCGCTCTTTATAAAAACCAAAGGGAAAGATTTCCTTATTGTTCAAATCTACGTTGATGATATTATCTTCGGTGCAACTAATGAATTTCTGTGCCGAGAGTTTTCTAAGTTGATGAGTCAGGAATTCCAAATGAGTATGATGGGAGAACTCAATTTCTTCCTTGGTTTACAAATCAAACAAGATAAAGATGGAATCTATGTCCATCAATCCAAGTATACCAAGGAGCTCGCTGAAGAAATATAAACTTCAAGATGCAAAGCACGCATCTACACCCATGAGCGATGAGTATAAAGCTTGACTCGGATGAGAAAGGTAAAGCAATAGATCGAAACTCTATCGAGGTATGATTGGATCTTTGCTATATCTTACTTCCAGCCAACCGGACATAATGTTCGAGTGTCCGTTTATGCGCAAGATTTCAAGCTAACCCAAAAGAATCACATCTCACTGCGGTGAAGAGAATATTCAGATATCTTGCAGCAACTCGTAACTTAGGTCTCCGGTACTCAAGAGACTCGGAACCGACTCTTACTCGGACACTCGGACGCAGACTACGTTGGATACAAAGTTGATAGAAAGAGCACTTCCGGAGCTTGTCGGCTTCGGGTCAATCCCTAATATCTTGGCACTCAAAGAAGCGTAACTCGTAGCTCTATCAACTCGCTGAAGCCGAGTATATTGTAGCTGGAGCATGTTACGCTCGGATTCTATAGATAAAGCAACACTTGAGAGATCTTGGACTTTCTTTCAAATCGGTTCCAATCAAGTGCGACAATCGTAGTGCAATAAGCATCACGAAGAATCCAGTCCAAGCACTCAAAGACAAAACATATTGAGGTTAGATATCATTTCTTATGATACCATTCTGAGAAAGGTGATATTGAACTTGAATTCATTCCTACTAATCTTCAATTAGCTGATATCTTTACTAAGCCTCTTGGTGAAGATCGGTTTTGTTTTATTCGGAATGAGCTTGGTATGTTAAATGCATAACTCGTGTAATATTTTTATGATGATCTCATGGCATGATTAAATGTTATGTGTTTTCAAATTATTAAAAACCATTAGCTTAGTTGATTCAATGATACTGGGTTAGTAGTTATTTCTTGTTTCCGAGTCACTCGGAATCCATTCCGAGTCACACTCAGACGTAGAGAAAAATTTGGACTTCAAATTTTCTGAAATTATCTCTAGAATAATGGAGAGTTTTGGACTATTTTTTCAAAATCTTTTTCTCTCTCTCCTCGAGCGCCGTGATCGGACGATAGCCGTGGATCTCTAACTCGCTAGAATCTTAACCGTTGAGAAGAGAATTGTCACACCGGTCTACGATGACCGATGGACAAGCCGAGTCGAACAGTAGTTATACTTAACGGATAGTTGATGGGCGTGTATTGCTTCTATAAATAGTGCCTATTCATCTTCGTCACGATACTCTACATTTCCTTCTCTCTCAAACGAAACTTTTCGCGGAAGATTTTTATGTACACAAGTGATCTTTGAACTTCTTCAAGCGACGAAAGAGTTCATCTCAAGTAAGTTCGATCTGCTCTCATCACTTTCTTTTACTCTTTGTTTTAGCGAGTTTATCTATCCCGAACTCGTTTCGAGTTCTACACTCACCTTACCTCCTCTCGAAAATGTTCTAACCTCCGGGGTTCTAAACATTACTGTTCGAATAAACACCTCTCTCCTCCACCGCTTGTTCAAGGTTTCCTGTCTTTTCTTGAACAACAACCCCATTCCTTTCACTCGAAGTCGCCGACGACTTCTCTAAAAATATGCCAAAGAGTTCCCCGAGTCACGGAAAAACTTTTGGTGACTCGGTTGAAGTCGAAGCATGCCTTCGTGCTTCCTGCCGATGAGAACCTTTTTCTCTCAGCATTCTAGCAAGGAGAACCCCAACTCCAAGCATATGAAAGCTCTTTTAACATTCTTGAGGGCTACGAAGTAGACCTCTTCCCTTCAATAATTGAGCGGATGGCAGCTGTGCCAGCTCAACTCCAAAACAAGAAGAACACCCCTCTTCCTTTTGGTACTCTTCTCACCCTTGTCTTCAAACAATTCAAGGTTCCTCTCCACTCGGACCCCAATCCGTGTCCGAGGCTGCCGTTGTTGTCGGCAAAAAGAACTTCAGGGGTACGGATACCAGGAAACTCAACCTGGTGTCCGGGTGCACAACTCGAGCCGAGGCCTCCTTCTCCGCCTCGGACTCGAAAGAAACCCCTCTCTCTCCCCGCCCCACCTGTTGGTGCTTCCACCTCAGTGCCTCCAAATCTCTCTCTGCTATTTTGTCCCCTATTTTCTTGGACAAAATTAGCTCTGTGTCTTCCGAATTCAAGACACTACTCGGCTCATTCACAACTACCTATCATTCTTTGTTCCTCCACCAAAAACCGCCCAATCCCAAATTCGAGAGCAAGAAACTCTGGTTCTTGAGATGAGGGAGCTGGTGAAGGAGCGAAGGAGCTGGTCAAGCTCCTCGGATAGAGAAGGTATAAGGTGGCTCAGGACTCGTGGTGACTCGGACGCGTTTGAAGCATCTTCGAGCCTGTGTCCGACCTCCTCGGACAGCGAGGATGAAGAAGAAGAAGAAGAAGCTGTAGACGCGAGGCGGCAGACGCCGAGGAGCTCGCGATCGTGGCAACTCGTCCGGGCCGGAGGAGGAAAACAAGGAAGCAGCCTACGAGGAACAGGTTGAGGGTCGATCGCTCCTCAAGCTCAAATAGCTGTACCCAGCTCGCATGGCGAGCCTCGAGTGGGTCGAAGACCTCGCTGCACCAGCAGGTCGACCGAGCAGCACCCTTCAGCCTTCGAGGTTCACGGGGAGGAACCCCTATATCCACTCGTTCAGGGTCGCCCACTCGGAGCCGAGCCCTTGACGGCCATCCCGGTTCTCCCTCCACCAAGCTCAAGCACATCGTCAAGATCCTACCAGCGCGGCGTACCTCCAAGCCCTTTGCTTCCACTCGGACATCCCCCTCTCCCTCGTAGGCGCCATGCACCGTGTCACAATTCCACGATCCGCCGATTCTTCTTCTTTCGATAGATTTTTACTTCTTTCTTTTGTCCATACATCAAACTTGTACTAATTGTTATTTTCTTCCCACTTTCTTTGTTGTTTTTGCTGAAAGGCAAGGAGGAGAAATAGAGTCAAGAAAATTTGTTGTGTTGTTTAGGGGAGCTTTCCCTCTCAATCTCTCGTACTCTGCAATTTTAATGAATTAATGCTTTCTCTTCTATTCTATCTCGTGTTTACAAGCAACTATTTCGAGTTAACATTATTTCATTATTAAGCATTATTTTTTGGCTCGATACATTAAGCTTGCTTTACTCATCCGACTACATGCGCAAGTATCCAAAATCGGATCTTTTCACTAACAAAGTTTCTGTCTAAGTATGGAATGCTTTCATCAAAAAGGGGAGATTGAAGACTCGGACAACGTTCAACACATTTCGAGTTGTATTGAAGGAATCGAGTATAAGAACCTCTTAGGTAAAGAGTTTTGATTCCAAGGCATTCTTTGTACCTTAGAAACTTTTCCGAGTGATATAGTATATTTACTCTAAGTGATACAGACATTTACTTCATGTATTTCTTTGCTTATCTCTGCGTGACTCGTGAAAACGACTTTGCTTATCTCACTCGGTTCTAAGTCCCTCATCACTTAGATTTATCGCATGCCTGAATAGACTAGTATTCCGCTCGGATCCGACTTCATGTTTATAGGTTCTATTTTGTTAAAGTCAGCACTTCTAGTCCGAATCATGCTTAGTCTATATCAAGTTATTTTACTCTAACATTCTTTATGTAACTTGATTCTTCGCTTAGACTAACTCAGATGGAATTTTGAGTTATATGGATATTAGACTCGTAAAATTCCATTCTCTTTCTAATTCGGATAATTTCCAACTTAATTATCTAAATTATTTTATTATCTCGCGTCTAATCGTGGACCAAAGTATTTTATACTTTGAGAACCAAAATTTGATTTACTTTTGTAGGCTATTAAAATAAGGATACATTTTTCGAATTGTAAAAGTAACCGGCTTCAAAACGTCAAATCACCAGCAGACATGGCTTTTCCTCTTCTCTCGTTCCGAGTCCCGTAAGATTGTGTCGTGGCTGTCTGTTTCCAAATCTGGAAAACCGAAACGCTAAGCTTAACGGTGGTTTCCACCTTATCCTTTAAGACACCGCCAGTGGTTTTGGGACTTCCAAGAGAGTTAAACCGTTGCCCAACATTCATATCACAACGGATACTTTCCGAGTGACTCGTAAAGTCCTTATCAACGGTCACAAAGGACTCTTAGTCAGCAGATAGAGATAACGGCTACTCGCCCGGTCATCTATAAATAGAAGCCAACGTTTAAGACTTGAAGATTGCTGAAATTATTGTTAATACACGTACTAGAGCAAAGTCATTCTATTTTACTCTCAATCTTCTACTTACAACTCCCACTCGTAATTCATTACTTTCGAGTTGTAAGGTCTTGTACTTAGTTACAAACACTATCTTACTTTCTTAGTAAGGTCCCTTGACTAAGCTGTAAGGGTTAACTCAGCTTAGTTGTCCCTAGCTGAAAGGGTTATCTAAACTAGGAAGTACTAGATCGGATAAGGGAATTTCTTAGTCTAGGAAAACTTGTAAGGAGTTGTCTAATGGAGTAACTCGGGTTCGGTCAGTTCACGGTATTTTGTGGACTCAAAATAGTGAATTTGACTGCATGCTTGGATTAGCATGGTCCATGGTTTTCTGCCCCAGGAGGGTTTCCACGTAATCTCTTAGTGTTTACTTTCTGAGTTCATTCTAGACTCGGACAGACTTCAAAGCCTTCGCTTAACTTGCTTTTAAACTCTTCATAGCATTTCGAGTCCATACTTTTCTAACTAACCTTTTGACTTAGAATCGTTTCTGTCTTTACTTTAGTAAAAGAGTTTGAATTTCTATTAAAATCCTCCATCACCCTATTCACCCCCTCTAGGGTGACTCGGACTCTCCCCGAGCAAACCTTCGAATGGAATTTCAAATATGCATCATGGAAGAATTGAATTTCTTTCTCGGATTACGGATCAAGCTAGGGAAAGATGGAACCTATGTCCTCCAGCCAAGTATGTGAAGGAGTTACTCAAGAAATACAAACTTCAAGATGCTAAACCAGCAGCAACACTAAGGGAAAGTAGTACTAAAGTGGACTCGGACAAGAAAGGTAAGTCAATAGATCGAAACTCTACAGAGGTATGATCGAATTTTTACTTTATCTTACATCCAATAGGCTAGGTTTCATGTTTAGTATCTGCCTATGTGAAAGATTTCAAACTAATCCAAAAGAATTACATCTCACTATGGTGAAGAAAATCTTTAGATATCTTACAAGCACTCGGACACATCATCTTTAGAACTCAAAGGACTCGGGTCCGACTCTCGGTGGCCACTCGGATGTTGAGTATGTCTGGGTACAAGGTTGATAGGAAGAGTACTTCAGGAGAATGCTATGAAGACTCGGACTTTACATCTCACCTTTCGAGTTCTATCAAGGGAATCAAGTATAAGACTTTCTCACTTATAAAGTTTTGATTCCAAGTCATTCCTTGTGTCTTAGAAACTTTTCCGAGTGATATGGGATTTTCTCTAAGTGTTATAGAAATTATCTCATGCATTTATACATGACTTTGTATGACTCGGAAAGCATATCTCGCACTTACCATGTTTCACTCGGTTCCGAGTCACTCAACACTCGAAATATCGCATGACTCAAACACTATATTTTCTGCGCTTTAACTCCGGTATTTTAGTTTGAATTCATGCTCGGCCTAGATCAAGTTTATTTCCTCTAATATTCGCTAGTTAACTTGATTCCCTTTTAAACCGACTCGAGATGGAATTTTGAGTATCATGAACATTAGACTCGGAAAATTTCATTTCTTTTTGTGTCTAATCTTGGACCAAAGTATTTTATACTTTGAGAACCAAATTGATTTACTTTTGTAGGTGATTCAAACGAGGCTATCATATATTTGAAATACAAAAGTAACCGGCTTCAAAAACGTCAAATCACCAGCGAGACAAGGCTTTTCCACCTCTAACCTAGCCTCGATACACCGTGTCGGGGTTGTCCGTTTCCAAAAATGGAAATTTGCAACACTAAGATCAACGGTGGTTTCGACCTTACTTTTGAAGACACCGCCAGGTGGTTTTAGGCACTTCCAAGGGAGTCAAGAGCCGTTGTCTAACGCTCATATTTCAACGGATATTTTCCGAGTGACTCGGAAAATCCTTCACAACGGTCATAAAGGAACTTCCAGTCGGAAGATGGACACAACGGCTAAGCTACTTGATCATATATAAATAGAAGCCAACTCTCAAAACTTAAAGATTGTCGAATCTATTGTTAATACACATACTTGATCAAAAGTCATTGTATTCTCAATCTTCTACTTACAACTCCCATTCTGTAATTCATTATATTCCGAGTAGTAAGGTATTGTACTAAATTACAAACACTCTCTTTCTTACTCTCTAAGTAAGGTCCCTTGACTGAGCTATAAGGGTTAACTCAGCTCGGTTGTCCCTAGCCGTAAGGGTTATCTCAGCTAGGAAGTACTAGATCGGATAAGGGAATTTCGAGTCGAGGAAAACTTGTAAAGAGTTGTCTAAGGGAGCAACTCAGGGTTGAGTCTGTCTACCGTATTTTGTGGACTCAAAATAGTGGATTTGACTTTGTGCTTGGATTAGCACGGTCCCCGGTTTTCTGCCCCGGGAGGGTTTCCACGCACATTCTCGAGTTATTACTTTTCCGAGTACATTTTAGACTCGGACAGCTTTGAATTTTGTTCAATCTGTTTCTTCAATCATCTCTGAATTCCGAGTTAGCTCATTTTCTCGAGTTCATCTTTGACTCTCACTCTCTCCTTAGAGTCATATCTATTTCAAATTTTAAGCAAGTTTCATCATCACCCTATTAACCCCCTGTCTAGGATGACTTAGCCTCTCCCTGAGCAAACCTTCAATTGGTATCGAGCCTAGCCTTTCGTAAAAGGATCTAACCATCCAAAGGTCTAAAGATCAAATGGCTCAAAACAACGGAGAGTTTGATAAAGGAAGATCTTCCAGCAGACCACCAAAGTTCAAAAGATCCAACTTCGTGCACTAGAAGAAACTCATGGAATGTTTCCTCCTGGACCATGATGAAGATGTTTGGAACATCATACAACAAGGAAACTACATTCCCATGAGGATAGAAGAAACAAGAATCGTGCCCAAAACAAAGGTTGAGTTCACGACTGATGAAGCTGAAAAGTTCGAAAAGAACTTCAAGGCTATGAACATTCTTATATGCGCCATCAGCTCGGAAGAATACAACCGAGTGTCTGCCTATGACATAGCCAAAGAAGTGTAGGACACTCTGGTCAACACTTATGAAGGTACAAGCCAGGTCGGACAAGCGAAGATAAGCCAATATCTTCACAAATATAAGCTATTCAAGATGGAGCAAGAAGAAAACATCACTCGGATGTTTATTCGATTCACAGAGATTACCAATAATCTCAAATCTCTGGGTAAAAAGATCTCCCACGAGGAAATATGCAGAAGATACTCGAAGCCTACCCAAGAAAAGATGGGGTCCCAAGGTGACAGACTATCGAAGAGGCACAGAACTTATCTCTACTAAAACAAGACGAACTCATTGGGAAGCTTCTCATCCATGAGATCCACCTGAATGAGGAGGATACAGACGTCGGCACCAAAAAGATCATTGCGTCGAAGGCCTCATAAACCGAGAGAAGAAGGTCCGAGTTCCTCCGACTCGAAGAGGATCCCATGGCACTAATTGCTAGAGGCCTCAAGAGAATGATGAAGCACAAGAGATGGGATAAGAAGCCAAAAGAAGAGTTCTATAAAAAAGACAAGAAGGATAGAAAAGGTAAATACTCTTCTCCTTCAAAGTTATCTTTGACTAACAACTCTGGATGCTTTGAATGTGGCAGCAAGGAACACATAGTAAATGACTCGTCCAAAGAGAAAAAGGGACACAAAGAAGAAAAAGGCTATGATGGCCACATGGAGTGACGAGGACTCATCGGAAGATGACGAGGACTCGGATGACTCAAAGTGTTTGATGGCACTTTCGACTCGAAGCGTAGCGAGTCACACTCGGATAAATCAAATAATGAGGAATCTAATCCTCAAGAGATAATTGAGTACTTTCTCAAATTCTCCAAAGTTGATTTGGCTAAGTATATTTTCACTTTGGAAGAAAAGTCCAATTCGATTCCTAACAACTTGAGTCAATTTCCTCCGAGAGAATCTCTTTAAAAATGAGTTGGAAAAAGTGAGACTCACACTCGGAGAACTCAAGACTAGTGCTCAAATCAATGACACCGAGTCCGAGTTACTCGAAGAGAAAATGAGCAGCTAAAGCAAAAGCTCAATGAGTCCGAAGATCGTGTTTTAAAGTTTACTCAAGGACAGAAAAATCTTGACATGCTCTTGGGATCTCAATGTGTTTCCTTCAGACAGGAAGGTCTTGGTTTTAACAAAGAGGAGGAATCCAATTCCTACTCGGAACTTTTCAAAAGGATTTTAGAATTGTAAAGTTCAGGAAAGCCGAGCACGGTCCTATTCATAAGAAAGAAAAAAGGCTGAGCCTGGACCAGTTTACAAGAGAAACCATTTCCCCAGCTTTTAAAAGGAAAGCTTTTCAAGAAAAAAAGACACAGACTCAGTTTTCTAAATGGAAGACTCGGAATCGGACTAAACCCAAAGTCATTCAAATCGGGTTTCAAAAACCTTCTTCCTTAGAAAAGGACCACAAGTAAAGAGTGTTACTGGGTTTGTTAGAGGAAGTGAGAAGGGTTAGTTTGTCTCTGTTTTGCAGGATACTCGTAAAAGATCAAAAGGACACTAGTACCTTGATAGTGGATGCTCACGCCACATGTCGGGAGACTCGGGGCTCCTTTCGAATTAGAAGAGTACAAAGGAGGATAGGTCACATTTGGAGATGACAGCAAAGGCAAGATAAATTGGATAGGCAAGATTGGAAAGGGAAGCAATCTGGTCAGCCTAGTTTACCTTGTCAAAGGATTAAAGTACAATCCGCTCGAGCATCTCTCAATCGTGCGATAAAGGTCAAGAGGTAAGATTCACTCAAACCAAATGTTACATTTCGATGACACTACCAAGGAGATCAAACTCTCGGGTAAGAGATTAGGTAACACCGACATTACTCCTCTCTCGACCCTTGTCAAAATCTATCTTGTTTAAAAGCATCACTTCATGATGACTCATGGAAATGGCATCGTAGACTTGGCCATGTTAGCATGCATACTATTAAGAAATTGGCATCTCATGGTTTAGTCGGAGGATTGCCCAATTGTGCTTTTGAGAAAGACAAAGTTTGTGAAGCTTGCACAAGAGGGAAACAAGTCGGATCATCATTCAAATCATCGAAGACAGTTTCCACATCCAAGGTGCTTGAACTGCTACATATGGACTTATGCGGTGAAATCCTCGTTAAGAGCCTCGGAGGTAAATCATATGTACTTGTTATTATTGACGATTATTAACGATTTACCTGGGTGTGTTTTCTCAAGCACGAAATGAAGCATTCAAGGAGTTCAGCAAGCTTTGCAGAAAAATCCAAGTTGAGTCTCGGACTCGGATCCGGAGAATTCGAACCGACCATGGAAGGGAGTTCGACTACTCGGAATTCTCGGAGTTTTGCGACAAGAATGGTATCTCTCATAACTTCTCAGCACCAAGAACTCCTCAACAAAATGGAGTAGTGGAGAGAAAGAACAGAACTCTTGAAGAAATAGCTAAGATAACGATGATCGAGCACAACCTACCCTACTATTTCTGGGCTTAGGCAGTTAACACAACCAACTACACATTGAATAAATGCCTCATCGGATCCATACTCGAAGAAAACACCTTCCGAGCTCTATAAAGGGAATAAACCCAATATTTCCTATTTCTAACCTTTTGGATAAAAATGCTTTGTTCATAACAATGGTAAGGATCACTCGACCAAGTTTGATACTCGGTCAGATGAAGGTATTTTTCTAGGTTACTCATCTCATAGTAAAGCTTATTGCATTTTTAATAAGAGAACTAACAAAGTGGAAGAAAGTATCCACGTTATGTTTGATGAGTTTAGACAGGAAAATCCAAGTGAATCATCATTCTCGGATCCGAAGCTTAGCAGAGATGATGACCTTGACAAAAGTGAGCCTATCAGGAATCAAACCTAACCAGCTCGGAATGAAGTCACTCGGAACGAAGTGACTCGGAATGAGACAACTCAAGAGGCTGCTCGGAATGATGAACAAGATCACTAAGAACAAGCTTCGAAGATCAAGCGGTTCAGCCTACGGATCTAGTGAATCGGAGAACAGGTAGAACATTCAAGTACGCTTCTAGTCATCCACTAGAAAACATATTATCCGATATCAACAGTGGGGTAAGAACTCATTCCTCTCTTCAAAATCTATGTGCATTCACTGCATTCATTTCATTAAATGGACCCAAAAATGCACTAGAGGCCCTAAATGAACCTGAATGGGTAGAGGCCATGCAAGAAGAACTCAATCAATTAGAAAGAAACCAAGTCCGGACTTTGACCAAACGACCTTCCGACCACCCAGTCATATGAACCAAATGGGTTTTCAAGAACAAACTAGATGAAGGTGGGTTGGTAGTCAGAAACAAGGCTAGACTTGTGGCTCAAGGTTACAATCAAGAAGAAGGGATAGATTGTGGGGAAACCTTTGCACTCGTTGCCGAATTGAAGCCATTAGAATCCTGTTGGCATTTGCATCTTGCATGAATATCAAGTTATATCAAATGGATGTTAAGTGTGCCTTTCTCAATTGTTTTATTGAAGAGGAAGTCTATGTTGAGCAACCTCTCGGTTTTGAAAACTCAAAATTTCCAAATCATGTTTTCAAACTTCAAAAAGCTC
The DNA here is from genome assembly GCA_021018815.1 of Talinum fruticosum. Classification (NCBI taxonomy): domain Eukaryota; kingdom Viridiplantae; phylum Streptophyta; class Magnoliopsida; order Caryophyllales; family Talinaceae; genus Talinum; species Talinum fruticosum. The sequence continues at coordinate 12,509,185 of JAITYX010000001.1, read as the reverse complement.
TGTATGGTCTTAAACAAGCTCCCTGAGCTTGGAACGAAAGACTGAGTAATTTCTTGGTTCAAAATGATTTTAGAAGAGGTCAGATCGATAAGACTCTCTTTAAAAAAACCAATGGGAAAGATTTCCTTATCGCTCGGATTTATGTTGATGATATAATTTTTAGAGCTACTAATGAAATTTGTAGAGCTACTAATGAAATTCCGTGTCGAGACTTTTCCGAGTTAATGAGACAGGAATTTCAAATGAGTATGATGGGAGAACTTAATTTCTTCCTTAGTCTACAAATCAAGCAAGACAAAGATGGAATCTATGTCCATCAATCAAAGTACACCAAGGAGCTGCTGAAAAATATAATCTCTAAGATGCAAAGCACGCAGCTACACCTATGAGCAAGCAAGCATAAAACTTGACTCATACGAGAAAGGTAAAGCAATAGATCGAAACTCTATCGAGGTATGATTGGATCTTTGCTATATCTTACTTCAAGTAGACCGGACATAATGTTTAGTGTCCGTCTATGTGCAAGATTTCAAGCTAATCCAAAAGAATCACATCTCACTATGGTGAAGAGTATATTTAGATATCTTGCAGGAACTCAGCATTGAGGTCTACGGTACTCAAGAGACTCATAACCGACTCTCACTAGATACTCGGATGTTGATTACGCTGGATACAAAGTTGATAGAAAGAGCACTTCAGGAGCTTGCCAATTTCCGGGTCAATCCCTAATAACTTGGCACTCAAAGAAACAAAACTCGGTAGCTCTATCAACTGCCGAGGCTGAGTATATTGCAGCTGGGGCATGATGTGCTCAGATTCTATGGATAAAACAACACTTGAGAGATCTTGGACTTTCTTTCAAATCAATTCCAATCAAGTGTGACAGTTAGAGTGCAATTAGCATCACCAAAAATCCAGTTCAAGCACTCAAAGACAAAGCATATTGAGGTCGGTATCATTTCTTAAGAGACCATTCTGAGAAAGGTGATATTGAACTAAATTTCATTCCAACTAATCTTCAACTAGCTGATATCTTTACTAAGCCTCTTGGTCGGGATCAATTTTGTTTTATTAGGAATGAGCTTGGTATGTTAAATGCATAATTATGTGCTTTCTATGTGAAAACTTCTTTGCATGATTATGTGTTTTGTGTTAAGAATCCTTTAGTAACCATTAGTTCAATTGACTTAGTGACACTGAGCCGATAGTTTTTATTTGCTTCCGTGCTCGAGTCACTTAGAAACCGAGCTGAGTCGGACTCGGACGTCGAGAAAAATGGACATCAATCTTCCGAAATCATCTCTAGATAAGTGGAGAATTTCATAATTTATTTTCAAAATCTTTTCTCTCTTTCGAGCGCCGTGATGAGACAACTAGCCGTTGGAAGGCAACCGCTAGAATTCTAACCGTTGAAGGAGAGAACCGCCACACCGGTCCGAGGTGACTCGTTGAAAGAGCCGAGTCGGAATGGATACGGAAGGACGATTATTTTCCTATAAATAGCGACTATTCTCCTTCATTTCGTTACTTTACTTTTCACTTACTCTCTCTCTCGAAATCCAAAGTTTGCACACAAAGCTCTCTCGTGTCTACAGCGATTTCCGGTTATTTCAAGCTTCGTGAAGATCATCTCAAGTAAGCTCAACTGCTCTCAACTCTTTCTTCTACTCTTTTACTTTTCTCTCTTACTCTCTTCGAATTCTTCTTCCCTTATCCTTCTCAAGCCTTCCTACTCTCTCTTTTTCTCCAAAAATGACAAAAAGAGGTTCTCATCCTCGAATTTGTTGGCTCTGTCACAAACAAACCCCGAACCAAAAGCCAAGAAGGCCCTTCAAACCTATTGTTACCCAAAGCATCTTGCGCTGGATGATAAGTTCTTCCCAACCACCAAATTTTCATGGTTGCCCCACATCCAATCAACAGGGGTGTATAATTTTCTTTGTTTAAGCGAGTTCATATACCCTAAACTCGTATCCGAGTTTTACACTCATCTCACCGGCTCTAAAGCTGTTCTAACCTCCAGGGTAAAGAACATAACAGTTCGCATTAACACCTCCCTTCTCCATCGTTTGTTCAAGGTCTCTTCTCTCTTCTTGAACAAGCAATCGAATTCCTTTCACCGAGGTCGCCGACGACTTCTTTGAAAAGTATGCCAAAGAGTTCCCCGGGTCATGCAAAATTTTTTCGTGACTCGCCTAAGGTCGAAGCACGTCTTACGTGCTTCTCGCCGATGAGAACCTCCTTTTCTCAGCACTCTAGCAAAGAGAATCCAAATTCCGGACACCTCAAAGCTCTCTTTGACATTCTCGAGGGATACAAAGTAGACCTCTTTCCCTCCATCATTGAGCAAATGGCAGCTATGCTAGCTCAACTCTAAAACAAGAAGAACACCCCTCTTCCTTTCGATGCTCTTCTCACTCTTGTTTTCAACCAATTCAAAGTTCCTCTTCCCTCGGACCCAAACGCTATTTCGAGGCTGCCGTTGCTTGTCGGCAAAAAGGAACTTCGGGGTATGGATATCAGGAGACCCAACCTAGTATCCGGGTACACAGCTTAGAGCCGAGGCCACCTTCTTCGCCTCGGACTCGAAACATGCCCCTCTTTCTGTTCTTGCCCCACCTAGTGGTGCTTCCACCTCGAGTGCTTCTAAGTCTCTTACTTCCATTTTGTCCTCCGCCTTCATGGACAAAATCAGCTCTGTGTCCTTGGAATTCAAGGACATACTCCGGTCTTTAAGACCGTCTTTCGGTCTATGACTATAAACCGAAAACCGCCTGATCTCGAAATCCGAGAGCAACGAAACATGCTCATTGAGATAAAGGCCTTGCTCGAAGGAGTAAAGGGAGCTGATAGAGCTTCTCCAGGAGAGACGGTCCAAGGTAGCTCAAGACTAAGGCGACTCGGACACGTCCGAACAGTCCTCGAGCCCGGCCAAGACCTCCTCAAATAGAGGCAAAGATGAAGAAGAAGATCAAGAAGAAGCGAAGTCGAGGAGCTTGCGGCTAAGACAGCTCTTTTCGGCCAAGGGAAGGAACATAAGGAAGAACAAGGAGCAACAACTGAGGGTGCAAGTGCTCTTAAAGCTCACTCGGAAGTGCTCGGCTCGAGACAGCAATCCGAGTGGGTCGAAGACCCGGCTACACAAGGACAATCGCAGCGGGTCGGCCTGAGCAGTCCCCTCCAGTGCCGAGAAACAAGAGGAAGAACCTCTGGATCCCCTCGTTCGGGTCGGCCACTCGAACCGAGCCTATGCCGGATATCCCCGTCCTCCCTCCGCCGCGCTCAAGCACATCATCAAGATCCTATTAGCGTCGGAGCTCCACTCGCCCCTCTTCTTCCACTCGGACAAACCCTTCCCCCTCTTAATTTCTTCATCGTTTATTTTTTTTGTCCAGACATCAAAATTGTATTTCTTGTATTCTTCCCATTTTTATTTTTTGCTGAAAGGCAAGGAGGAGAATAGTCCGAGACAAACCCTTCCCCTCTTAAGTACAATGATAAATGCAAGTATTTCTATGTTTCCATCTTACATGCTTTTCATTAAGAATTGCTGAGTATCTATTTTGTTGCTTCATGTCCCGACACTTCGAGTATACCCTAATACTTTAGTTTGCGCTTATGCAATTTTCTGCACTAGTATACAAAAACAGACTTATATCACTAACAAAGTTTACGTCTAAGTATGGAATGCCTTTTATCAAAAAGGGGAGATTGAAGACTCGGACTTTACATCTCACCTTTCTAAGTTCTATCAAGGGAATCGGGTATAAGACTTTCTCACTTATAAAGTTTTCATTCCAAGTTATTCCCTGTGTCTTAGAAACTTTTCCGAGTGATATGGGATTTTCTCTAAGTGTTATAGAAATTATCTCGTTTATTTATACATGACTCGTATGACTCGGAAAGCATATCTCGCACTTACCATGTTTCACTCGGTTCCGAGTCACTCAACACTCGAAATATCGCATGACTCAAACACTATATTTTCTGCGCTTTAACTCCAGGTATTTTAGTTTGAATTCATGCTAAGTCTAGATCAAGTTTATTTCCTCCGATATTCGTTAGTTAACTTGATTCCCTTTTAGATTGACTTAGATGGAATTTTGAGTATCATGAATATTAGACTCAGAAAATTCCATTCCTTTTTGACCTGGACAATTAGTCACTTAATTATCTTAATCATATTATTATCCGTGTCTAATCTTGGACCAAAGTATTTTATACATTGAGAACTAAATTGATTTACTTTTGTAGGTGATTCAAACAAGGCTATCATATATTTGAAATACAAAAGTAACCGGCTTCAAAACGTAAAATCACCAGCGAGACAAGACTTTTCCACCTCCGACCTAGTGTAACACCCCATCTCTAAGAACATAATTAACTTTAAATACATTCAAGATTAGCATGAGCGGGTGCGTTTTAAATTCCAAATATTTTCATATTACACATGTGTGTGTACATATGTATATATATATGTATATATATGTCAATGTTGTTTAAAATGCAGGAACCGGATGATGACAACGACGTCGCACGAGCATACTCTATAAATTTTAATAACTCATAAGATAATTAACATTATTATGTAGCTAATTTATTTTGAGTTCTAAAAATCCTTAAACAAAGGAAATTAATATAATTTTTGTAAACTTACTATTACTATAAAAAAATTCCTAGATTAGAATAAGCTTAATGAGCAAGATACTCGATAAGTTTGGAGAATTAGAAAGCGAGATGGAGATTAGAAATTTGATTAGTATGAATCCTAAGTGGGCCGAGAGAATTGAGCTGGGTCGGATGACCCATTGCAAGAGGAGACATAAGGGGGTATAAAACCCTAAGGAAACCTAAAACTTCATTTTCCTAAACCTAAACACCGATAACTCACAAAACCCTCTCTCTCTCTCTCTCTCTCTAGCCCCGACGCCCTGCCCTGCTCGTCCCGTCTTCACCGCCAACCGCCAGCTTCAGCGGCACTCGGTCGCACCAACAGCCGCCACCGGCTAGCCACCAGCACCACCACCATCATCTTCACCTATTTCCTCATCAAACACCTAAAACGCATCTTTTCCTTCACTTACCTCCACCGCCACCGCCTACGGCCACCGCCGCAGCTTCGCTCCGGCCACCTCCGGTTCGACGCCACTATCGCCACCATCGATCGCCATCAAAAACCTCAACCTCAACCGCCAGCCACCAAACACCGAGTACACCACCGTCCTCACTCCCCTCTCGCCCCGAGTTTTGCGCTCGTTATGCCCCGATTCTGTCCTAATTTGGTCTCGGTTTCCCCAATTTTTAGGCCCTGTCCGGCTACCGCCACTCGACCGGGTACCGACGCGCTCGCTACTCCCGGCGACAGCCTTCAACCGCCGGCCATCTGCTCCGCTTGAGCCACCCTTCGACCTTCAACCACCTCAAAAACTCCTCTTAAATTAACCTCCTCCATCTAATTGCTAGGGTAAAATTTTCAGATTCGATCAGTTCTTTTAATTCAATTTCTTAGAGTAAATTTCGGGTTCGGTTCTATTAATTTAATTTCTTAGGTTAATTTTTAGATTCAGTTCTTCGAGTACTTTTAATTTAATTATTTGAGCTGTATTGGTATTCTTTTTCTGTTTGGAGATTAAAGTTTGGGTTATGGCATGTATGTGATTGATTCATGGAGTTTGGGAGGATTTAATGACAATTGTCGATATCTGGACATATTGAGATTGAAGACAAATGATGGACAAATTTCGTATAAAGGACAGGCATGAATGATTTAAGTTAGAAAATATTCTGGATTAAATTGGGTGACCATTTGACTTAAGGGAAAAATTGGTGATGATCTCTAATACTCGAGTAGTTATGAAAGTGAAGTAATATAAGGGTATCGGGAAATGAGCACCTCTTTTTGGCAAGATTAATTTCTCGCCCTTATGACACGTGAACAAGGTTAGAAAATAACTAACATAAATGAATAAATAAAAGTGTTACATAATAAAAATAACTAATAACAGTGATTAAAAGTATAACCTTTCTTTGGTTTTAAAGCAAGTATTATATTAATACTATTTATTAATAAGTTTTTGTTGGAAAAAGGGAGTAAGTATTTGGTGTAATGCTTATACACGTATTTATGTACGTGTTTAGAAGAAAGCTGCATATATATTTAAGGTTGTTATATATATATATATAAAAGTTATGCTCGCATTGTATAAAATAAGATAACTCAGTCATATGAATTAAAGATAACATTAATATTCTTTAGTAGAAGCTGACTTTGTTAGTTTTTATTTCAAGTAATTTTGAAATGATTTAATAAATAAATAAGACATAAAAGTTCGGTTTATTAATAAAACTCTTATATCCTTAATTAAGGTCGTCAAGCGCCGGCGTCGTGTGTTCATCCGAGTCCTGCCCAAAAAGAAAAAGAAGGGGGAACATCAGCTCAAGGTACGTTCATTGATCGTGTCCTTCAATGTTTTATTTACAAACCAAGGCCGGATATGGCCGATATCAACAACAATAAAGAATTGTTTGCAAATAATATTTGCCATCATTAATATGGAATTGCCCATCAAGTGCCATTATTTGGTACGCCCAATATCCAGGTTGGTAACCCCGTAACGGTTAACCGCCTTCAACCGGACTATCCGATCGGTGCAGGTGTGTGCACATGCGTTTAGGGAAACCCGATGATCGTAAAGGGATCCATTCGGATAATTAATCAGCAGCAGCTTTACATTATTCACTCCCCTCATTTACAAATGAATTGAAATGCATGCGCTCAACTTAATTACTTCATAACCATTATTTTACTGCATGATAATGAACGTATTGAGCTTCGACTCACATTTCAAAAATGTTTTCTTGTTTTGTTTTAGGTAAAGATGTGGAAGATTTGAAGCAAAGGTCTGTTAAGGACTTAGAGGCTCGCGAGTGACAACCTAGTTGGGGTATCAATGGTTAAGTGTCGTTGTCGTAGTTTATCGTACTCGTAATCTATACTTATGCTTAATCTTCGTACAAGTTATAGTTTATGCCTTATCACGAGACACTTGTTGTTAGTGGCAAAGAAAGTGTAACCCGGGGTTAGAAATGTATCTATTGTTATAGCCTTGCCCTTTCCTCTCGGTAAGGGCGGCGGTATTGTCCCCGATCTACTTTCCGCTGCGCTAATCATCGGCTAGCGGCTGGCTTAGTTTAAAGCCGGTGATTATGGGTGCAGGGCGTTACACCTAGCCTCGGACACTCGTGTCATGGTTGTCTGTTTCCAGAAATGGAAATTTGCAACATTAAGCTCAACGGTGGTTTCCACCTTACTTTTGAAGACACCGCCGAGTGGTTTTAGGCATTTCCAAGGAAGTCAAGAGCCGTTGGCTAACGCTCATATTTCAAGGATATTTTTGAGTGACTCGGAAAATCCTTCACAAAGGTCATAAAGGAACTTCCGAGTCGGAAGATGGACACAACGGCTAAGTCTGCTTGGTCATCTATAAATAGAAGCCAACTCTCAAAACTTGAAGATTGCCGAATCTATTGTTAATACACATACTTGATCAAAAGCCATTGTATTCTCAATCTTCTACTTACAACGCCCATTCCGTAATTCATTATATTATGAGTTGTAAGGTCTTGTACTCGATTACAAACACTCGTCTTTCTTACTCTCTAAGTAAGGTCCCTTGACCGAGCTGTAAGGGTTAACTCAGCTCGGTTGTCCCTAGCCGTAAGGGTTATCTCAGCTAGGAAGTACTAGATCGGATAAGAGAATTTCTAAGTCTAGGAAAACTTGTAAGGAGTTGTCTAAGGAAGCAACTCGGGGTTGAGTCTGTCTAATGTGTTTTGTAGACTCAAAATAGTGGATTTGACTTTGTGCTTGGATTAGCACGGTCCGTGGTTTTCTGCCCTGGGAGGGTTTCCACGTACTTTCTAAGTTATTACTTTTCGAGTACATTTTAGACTCGGACAGGTTTAGAATTTTGTTTAATCTGTTTCTTCAATCATATATGAATTCCGAGTTAGCTCATTTTCGAGTTCATCTTTGACTCTCACTCTCCTTAGAGTCATATCTATTTCAAATTTGGAGCAAGTTTCATCGTCACCCTATTCACCCCCTCTAGGGTGACTTAGCCTCTCCTTGAGCAAACCTTCATGCTAATTTCTCGGTTAATCATTAATCTCCCGACACTCAAAGAAACAAAAGTCGGTTGCCTTATCAACGGTTAAGGCTAAGTACATAACAGGAACTTATTGTGCTTAGTTCATGTGTGTCAAGAAACATATTAAGGATTTTGGACTAACCTTCTCAGCCATTCCTATCAAGTGTGACAATCAAAGTGCTATCAGCATTACCAACAACCCAATTCAGCATTCAAAGATTAAGCACGTTGAGGTCGAGATATCACTTTTTGAGAGATCATTCTAAAAAGGTAATATGGAACTTGAATTTATTCCTACTAAGCTCCACCTAGCTGATATTTTCACTAAATTATTAGGTTAAGATCATTTTTTCTTTATTAGGAATGAGCTTGCTATGTTAAATGCTTGATTACATATTTTATTGCATGAATTATTATGTGACTATATTATTTAAACATGTTTTCATTGAGAGTAGTCCGAATGATTAGTAGTTAAGCTATTAAGCTCTAGCTACTTCTGAATTGAGTTGTTTTTAAGCACTCAAACTGATAATTGAGTCGGACTCGGTTAAAGTAAATGGACAATCAAATTTTAGAGGCCATCTCTAATTAATATAGACTCCTGGATATTTTTTTTTAATTTCTCCTTCTCTCTATCGCGCACGATTTATTTGAAAAACTAGCCATTGGGAAGCGGTTTCAAGAAAACCACTGATGTTTCTAGGAACTAGTTGTTGCATTATTCTCCGAGTTAGCATAGTTTTCTATCCGTTGAGAGCTTTATATCTATAAATAGCCCTTACTTTATCTCCTTTCCACACTTTACTATTTTTCTCTCGGTCATCCGAAACTTTGCACACGTAAATCTTTGCGCTCTTACTCAAAACATTAAATTTTTCCATCTCGGACTCAAGTTCTCATACACACACACACACACACACACATCTCTCTCTCTCTCTCTCTCTCTCTCTCTCTCTCTCTCTCTCTCTCTCTCTCTCTCTCGGTTTATTTCACTTCCACCTCTACTCCTTTAAGTTTCTATTTCTTTCTCTCTCTTTCATTCATACCTAAGAGATGATTCATTATTGACGGTGGTTCGGCAACAAAGAAGGCTAGAACTTCTTCTAGACTTGTCCCCTTAACTTCCATGCCTGAGGACCCTTAAAAGACGCCTCGAAAGGTAAAGCCATTTCTTCCCTAAACTTAGAAGAATCCAAATATCCTATCGTCGCCCAACAGTACTTTCTCGGAAGACACATTCTTTCTCTCAACCAAAATATCTTGGGTTGAAAAAATCAAGAAAACTTGTTTTCTTGGTCTTCTCTTTCACTTGTAACTATGTCTACCTAGACCTGGTCATAGAATTCTACGAAAATATGTCTATCTCGGACAATGTTCTTTTTTATCTATTCAGGGAAAGAAAACAATTGTCAATCATGCTCTTCTCCGCAAACTCTTTAACATTGAAAGTTTGTTCCTTAACACTAATATTCAATTCTTCAATGAAGTCGCCGAGGACTTCTTCTCAAAATGTGCTCAAGTCAAGCCTAAGGATCGAAAGAATTCCTCTCGTTACTCAGCTGAATTCGAAGCCATACTTCTTTGCTTCTTTCCGATGAGAACTATGTTCTTATTCTATGCTTCCAAGGAGAACCTTAACAGCAAGGTTCTCAAGGTTCTTTTGATATTCTTGAAGGTTATGATGTTGACCTCTTCCTTTTTATTGAACAAATCGCTTTTGTCCCTTAAGACACAAAGAACCTCCCTTTTCCCTTTGGAGCTATTCTCTCCAAAGGTTTTTATCATTTCAAGCTTGAGCTCTCCAAAGAAACAGACAAATTTTTGACTCATGCCATCTCAATAGACAAAGATGAGCTTCTAATTCTTAGATACCAGGAAAATGAGCCCGGAGTCTAGACTCATTCTTCCGAGGTTGTTCAACCCCCTTCTCCTCCCAAAACAGCTCTCATGAAACTCTTCTTCTTTCTACTAGTCCTTCTACTTCTCAGCTAGCTCCTTCTACTTAGATCTTTGAGCAACCGGCTTTTGAATTTGCTTCCTTAGCAACGGAGTTCAAAACCACTCTAACGATCTTCTAACACTTCATCTCGCTTTGGACTCGGATCCATGCAATGGCTTAGAGGCAGATTGATCAAAATAAGTCTCGATTAATGAACTTCAAGATGCTATCAAGAGGTAAAAGGCTCGGATTAAGTATCTTAGCAACCACCAACAGCCCAAGCAACCAGCCATCCCGAGAAGAATATGAGGACGAGACTTCCTTAAAATAAGAAAAAAGATAAGAAGGATAAGTTGCGAGAACAAGGAGACTCATCTTCTACGGAGACAGAGTTAGCTTACGAAGAGGTTGAAGAGATAGGGACTTTGGTGAAACCTCTCTCTCCGCAGACCTATTCAACTGGTTCGGGGAGAAGGCTCATACATTGAAAAAGAATAAGAACAACTGCTAGCTTGACACAAGCGAGCTCAGCCTGCTCAATCGGAACCTTTTTCGTTGCGTCCTCCACCCCTACCAGCGAGTGCAAGCCCAGCCCTAAGTTCGTCTCACCTGTTTAGACGCGGATGTACTCGAGTCCCTAGACATGCGTCCTCTTTTTAGATAGCTTCACCTCCCTCTTAATCTATTTCATTTTTTTCTCTTTTGTTGAGCATTATGTTAATCTCTTTTTGATCTATTTTTGATGAAATCCATAGGGGAGAAATAGTTAACTTGTCTAGGCGGAGCATTTTAAAAACTTTTTACATTTTAAATTTTTTGTATCGACTTCATGATTCAATGAAATTTTCAGTTAATTGTTACAACTCTAATATACTTTATTTCTATTGATTGCTCTAATACATTATTTTTTCTATTTTCCCTTATACTCATACTTATATTTCTTATGCTCTCATAATTATTTTATGCTTTGATACTACTTTCCGAGTTTATATTCTAATATTTTATATGCTCTTATACATAGTGTCATAATATTTTTGAGCTCGACATAATTTTATCTCAGTCTTACTTCTATGATATTCTAACTAATCTATCTAAGTTTTGAATGTCTTTCGTCAAAAAGGGGAGATTGAAGACTCAAACATGAACTAATCCCTTTTTATGATTTTGCATTTGAGACATTCTCCAAAACATAGACATTTATATATTAATTCACACATTCTTTATGAGTTTCCAACTAAATATCATTTTAAAAGAATCCATAGCTTGAATATATTCATGAAGAGCTATGAAATCACCTAAGACTACAAGCTTTATCAAACATATCTTTATTAGTCTTAGAATTCGGTTACTACTTGTGTCCGACCCACTTAGAAGCATTTACTTAGAATTGAATCAATATTTAGTTCTAGGTTTTTGACCCGTTAAGTTAGGCTCGATAGAAAGTTTTCCTAAATAATTTCACATACTCCAGTTATCTTTTCAAGTGGCTTGTTTCATATTTGAAAGTAGAATTACTAGTGTTAATTTTAAAAGTAGCTATATTGATTTATTTGAAATTAATTAAATTGGCAAACACTAAAATATGTCTACATAACTTTTGAACATAGTCCTATCTTACTTATTCATTGAGTTTAGACATAAATGGAATTGGAATCTATTGAATATTAGATTAAAAAAATTTATTTTAACAGATTAAGGATAATTAGTCATTAAACACTTTATTTAGACTAATCCTAATCTAACTATTAGACCAAATAATTTTTATATTTTGAGTACCATTTGTATTTTATTTTTTCAGGATAATTAAAGTTGATTATTCTCGGTTTAAAAGAAAAAATAATCGACTTCTTACCATTTTCCGGATCGTAAACGAAAGGCGGTATTTTTAGTCGGACTTAAACGAGTGTCTCAAGGTCTGTTTGTTTCCATTTCCTATAAACTTCGATATTTGAGTTTTAACAGTTGTTTCTACCCTGGTTTTCAAATACAACAAGCTGGGTAGGACTAATTTTGGATGCTAGAACCGATGCTCAACAAATACAACCACAACGGTTCATTTTCTTAGGACTCGAATTATCCGTTATAACGGCTAGCTGATTGAGAAGCCTAAGCACTGAGGTACAACGAATTTCTACCATGCTTCCTATAAATTGAAGTCTTGCTACGAGAACTTACAAGATTGATGGAACAATATTCTCAACTCTTATACTCATACATCTAGCATGTAACTCTTGTGCTTAGAATTTCAACTTTCGATTTATAAAGAAAGGCCTTGTAATTACCTTTTTCTCTCATACGGTTTTTAACTTCTTCCCTTGACTAAGTTGTAAGGGTTAACTCAACTCGGTTGTCCCAAACTGTAAGGGTTATCTCGGTTTGGAAGTATTTATGAGTTTTGACATATCCGGAATTTGAGTATATTGAATATTAGACTTGAAATATTCAAGATTAATAGATTAAGGTAATTAGTCATTAAATGCTTTATTTAGACTAATCCTTATCTAATGATGGACTAAAGTATAATTATACTTTGAGAACCATTGTGCTTAATGTTTTTGCAAGTTTTTCAATGTCAATTATATGAAGAACAAGCAAAAACAAAAGGCTTCCGACCGTTAAAGCACTGCCGGACAAAAAGATGAAATTTCCGAATAGCTCGGAACTTACTCGACGACCTTGTCCGTTACTATTTTGGATAATATTTTATTTCGAGCCTAACGGTCTTTTCGTTCTGCTTTTCCAGTTTACAAAAGCTGGAAAAAGAGTTGTTGGAAGCTAGGACCAAGGCACAACGGCTATTTCAAGGTGGTCTAGAAATCTGAGTGACTCAAACTATCCGTTATAACGGCTAATTGACTTAGACAGCTTCAATAGAAAGACGTTGGAGGCTCAACGGCTATCTCTTTAAGGCAGACTATTTATAAAAGCCTTAGCACAAGATTTTAACCGACGAAGGGAAGAAAAAGAGAGACCATATTGAACATCTTCTCTAGCATACAACTCCCAAACTATAATTCTAATATTACGAATTGTATTCTTCACGATCGGTTGTATTGTAATTCTTACTACTCTTCTATTATTTCTCTCTGACTGAGTTGTAAAGGTTCCCTCAACTCGGTTGTCCCAAACTGTAAAGGTCACCTCAGTATGGAAGTACCGGTTGTCCTAAACCACAGGAAAAATTGGAGGATCCCAAGTTGATAGGTAACTTCAACTTGGAAGTACTAGGTTAGTCGGATAAGGTAAATTCGAGCTTGGGAAAATTGTAATATATTTGTTTGGGAACAAATCTGGGTAGTCATATTCATTATATTTTGAGGATTCAAAATAGTGGATTTGACTTGGTGCTTGGATTAGCACTAGCCATGGTTTTCTCGCCCTAGGAAGGTTTCCACGTAATTCTAAGTTTACACTTTTCTAAGTCCAATCTAGACTCAAATTATCTTATTTATTCTTTTCAAGCTTAAATCTTCCAAGTTTGATAAAATTTCCTCATCACCCTATTCATCCCCCTCTAGGGTGATCAAGACTCTCCACGAGCAAACCTTCAATAAGGTAATTTATGTGTCTAGGAAAAACTTGTAATGGAATTGTCTAAGGGAACAATTCGAGAGTCGATCCCTTGTATTTTGTGGATTCAAAATAATGGATTTTACTTGGTGCCTAGATTGACATTGTCTGTGGTTTTCTACTCCTTGACAGTTTCCATGTAAATTGTCTTTCTATCTGTTTCTAAGTCCAATCTAGACTTAGTCCGAATTTTTGAGTTTTGACCTTGCCAAAGTTTTTTAAATTCCACTTTATTTCCTCATCACCCTGTTCACCCCCTCTAGGGTGACTTACACCCTCTATTCTAAACCTTCATCTAGTTTACCCTCAAACTCAAGAATATCAACCCTGTCATTGTGGTTACATGTTTCATGCCTTTGGTGGTGTCTTCTCATCCTGGTTGGAGAAAACTCAGCATCCGAGTATTCCATACCGTGGTTGGTTTCTTCTCCGAAGTTTCATCTAAGCCATTTGGCAAATTGTGACTCTCAAATCATCTCAAGCCTCTAAACTTCTCCCTCATAAGTTTGTCAAGCTGAGAACCCATGTACTCTCAAGGTCTACTAAAGTATTTGCTCCAAGTTGAGGCTACAAGACATACCGAATTAGTTCTTTATGACTAGAATGTGTTTGGATTTAGAGATGTGTTTGCGGTTGGAAGCTCTGCCTAGGACGAGTAACCAAATCTCCGATACCAATTCAGGTATCTAGCCTTATATGAGTAAGAACTAAACAATAAACACATGGGATTCAAATTTGAGCTTCTAATGAGTAGCATAGAACACGACATAGCTTCAACTGAAATAGAATTTTAAAGGGATAATGAAGTGTCCTTAGTTGATATGGAATCACCACGATCGGGAAGATTAAAGGCCAATCTCTTTTGGACTTGTTTGGATATGGAAACACCACCAGATTAAACAAATGAGACCTAGATATCACCACTTGAGTACCCACACCCAAGATATAGATTTGGGAATTTTAAGGGGAGAATTTAGAGCTTCTCAAACTTAGTTTTTATTCATTAGCATCATATGCCAAAAACCAAGAAGAAAGGCTTTTAAAGGCCTTTTTTCTCGCAAAAAATGTTTCCTTAATAATTTAAAAACCTTAAGCTATCTTAGTACATGATTAGTCCTAAGCAATGATAGAACTAAGGCTAATACATAAGGTAATAAAGCAAAAATTGAAAAGTACAACTCTAAATGAAAACTAGCCAATGAAAATGCATTGAGATGCTTAAACAAAAGAATTCTTTTCTTGCCCCATCAACCAATAAGAAAGACACCAGAAAATTGCTTTATATTGGACCTGTTTGTGTTATATGTGTTCCTCTAGGTATTAGCTTTAATGAGCTATCCTATACGTATCCCTATGTAGCGAAAGCAAACAACTAGCTTTTTCTCCTTTTGCTGGCCAGGACTAGAACCCTAAATTGATCCATTAAATTTCTAATAGGGTGGCTAATCACGAACCTAAAAACTGTACTACTTCTGCGATGCTAAATTTAGATTTTCACTGCTTGAAAACAACATGAGGCTGGCACGTGACATGTGATCAAAAGACATCTTCACTTTTTATAGAAGGCAAGTACTTAGTCTCTCCTGGCTTTGAGTATCAACTAATCAAGGTGGTCAGTTTAGGCCAGTGCCTATTTTTCTGAGGGTCTGATAGTCCATTGGCCACGTGTCCTAGATTTTGGATTATAACGTTAACATCCTTCATTCTATGAGAGCTTAATATATCAAGGGAGCCTCCTAGTTAGCATTGCGGTTAGAGTCCCCTTTATCTCCATCAGGAGACCAGTGGCCAACAATTGTTTTATGGCAGACGTAGGGAATTTACACTATAAAGGATAGCATAATGGCAGGTTGGAGAAGTTAGTGAGAAAATTGTAGTACGTAACAACCATGAAAAACAAGTATAGATGTTATTGAAACCTTTAGGCCCTTTTCCATTTCGCTTTAGTTTATAAACGTACAGCTCCTTATAGCTATTTACAACTCTTTAAAACTTTTTATAACTTACTTTACAACTTTCATTGAGTTGCTTACAACTCATTAAGCTCCTTATAGATTCTTACACCTTACAACCTTACGAGTTAAATGGAACAAGGCATATTCTTATTATCAAATTTATCACTATTATCTTTTCATTCCATTGTTGTTTTAATAGATTGGGTGATCAAACAATTTAAAGTGAAGAATGTATTTTTACATAACTTTCTCCATGATGAAGTTTACATGAATGAACCCCATAGGTTTGTCCATCTTTATCAATTCCTTGATCATGTTTGCTATCTCAAAAATCTCTCTCTTGGTACCAATAAGATGAGTTCTTTTCTTCATGACTTGTGGTTTCCGATGCAACAAAGTAGAATTTCTATGTTCGTCTATCAAACTGCTTATGATATTCTTGTTTTACTCTTTTATGTCAATGACATTCTTCTTACTTGGTTCGAGGTTGTCACTTACTTCGTCCGTATATTTAATGTACCTCTAAGGACATGTGTGGTTGGATGTAATCAAGGTAATGGTTATTATATTATCATGTTTGGTTATAATTTTATAATGCAATTAAAATTGCATTGTAATCACGATAATCTCTACTTATGCAATTACAATTACTTAGTCATTCACTAAATAATTATGATTACATCGATCCTTGTAATCAAATTTTAATACACTTGCAATAATTTTGTCGTCTGTCTCTCTCTCTCTCTCTCTCTCTCTCTCTTTCTCTCCCTCTCTCTATTCCATATCCTTTTTCTCCCTCCTCCTTGGCAAGTAAAAAATTTATCCATTTGAGAAGGAACTCGATTTTCTTTCTTCTATTATTTTAATATATGATATGATCGGTTGGTCATTAAGAGAAAAATTCAATTTGAACATTTTGGATTCAAAATTTAACTATTGTATTAAAAAGATAAAAAAAGTTTAAATTAAAATTTTCAGATCAAAATTTTTTACTTGTTAATATTTATCTTTAATTAGATAAATATTTATCATCAATAAAATAATTTCAGTTGATCTTTTGTATCAATGAAAAAAATTCAAAACTGAATTATATGATAGAAGAGATTAAAAAAACTCAAATATAAATTTAAATTTTAAAATTTTGTTATTTGGATAACATTTATCTTCAGCACGGTAAATATTTATCGCCATTAGCATAATCCAGTTGATCTTTTTGTCACAAAAAATTTAAAATTAGAAAATATGATATAAAAGATTAAAAAAACTCTCAAATATGATTTCGAATTTAAAATGCTTTCATGTGCATAATATATATCTCTATTACGACATTTATTGCCATTAGAATAATATAGTTGATATTTACTGACGAAAAAAAATAGAACTTGATTATTTAATAAAAATATTTTAGAAAACTCAAAGGTAATATATGTAACTCAAATTTTTATTTAGATAACATTTATGTCCACTATAGTAATTTAATTAATATTTTTTGCCATTGAAATAATACATTACCTTTGTGATTACATTACTCTTTTACCTTTGTGATTACATTACTCTTTTTATATAACCAAACATGGCAATGTAATTATTGTCCCATTACATTGCATACTTAATTACATTACACAATTAATTACATTACCTCCAATCAAACGCCACATAAAGTTTTATAATCTTACTATAACAAAACAATCATGAAAATGCATATGAAGCAAGGCGGCAGTGACAGACTTATCCGCCCTAAAGTGCAGTTGAACGACCTATTGAACGATGGACTCAGCATTGGGACATGACTTCTTGCAGAACCCGACTTTTAGGCTTAAGGCTAGTCGAAGAATGCCTAAGAGGAAAATAATTGAAAGCTTCGTTTGCTTAAAATTATTCTGTATTTTAAGTTCTTATTATAAGCTGCTCAACTGAAGGTTTGAGTAGTTTAATTGCTGTATTTCCTTCAAGTTGGTTTTTAAAATGTAGCCAGGAGCTAGGTTTATATATATAAGTTGAAAGCCCTTTCCATGCATGTGCGAGGATTTCTGAAAATAAAATCAATTTCGAGTTTTAAAAAACACTGAGAATGTCATGAGTCTCTCAAACACATTAAATACAGGTTTGTGATATAAAAATGATCAGCAGCTGAGTTATTTGTCTATGCAGGTCAATTATTATTCTCTTCTTTAAAGTTTTATTATTTGAATAAAGAATTATTTACCGTAGAAATAGGACAATCGACAATTTTTTTAATAAAAAGTCCTTATCGTATGTTCGTAGACACTCTTAGCCTCTTCAGGGCTCTGCCCTTGGGGAGCTAAAGCTTTAAGAATTGCCATGCCTTCTTTTAATAAGGGTGAGTAATTACACTCCAAACAAAAGCTTACTAAATCCTTTTAAAAAATAAAATTTAATTTAAAAATATATTTTTAAGTTAATTACAAGCTGAAAGAAATGAATGGTTCTTATTTTTTAAACACATATGTACGATGAACATTCATTATAATTACGGTGGTTGTTGTGCTTGTAGTATACGGATAATCATTACAACTTTTCGGGATATATAATATATTTTTGACTTAATTATAAGCAGAAAAAAATGAATCACTCTGATTAATTTAACACACATGTATAGTGAAGATTCATTATAATTACAGTAGATGTTGTGGTGTATATATATAATTTTAACAAAAAACATATTATATGCTACATCAGAAATGCGAATTACATAAAACATGCTGTAATTCATTTCAGAAATTTCAAGAGCTTTACTATCTTTCCCTCTTTTCCCTTTGTTTCCTTTCTTAATTTTCTTGCAACTTCATTTTTCTAATTCACTAGAAGTTATACACTATTTGAGTTATTCAAATCTACCACCTGATTAATCTCAAAAAAAAAAATTTCAAGCTTGATGTTTTGGAAATAAATTTAACTTCCTGGGTGTAGGAAGCATGGTCGGGCGAGCCCGTCGAGCTTCCCCACTTGTGTCGAGTCTCTTTTTAAGATTGATTTTAAAAATGGTTTTAAAATGTCGATTTTGGAATGTGGGGATGAACCTTTCATTAAGATTTCCGAATTTTATTAAATTTGATTTAAAGCGAATTAAGTAAAGTTGAATAGCGATTACTAACCTTTTTATTTTAGCAATTATTTTAGAAGTCCCAAGATCTTATTTTCTAGTTAAGGACTAAATGATATTAGGGTTATAATTCTGCCGTAGGGCTTTAGGGCCAGATTGGTGTGAAAACACTAGTGCGGATCGAAGCCACCAGCGTCACCCCCATGGTGCTTGGGCCGTAGCCTGCACTAGGGAAGGCGGGCGCCGGCCAAAGGCCGTGGCTGGTGAAACCAGCCTAGGTCTCTGCCCAGTAGGCGGATCCGGAACCTATTGCTCCTTCGATCTTAGTATGGAAAAAACTAAGACCGAAAAATACTAAAAAATTGACTCAGTCGGTCTTAAATCGAGAATCGGATTCGGGGACGAGGTACGAAACGTAGGGATAAATCACTCCATTCCGCCCATCAAAAGACGGCTGTTAGGAAGAATTAAAGTCTTAAAATATATAACCGCAAGTGCAAGATATAATTGTAGCTAGCCGATAAGCACGGGTCGTGTCCACGAGGAGTTGTATTTTAAATATCGAAGCTATCTTAAACTTTACTGTCTAGGCAAATCGGCAGAGCTGAGAGATATGATGACTAATATAATCCTAGAAAGCAATAAAAGGATGCTCGAGTTGTGATTTTACCACTAAATAAACTAACTAATCAAGACAAGCCTAAACATAACTAAGTTTATGCAACATTTAGGAGTGATCGGTTGCACCATCAAAGGCCACTCAAGCCACACTTCGATGGTCATAAGCTAATCTAATTGTTCTAATCATCTACTTTCCTAGGGTTAGCCCAATTAGATTACAAGAGTAGCAACCTATGGACCTAGCTACGATTCGGGCTATTTTCATGCCAAAATCTCGACTATCCTCTATACCCAAGCTAGTAAATTGACTCCACCTTTCGGTGATAGACCAACCACCCAAAAGTCAAGATGAAAATCCCTTTCGGGCATTTCATCGAACACGTAGCGGGCATGAGAATTAATCCCAAATAACAAGCATAAATTAGTTAGGTTAAGGCCTAAACGAGATTAATTAGCTGTTAGGAAGGCTAATCACAATCAAAACAATCAACTTTAACAACTAATTGACATAAAAGCATGAAACAAATACAAAAAGTACACTAAAGAACAAACTAACACAAACTAACTTGAACAAGAACATAAACTAGATAATTAAACTCAAGCTTGAAAACAAGTAATAAATCTAACTATAACTAACATCTAGACTAATAAAAATTGAATCTTGAAACTAAATTGAACAATCAAAGTATTAAACTAGAAGGAACGAAGAAGAGAGAAAGAGAAAACTTATGCTTGAATTGAAATTGAAGGCTTGAATCCAAAATCTTGTACAAAACTCTCCACTTATCTCCCCCTAATGGGGTTTTACTTTCGCTAAGTAAGAACCCTAAGAGGTCCCTAAAATCCCTAAAAGCCGAGCTCCCTTAAACTAGAGCCAAAATTGTCCTTTTATAACCTGTAAAAACAGAGAAAAATCAAAACTAGGAAGTTGCACAGCCGTGTAGGTTCCGCACGGGTGCCCATGTAAGTTTATGAAAGTTTCTAGTCGGTTCACACAGCTGTGCAAGTTCTACACTGGTACTCGTCCGACTTACGCACGGTTGTGCGAGAGTTGCACGATTGCCGGTGCACACCATTATCTTCCTCGTTTTGCTTCCTTTTTGGCTCAAACTTTTTACTTGTTGTCTCAATTTCATTTATCTATATTATATATAAAGGGAACACTAAAGTGTTGTATAAATTTCAATTTGCCATATTTATCCCTTTATTAACTTAAATTTTAAGGATAAAAATGTCATTATATTTAATGTAATTACCCTCTCTCTCCAATTAACCACCCTTCCCCTCTCTTTCTCTCTCTCCAATTAACCCACTCTCTCTCTCTCTCTCTCTCTCTCTCTCTCTCTCTCTCTCTCTCTCTCTCTTAGGATTTATTTACCCTTACCTAAGTCCCATAAATTTTTTGATCAAATTTATTACTATTTTTTATGCAATTTATTAACTATTTTTAATCTTTTTTTATCAAAACTATTTTTAATCTAACATAATTATAAAGATACATGAAGAATTTATTTTTTTATATAAACTACCCTTGATAAAATAAGAAAATTAAATTACCTTAAAAAATTAAATACATAAAGTCTAAATTTAAAGTTTGAACTTAGATAAATAAATAAATATTATTGATATAAATTACCTTTATAACATATAGAATTTAGATAAATTATTCTCTTTATATATCTACCTATCTATTTATTTTGTATATAAGGCCAATACTTCATTATTGTTTTATAACTTTTACTTTTCTTTTTTTGTTTACCCTTCATATAACTTATATTTTAAGGATAAAATAGTCACAAATTATTAAATCATTAAACTTATCTCTGTTATATATAAAGATAAGGCCTTTTTATTGTTGTATAAATTTTAATTTATCAAATATACCCTTATTTTGCGTAAACTTATAAGGATTAGTTACTCATACATAAAAATAATTATTTCAAAAAAATTAAATTAAAAATTAAATTAAAAAATCACTCACGTCTAACATTTTCAAAACACATGTATATATGATTCAATTTAACAGGGAGTTAATGAAATGATTTATTTATTTATTTATTTTATTGTTTGGTAATTGTGTATAATTTCTCTCTAACTCTCCTTTGGATTTATTGAAGATTTACGCTAACAAACCAGCATGGAGATTATGATTATGTGCATAGAGAATTTGATTACTTTCCAAGTAAGTGTAATACCTGTTGTTCAAAATTCAATACATTTTGAGCTAAATTTTCACATATGATCCATGCGTGCTAATATAATCTAATATCTATTAACGTCCGCAAGTTTTTTTAAAAAAAAAAGAAAAGATGAAGATGCATACTTGTAGAGTCAAACTTTATAAGAACACCTTTTTATTTCCCACATATCTATCTATATTTATATTCTATATCTATGTTATATACAAAGGGAAGAGGGATTTAGTGTTGTATAAATTTTAATATTCCACATTTACCCTTTCTTAACTTAAATTATTGGGTTAAAATTGTCTCTTATAATTATTTTATTTTCATTTGCCAAAAAAATTATTATTTTATTTTTCTCTCTTCTCCTATCCCTTTCTCTCCTGTTACCTCTCTGCGAGTTACCTTCCCCCTTTTTTCTTTTTCTCTTTCCCTCTCTGCGAGTTACCCACCTACGGCCCCCTCCCCGCTCTCTCTTTCTCTAAATTGTTTACTAGATTTCAATTATAAAATATATATTTTTTATGTTTATTAGATTCCAATTGAAATGAATATTTTTCTAAATTGTTAACTGCATGGAGATTGTATGATTTTTTCATGTTGTGATATATGCTTTTTAAATAAAAAGTTATGATGTACGCTTTGTTATATCTTGACCATTCGATTATTAAATTTAAATTATTGTAATATAATTACTAAATTTCTTTAATTTTTATGGACGATAAACAATTATTACATTGATTTTAAATTAGTATAATTTTTTTCCAATTAATATAAGTTACTTTGCGATTTGATGCCAGTCTTTTTTTTTTTTATCAATATATCATTGCTCCATACTCAAACTTTGTTTTCCTCTTTATTAAATGTTTCTTTCCTAACACTGTAAGATTTTATACATTTGTTCAATATTTTATAAAATCATTCTAAATACACAAACAATAGATCCTAAATTTACATTAATATTACCCATTTTAATTATGCTCACATACCAATTTAATAATTATATATTATTGTCTTAGTCATCATAAAAATAACAGATTACAAGGTGCTTGAGAAAAAAAGGGACAATGAGAAAAACAAAAGGACAAACATGACTCTAACGATTAATATATGGTATTTAAAAGTTAGAAAAATCACATACTTATAGCAAGAATGCTTGATATATTGTCATGAATTTCAGGTCTTATTGATTTTGTTCTTTCATAATAAAAATAAAAGTTCATACTTGATTTATTTAATTTTGTGTTCTTTTTTCATCTTCTAAATATTATAGTCATGCAACGCTTACCCTTTTAAGATTTCATTCTTTTTTAGTTATTACGCAAATATTATTTTAATTAACTTAAATTGTCATTGTTCTCTTTTATTTAATTTATTAATATTTACTACAATATAAGTTCAAATACGATAAAAATTATTATATATCGGACGTACACGCATTGCGTGTAACACAAATCTAGTTACCTACAAAAGCAAGAAAAACTAGTAAAAATCCTAAATTTGTATTATTTTACATGTTTAAAACTAAGTAAATAAGGGTATAATTGACGTAATATTTAGACCGAACAAATACCCCTATACCTAACTTTTGCTCGTCCTCGAGCAAAACAAAAATAAATAAAACCTAACTTACTTTCGCATGAATCGCGATTGCACTTAGCACGTGCAACAAGCCCTTTAAACCCCTTGGTAGCCTTGTTGTTGTACTATAAAGAGTACGATTGTCGGTCTCATGGAGCTAGATCTCATACAAGTCTAAGGTCAATGTCCTTTTGAACTAAGCAAATGAACAGTTCAATTGGTTGGTAAAGTAAACACTTAAAGAACGAAAGGAAATCAGATGAAGGAAACCTCGAGCGAGGATTTACCAAGCTAACATGCCAAGAATTTTAATTACATGCTTCTAAACTATTCACAACTGAGATAAATTAGGGAATCGATGCGGTTCAAACCACCTAAGCCTTTTCTCGAAGGACATTAAGCTAACTTAATTGAATTAATTGTTATTCATACACAATCAAAACCAAAGAATTACATGATTATCGACTCTTCCCTTAATAACAACCTAAATTATTCTCATATCTAAGTTGTTATCATCCAACAAGTTGAAGTAGAAGTAAACCTCTTCTCTCGAAGTCTACTCAATTCCAAAAAACAATAAAGGCAGGATTCTCTCGAACCTCACACCAATTCAATAAGTATCAACAAGTCGGAAATTCATCAAACAATTGCAAATTAGCATCAAAGCATAAATTACGATTAAACTAGCATATTAGTGGAAAATCCCAAACCTAAGTTGGAAAATTAGCCACACATATTCATGGCATATGACAACAAATTGAGGAATGAACACCAAAAAGAATGAAAGATAAAAGTACGAGAGAAGAATAATAATACGGTAAACTTGAATTAGCTTGCTATTAAATGAAAATAACTCTAAACTTTGATCTCTTAACAATGGAAATAAGTGCTTACAAGTAGAGAGAAAGCTGGCCTAAAATGCAACATAAAAGTCCGATGCGGAAAAATAATAGTTTACGGAATAAAAGAGGCGGAAAAAGCAGCTGGCGATTGGCACTGGCGAGTCTTGAAACCGCGCTTAACTCTGTGCAAGCTCACGGCGTTAATAATTAAATTTCCGAATTCCTAGCATGGCCTGTGCTGACTTTGGCATTTCTTGTGCTGACCTCTTCGGCTTCGGCCACGGCTGTGCTAGGTCTTCTTTTCCTTCTTTCCTTTAGCACGGCCAGTGCTACTGACTGTGCTAACTTGACTTGATCTCTTTCTTCACTCTCCGACCTTCTATGATCTCCTGCTCTTTTCATAAAAGAACGTAAAAGTGAAATAAAATAAGAATTTAGGTGAGAAGGCCTTTGAAGTGTCGAAATTAGCAAATAAGAGAACGTAAAAGAACGTAAAAGTCCGGTTTATCATAACCCAAGTGGACGAGTGAGGTCTCGTGAGGGTTTATAGAAGATATACCCACTCAATCTTGGAAAAGAAAAAGGAAAGAGAAAGAGAAAATAGAAAATCTTTTTGGTTTTCAAAAATTTTTGCAAACATATATATACAAAGTGGGAGGGAATTGTACACATTCTAATCACCTTATCACCCTCGTACGTCGGATATTAACATGCATATAAAGGCAATGCACACATCAAGACACTTGATCCTCCATTGATGACATCCACATACCAATTTTTCCCCCAAACAGTAAATAATGAGCAAGTTAGACTCGTAGAACCTTACTTTAGGATAAAGTGGAACACTCACGCTCATGTGTTTAGAATATATAATAAGGGTTCACTCAAAACTCATTCCAATAATGCACCCTAACATAGTCTTGGTCATACTCTCAATTCTCCACCACTATGTAGGCAAAATCCAAATGCAATCAAGAGGACTTTTTAAGGGTTGTAATGGGGCTAAGGATCATGGGTAAGAAAGGAATCAATTTGGGAAATGTGGAGCTAAATAGCCAAGACTTAATGACTAAGTAGCAAAAAACACTTCCAAATATGACCTAAAACTTCTCTCCCAATTGACCTTTTGAAGTACAAACAAATCCAAGAGAACTTAAGGAATGAGTATAACAACTTGTGAACTTTCCTCATGCCAATCACTTATTCTTTTTTTTTCTTTTACTTTTTTCACTTTTTTTTTTTTTACTTTTCTCATTATTTTTTTTCATTCTTTTTCAAATTGGCATGGGAATCATGAACACAACTCAATTCCAAAGGGTCTATCAACCACTAGGGGATACATCTAACTTTTATTAATATAAATCCCCCTTTTAAACCACATAAACAAACAAAATACTATTTATATACAAACCACATAAATAGTATATAAATAGTATACTATTTATATACTATTTATCCCACCTCAAGAAGTGTTACTCCCTAACCTTGGCATAGGATTGGAAAATGTGTTTAGCCCAATGGTAAAGCGGATATAGGTGCAACAAAAAAGTAGGTTAAAGCTGAAAGGGCTAACAAAAAGGGTATATATAGTAGGGTGGTTTTTGGCTCATTATGTTAAAAATCATTGAATGCCTCTATCATATTACATAATGCATATGCCAAATGTGATCTCGAAGAGAGATAGAACAAGTTCTCGAGGAAAATGCACCAAGGAACAGTCACACATGAAATGAAATATGAGACTAAAATTAATGAATTAGTCTATAAAGCTCTAAATCTCACGGGTTCCTATACCAAATCAAACTAGCTTAATAATTGAATGTCGGGATTCAAAAGGGACATAGAATGACATATTTTGAATCAAAGTCTAATATGTACATCATACATCTATACAAACTAATAGCCAAGCAACAAGGGTTCAAATCTAATGAAAATGCCACAAAATCCCCAAAAATAATTTTTAAAAATCAAAAATCTTTTTACAATTTTGAAAACTTTTTCCTCTATTTTTTTCAAAATATTGAAGCATGATTTCTCCTCCCCCACACCTAGATCTCACAATGTCCTCATTGGGAGCCAAGGACCAACCACACTAACAAAATAGATTCAATTATATATAAAAACACTACTAAAAATAAAAAGCAAAAACAAAATAAGAATATGTACATATGGGTGATCATGGCCATCATGGCTCAACAATATCCAAAATTTTTCCTCAAAATGATCACCTCACAAAAGCACAATCCTAGATATCCACAACTAAAAATAAAAAGAAAAACACAACCCTAAATATCCACAACTAAAACAAAAAAAAAAAAAAAAGAAGAAATGAATGAATGATGAAGAAGAAAAAATAAAAGAGAAAGAGAAAGAGAGGGAACGAGTATACCGGGTTAGGTGTTGGGTGCACCTCAACAAATGCCTCCTAAAACAAGTATTAAGAAGGCTTGAGGAGCATCAACAACTCCTCCTCATCTCAAGATTAAGCTCCAACTCGGATGTTGTCGAGTTCTAAGGAGCTTATCAAACACGTAAGCGAAAACTCGGATGAATGTAAATAAGGGAATATAACAACAAATATGTCACCGATATTCAACGTCCTCTTTAAACTTATCGAAGCCTTAGAAAATCAAAAGAGTCATAAAAGAAGCTCTTCCACTTGATTTTTCTAGGCATGTCCTCTAGGTAAGCATGAAAAGGGTCACGGGAGAGTTTAAAACCTCCAAAGGTACCTAGGGACATAATATTATTAACCACATCCCCCTCAAGCATGCCACATGAGTAGCCCACGTGGTCCGTTTCCAAATCGGAATCACAAATCAAGTAGGCGGTGAGCTCGAACACCGATACTCGGGGAAGGGGAGGGTGGTGAACAAATAGGAGAAGTAAGGATCAAAGTAAGTGGGTCGGGAGACACATGATTATAAACGTCAAGACTAGTAAGCGATGCCTCGACCACAACGACCTCACATGACTCCCCTCAAGGAGTTTCCCGATCAAACAGACTCAACTAAAGCTTCCTCTAACTCATGATCTAAATAATCCTCACCAACTAAACTACTATCAACATCAAAGGCAACCTCAATGTTATCCTTATATGTGCTAGGTAAGGATGGAGCAACAATGGGTAATGTAGTCAAGGGAGGGTAAATCTCTTCCGCTACTCTAGACTCTAAAGGAAAGGAAGACTCATCATCATCATCATAACGGAAAAATGTCTCAATTTTAGCGAGAATTAAGACTAAGGTCGGTTTCATGCGATGGGTCGATTCCCTAATCTTAGTAAGACATGCAAGCTACTCATTTTGTTCATCCATAGTCCTTATCCATTTATAAATATCAGCATAATGTTCGGAGACGAAATATCATAATAAGGACAAGAACTAGTATCATGATCAAAAGAGTTATACTTTTCACACCAAAGAGGGGTAAGATTGGGAATGGAAGGGGATTAGATGTAAGATCTAGCATGATAAGCATAAGGGTCGGGACATGAAAATCCAGAATCAGTACTAGCCTTTTCAAATTCACGAGTATCCCAAGCAACCCATTCAAGTAAATCCCGACTTCATCAATACTTTTTGCATAAAAATCCCAACACTCTAAAAGAGCACATGTTTCACTATTCACACCCTCGTTGACAACATTTAACACTTCCCGTTTCTCCAAACGAGTTATTAGAAAGAGCAAGAAGAGCATTAAGTCGATTAAAGATAGATAAAACAATTCATGCTCATACTTGCGGATAATGGTAAGTAGACATGTTTTCAATTTTTTTGATTTTTTTTGATTTTTCAATTAAATGCCTAGTCTAGAATGCTCAAGTAAGCTCCAATATTAAAACTAAACAACTCCCCAAGCAACGACACCAAAAACTTGTTAGGAAGAATTAAAATATTCAAATTTATAACCGCAAGTGCACGAAGTAGTTTTAACTAGCGGACAAGCATGGGTTGTGTCCACAGGGAGTTGTGTTTTAAATATCAAAGCTACCTTATACTTTCTGTCTAGGCGAATCAGCAAAGCTGAGACATATGATGCTTGGGTTGTGATTTTACCACTAAAAAATAACTAATCAAGACAAGCTTAAACCTAACCAAGTCTATGCAAGCATTTAGGAGTAGTCGGTTGCACCATCAAATGCCATCTGTTAAGCTTGTCGTACAACAACAAATTAAACCACTACTTAAACTTATAATAAACAATATAGCAAGGGCAAGTAGGGATCGAATCCACGAGGAAAGATATAATAACATGCAAGTTTTAATCTAATTAAATTTAGTACTCTTAAAAACAAAACAGAAAATATAAATTAAAATCAATAATTAAAATTCATAGAAAATTATCTAATAACTAAATAAATAATTTATACATAATAATAAAACTACAATAACCCAGAAATATTTTTGTATATTTTTAGAACAATTAAAACAGAAAACTAAAGCAGAAAATAAACAAATTCTAAAACAGAAAATTAAATAAGTAAAATTCTGCACTAAAATAATTACGAAAATAAATACTAAAATTACCCAGAATAATAATACTAATTTTCTAAACCTAACCAGACCCTAAAAATATAAAAACAAAATTTAAAATCTAATTTACGAATTTATTTTATTAAAAACCTGCAGTAATTAAATTCAAGAATTAAATCTGAAAAAATATCAAATTAATTCCAAAAATTCTAAAATTTAATCACAGAAAACTAGGACTCTATCTAAACCCTAAAAGAAAATAAAACACAAAAAATAACAAAAGAAACTATTTTTAAACTAATTTCTAACAAACTGACTCAAAAATAATAAAAACTAATAGAAAATTAATTCTGAAAATTAAAATATATAAAGACTCAAAATTAAATTAAAATAAAATTACTAAAACTAACCTAAAATAATGATCTTTAGGGGGTTTAATGAAATTGATAATAAAAGACTATAACTTTATAAGTAAAAATTAATAAACTCAAGAAAATAACTAAAAGCAAACAAATAATTGTCAAAGATAGCAATTTATAAAAACACTTAGTATAATCTATATCCACCATGTAAATTATATTTATCATTAACACACAAATTGATCTACCCATGAGCTAAACTGTAGAAGACAACCACTAGCGGATCTTCCCGTTTTTCCTTAGTTATTAGTTTACTAAGGCCTAGCCCTAATATAAACCCTACTAATATTGATAACCCTAGCACTAGCACTAGAATTTAATCAAATTAGAGCATTAAGAATTAGAAAAACATCATCTAGCACCTAATAACCAATCTACTAGCAAATTGATTTAAGAAGGATCTATGATAATTTCCTAATTAAAAGAGATGGGTATGAGCCATCCATGATTAACTAGGGTGATACTTATGTCTAAAAGATCAAGCAATTACGTACTTAAACCCTTTAAACTATCGAATGAATTCATATAAAATCAATTAGTGTGCACTCTAATTAATTAAACATAAAATCATAAACATTAAACACAAATTATCATAGAATCATGGATCGAATCAATAAGACAATAAAAATCGAAACTTTGTTTCAAAATAAATAATTTAACATGGCTTCAAGTAGATTATACTAAACATAAGAAAAACTACTCACACATAATGTAATTTAAAACATGTAAACTAAATAAAACTAGCATCTTTAATATTAATCTAACAATAAAAACTCAATCTTTTCTAATAAAAATTACAAAACTAAATTATACTACCGATATTAGTTTCTTTGACCCGGGAAGATGAAGAAGATGATGATGAATGGTGGCTGGCTGGGATATGGCAGTGGCAGCAGTGCAAGGAGCTGCAGCGGCGAGCAGATGCATGCGGCAGCAGAGTACAGGCGGCTGGACAGCAAGGTGGTGCAGTTGATGTGAGCAACAGTAGGTGGCTGGGATGTGTGTGTGCTGCGTGGACAGCAAGGGAAGAAAGGGTGATGATTGTGTGTGGCTGGCTTCCCGGTCTCCCTCTCCATGATGATAATAAGTAGTATATATAGGGTGAAAGAGTTAGGGTTTATTTCTCTTTCTTCTCTTCTAAGTTTCCTTTTCTATTCCACTTAGGATTTCCTAAAATATAATATCCTAAAATAAATATTTTATTACATATTATATTTATGGACCGACTTCATATATTTTCTTGGATGCTTGTCGGTAGCTAAAAATCCACTTTTAATGACTTTTCGTCTCTTCCCCACTTTATTCGATAATTACCTATAAATAGACAAAATAGAATAAATTAGATAAAATAAACTATATAATATAAACTAAATAACTACTAAAAATACGTATAAAATACGACTTAACAGACCACTCAAGCCACACTTTCGAGGGTCATGAGCTAATCTAATTGTTCGACCACCTATGGACCTAGCTAAGATTCGGGCTATTTTTATACCAAAATCCCGACTATCCTCTATACCCACGCTAGTAAATTGACCCCACCTTTTAGTGATAGACCAATCACACAAAAATCAAGATGAAAATCCCTTTCGGGCATTTCATCCAACACGTGGAGGGCATGAGAAACAATCCTAAAGAACAAGCATAAATTAGTTGGGTTAAGGCCTAAACAAGAATAAATAGCCATTAGGAAGGCTAATCACAACCAAAGTAATCAACTTTAACAACTAATATAAATAAAAGCGTGAAACAAATATAAAAACTACACTAAAGAACAAACTAACTTGAACAAGAACACTATATAATTAAACTCAAGCATGTAAGCAAGTAATAAATCTAACTATAATTAACATCTACACTAATAAAAATTTAATCTTGAAACTAAATTGAACTATCAAAGTATTAAACTGGAAGTAAAGAAGAAGAGAGAAAGAGAAAACTTATGCTTGAATTGAAATTGAAAGCTTGAATCCAAAATCTTGTACAAAACTCTCCACTAATCTCCACCCTAATGGTGTTTTATTTTGGCTAAGTAAAAACCTAAGAGGTATCCCAAAAACCGAGCTCCTCTAAATTAGAGCTAAACTTATCCTTTTATAACCTATAAAAACCGAGAAAAATCAAAACTGGGAAGTTGCACGATCGTGCAAGTTCTACATGGAGTGCCCGTGCAAGTTTATGAAAGTTTCTTATTAGTTCGCACAATTGTGCAAGTTCTCGCACCGGTACCGTGTGACTTACGCACAGCTGTGCGAAGTTGCATTGTTGCTCGTGCACACCATTATCTTCCTTGTTTTACTTCCTTTTTGGCTCAAACTTTTTGCTATTATCTCGATTTGATTTATTACCTATAAAAGTAAGAAAAACAAGTTAAAATCCAAAAATTGTATTATTTTACATGTCAAAGACTAAGTAAATAAGGATATAAATGACGTAATATTTGGATCGAACATGCTCCATTACTAGTTCAAGTAGTGTATTTATAAAGATGTACGAAAACAAGCAAACAACATGTGAAACAAATTTAAAGCAACCACAACATAATAAGGAAAATGATAAAAGAAAGAAAAGCGAGAAATAAAAGATTACATCGGTCGAGGAGGAAATTAAAGCGATTACATCTCTTAAACCACAATACAGAAAGCAAATAAAATTGAAATAAATATAACCGTTTGAAGGCTGAAATATGGCCCTCGGGTTATCCCACCTTGCTGATCTGGATCTCCTTACCGGATCTCTCGATGCAATGGCAACAATCCAAAGAAAAGGGCTAGTTACGTGAATTATGTCTAGGATATGGCAATGATCAGTTGAATGAGTGCCCGAGAGATCAGAATAATCAAATATTCTTTAGCTATTTGCATGGATTCAACGGTGAAAGATGAATGTTTATAGAAAATTCGGTAGAGTAAAGGTTAGAGGAGAGCATTCAAGTTGGCTTTCAGCAGCGTGATGCTAAGGCAGGAAGTCATGTGAGAACCAAAGCTCTCTATTAATAGGAGAGGACCTAGGTCACAAATGACCTAAGTTTTTCTGTTATCAGCCGTCGAAACAATTGAAATAAAACTGGTTCATTCCTTAAGAGACAGAATCGGATCGGAATATGATAAAACCGGATAGAACTGGTTAAAAGAGAGGAGGCGGGCGCTGGCCAACCGGACCCTCCTAGCCTTTCATGCCCTAGTTGTGTCTCAAAGGACTCTCCAAGCTCAAAATGCAGCGTTCCACCATGTTTCTAGAAGGCGGGCGCCGACCACGATGTCGTTTAGAGGGGAAAGCTTCTAGCTTCGTGTGGATTGTCTTGTAAAGCTTAAAATGCAACACTTTGATGCTCCCGATCATGAAATGCAACACTTTAAAGTCGTCTTTAAGTCTTCAACTCCTTGTTTGACTTGGACAAAAGTAGAATGCGGTATTCTGTACTTAGAATTTCCCAGCGTACACCATGGGACTCCCCAATCTCTAAAGGCACGACCCGACTCTTGAATGGTCCAAAAGAAAAGAGGATTTATGGATTGACCCAAGGCAAAAAGCAATTTAAGTGGTGTTGGGGATTCTTTGTGGTTTCTTGGCTTATGTTGCACCGATCGATCACGATCCGATATCCAAATCCACAAACAGGACTAGGGATTATCATCATCGGGCTAACAAAACGAAACACGAAATAACGAGAAAAAGGACAACACTTTTTAGGTGTTTACAGTTAGCCCCCACTTTGACTGAGTCTAGAAAGATGAAGGGTCAAGGTAGGCACTAAAGGGTAATTACCTTGATTTCTATAGGACATTGTGTGATGCTTGGAATTGGTTGTTGTCAAACCTGAACTCCAAAGTGAGACCTGAACTTGATCGCGATGTATGCATTCCAAAGTTCGGTAAAAACATCCTAAGCTTGGCTTGATCGGAGCCCGAAGCTTGGCATGTTTTGATGCTTGAAACTTCGATCGTAATTTGATTTGAAGTTTGGCGAAATAATCTGTCGTGCTAGCATACTTGTTAGTACATAATTGGATTGACAAAATATTTGTGTTTTTACCTAAATAATTCAATTGAAACAGACTGATTAAACTATTCCGGAAAAGATGATTGGTGGGCCGGAAGCTCCCACTTGCATGCATAAGAGACGACAATCACGTGCTCCAAGAGGACAAAGCTGCTCGGACTAGTGAAGTGGGCTAGGCTGCAAAAGATGTCAACGATTGGACACCACGACGCCGCATAACCGAGCACTGGCCGATCTTTGGCGGTGTGGCCCCCAGCGTGCCTAGTCGGATTCCTTTGGTTCGCCACTAATTGTTTGACCCTTGTTTTATCCAGTTTACCTATAAAAGGGTGCATGGTATGTTTTATTTTGCACACCAACTTGTCATCTTAACCTTGTTATCTTCTTGTATTTCCTTACTTTGCTCTTTCTTCAAAGCTAGTTGGTTCTCAAGAATTTCTTGCCTTCAAAATGCCTAGAAGAAAAGCTCATCCTGTAGGAAGAACTAGAGCCGAGAGTGTTACTCAAAACTCTTTCCTGGAGCACGAATATCATCCGCAAAATAAGTGGAACCCAAGTGATCTTCTAGTTGAAGCTGAAAGTCATGTTTCTTCACTTGCCATCTCCTCTTCGGTAAGCTAATTGGCTTAAACCTCTTCATTTGCTCATTTAGTGTAACTTTTTAACCAAAATCTTGTTGGATTTTGTCTTGCGAAAGGCTCAATTCGAATCGAGTCAAGCCATCCCCATGTCCGTGGAGACATGCGATAGGATGCACTTTCCTCTTGAGAATGTCATGTACAATGTTGGGTTTGGACCTCTCTACGTCACTTTACGCCATCTCATTGATAGGAGGGAGAGAGATCCTATTAGAGCCATCATTGAGCGGTTTTGGAACACCACCAACACATTCCATCTTCCTTTTGGTGAGATGATAATAACGCCCTTTTACTTTGCTATTTTATTCGGTCTAGGCCTTTCGGAGGAACCTTTACCTTATGACCGAAATTTGTACAAAAACCGTGACTACCTCTGTCTCCTCTTCGGTCCTGTAGTAGAGAGATTTCCACACAATAACCACTTCAAATATACCATTCTTTTTAGGCTTTTGATGATGATGTTTTCTGGCCTCAACATTCTCTTCACCAACAAGTGAGGGTCGTGCTTGTCTTCAAATATACTCCCAGTTAAGTTTAGATAAATGTAAACCTTAACCAAAAGGGACCAGACAAGTATTTTAAAGGGCAAAGTGGTAAATGTCCATTTCTTTATAGGATACAATCTTAAGGTGATATCAAGAGTTCCAACGCTCTACTTTGGGAGACAATTAGAGGCACTTCGTATAAGGAGTATATTCCGAGAAAGCTTTTGTATGCAAGTATGCACTTGAGTAACGAGGAGTAGATGGCAATGTGACGTTTATGGTAACCACACCTAAGGTTAAAGAAAAAGATCAATACCCAATATCGGTGGTTACCCGACTCACTGGACTAACCAATAGAATAGGCGATGAAGAAACATTCTTCCACTAAAGCATCATCTTATTTACAAGTTTCGAGGACGAAACTTATTTTAAGGGGAAGGATTGTAACACCCCGTCCCTAAATATAAGGTATTAACATAATCCATCAATAATAAAGAGCAAGTACATTTCAATTTCAAAATATTTTCATATCATGTTATACATCTATATGTGTATCAAATTTATTTTTGCAGGACCCAAACGTAAAGGGCGACGATAGATGACCAATATTTATAATATAATTCAAAAAGTATCAACTTCCAAATGTTATTTATGCTTATAATCCATACCCAATTCCTCCAAGTATAAATATTTAATATAAATCCAATTTTTATAAATATTTTTATATATAGCTATTCATACACATATATGTGTATATAAATGTATTCACACAAATTGAACACCTTTTTTTTTAGTACATAAGCCTCTAACGTTGCTACTAATAAGCTTAACCAAATTTTAACCAAATTTATTTAATAAAACCAAAAGCAATGATAAAATTTATATTAAACAAAGAAAATATATAATAATTATGAGAAAAATAATAAAAATAATAATAATGATATTAGAAAGTAGGTAGCTGAGAAAGATTAGTGTTAATAATTAATAAAAATAATAAAGATGAAATACGATGATTTTTTGGGGTCAAATAGAGCTTGGACACCACTAATCACACCAAGCCTTGCTTAACAATTGACAAGTCATAGGTTAGCATGCATAATTACCATCTGTCATCCACAAAAATCAGCCCATGCCAGCTTGATCATGCGGATAATCATCGAATTCGAGTATAAATAGGATCGATTAGCAGCGAAAATTGGCCTAAAACACTAATCTCAGCATTTTCTCTCTCCTCTCTGTAGCTGACCACCAGCCCCACTTTGGCCCCTTCCACAGACCATCACCGACCACCTCCTTCGACCCCAACTGATTATAACCCTTCTCCATACTGCACTAAACGAAACTCACCTTTCCAAGCACCGTTCCGACCACCCTGTTGCCGGAAAATTGCTCCCGAAACCCCTCCGTCGATCACCTTCTCACCACCACCTTCTACTCTTCTATAATCTCCCTCTCACTTCCGACCATCACCAAAGCCTCCGGCCAGCGGCTCTCCGGTGGCCCAACCCTTTAGGGCCGCCGAACGCCCATCACCGGCCGACCGCCGGCCACCGAGCCACCCAAAAACAACTACCCTCCAAACCCTCTCGCACTACCACCGAGCCACCCAAAATCTCCTCTTTCCACACCACCCATGGCCGCCACCACCCGACCACCGACCGGAAAACTAACCGCCGCCACCTGCGGACACCGCCGGCAGCCACCCAGAACCACCACTGCAGCCCCCATGCACACACACACTCTCTCTCTCTCTCCCTTATATATGCCCTAAAACCAACTTCCTCAAAAGCCCCTCATCACCACCACTCGCACTGCTACTCGACCGCCACCGCCAAGGACCACCACCAATCGCCGGCACCACCTCCGCCACCGGAACACCTCCTGCCGCCGCGGATTCCACCTGCAACCACCACCTTTGCTCTATTCTTCTTCCTTAGGTAAAAACCCTAACTCTAAAGATTTTCTTAACCTAATTTAGCTTTTAAACTAATTAAAATTAGATAAAATATGAGGTACACAGAAAATTATGATCAGATTAGTAAAGATGAAAATTTAATTAAGGCATGCATGTTCTAATCCTTGTAATTAAGTAAATAAAATTGATAATTGGTTCATTAATAATTCATTTTAATAATCAAATTATGCATGCATGTTAAGTAAAAGTTAGTAATACACTAATACATGTATAATTGTAAAGTAAACCTTGCATGGATGAGTAAGTAAAAATAAATTAGCATATTAATAATAGATTCATAATTAAATTCTTGCATGCATGTTAAATAAGTAGCATGTTAATTACATGAATATTGTTAAACTAAAACTTATTTAGTTATTATGTGCATGTTTAAATGATTAACCAAAACATTAACCTAGCTATAACTTAAAGTAATTAGTTAATTCCTAAAGCATGTTTAAGTAGTAAATAAACTAGTAATAAATACATGATTGCATGTGTAAATGACCTAAAATCTTAATGCATGCTTAGTAAAATTCATGCATAAACTATAATCGCTTAATGAATAAATGTATAGTTATTAACTTGTAATTAGCTAGGCTAAAGTGCATGCTTAATTTCTATAAAATAATTCATGTTAAAAATTATTTACATTCATAAGTAAAATAACTTAGATAAAATTTTAATAACATAAGACATGATCCAAATACTTATAAATCATATCAATTACCATGGAATAAGGTAATTATTACCAAAACCAAATGAATGTAAATCCTTATTAATGAATTATGTCTTAAAAATCTATGTTAAGGGCCATCAAATCAAGTCCGTTCGGGTCCTGTGCAAATATCAGCAACAAATACACCATCGGCATCTTCGAGTACGTTCATGGATTATGCCTTTCAAGTTTTCATTCAAAAATCAAGGTCGGATATGGCCGCCATTAACAACCAACAAAGAATAATTTGCAACAGTATTTGCCATGTTAAAGTGGACCCGCCCATTGATACTTTACCATTGTTCAAAGTCGGCACACCGTAATCGCGCCGCACCAACCTGGACTTCCCGATCGGTCCGGGTGTGTACACATTTAGGGAAACCCGATGATTGCAAGGGTAACCACACGAGATAATCAATTAGCAATTGTTTTAAGTTATTCACTCTCCCTCATTTATAAAATGAATTGAAATGCACGTGCTCAACCCAAATATTTCTAACTTATATTTTACTTGCATAATAATGAGCGTATTGAGTTTCGACTCACATTGCGAAAATATTTCTTGTTTTGTTTTAGGTAATTTTCAGAAATCCCAGGATGTAAATACTCGGACGTAGCGGCTCGCGAGAAAACTCGTCGGTTGGATTAGTAGTTATAAAAGTCATCCGTCGATCAAGGGTCGTGTTACCATTTGTAAATATTTATAAGTTTCGGTTGTATCTTTTATTAATTGCCCATCGCTAAGTTATATTTATGTATATTATTAATAACATCGGACCAAGCCTTGCCCTGTCTCCGGATATGGGCGGCGGTGACGACTTCCCGACCTTCCTTTCCGCTGCGCTAATCATCGGCTAGCGGCTTGTTTAGTCTAACACCGGTGATTACGGGTTGGGGGCTTTACATCTCTCATCGGTATGAGATTCAAGTTGTTCTTTGAACTAGAATTAGTCGAATTGGACTTTTCTTCCAAAGTGAAAATATATTGTGCTAGATCAACTTTTGAAAAGTTGAAAAAGTATTCAACTACCTCATTAATATCTGTGTCCTCGTTGTCGACTCGGATTTAGCTTCGAGTCCGTAAGTGCCATGAGACACTTTGAGTCATCTTCTTCAAATAAGTCATCATTACTCCATGTAGCCATCATGGCCTTTTTCCTTCTGTCCCTCTTTCTCTTGGGACAGTCTCTAACTATGTTCTCCTTGCTTGCCACATTCATAGCAACTAGAGTTCTTAAATAGAGATAACTTTGAAGGAGAAGAATATTGACCTTTTCTATCCTTCCTTATCTTTCTTGTAGAACTCATCCTTTGGCCTCTTTTCCCACTTCTTGTATTTGATCATTCTCTTGAAGTTGTGGGCTATGAGTGTCATAGGATCCTCTTCGATTATGAGGAGCTCGGACTTTCACGTGCGCTTTTTGAGGCCTTCAGCGCAATATTCTTTTTGGTGCTGACCTCGACATCCTCTTCCTCCGGATCAATCTTCGGTAGACTTCTCAAAATCTTTCTCGACATTTCTTCATGAGAGATCTTTCTACCCAAAGATTTGAGATTATTAGTAATCTCTATAAATCGAACATACATCCGAGTGATGTTTTCTTGTGGCTCTATCTTGAGCAGCTCATATTTATGAAGATACTAACTTATCTTCGCCGGCTTCGCTTGGCTTGTTCCTTCATAGGTATTAACAAGAGTGTCCCACACTTCTTTAGGCTGTGTCATAGGCTAAGACCCTGTTGTATTCTTCTAAGCTAATGGCATACATCAATGTGTTCAAAGCTTTCAAATTCTTTACGAATTTCTCGGTCTCCTCAATGGTGAACTCTAATTTGGGTTTAGGTATAAGAGTTGCATTCTCTGTCTTCATTGGGATATAGTTGCCGGCATGGATGATGATCCAAACATCTTCATCGTTGTCCATCAAGAAACATTCCATCATTTTCTTCTAATGGATAAAGTTTGATGCTTTGAACTTCGGTGTTCTAGTGAATAATCTTCCTTCATTGAACTCTCCATTGTTACGAGCCATCTGATCTTTATACCTTTGGATGGTTAGATCCTCTTGAGGGCTAGGCTCTAATACCAATTGAAGGTTTTCTCTCGAAGAGTTTAAGTTACTCTATAGAGGCGGGGGTGAATAGGGCGATGAAGAAAACTAAATAATTTTGGCAACAATACAGACTCAACACCCGATTCCGAGTCTAGATTGGACTCGGAAAAGTAATAGCACATATATACGTGGAAACCCTGCTGGGGTAGAAATCCACGGATAATGCTAATCCAAGCACTAAGTGAAATCCACTATTTTGAATCCACAAAATACAGAGGACTGATTCAATCGGAATTGGTCCCTTAAACAATTCCTTAAAATATTTTCATAGACTCAAATGTTCGCTTATCTAATCTAGTACTTCTGATCGAGGTAACCTTTACAATCGGGGACAAGCGAGCTAAGTTAACCCATACAGCTCGAGTCAAGGGACTGTACTTAGAAAGTAAGAAAAGAATGTAACCGATTATAAGACTTTCTTTACAACTAAAAAATATTAAATAAAGACTTGGAATTGTAAATAGAAGATTGACTAAGAATGAGAACGACAATTAGTTCAACAATAAATACGGTTCCAGCAATCTGTTTAACAATCTTCTAGTCTTGTGGAGTGGCTTCTATTTATAGCCAACCAGGCAGAGTGACTTGTTGAGTCTTGGTTCCGGACGAAGTCTTCACTAACTATTATAACGGCTATTCTAAGTCGCTTAGAAAAGATCTGTTGGGATGTGAACGTTATACAATGGCTCTTGGCTCCAAAAGATGGTCCAATCACTTGGTGGTGACTGAAAGCCGAGGTGGAAACAACCATTAGTCCTAGAGCTGGACTTTTTCAGTTTTGGAAACAAACAACCTTGACACGGTGTCCGAGCCATGTCCAAAAGTAGCTAAAACTTGTCCGGTGGTGTTTAACGGCTAGAAGCCGGTTGCTTTTGTATTTCAAAAATAAGTTAGCCTTATTTGAATAACCTAAAACAAGCAAACCATATTGGTTGTCAAAGTACAACAAAACTTTGGTCCAAGATTAGGCGAGATATAATAATTAAATCCGAGTAATTAAATGCTTAATTATCTTTGGCTTAAAGGAATGGAATTTTACGAGTCTATTATTCAATATACTCAAATTCCATCTTGACTCAATCCTAAGCCGATAAAGTAGAGAGAGTAAAAATATCGAGTATAACAACTTGATCCGGTCAAATAATTCTCAAGGAAATAAACTGACTTAGAATAAAGAATTAACGTTGTAATTCTGTTTGCGTTGAAGTACACAATAAATTCTCAAAATAAGAGTGTTAGAGAAATTATTTGAGCATGCGATAGTTCCGAGTGACGTCCGAGTGAGTCAAAAACACCGAGTGTAGGAGATATGCAATAAGGCGCTTTTTGAGACAGGTTATAAACGAATGAAAATTTAGATAAGAGTTTCTATGGTGCTCGGAATGACTTGGAATCAAAACTTAAGAGAGATAGGATTTATACTTGAGTCTTCGTGTAATACTCGGAATGACTTAGAGTCAAAACCCGAGTCTTAAAGGTGTGGTTTATGAGGGTGTGGATGACAAATGTCCTAGATTAGATATGAAAACGCGGCACCGGTCAAAGTGATGTCGTACGGTCCCCGAGTGAAAAAGTGAAACTCTATGTTTTGCCCAAAATGGAAGTTACCGAGCACCAGGTCATGGCAGCTTTTCAAAAATGAAAAGTTTCCATTTTTGGAGGATTCTATTTTTAGCATGTTTATATTTTTGGCGGGTTTTATTT
Source organism: Talinum fruticosum (assembly GCA_021018815.1). Lineage (NCBI taxonomy): Eukaryota > Viridiplantae > Streptophyta > Magnoliopsida > Caryophyllales > Talinaceae > Talinum > Talinum fruticosum. The sequence goes on along the minus strand of JAITYX010000001.1, from coordinate 12,468,769 downwards.
TTGGTGCGGTTTGAGTTTCCTGGTTTGAAGCCCAACCCCAGCTTAGTCTAACAAAAAGAAAATGGGTTTGTAGGTCGGCCTAAAGCAAAGAAAGCTACTTTTATGCTTGCTAAGGGGTTTTTATGCTTTATTGGCTTCCGTCATGCCAATCGGACTCCAACCGGATCCGAATTCACAAACAAAGCTGGGATTTCATCACCGGGCTAAGAAATAAAATAAATAAAAAGGAATGACACTTTTTATGTGTCCACGAGTTAGCCCTTACTTTGACCGAGTCCGAAAGACGAAGGTCAAAGTAGACACTAAAGGGTACGTACCTATTGCTTAGGATGCCGATTTGATTCAATGCGTCCGGAATTAGTTATCTTTTGAATTTAACTATAATAGGAGAGCTTGGACTTGACTAATGGAGTATGAAGTCCGAGTGGCTGATTCCTAAACTTAGCTAATTAAAGACTTGAAGCTCGACTTGGTGTGCCTAAACTTGACCACGTTCTTAGATTGCGGTTTGGCGGAGAGCTTGAACTTGATTCGTGTAGCAAAGTCTAAAGTCCAGCAAGGGGTGCCTCGAACTCGACCACTTCTTGGATCCGAAGTTCAACAGGGTATCCTGAGCTTGGCTTCATCAATGTCCTGAAGCTCGGATAAGGGCTTTACCGTTCTTAGTCCGAAGCTTGGCTAAAACCATGCGCTTTAACGATATTGTTAGCTGATAATCAAATGTAAATAGTTTCCAATGTTACTCGAAAAGGATCTGTAGTCGGATCACATTTTAAATGTGCTTCTTTAACTTGGCCATGGGAGGTCCGAAGTCCTGGCATGGTGTCCGAACCTTGATCGTTATTAGGGCTGAAGCTTGACGAAGGGATGTCCGAACCTTGACCACTATTGGGCATAAAGCTCGACGGGGTTGTCTTAACCTTGACCATTGTTGGGTCCGAAGCTCAACAGGGATGTCCGAGCCTTGACCATTGTTGGGCCCGAGACTTAACTAGGTTGTCTCAACCTTGACCACTATTTGATGTGCACTCAACTTCTATGCACTTTCCTTATAATAGGGACGAGATGAACTCGACGTACTTGAGAATTTGAAGTTCCATGAGGGTATGTAGCTCATTCGAACTTTGAGCTTTTAATTTGTATGTTATTAGCTCCTTCATTTGTATGGCAAATGATTCGTGTCTCCTTTTGAGTATTCTTGGAGTTTGTTATGAATGTATGACCCTTTCGATCATAAGCTCCCACGTTCTTCTTGGGTGCTCGTGTATAGCTCTTCTTGAATGTCGGAGAGGGACTAGTTTGATTGAATTTCCTTGAAGATGGGAGTGTTGGCGACTTTCTTGACTTGATAGATAATGTTGCTTGATTGAATAATTCCTTATAGGGTGCTTTGTTATTAATTTTTGTATTTTTAGGAATTTAACTCATGCAAAGGAGATGCATTCAATTCTCTATTTTAAGAACAAATGCATTCTTTTATTAATATGATGCTAAAAGTTCAAAAAGACAAAACAAAAATTACACTTAGCCCCCACTCCCCAAACTAGAGCCTAATGAAAAATGGGCTGCTTGAACTGTAATGTACTATTGCTAAATGGTGAATAGAGAACCATATACTTGACGGTAAGGTGTCGAATCAGCATGACATGCTTCTTAATTGATTTTTCTCACTTGGGTATGGAAAAAGGGCTTCGAATTTGGAAATGGAAAATAGGAACAAGATTAGGATTGGGGTTGGACCTCAAGGGCTGCCTACATATCCGCTATAGCTGAAATCATGCCTTCGTAGTTCAAAAACGAAATACTAATTTGGGTCGATTTTTTTTAAAATAGGAAAAGGGAATAGAGCTAGGATGGATCTAAAAATAAGGGAAATGCACACTTTATTAGCATCCTTAATGAGTGATGGGCTCATAGGATAATCTTTTAGTTGGTTGAAACTTTTGTGGATGCCTGCTCCTCTTCTCTAAACATGCCAGCATCTCCGAGTGTTTTGAAGTCTATGAAAGGAAAGAACTTCAAGTGTTACTGATAGGCGGGCTTCACATTTTTTATGATTAGTCAAACCCGATCCTTTTCAAAGGGTAGATCAGCCATGTTGGCAGCCTTTGCACTCCAGCGAGTAACGAAGTCGGTAAAGCTCGATCGTCTCCTTGCTTGATCAACTCTAGGTCTAGAAGAGTTATTGGTAGATCGAGTATTATAGGAGTATTAATGTAAGTACTCCCCACAAAGATTGTGCCGGTTTATGACCTTGTATGGGTTAACGAGCATTGTACCACTTCATGACGTCTTTGTCAAACGTCCATGGGAAGATGCCATGGTATTTGTCCTCTGGTACATTCTCTAAGGTCATTGCCCATATAAAGTTCCTCACGTGGTGGTGAGGGTTTTCGATCCGTGGAACTTGATGTCAAGCATAATAAGTTTTGGGGGTAATTTGCCTTTAGGGATTGAAGTGAATCCCTGGGCCGGATAGTAGCATTAAACATGGAAGACTCATGTAACAGTTTCTCTATTTAATCTATTTGTGGATCATATTGAGGCTTGGGATGAGGCCGAGGTTGAGGTTGGAGTTCTTCTTTTGATTTCTTCTCCAATTCTTTGACTATGAGGTCAAGGGTTTCTATCATTGACTTAATCTTCTTATCTTCGGCCTCAATCTTAGCTTCTATCTTTGCGAGTAAACTCCTTATACAAGGTCATCATAGGAGTTTGTTTTGGCTTGTTGGAAATTTTGGAGGAGGTTTGTGCTTTGACCTTAGGCGGCACACTCGGTGTTACTAGTAAAGATGTCGGACGTACTGGTGTCGTACGTGCTTGGTGTGGGACGTACTAGTGTGCTACGTGCTAATGTGGGACGTATCGGTGTTGGCCGTACAGGTGTTGAAGTAGAGTTCTTATTTCCTTACCTCTTCGAGTCGGGATTCCCGATTTGATTAGGGTTCCCTATCCCGTATCCCAAAAGTGTAGGTGCTCAAGATTGGCTTGTGGAAAATTTTAGGGAACATGAGGCTTAAGTGCTTAACCCGATGAACAACCGATCCTAAGAGAGAGAAAAAATGATATCCTTTTGTTTGGATGTACATAAAGAATGCAAATTGACCAAAGTCAAATGCAATGATGCAAATAGAATCCCTTACACTGGGATGAATTTGATTTGGCTAAATGGAAATAAAAGACTCTCCTAATTAGAGATGAATTTAATTTGGCTAATGCAAACAAAGACTCACCTAATTTGAGATGAATTTTATTTTTGGCTAAATGTAAAAATAAAATGAATGGACTCACCTTAATGAAGATGATTTTTAATTTTGGCTAATGCAAAATAAAATGAATGGACTCACCTTAGTGGAGATGATTTTTAATTTTGGTGAATGTAAAAATGGACTCACCTATTTGAGATGAAATTAAAATTTGGTTATTGTAAAAATAGAGTCACCAATTTGAGATGAATTAAAAATTTGGCTAATGCAAAATGCACTCACCTATTTGAGATGAATTTAAAATTTGGCTAATGCAAAAATGGACTCACATATTTGAGATGAATTTAAAATTTGACTAACGCAAAAATGGACTTACCTATTTGAGATGAATTTAAAATTTGGCTAATATAAAAGGGACTCTCTTAATTTGAGATGAATTTAAAATTTGGCTAATATAAAATGGACTACCTATTTGAGATGAATTTAAAATTTGCCAAATGTAAAATGGACTCACCTATTTGAGATGAATTTGAAATTAGGCTAAATGCAAGAATGGACTCACCTAATTTGAGATGAAATTTATTTTTGGTTAAATGCAAAAATGGACTCACGTAATTTGAGATGAAATTTATTTTTGACGAAATGCACACATTGGACTGACTCAAGAAGGTTCATTATTTTATCTTATTTTGCATCCATGCAAGGATTATTTAGTGGACTTGGCTAAACTTCTAAGGACTCGAGAAAAAGAAGGTTAAATACTAAAAACAACCACATTCATTCAAGCATGCAAATGAAGAGAAGGGGACCGCCTAAACAACCAAGGGTCTATGGTCAAAAGAGGGATAAATTTAGGCAGAATACATGGTGTCTCATAGTATGAGAATTTAGTTCTCCGTGGGGTGCACGACCAGGAAAAGCATGAATTCTTGGTGCCTCGTGGTAAACTAAAAGAGTGTGCCATTATGGGGAAGAGGTACCACCTCCACGACAATCAAGCCTAGTTGAGCCTGTGTAGGTTAGTCCTTTGAAACTCATCAAGAAGATGTTCTTAAGGGTAAAGCCTAATGGTCAAAATTAAAATCAACTATGTCCAAGGCTGCTTCAATGTAACATGCCTAATGCAAAACACATTAAGAAAATAGACAACTCAAATTTTCAAGTTTCACCCTCTTATAAGTGGCACATCCCTAGTGGAGTCGCCACTTGTAAGAACCATGGCGCACACACCGGGACCGAGCTTCCCTACGAATGTCGACTCTCTTTGGTTTTTGAAGATTCTTTTTGAAAGTAAAGGTTTTTGAAAATGGATATCAAAACCCTCGAGATATTATTTCATAATTTAGGAAAATAGAAAAAGCACAATCTATATTACGCCATAAGGATTTTGGGCTAAGAAAATGGATAACGAGTGGCTTGGATCATTGGCCATTTGCCACTGCTGGCGAGAACTAGTGTTGACCGGTGCTCGATGCCGATCATAAGCCGAGAATGAAAAATCGAGTCTCGGTCCGTGGCCTTGGTTGTCGAGAAAACAAACAAATTTTTTCTATTTTAAGTTAGAAATGTCAAGATGCGATTAAAGAGAAATAAAATAGGAAAAGGGGAGTCATCGGTTAGTTTTAGGAATAAGAACTAAAAGAAATGTAGGGATAAGCCTTTCAATCTTAGTATCGCAAAACTAAGCTTGAAAAAGGTTTAAAAGTGACTCCATCGATTTAGAACCGAGAATCCGGGGTTCGGGGTGAAGGTGAAAAATGTAGGGATAAGCCTTTCCATTCCGTCCGTCAATAGACGACCTCTACTAATTTAAATAGCGAGTTGAAAAAATATGTTAAAAACAGGCAAGCATACAACCCGCTAGATGCGAAAAAATTAAATCAACCAAACACGCTATGAAAACGATAAAAGCAAATAGGAAAGCAGTAAAGAAAAGCGATACGGAAAAGCAAACGGAAGCGAAAGCAATAAAAGTACAACAGGCGGGGTGGAATTGACAGCGATTGCATTTTCCAATCCACAATATGGAAAGCAATTGAAATCATGAATTTAAATAAACCGTAAGAAAGCTTGAAAACGGATCCGGTGCCCTCGCATTGTCCCACTGTTGACTTTGGATAACGAACTGGATCTAGAAGCATGATGGTGAAGGAACGAGATTGTACTAGGCTACTTTGTGAAATTTATGGAGGCGAGTAGTGTAGGAAAATGATGAAAGGTGCTTGGTAGAGTAATGGTTAACTGAAAAAAGCCAAGAGATTAGAATATCGATTAACATTCGGTAACTCTTAACCTAAATTCAGCGAGTGTCTAGGATTCGACAACATAAGGCATAGGAATGCCCATTGGTAAAAATTAGGTGTTAGGCCCTCTATTTATAAAAGAAAATTAGGTCACAAACATGACTCGAGAAAGAGCTAACAACCATCCATCGTAGCTAAACTTGGCCGGTCTACGGCGGGGATTAGGGAAAAAACTAGACAAAATCCTACTACGAAAAACCCTTCGAGAGGGCCAAGATGGGTGGCGTCGATCTCCAACGACATCGTATGGGCAATTCTGGGTTTCCATGCTTCGGTTTTACGCTGGGACCAAACGCAGCGTTTTGGCAAGAAAATGCTGAAAACGTGGCACCGGTCAAAACGTTGTCCTACGGTCGCTTCAAGTTCCGTGCCTCGGTTGGTCACTAAGTGAAAAAGTTAAACGCTACGTTTTTGCCCAATATGGAGGTGATCGGTGCCAGTCATGACAACTCTTTAAAAATGGAAAGTTTATATTTTTGGCAAGTTTATATTTTTGGTAGGTTTATATTTTTGGTAGGTTTTATTTTTGGTACGAGTTTGGGTTTCTTGGTTGGGAGCCCGACTCGGGCTTGGTCTCATAGAAAGAAAATGGTTTATGGGATGACCTATAGCAAACAAAAAAGCTATTTTTGTGGTGCTAAGGGGTTCTTTTGGGTTTATTGACTTCGTCATGCTAATCGGACTCCGACTGTGATCCGAGTTCACAAACGAAGTGGGATTTCATCACCGGGCTAACAAATAAAATAAATAGAAACGGGATGACACTTTTTAGGTGTCTACGAGTCTCTAACTGAATTTTTTTAAAAAAGTTGTTATTGTTTGTTTGCCAACCAAAAATAATTTTTCATCCCTATTGAAGTTATACACAAACTACAACAATGATATTTCAATAACAACCACATCCAATGCCATATTGTAATTAATTAAAAACCCCAAATGTTACTAACAAAGTAGTCAACATCCAAAAAGCATATTTGAAAGTTTAAACTTCTTCATAACTATCTTAATTTCCAACAACCATAGATATATTCCAACTTTTAACGTCTTCCCAAGTCCAACCAAGCTAATTACCAACAACTAAAGTTCCTAACTAAACATATAAGAACTTTATAAATTAAGTAAAACCAAAAATTCATACCAAATGTAACTAAGGGGATCAAGAATTGTTGTCACATAAGCGGGGCCAGCCAAGGAGTTTGGAGAAGCTATCAAAGCTGGGAAATGAGGTTTAGAATTATTCTCTCACACTCACTAGCTCCTCCTTTGTTCGTTGGAGACAAGACTAAGCTATTTGAAGCTCATTTTGAGTGATTTGTAGGTATTCATGATGTTGGTTGACCAACGATGAAGTAGCTGCTGAGGTATCTCGTATCGGTATCGTCATGCACAATTGTTGTGCTTTTCAAATTTTCATTATGTTTCCTACAATTAAGGCAACCCACATGAAAAGAAAACAAAATACTATTATATTCAACAAATATTATAATAGTGGCAATATTATGTATTATACATTTGAAAGTATATTTTCATGTAAGTTACATAAACACTTTTAACATGAGCATCACACCAAATTCTTCGGCCATTTTGAACTTCCTTCAAATGGGTTTCAACAAATAACTCTGTCGGCTATGGATTCCTTTAATATTTTATTGCCTAATATTTTATATAAATGATAACATTTAGGTATTAAACTAAAATAAAATAAGAATGAAAGGATAAGATAAAATACATTTCTCCTCACCGATTTCTTAGCCCACATGGTAGCCAAAATGAACCCTTGGTTGTGCCCAATTTTAGCTTTTGGCCGGTTGTTTTGTTGTTCTTGTTTTGTTCGGATCGCTTTTTGAATTCAAGATCATTCTCCTTTTGTTGTCCAATGCACTTGATAAGCAAGACACTAGAAGCAAGATTTTGAGGCTTCAACACTCCTGGCTGTTGCATGGAACATGAGCCTCTTAATGATTCTAATGGATATTATGGTGGTTGCATCTCATTAGAATCAAATTGAAATAAACCTCTATCAAATGTACTCATGTTATGAGTTTAAGCCTGCATAACACTTTCCAGAGTATCGGATACTTATCTTAATAATATATGTATACATTATAATTTTTGTTAAACCACATAACCTCCAATAAATATGTGTAAGACCCAACTTCCACTAGTGGAGTATTACATCGCTAGGTTCCTTGAAAGAAACCCTTAAGGGTAATTAAGGTGTTGGGTTCTGTTTTTTAGCTTCAACTTAAAGGTAATAAAGGTGTTTTCTTATATCTTAAAAAATTTTCGAAAAAATCTCGACATAGTTCCATTTGTACTTTGGCTATTTCCTCTAGGCTTAAAGCCTTACACGTATGTAAGAAATGACAATAAAAATAGTCGACGAGCCACATGCTCGGAGATCAACAACTCGGTGACCACACACCGAATTCCAACCAATATGCATTTATAACTTAAAAACGAACTAATTGGCCTATAAGACAACTTACACAAGTATATGAACTTATTTACAAAGTTACGACGAATAGAACATATGAAAAAATCACATTCACCAAGTTTGGGCCACTCAAAGCTAGTATCAACAGAGGGGTTTCCGAGTATGCTAAATGTACAAAGCAATTCACCTTAAAGAGTACCTGGAACAAGAGAGTACATATGTAGGGGTGAGCTCCAAACCCTTCGAGTGAATAGTCTTATTCTCTTAAAACAAAAAACCATTTTCATATAATAATACATGTACTAGCATTCATTATTTAATATCATTGTACTATATCACTTTGATTTTCATAACATCTATTTAACACGTAGAAAACCGAAACATTGACCCATATTTACTTCTACCAAGTACTCATACCAAAACAAAGGTAAAACACAACATTTAAACTCATACATGTTTACGTAGTTTCAAACCGAAATCATTTCTCAACAACGTTTTCTCAAAAAGGTTCACGTATTCATCAACCAATCATTCGAGAAATCGAGCATCTTTTTATGGCTTTAGACTTGAATTAGCACCACATAGTTTCGAGTTATATGCAACCCTATGACTCAAGCTCCGGGACCTAGTTCTAGTTAAACTATTGGAAGGCTCCGCTTTCCTCATCAAGAAAGAATCAATAACCTAAATACGCAAAGGTTGGTCGGCAGCTGATATGGAAGGACCCCGCTTTCCTCAATAGGAAAGAGTCCACAACTACAGTTGGTAGGCATCCTTAATACACAAGGACCCTGTGGTTTGAGACGCAAGACCGAGCCTTTCCACTATGCTAAACAATCCTTAGCCCAAAATTAATTCAAAACAATGTAAACATATTCACTCAAACAAGCTTGTTTTAAATAGCAATCTCAAAACAAGTAGGCATAGTGCAGTTTACCACCCTTCCAAACTCAATTTTACTTCTTTGCAACACATTTTCACATTTAAAAAACAAATATCAAAAAATCATATTCAAGGATCATTATGCGTAAACCACTCGAACTTTTTTCAAACTAACCATATCAATTCTTATTTTTAAATCGAGTTTGACTATAAATCATTCGGACCCACAATCAAGTTTAATTATTCACATTAGCACATTCTTTTACATACGCATAGCCAAACACTTGGATTAGAATTAATATCACATCAATACCTAGCATTACGCGAACCTTTAGCTTCTTTTTCTTTTATTTTTTATATTTAAGTCCCTTTGGTAATAATTCACCCTTAAATCAAGCATTTACATGTATATATGCATACTAACTTCTCACTTATGCAAAATCCTCATAATCCAACATACATAGGTAAAATCCACATTATTCAACTTGTTTCAAATTTGATTCGATTTAGGTTTAGTTTATTTCTAGGGGTCCACCTCAAACTCAAGTTTCATTCATAGCTTTTATTTGGTTCAATCATTAAGTGATTCCGGATGCAACCCAAACTACAAAAATACCAACAACAGAATATTAAATCAAATGCTAAACACAAGCCAATCACCACAATAATAACCTGCAATTTAAGAATTTATTTTGAACCGCTATAGTCTAAATTCACACTTCTACACTTCAAACCTTAATTTCTCATTAAACTCAATTCAATCTCAAATATAACAGATTCAGAGTAACGACGAGTTCACTAACCATGAGCCATAATAACCACAAACATAAATAGTTACGACTCTTATATTCCATAAAATTGTCAATTCATTCATTCAATTTTCACACAAGCCACAATAACCACAAACGAGTCACACATAGTTAAAATTTTAACTCAAGGAGTCACAACTCATGACAAATTGTTGTATTTGATTCAAATTCTCAAGTTACATCTCCCTAACTTGCTGATTCACTAATTTAGTTTCCCATAAGCCATAATAATCACATATAGCTATCGATCCCACATTCAATTTAATTTCCTCAATTCCATCTACCTACGTAATCAATTCACTAATTCCATTTCCGAATTCAAAGTTACTCCCAAGTATAACTTATTTCACAACTCTCGCGCCTTCTCTACTTACGTATGTGCTTTTCGTTCTCGCTAGTTGACCCCATCAGTTGCTCACTATTCTTCTTCTTCCCCTCGTTAATTCTAGTTCTCGGCCTTGGTCTCGACTTTGCTCGAGTCTCCATACGTCCGTATGTTCTCTCGCCTCTCAACTCTCGAACTCCTTCCCTCTCTCACTTTCTCCGATTTATACCTCTGCCTTTCTACTCTTGATCTCTTGCTCTTTTTTCATTCTCGGTCTGTCTTAGCCTCTCGCTCTCTCCCTCTTCAATCTCTCAATTTCACTCTCTTTTTGGTTCGCTTTATCCGTTTCTCGTTTGTTTCCTCTTTTTTCTTCTCTTTGCTCTGCTTCTAGTCCTTGTTCTCGCTCTCTCTCTCTCGTTTTGTTCTTCTTTCACTCCTCTTTTCTCTATTGTTCCTCTTGTTCCCTCTCTCGTTCTTAATCTCAGTCTCAAGCTCTCTCTCTCTCTCTCTAGTCCTCTCACTCTCCCGTGACTTCACCAAGTAAAGCGAATAAGTATATTGAACTAATTAAAGCACCTAACTATGTACTTCAAAAATTAGAAAAAAAAAGAAAAATAAAGCCTTTTTATATACAAATATTAGATATTTTTTAGCTTTAGTTTCTCTCTTTTCTCATTCATTTGCACGGTATCTCTCTACTCTTTCTCGGTTAAATTAGGGTTGGCAAGATCGTAGACGATGCTGGTGGTGATGTTGATGGTAAGAAGTTAGAGCTTCAATTATGCTAGAGTTAATCTCATATTCACTCTATTTTTATCACTATGGTTTGTATTTATGAATTTCTCAAGTTCTTTTGATTTGTGACGAATTGTCCGATTTCTTGATGAATATGTGAACGACAATGGTGGTGATGTGGATAATAAGAAGTTATCGTTTCAATGCCGAGTTAATCTCAAATTTATCCTGTTTCTATTACCATGGTTTGTGTTTTTGAATTTCATAAGTTCTTTTGCTTTGTGATGAATGTGTATTATTTATTGATGAATATGTGGATGGTGATGGTGCTGATGTTGGTGATAAGAAGTTAGGGCTTCAAGGCTAGAGTTAATCTCAATATGTTTTTATCGATATGGTTTGTGTTTTATGAATTTCTCAAATTCTTTTGATCCGTGATGAATTTGTCTTATTTGTTGATGAATCTGTGAACGGTGATGGTGGTGATGTTGATGATATGAAGTTAGGGCTTCAATGCCGAGTCAATCTCAGATTTACCCCATTTCTATCGCTATGGTTTGTGTTTTTTAATTTCTTAAGTTCTTTTACTTTGTGATGAATTTATCACATTTCTTGATGAATTTGTGGACGGTGATGGTGGTGATATTGATGATAATATGTTAGGGCTTCAATGCTGGAGTCAATATCAGATTTAATGGTTTGTGTTTTTTTAATTTCTCAAATTATTTAGCGCTGTGATGAATTTGTCCGATTTCTGATGAATCTGTGTTTTTAAAGGTCCGATATGTACGCATCAATGAATACGACATTTTTTTATGAATTTATTTTTTATATTGATGAACATGATATTTTTTCGATGAATTTGTCTTCTATATTTTTTGAATATGTGTTTTTGATAATCTGAATCTTTTATTGTTGGATATGCTATTTTGAAAAAATATTATATCAAATATGTTGTTTTATGAATATGTAAATTTTACTCTTGAATATGTTAATTATTACTGATGAATACTTACTAACCCTTTATAAATTTATCTTATATTAAGGAAAGTATATATAATATATATAATTTTTTTATTAATTTATTAATTTTATTGATAAAGATTTTTTATACATTTGGATAATTTTATATTGAATTGCATATTTTTTAGATAAATATACCAATTTTAGTGATGAATGTACTAATTATTTCTTCTGAATATGTACTAATTTTTCATAAATTTATGCAGAGAACTAGGCAACAAAAGTTAAGACAAGGTCTTGGAGAAAAAGTGGTGAATATGCAGAAAGAGATGGATCAATATTGACAAATGCGAGTATTTTTGAAAATTCATCGGTGTTATTGTAAAAATCATCAGTTTATTACAAATTCATCTGTAAATTATTTGACATATTTGTATATATATAAATGAATAAATATTTATATTGATACTTTTTTAGAAAAAATTACAGAAATATATGTTTAATTCAAATATTCATCATATTATATTAAATTCATTAGTAGGTATTAATAATATTGAGTCAAGTGCATTGAAAAATGTAGTTAAGTGATAAAATTTTAATTAATAGTGTATTTCTAAAAATACTGTATATATGCACACAAATTCATCATTATTTTTTAAAAATTTATTAAAAACTCATTGAAACACAAAAAAATTAATTCATTACAAAAATTCATCAAATTTAAAAAATTCATCACTTTATTGTAAAAATTCATCACATATCAATTTGATTTTAAAATAGTACATGCGATAGTGTATTCAAGCACCTATCTTGATGCTTGAATGACTATGGTAGAATTTGCCAAGTAAAGCCACAAATCTCCCTTAATTTTTGCCCGATTTGAACAGGTGCCCCCTTTTACCGTCTTTTTCCTTTTTCGTTTAGTTAGGCATAATTTAGGTATAAATCCAAAATCGATAGTGTAAGTTGTTTTGGGTTTTTATTTATTTTGGTTCAAGTAAAGAGTAAAAAAGGATTAATATATTTCAATTATGAAGGCAAAGTAGACATGCAATAATTTGCTTAGAATAAATTACGAATATATATTCACGTATATATTTTAATTAATTCATGTAGTTTATTTAATTAAATCTCCTTAATTAATTTAATCGTATAACTACCTTAATTAAGATTACACTTGTTACAATATGAAACCAATATTACAGTTTAATGTAAATATATATGTATATATACACACACTTATGCACACACACACGAGACACACACAAATATATATCTTGATGTTCGGTAGGATAAGGCGTGAGAAAAACTTGATGGACTTCATACCCAAGCACAAATGGATCATACTTTGGATATCATTTTTTGTGTGATTAACATCCATTAGTTTATATGCATCATGGATGACCACACAATTTATTAAGTCAAATAACTCATTCTTAAACAATATTGTCTTACATGGATTGACATCCCCCATATGATATAACTCAATAACATCTTAGAGGATGCCAAAATAATCTTTTCCATTTGTTGCCTTCACTGAAACATCATAATTCATGGTTGATTTATTCTTACTATGTTTATATGTGTGGAAGTTCAAGACCACCACGACCTTGTCAAGGAAAGGGTGAACCACAAACTCATAGTGACCATACCGAGTTCTAAAAGCACTTTTAGGAGTATTTCCTTTCTTGATTCTCAACTGGTGGTAGCCTGGTCTTAAATCGATCTTTGAGAACATAGATGAGCCTACAAGTTGATCAAAGAGGTCATCTATTCTTGGGAGTAGATACTTATTCTTAATGGTCACTTTTTTTTGTGCTCTATAATCAATACCTAATCTTAAGCTCTCATCCTTTTTTTTTTTCACGAAAAGTACTAGTGCTCCCCTAGGTGAAACATTGGGTCGATTAACCCTTTATCCAAGTAACTCTTGCAATTGGACCTTTGACTCAACCATCTCAACCGATGCCATTCTATATGGTGCCTTATATATGGGCATAGTGTCCGGCATTAAATCTATGGTGAACTCAATTTCTTGATCCGGAGGTAGCTCTAGCACCTCTTTGAATATTTCTCCAAATTCATTCACTACCGATATAATGTCAATATTGATATCTCCCGATTCAGCTAGTTCAATAGCACATAAATACCCTTGACATCCCTTTTTAAGAAAGTTATACGCTTGTATTACGGAAACAAGAGGAGTTGTTTTCTCAAAACTATTCCATCTAAACTCCAACTTTTCTCCCTCAAGAGTTATCATAGATACCGGTGGCTTATTGCAAGCTATGACTACCTTATATTTTGATAACCAATCCATTCAAAGGATAACATCAAAATCTCGTATTGCTAACTTCATGAGATCTGTGGGAAGGATTCTTCCATTTATATTTAATGGGCAATCCCTATATGCGAAGTCCAACATTCGCCATAATAGGTTTACATGGTAATTTCTTAGCGAATTCATAATTCACAAAAGATTGGGTCGGTCCTGAATTAAAGAAAACATAAGAATATAGGTTGTCAAGGACTACCGTACCTTCCACTATGTCATTGGGGTTCTCCATTTCCTTATCAATGACACCAACATTGTTAGGAATACCAGCATCCTTGAGGTCCTCCAATTGATCTTCAATAATGCTGTAGATTCTCCCACCTACGTGAGGTCTCTTGCTATCCCTTTTATTCTTGGCTAAAGGTTGACCTTGTTGCGAGGAAGATTGAGGTCTATATTGTTGCTGCTGTAAAACATTCTTATTAGTTCAAGCTTCTTGGGGACCATTGGCTATAAAATTTTCATATCCCTGGCACCCAAAGCACGATCCCTTTATTCCCGTGCATGCTCCTTAGTGATGGTAACCACACTTTTTACAGAGTTTTTGATCTTCCCCTTAGACGGCTGTTGACCTCGGGAGAAAATACCTCGTGCATTAAATCTTTTTGGGGATTGGCAAGATTAAAAACTTTTACCTTTATAAACCTCCTTTTGGTTTGGAGTTGGGGCTATCATTAGCGTTGCATTCTCGTTCGAGTACTCTTGGAATCTAAAAACCCTCCGGTACATTTGCTTGAAAATTTATGAAAACATGCCTAACCGCTTTCTTCACGGAGGCATCTAATGCAATCAAAACAAATTACTCCTCCACTAAGTGTGTGATTATTATAAAAATCCTAATAGTTTTTTTTTTTTCATTAGGTATGTTTATCTCATGTATGTAAACACGAATTACGAGTAAGAATATGAATAAAGTAGCAAACAATGCATATATAATCATGCATAACACGCATATCCATATCATTAGGACACATAATTACAATCGAAGCTAATTTAGGTGATCCTAATGAAGACTCAGTATGACTCTATCTCTCTTTATAGTTTTGAACTCAAGTCATTCACACACTTTAGAAAGCATATATATGCTTGAAAGATGGTTTCTAAGCGAGCTAGAAAATAATGGAAACTTAGATATGAGTTTCTTAAAACCTTAGAAAGACTTGAATCAAAACTATAGAGAGATAGAGAGTTATACCTGAGTCTTCAATGTCCCCCTTTTTCATGAAAGGCATTCCATACTTAAGATAGAAACTAATAAGTTCAAAGAGTTAAGTTTTCATTGTATGTTGATTAGAGCAAAAAAATAAATTGAATATTAAACAACCGAGCTTAGATTATATACAACTCAGAACATGCTTCTTGAAGTAAATAGAGTATATGTGTCGAGAGAATAGTGAGAAAATATATAAGAGTAAATAAGAAATATGCTCGGAAATAGATATTTTAAGAAATAAGCCAATTCCATTAAACATTCGAAGCATTTACATAGAAACTTAAACAAAGAAACAAATAAATTGTAAAACTCTAAGAGAAAATCCCCTAAACCAATCATCTCTATTTTCTATCTTTTCTCTACCCATATGCATTTCAACGAAAAATAACAAAAAAAGAGGGAGGAAAGAACAATTAAGTGCAAAGATGTTGCACAAAATAAAACAAAGTTTGAAATCAAGAGGGAGGAGGAGCAATTTGGTGAGAAGTATGAAGGTTTTCTACTTGGAGAGTCTAAGTCACTTTAGCGAGAGGGGGTGAATAGGGTGATAAGGAAATTTGAAAAAACTTAGAAACTTTTTGCTTGAAAAAGATAAATAGTCGACTTTGACTCTAGATTGGACTCGAAATGTAAATACTCATAAATACGTGGAAACCTTCCCGGGATAAAAAACCACAGACAGTGCTAATCCAAGCACCAAGTCAAATCCACTATTCTGAATCCTCAAAATACAAAGGATCGACCCTACCGAATTGCTCCCTTAGACAATTCCTTACAATGTTTTCCTAGACTCACAAGTTTCCTTATCCGATCCGGTACTTCTTAACCGAGATAAGCTTTACAGTTAGGGACAACTGAGATGAGTTAACCCTTACAGCTCGGTCAAGGGACCTTGCTCGGAAAGTAAGAGAAGTATGTAACTATTTACAAGACTTTACAACTCGAAAATATTAATTACAAATTGGGAGTTGTAAATAGAAGATTTAAATATGAAAACAATGACTTTCGTTTAAGTAATGTTTTTCGAGTACTAATTCCAGACAAATCATTAAGTGTTTTAAAGTGGCTTCTATTTATAGATGACCAAGCAGAGTTACCGTTGTGTCTTGGTCCCGAACGAAGTCTTTACTAGCCGTTGTGACGGCTCTTCCGAGTCACTCATAAAAGATCCGTTGGGATGTGAACGTTGTGCAACGGCTCTTAGCTCGAAAAGGTAATCCGGACAAGTGGTGACGTCCGAAAAGCAAGGTGGAAACCACCGTTGAGCCTAGCATTGGAGTTTTCGACTTTTGGAAATACACAACCCTAACATGGTGTCCGAGCCTTGTTCAAAAGTAGATAATGCTTGTCTGCTGGTGATTGATCTGCTAGAAGTTGGCTACTTTTGTATTTCGGTGATGAGATAACCTCGTTTGAATAATCTACAAAAGTAAACCACTTTGGTTCTCAAAGTATAAAATACTTTGGTCCAAAATTAGGAACAGATAATAATTAAATTAAGATAATTAAGTGCATAATTATCTTCGGCCTAGAAGAGTGGAATTTTCTTAGTCTAATATTCAATATACTCAAATTACATCGAGTCAATCCTAAGGATGATCAAGTTAAAAGAATAGAACATCGAGTATAACAACTTGATTTGGACAAATAATTCTCAAACAAATAAACTAACTTAGAAAAAGCAATTAACACCACAATTCACTTTTTGTTGAAATGTGCAGATCAGTAAAAAGTGTTAGAGAATATATTTGAACATGCGATAGTTCCGAGTGATGTCCGAGTGAGTCGGACACATCGGTGTAGAAGATATACAATAATGTGTTTTACGAGTCCGTCGGAAAGGAGTGAAAACTTAGATGAGAGTTTCTATAACACTCAGAATGACTTGAAATCAAAACATAATAGGGATAAGGTTTATATCTAAATCTTTATATACTACTCAGAATGACTTAGAGTTAGGATGTCATTCACTGCATTCATCTCATTAACCGAACCCAAAAATCCACTAGAGGCCCTAAATGAACCTGAATGGGTAGAGGCCATGCAAGAGGAACTCAATCAATTCGAAAGAAACCAAGTCTACACTCGACCAAACGACCTTCTGACCCCCAGTCATAGGAACCAAATGGGTTTTCAAGAACAAGCTGGATGAAGGTGGGGTGGTAGTCGAAACAAGGCTAGACTTGTGGCTCAAGGTTACAATCAAGAAGAAGGGATTGATTATGGGGAAACCTTTGCACTTGTTGCCGAATTGAAGCTATTAGAATATTGTTGGCATTTGCATCCAGCATGTCTATTAAATTGTATCAAATGGATGTTAAGTGTGCATTTCTCAATGGTTTTATTGAAGAGGAAGTCTACGTCGAGCAGACCTCCTGGTTTTGAAAACTCAGAATTTCCAGATTATGTTTTCAAACTTAAAAAGCTCTTTATGGTCATAAACAGGCTCCCAGAGCTTGGTATGAATGACTGAGCAATTTCTTGGTTCAAAATGATTTTAGAAGAGGTCAGATCGGCAAGACTCTCTTTATAAAAACCAAGGGGAAAGACTTCCTTATTGTTCAAATCTATGTTGATGATATTATTTTTGGAGCTACTAATGAATTTACGTGTCGAGAATTTTACGAGTTGATAAGTCGGGAATTCCAAATGAGTATGATGGGAGAGCTCAATTTCTTCCTTGGTTTACAAATCAAACAGGACAAAGATGGGATCTATGTCCATCAATCAAAGTATACCAAGGAGCTGCTGAAGAAATACAAACTCCAAGATGCAAAGCACGCATCTACACCTATGAGCGAGTATCAAACTTGACTCGGACGAGAAAGGTAAAGCAATAGATCGAAACTCTATCGAGGTATGATTGGATCTTTGCTATATCTTACTTCCAGCCGGCCGGATATAATGTTCGAGTGTTTGTTTATGCGCAAGATTCCAAGCTAATCCAAAAGAATCACATCTCACTGTGGTGAAGAGAATATTCGAGATATCATGCGGGAACTCGGAACTTAGGTCTCTGGTACTCAAGAGACTCGGAACCGACCCTCACTAGATACTCGAGATGCGGACTACGTTGGATACAAAGTTGATAGAAAGAGCACTTTTGGAGCTTGCCAATTTTGGGTCAATCCCTAATATCTTGGCACTCAAAGAAGCAAAATTCAGTGGCTCTATCAACTGCTGAAGCTGAGTATATTGCAGCTGGAGTATGTTGAGCTCAGATTTTATGGATAAAGCAACACTTGAGAGAACTTGGACTTTCTTTCAAATCAATTCCAATCAAGTGTGACAATCGAGTGCAATTAGCATCACCAAAAATCCAGTTCAGCATTTAAAGACAAAGCATATTGAGGTCGGATATCATTTCTTACGAGACCATTACGAGAAAGGTACATTGAACTTGAGTTCATTCCTACTAATCTTTAATTAGCTGATATCTTTACTAAGCCTCTCGGTGAAGATCGGTTTTGTTTTATTCGGAATGAGTTTCGTATGTTAAATGCATAATTGTGTGCTTTCTTATGTGAAAATATTCATTGCTCGATTATGAGTTATGTGCGTTCACATTGTTAACAATCATTCGTTCGGTTGATTCAACGATACTGAGCCAAGCGTTGTTATTTGTGTAAAGTTTCGAGTCATTCGGAAATCTTAGCTGAGTCAGACTCGGACTTTTGAGAAAAATGGACATCAAATTTATGGAATTATCTCTAGATCGGTGGAGAATTTCAGAATATATTTTCAAATTTTTCTCTCTCTCTCGCTCTCTCGCGATATGTGATGAAATGCTAGCCGATGGATTTCAAACTGCGATGAATCCTAACCGTCGAAGAAGAGAACCGTCACACCGGTCTAAGGTGACTGATGGACAAGCCGAGTCGAACGGATAGTTAACGGATGTTTATCTTTCTATATATAGCGCCTATTCATCTTCATCTCGTTACTTCACATTCCATTTATAATCTCTCTTGTACACAAAACTTCTCGCGAAAGCTTTCTACGTCTAAAGTGATCTCTGGACTTCTTCAAGCGACGTAAAGTTCATCTCAAGTAAGTTCGATTGCTCTCAATCTTTTCCTTCTACTCTTTTTCTTTCACTCTTGTCGACCTACTCTCTTCTTCTCTTCCTCAAAAGTTTCATCTTTCTTTCCTCATTCTCAAAAATGCCTAAGAGAGGTAATCATCCCGACTTTCTTGGCTCCTCCTCTAAGAAGCCACGCACCAAAAGCCAAGAAGGCTCAACACCTTCTAAACCTGTTGTCACCGAGCATCTCACGTTGGACGACAAGTTCTTTCCAATCACCAAATTTTTGTGGTTGCCCAACATTCAAACCACTTGTGTATATAATTTTCTTTGTTTCAGCGAGTTCATTTACCCCGAACATGTTTCCGAGTTTTACACTCATCTCACTCACTCTGAAGGTGTTCTAACCTCCGGGGTTCGAACGTTACCGTTCGAATAAACACCTCTCTCCTCTACCGCGTGTTCAAGGTTTCCTCTCTTTTCTTGAACAGCAACCCTATTCCTTTCACTCGAAGTCGCCGACGACTTCTTTGAAAAATTCGCCAAAGAGTTGCATGAGTCACGGAAAAATTTTTCGAGTATGAAGTCGAAGCACGCCTTCAGTGCTTCTGCCGATGAGAACCTTTTTTCTCAGCCAAAGAGTTGCCAGCTCAACTCCGAAATAAAAAGAACACCCCGCTTCCCTTCGGTGCTCTTCTCACCCTTGTTTTTAAACAATTCAAAGTTCCTCTCCCCTCGGACCCTAGCGCTACTTCGAGGCTGCCGTTGTCGTTGGCGGAAAGGAACTTCAGGGGTACGGATACCAGGAAACTCAACCTCGGTGTCCGGGTACACAACTCAAAGCCGAGGCCCTCTTATTCACCTCGGACTCGGAAAGAAACCCGTCTCTCTCTCTCCCCGCCCCACTCGGTGGTGCTTCCACCTCAGGTGTCACTTAGTCCCTCTCATCCATTTTGTCTTCCACTTTCCTGGACAAAATTAATTCCGTGTCCTCGTAAATCAAGTACTTGCTCCGGTCGAGTTAGGACTATCTATCGATCCATGACCATCAACTAAAAATAGCCCGAGTCCCAAATTCGAGAGCAGCAAGAACTGGTTCTTAAGATAAGGGGCTTGGTGAAGGAGCTGGTCAAGCTCCTCTAGGACAGAAGGTCCAAGGCGGCTCAGGATCGTGGCAACTTAGACACTTCGAAGCATCCTCGAGCCCGACCATGACCTCCTCGAAAGCGGGGAGGAAGAAGAAGCGGACGCCGAGGAGCCTGCGACCGAGGCAGCTCCTTCCGGGCAGGGGAGGCTCACAAAGAAGAAGGAGGACAGACAGCTGAGGGTCGATCGCTCCTCAAGCTGCAGGTGGCAGTACTCGGCTCGGACAGTAGTCCGAGTGGGTCGAAGACCTAGGCTGCGCTACGACAACATGCAGCGGGTCAAGCTCGGCAGACCCCTCCAGCCTACCGCGGCTCACAGGGAGGAACCCCTAGATCCTCTCGTTCCGGGTCGGCCACTCGGAGCCGAGCCTTTAATGGCAATCCCGATTCTCCCTCCGCCGTGCTCAAGCACATTCTTCAAGATCCTATCGGCGCGGCGTACCTCTTATCCCTCCGCTTCTACTCGGACATCCCCCTCTCCCTCGTAGGTGCCATGCACTCGTGTCACAATTCCACGATCCGCCTGATTCTTCTTCTTTCGAGAGATTTTTACTTATTTCTTTTGTCCGGACATCAAATTTGTACTAACTGTTGTATTCTTCCCAATTCTTTTGTTGTTTTTTCTGAAAGGCAAGGGGAGAATATAGATACAAAAACTTGTTGTCTTGTTTAGGAGGAGTTTCTTCATCTGTGTACTCTCTTTAATTTGAATGAATTAATGCTTTCTCTTTAATTTTCTCTGTGATTATTGATTATTGCAACCATTTCCGAGTTAACATTATTTCATTGCTAAGCATATATTCTTTATGATCCGATACATTAAGCTTGCTTTACTTATCCGATTTCATGCGCAAGTATTCAAAAACAGATCTTTATCACTAACAAAGTTTCTCTCTAAGTATGGAATGCCTTCCATCAAAAAGGGGAGATTGAAGACTCGGACACTACTACGCACTTTTCCGAGTTCTATCGAAGGAATCAGGTATAAGAACTTCTCACTTATAAGGTTTTGATTCCGTAAGACCCCGAAATTTCAGTGTGCTTGCTTGGTAATGAATTAGGCTACTAAAAGTTAAGTGAAAGATTCAGAATTATTAAATTAAGTGAATTATTAATTTTTCCGAGTCGAATTAGAACCCGAGAACTGAAACCCGAGCGTGGGCTAGCTAAATTGGGCCTTGTGAAGCTAGTTGGGCCCAATTAAAATAAAAAGAAAAGGAAAAGAGAAATGGAGATTGCTGGCATTCTAAGGGAGAGTTGGCAGATTACTAAGCAAGAAGGAGCAAGGGGTCCCATTGAAAGAGAGCACCAAGCTAAATAGGTGGAATAAGGAAATTAGGAGAGAAAAACCCAAACTGGGATGAAGAGGAACTGGGCGAGAGAGAGGAAAAGAAGCGAGAAATAGAAACAGGGAAAGCGAGAGAGAGAGAGAGGAGACCGAAAGGAAGAGGAAAGGGAATGAAAGATGTAGAAGCGTAAGCGTGGAAAGAGAAGAGGAAGCGAGAGCGAAAACGAAACGAGAGGAGAACGAAAAGAAGAAGCAGAGGCGAGTAGAGAGGGGAGCGAGAGAGGGAGAGAGCGCGACAAGCCGGTAGCCGGTGGCCGCTCGAACGGCGAAGGCGCCGCTGTCGGTGGGCCAGGGAGAGAGAGAGCTCGGGAGGCCGAGCAGAGCGAAGAAAGAGAAGAGTAGAGAGACCGAGTGAGAGGGACGAAGAACCAGAAACAGAGATAGGCGTAAGAGGAAGAAATCAAGAGCTAGAAGAAGGAAAGGGAACCCGGAAGGGAGAAGAAGGAAGAGCAAAAACACCCAATTCGAAACCTTCCAAAACCGAATTTCTTAGAACCTCTAAGAATTCAAGGTGAGTAATCTGAATTCATCCTCTAAAATAAAATGAATTAGGTGGCTTGAACTCGAAATTGATTCATGAAATTGGAAACCCTAGGCTTAATTGAAGAAGTTGAAGGCTTAAATTCACTAAATTAGCAACTCACGAATCAAAGAGCATGTTGTGATTATGTGATATCTAGTTCTGAATCTGTGATGTTTAAGTATTATTAAACATGATTATTGAGCATGATTATTGAGAATTGGATGAGATTAGCTTGAGCGGAATTAGGGGAAAAATCGGAAAGTTAATTTCATGATTCATGTGTAGATTTCTATGAATTAAGCATGTTGTCCGAATTTCTGTGAATTCATGTGTAGCCCAAATTTCCTAAAATATTTACTGTAATTTTGTGGCAATTTATGGAGATTTCATGTAAAATTTGGTATGCATTGGATGAGTAGATTGGGAGATACGCAATTTTAAGTGATAATGTCCTGTTTTGAGCAAAATCGGAACTAAATGAGTAACTCGAATTAAGAACTGAAATTTAACAAGCTATATGGCTAGATTAAAAGATATATGTAGATTAAGGAAAGTTTTAGAACCATTAATCACTTATACGCGATCATGAAATCGGTGAGTTCATTAATGGGAATCCTAGTTGGCATGTTTATGTGATTATGTGTTTATGCTTGAATTACATCGATTATATATGACATAAGCATGCGTATGTGAAATGAATTGATCGTACTTGAGTTAGAACTTGCTTATGTGAATTGCTTGTTTCGAAGAAGTTACGCATGAACGTGTTGAACATGAATTATATGAATTAAGTATACCTTATGTATAAGTAATAAGAAGATATAAGAAAATAAAGAAACATAAAGAACTAAAGAAGGGAGAAAGGATTGTGTTATTGATCTAAGACCCCATGAATTAAAGAACCCTCTGAAGCTATGGCCATAGAAGTGTTTGTCACCCCAAAGCCATGAATTGAATTGGTTCTATGAATTATTGACGATATGCGTCCTTCGGGGAAGGGAGGCTGCCTCAAGGCCATGAATTGTTTTGCCTTGAGGCCACGAATTGTATGCCTCCGTGAACCGAGCCCACGAATTGTTTTGGCTCCAAGAAGTGGGTCTTTAGAGCATAACATAAATCTTCTTTCCATTCGAAACTAAGAAGACTTAAGAACTATGATATGAAGAAACGAATGATCATGCATGACGAACAAGAAAGAATGAATTGATTATTTATGAAATGCATGATTGAACTCAAGAAAAAGAATGAGAAGAAGAATGAATCCTGATTTCGTAAGAAATGAATACGATAAGAACTAAGATATGATTTACGTGATGAATGATTTACATGATGAATGATTCTATGACTTACTTGTGTAGAAAGATGAATGAAGTATGTTTGATTGAATTCATGAGTAAGTGATGTCATTATGTTTCTCGGCAAGTTGGTAAGTTCGGAATCTCGCATGTCTTAAGCATATATGATCGGAATCGCATGTTATGAACGAATTGTGAACATACGTGTGTTTGCTAATGAATTAATGTGCAAAGTGAAACCGCGGTTGGGTTTGGGTTATTCATCGGGCTAGTGGAGCTCATGACCTCACCAACATTTCAGTACGTAGTAGACTCACGGGAGTTGCCTTTGGCTTTCGAAATAACGATCGGATAGGAGATGCCGGTCTTACTCGCATGTTTATTTGTCTTTTGTTTGTAAGGATGTTGTAAAGATCGGTTGTATTTGAACTTAAGTTTTGACCATGAATGTAAAAGCCCTATGTGAATACTCCGAGTGTGTGTCTCGTTGAGTTGTGTTGTGTTTCTTCGAGCGTGTGGCTCGTTGAGTTTAAGATTGTGTTTCGTGCAAGGTCAAGGCTTTAAGCCTATGGGATTAGCCATATTACGGAGGAAACTCTGTCGAAATTTTCAGGAAAACCTTTGAAAACCTAGAATTACGCTTCCGCCAATCCAAGAAAGGGTTATTGACCCCAAGTGAGATCTTAAGCGACCTTAGGGGTTCCTCTCGGGAACCCCGGCATGTAATACTCCTAGGGTGGGTCTAGGGGTGTTACAAAAATGGTATCGAGCAAGAATCCTCCGACTCGTAGATTTTCCTATAATCGAGTCTAGGACTTGAGTGATTGCTTGTGTGACTGATTGAAATATGAGTATGTGATTTGATTCATGAACCTATGTGCTTATATGTGATTGAGTGAATCTCATATGATATGAATTATGAACTTATTTGCATATATGTGATTCCATGAATTTGTGTGATACTATGATGAAATGTGCCGAGAATTTGTATAAGATCATAGGTGAGTCAAGTTTCGAGGACGAAACTTTTTGTAAGAAGGGGAGAAATGTAAGACCTCGAAATTTCAGGTGCTTGCTTGGTAATGAATTAAGCTACTAAAAGTTAAGTGAAAGATTCGGAATTATTAAATTAAGTGAATTATTAATTTTTCCGAGTCGAAATTAGAACCCGAGAACTGAAACCCGAGCTTTGGCTAGCTAAATTGGGCCTTGTGAAACTAGTTGGGCCCAATTAAAATAAAAAGAAAAGGAAAAGAGAAATGGAGATTGCTGGCATTCTAAGGGAGAGTTGGCGGATCACTAATAAGCAAGAATGAGCAAGGGGTCCAATTGAAAGAGATCACCAAACTAATTAGGTGGAATAAGGAAATTAGGAGAGAGAAACCCAAACCGGGATGAAGATGAACCAGGCAGAGAGAGGAAAAGAAGCAGAAATAGAAACGGGAAAAGCGAGAGAGATAGAGGGAGACCGAAAGGAAGATGAAAGGGAACGAAAGAAGTAGAAGCAGTAGTAGGGAAAGAGAAGAGGAAGCAGAGCAGAAAAAAAAACAGAGGAAAACGAAAAGAAGAAGCAGAGGCAGAGCAAAGAGGGGAGTGAGAGGAAGCGTAACAAAGCGAGAGAGGGAGAGAGCGCGAGAAGCCGGTGGCCGGTGGCCGCCTGAATGGCGAAGGCGTCGCTGTCGGTAGACAAGGGAGAGCGAGAGCTCGGGAGGCCGAGCAGAGCGAAGAAAGAGAAGAGTAGAGAGCCGAGTGAGAGGGAGGAAGAACCAGTAAATAGAGATAGGCGTAAGAGGAAGAAATCAAGAGGTAGAAGAAGGAAAGGGAACCCGAAGTAGACTTACGTGTGTTTGCTAATGAATTAATGTGCAAAGTGACACCGGGGTTGGGTTTGGGGTATTCACTGGGCTAGTGGAGCTCATGACCTCACCAACATTTCAGTACGTAGTAGACTCGCAGGAGTTTCCTTTGGCTTTTAGAAATAGCGATCGGATAGGAGATGCCTGGTCTTATTGCATTTTTATTTGTCTTTTGTTTGTAAGGATGTTGTAAAGATCGGTTGTATTTGAGCTTAAGTTTTGACCATGAATGTAAAAGCCCTATGTGAATACGCCGAGTTTTTGGCTCATTGAGTTGTGTTGTGTTTCTCGAAGCGTGTGGCTCGTTGAGTTTAAGATTGTGTTTCGTGCGAGGTCAAGGCTTTAAGCCTATGGGATTAGCCATATTACGGAGGAAACTCGCCGAAATTTTAAGGAAAACCTTTGAAAACCTAGAATTACGCTTCCGCCAATCTAAGAAAGGGTTATTAACCCCAAGTGAGATCTTAAGCAGCCTTAGGGGTTCCTCTCGGGAACCCCGGCATGTAATACTCCTAGGGTGGGTCTAGGGGTGTTACTGATTCCAAGGCATTCTTTGCACTTTAGAAACTTTTTGAAGTGATATAGTATATTTTCTAAGTGATATAGCATTTATTTCACGTATTCTTGCTTGTCTCTCGTGTGACTCATAATGAGTTCATGCTATCTCACTCAGTGTCCGAGTCTCTCATCACTTAGAAGTATCGCATGTTCAATTAACTAGTATTCGCATAACCGCGCTTAGATCCGACTTCATGTTACAAGTCCTATTCTGTTGTAGTCAGCACTTCTAGTCCGAATCATGCTTAGTCTATATCAAGTTATTTAACTCGATATTCTTTATGTAACTTGATTCTCGCGTAGACTAACTCGGATGGAATTTTGAGTTTCATGGATATTAGACTAAGAAAATTCCATTCCTCTTGTGACTCGGATAATTAGTCGCTTAATTATCTTGATTACATTATTATCTATGTCTAATCTTGGACCAAAGTATTTTATACTTTGAGAACCAATTTGATTTACTTTTGTAGGTTATTCAAACGAGGATACACTTTTTGAAATACAAAAGTAACCGGCTTCAAAACGTCAAATCACCAGCAGACATGGCTTTTCCCCTTCTCCGACCTAGCCCTAGAAGATTGTGTCGTGGCCGTCCGTTTCCAAATCTGGAAAACTGAAATGCCAAGCTTAACGGTGGTTTCCACATTATATTTTAAGACACCGCCAGGTGGTTTTGGGACTTCCAAAGAAGTCAAGAACCGTTGTCCAACGTTCATATCACAACGGATACTTTCGAGTGACTTAGAAAGTTCTTAACACCGGTCACAAAGGACTTCCCGTCGAAGTTGGAGACAACGGCTATGCTGCTTGGTCATCTATAAATAGAAGCCAACTCTCAAGACTTGAAGATTGCCGAACCTATTGTTAATACACGTCATCGGAGCAAAGTCATTGTATCCATTCTCAATCTTCTACTTACAACTCCCACTCTGTAATTCATTATATTCCGAGTTGTAAGGTCTTGTACTTAGTTACAAACACTTTCTTACTCTCTAAGTAAGGTCCCTTGACTGAGCTGTAAGGGTTAACTCAGCTTAGTTGTCCCTAGTCGTAAGAGTTATCTAAGCTATGAAGTACTAGATCGATTAGGGAATTTCTAAGTCTAGGAAAACTTGTAATGAGTTGTTTAAGGGAGCAACTCGGGTTCAATCAGTCTACTGTATTTTGCGGACTCAAAATAGTGGATTTGACTTCGTGCTTGGATTAGCACGGTCCATGGTTTTCTGCCCGAGGAGGGTTTCCACGTAATCTCTGTGTCATTACTTTTTATTGCAATTCCGAGTTCATACTTTTCCGAAGCCATTTTAGACTCGGAATCTGTTTCTGTCTCTACTTTGGCAAAACAGTTTGATTTTCATTGAAAATCGTCCATCACCCTATTCATCCCCCTCTAGGGTGACTCGGACTCTCCCCGAGCAAACCTTCAAAGTCACATACTCTTTCTTACTTTCTAAGTAAGGTCCCTTGACCGAGCTGTAAGGGTTAACTCAACTCAGCTTGTCCCTAGCTGTAAAGGTTACCTCGGTTAGGGAGTACTAGATCGGATAAGGGAATTTCGAGTTTAGGAAAACTTTGTAAGGAATTTTTAAGGCAGCAATTCTGGTTGAGTCGGTCTGTTGTATTTTGTTGATTCAAAATAGTGGATTTGACTTGGTGCTTGGACTAGCACCGTCCGTGGTTTTCTCGCCCTAGGAAGTTTTTCCACATATATATGTGTTTACATTTCTCTGAATACAATCTAGACTCGGATTGTCTTGATTATTCTTTTCGGAGCTTAAATCTTCCAAGTTTGTCAAAATTTCCTCATCACCCTATTCACCCCCTCTAGGGTGCCTAAGACTCTCCAAGAACAAAACTTCAATTGGCATGCTCTCGATGTGCTCTTTCTATCAACCTCGTAACCAACATAGTCAGCATCTCGAGTATCCAGGTGAGGGTCGGTTCCGAGTCTCTTGAATACTATAAACCAAGATTCCGAGTCCCTATAAGATATCTAAAAATTCTTTTCGTTGTAGTGAGGTGTGATTCTTTTGGATAAGCTTGAAATCTTGCACACGGACATACACTAAACATAATGTCCGGCCTACTTGGATGTGAGATATAGTAGAGGTCCAATCATACCACTATAAAATTTCGATGTACAACTTTACCTTTTTCCTCTCAGTCTAGTTTCATGCTCGCTACTGATAAGTGATGAGGAAATTTGAACTTGGAGAGTCTAGGTCACCCTAGAGAGGGGGTTGAATAGGGTGATGAGGAAATTTGAACCAACTTAGAAAATTTTTGCTTGAAAAGAAAAAGCAATTGAGTCCGACTCTAGATTGGACTCGTAAATGTAAATACTCGAAATATGTGGAAATCCTCCTGGGCGTGAAAACCACCGACAAGTGCTAATCCAAGCACCAAGTCAAATCCACTATGTTGAATCCTCAAAATACAAAGGACTCGACTTTACTGAATTGCTCCCTTAGACAATTGCTTACAATATTTTCCTAGACTCGAAGTTCCCTTATCTCGATCTAGTACTTCTTAACCGAGATAAGCTTTACAGGTTAGGGATAACCGAGCCGAGTTAACCCTTACGACTCGACCAAGGGACCTTACTCGAAAATAAGAGAAGTGTGTAGCTGAATGACTTTCGTTTAAGTAATGTGTTTCAAGCAATAACTCCAAGCAAATCTTCAAGTCTTGTGAATTGGCTTCTATTTATAGACGACCAAGCACGATCACCGTTGTGTCTTGGTCCCGAACGTAAGTCTTTACCGATCGTTGTAACGGCTCTTCCGAGTCACTCGGAAAAGATCCGTTGGGATGTGAACGTTGTGCAACGGCTCTTAGCTCCAAAAGGTACTTCAGTCAACCGATGATATCTCAAAAGCAAGGTGGAAACCACCGTTGAGCCTATCATTGGAGTTTTCCACTTTTGGAAACAGACAACCCCGACAAGGTGTCCGAGCCCTGTTCGTAAGTAGATAAAGCTTCTCTGCTCGTGATTGACAGCTAGAAGCTGGCTACTTTTGTATTTCAAAAATGAGATAACCTCGTTTGAATAACCTACAAAAGTAAACCACTTTGGTTCTCAAAGTATAAAATACTTTGGTCCAAAATTAGGAACAGATAATAATTAAATTAAGATAATTAAGTGCATAATTATCTTCGGCCTATAAGAGTGGAATTTTCTTAGTCTAATATTCAATATACTCAAATTCCATCGAGTCTATCATAAGGATTATCAAGTTAAAAGAATAGAACATCGGACTATAACAACCGAATCTAAACAAATAATTTTCAAACAAATAAACTTACTTAGAAAAAGCAATTAACACTATAATTCACTTTGCGTTGAAATGTGCAATCAGTAAAATGTGGTAGAGAATATATTTTAGCATGCCATAGTTCTGAGTGATGTTTGAGTGAGTCGAAACATCAGTGTAGAAGATATACAATAATGTGTTTTCCGATTCCGTTAGAAACGAATGAAAACTTAGTTTCTATAATACTCGAATGACTTGAAATTAAAACTTATGAGGGATGAGGTATATACCTGAATCTTCATGTAGTACTCAAAATGACTTAAAGTTAGGGTATGAGTCTTTAAAGTAGAAGAGCGAGGGTTGCGCCTATGCCCGTAGCCTTGAGTAGATACAGTTTGGCGAGGAGGCAATAGTAGTGGTAGATCGGGCGGTGGAATGACCCATCTACGAGTCGAGGTAGATCTTCCTCTCGCATCTTCTACTTCTAATGCCTCAAGCAAATGTTGTTGTAAGCTGTGGTTTTGAGGTACGGGCCTTAGAATGGCCTACATCACGAGCCTCTTCTTAGGTAGACCGAGTGCGATCCGAAGAGATCACCTCGGGTTCTTTGTCACCCATACCCTCGGAAGGAACCGCTTCAATCTCCTTTTCTCCTTCTCCTTCAGCTTCTCCTTGTCCTTCTTCTTCTTCAGCTTCTTCCGACTCAAACTCGGAAAAACCGGAGGACTTTAAAGGTTGTGCTTCTTCATATTCTCGAATCCTCTGCTGCCTTAGACCTTCTCTCCCGGAGGTGATGGATTTGCTGTTGTTGTTGCTGAATAACCTCCTTGAGCTCAAGCAATCATGGCTTAACTTTGCTACATCGAGTTTGAGCCCGAATTTGGTACTCGAGTCATAAGTGGCATGAAAGCTTGGAAAGCTCCTAGAGTCACTTGTAACTCTTGAGCCGGGGACACAAACCGAGAGGCCACCTTCTAAAGTAACCGAAGTGAAGGGGAAAGTTGAGAAGTGGAAGGTCTAAGAGTGAGAAGTGGAACCTCGGTGCCGATCCGAGTTTGAGGTGGAAGAGGAGGAGTGATCCCATACACTAGGTTAAATTTCCCGATATCCAAGGTTATTTAGTTAATCTTTTCCAAAACAGACAAGCAGGCTTTAGGCACTTGTTTGGGTCGGAAGGAAGTTCAACCTTAAATTAAGTAAAGATAGCTGAAAGAAGAGCTCCAAAGGGATAAGGAGTCTTGTTCTGGTTACATGGAACAGAAGCAATATATTATGGGATAAAAGGGAAGAGGTCAACCTCATACCCTTCCAGAATGTCAAAGAAAACCTTATGAACTTTGCTCTTAGGGTTCTCTTTTGAGGGATATTGGGAGAAGAAGGTTCTCATCGGAATGAAGCCAACAAAAGTCCGGCTTCGGAAGTCATTTGAGTCATAGAAAAATTCTTTCTAGACTAAGGGATTTCTTTAGCGAACTTGTCAAAGAAGTCATCTGCGACTTCATTGAAGGGGATAAGATTAGAGTGAAGAAAAGGACACTTCACATCAAAGAGCATGTGAAGTAGAGCAAGGTTGATACGAATCAACTTGCCATGGACGATAGAAGAGATCACATTATCTCTTGTCTGTCATGTGAGTATAGAACTTAGTAACAAGTTATGGGTAGATATACTCACGTAAGCATAAGTAGTTGAAAGCACTAGTTTTTATGGTGGGTTTTAACCAAGAAAAACAGGTTTTGGTGAAGAATTTGTCCTCAAGAAAGAAATGTTGAGCGACTAATACCTTCGAATCTTCTAAGGCAGGGGCTTTTCCCTCGGCTTGGGCAGCCTTAGAACGAGTTGACTTAGATCTCGACCTTCTTTGTGGCTGAACTTGTAACACCCTAAAACACCCCTAGAAGTATTACATAGCCAGAGTTCCTCACGGGAACTCCCAAGGCTGTATCAGTGTCGGTTCAGCTCTCTAAATTCCACTTAGCGGTAATAAAGGTGGTTTTCCAAAAGAATTGAGATTTCCTAAAAATTTCGGCAGAGTTCTGTTTGTAAT
Organism: Talinum fruticosum; assembly: GCA_021018815.1. Taxonomy (NCBI): domain Eukaryota; kingdom Viridiplantae; phylum Streptophyta; class Magnoliopsida; order Caryophyllales; family Talinaceae; genus Talinum; species Talinum fruticosum. Next base: position 12,437,508 of record JAITYX010000001.1, on the reverse strand, counting down.
GTGGACTATCCCATAGGCTTAAAGCCTTAAAACCCTGCATAAAACCACAATATAACTCAACGAGCCACACGCTCGGGGTATACAACTCAACGGCGACACGCCGGAGTCCAACCAATCATACGATAAAACTTCTAAATGGTTCATTATACATCCGGTAGAACTATATGAACTAAATTACAAACTCCAATGTTGTGAAATATAAGAAATGCATATTCTTGACTCGAATCACTCAAAGCATGCAGCAGACAACGAACCAGTGAGTCCGAAATTTGCTAAGTGTAGATCATACATTCTTAAAATGTACCCGCAACACTGGGGAAGGTAAAGGGGGAAATTTGTGGGGGTGAGCAATAAACCACGGGCTCACCGGAGTCTTATACCCTTAAAATGGAAATTCTTTACACATATTACTCATAATAATGAAATCGGCGAAAGCATAGTAACATAATACAAATCCATATACTTTTCAATGAATCCCTTTAAAATCAATTGACACATATGAATCATAACACTTTAATCATTTGAAATGCGATTTCACACTCATCACAATTCTTTTTGAATTTGAATAAACTTTCTAGGCCTTCTTAAGATTCAAATTAGCACTTCTTTCATTTATAGGGCACGACCCCGAGCAAAAAGGATCCCGGGACGTATCTTCGGGAAGTGTCGGATCGGGCATCCTGCCACCGTCGGACCCTCGTTAGAACCCTTCCCTCGAAGTTTCTAACCGGGCGTCCACTAGTTCAAACCCTTCGGTACGCTAAACGATCCGTAGCCACTCGATTCAAAACAATTTGCACATAATCATTCATCACATTCACCGCAATAGCTTTCTCAAATCGATTTAACATCAAGGAAGACATGACACTACGTGTCACCCTTATAAATTTACTTTCTCAAATTCGATTCACTTTCTCAAATAAGTTTTGCTTCTTTAAAACATATTCATGTTTGAAAGGCAGTTCTCAAGAAATTGCATTCAAGCATCATTCACGTACAATACATAACTCCTTTCAAAACTACTTTTTGAACATCGTTTAACACAATCACTTGTACAAATAACTATGATTTAATCGGAGATAGTCCTTCTAGCTCCTTTCCAACTATACCTTTCTCAATTAATTACTTTAGAGATCTTAATTCTTTTTCTCGAACCGCAATAACCACAAGTAGATACCACCGAATTCAATGTTTCAACTTTTGGCAATTCATTATCTTTACCTCAATTCCTCCTTTTATGTCTCTACTTCATACTCAACTTCTTTTATCATATTCAACTATATAACTCTTGATCTCACTTCATCACTTAAGTTCTCCTCACTATGTTTATCTTCAAATTTGATATAATCTCAAGGCTTAGACATATTCTAAACTCAACTTAACCTTACCATTCTTAGCTCGTCATTTCCTCGCCTCAAATTCCCATTTTACATCTCTACCTTATCAATCAACTTTTTGCTCGCCCATACTCGATCATATAACTCTTGATTACTTTTCATCACTCAAATTCTGCTAGCTTCACTTATCTTCGCTTTAATTCAATCTCACGGGCTCGGATACATCTCCAACTCAATTTACCCCGATCCGTTTTTTACTCCCCTACCTCAATTGTGCATTAGTTAAGATGAACTCCTACTTCCCTTTTATCCCAAAGCTCCGGTTCGCAATCTAATTACTGGGAATCCAGACTTAGTAAATTCAGGAGATCACAAATGATTCAACTCTAACCTTAACCGATTCACCCATAACCTTTGAAATTGCACATACTCAATCATTATTAACTAAACTCCCGATAGCAACTATAAGACTTTAACAAACTCAATCGGATTCTTTCATATCCCAATTCAGCCCTAGCAACTTTCTAAATTCAATCTATAATATAAACATGTAATATTCACAACAAAACTCATTTGGGTTTCGAAATTAGTATAAGTTTAGAGCATAAGACTACCCACCTCGAATTCTAGGGTTCAAGATTGTTTGAACCGCTTGCTATCCGTGTTCTCGTGTTAGGTTATGTTTGGTTTTAGGGGACTCTCGCTTCCTCTTGCTTTTGGTTCAGCATTTCTTACTTCCTCTGTTCTCCGCACTCTTTGTCTCTACTCTGTGTCCTTCTTCCGCCTCTCGTTCGTCCCGGACCCTCGTCTTTTCTTCGCTCACCGATCGCTGCCCTCGGTCCCTCGCGCTTTGCTTTTCCCCTCTGCTCGTCTCGATTTTGCCATCCTTCGGCCTCCGGTTAATCCCCACGCGTTCATCGCCCACCTCTCCTTCATTCTCCGCCCAGCCCGCCGGCCTCTGGCTGCTTCTTCCACTATCCCGCTCGCGTGTTCTCCCTCCCTTGCTTTATCTCCATCTCTACCTTCCTCTCTCTCTCGTGTGCTTGCTACCCGCGGTGTTCTCGCTGCTCGAGCGACCACCGGCCTCCGTGTAACACCCCTAGACCCACCCTAGGAGTATTACATGTCGTGGTTCCCTGAGACGAACCCCTAAGGATGCTTAAGGTCTCAACTTAGGGTTAAAAGTTTTCTTTTGCTTGGCGTAAGCGTATTTCTAGGCTTTCAAAGGTTTTTCTAAAAATTTCAGCAGAGTTTCCTCTTTAATATGGCTAATCCCATAGGCTTAAAGCCTTAACCCTTCACGAAATACATTCATAAACTCAACAAGCCACACGCTCGGAGTATTAACAACACAAAACAACGAGCCATGCACTCGGAGTAATTACACAGGGCTTTTATTATACATAGTCAAAATTCGGTCCAATCATACAACCGATCTGTATAATACGAAAACATAAGGCATATAATAAGTCCGGAGATGTCCTATCCGTTGGTTCACTTCTTCTAAAAGCCAAAAGCAACTCTAGGGAGTTTTAACTTCGTACTCGAAATGTTTGTGAGGTCATGAGCTCCACGAGCCTAGTGAATAACCCAAATCCAACCCCGGTTTCACTTTGCACATTAATTAACAAACACAAGTAAGTTCATAATTAATTCGTAACATGAGATTCGGATCATACATGCTTAAGACATGTGAGATACTAAACTTGTCAACTTGCCAAGAAGCATAATGACCTCGCTTACTCATGAATTCAATCAAACATACTTCATTCATCTTTATACGCAAGTAAGTCATAGAATCATTCATGACGTAAATCGTATCTTACTTCTTATCGTATTCATGTCTTATGAAATTAGGATTTGTTCTTCTTCTTTTTCTTCTTCTTCAATTCAACTATGCATTTCATAAATCGGTGCTTCTTTCTTTTCTTGTTCATCATGCATAATCATTCGTTTCTTCATATCGTAATTCTTTAAGTCTTTTCGGCTTCGAATGAAAAGAAGATTTATGTTCTCGCTCTACGGACCCAGCTTCTTGGAGCCAAAATAATTCGTGGGCTCGGTTCTTGGAGGCAAAATAATTCGTGGCCTCGAGGCTTGCCTCACTCGAAGGACGCATACTCGTCAATAATTCGTGGAAGCAAAATAATTCGTGGCTTCGGTTGACGGACACTTTTATGGCCATAGCTTCAGAGGGTTCTTAAATTCGTGGGGTCTTAGATCAATAACACAATCCTTTTCGCCTTCTTTAGTTCTTTATGTTTATTGTTTTCTCATCATCTTCTTATTACTTATTGAAGGGATGCACTTAATTCATATAATTCATCCCGAGTACCTTCATACGCAACATCTTCGTAACTAACAATTCACATAAGGGAGTTCCAACTCAAGTACAATCAATCCATTTCACATACGCATGCTTATGCCATTTATAATCGATGTAATTCAAGATAAACACATAATCACATAAACATGTCAATTAAGATTTCTACTCAATGAACTCATTGTTTTCATGATTGCGTAATATCGCACATAGGTGGTTTATGGTTCTATAACTTTTTTAATCGATATATATCTCTTAATCTAGCCATGTAGCTTCTTAAATTTCAGTTCTTAATTCAGCTTACTCACTTAGTTCCGATTTTAGCCCAAAACAGCACATTTTCACTCAAAAATCCATATCTTCCAATCTACTCATCCAAAGCATACCCAAATTTACTGGAAACTCTCATAAACTATCAGGAAGGTACAAGTAAAAGTTTCAGGAATTTCCGGCTACACATGAACTCGCAATAACTCGGACAAAGAAGATAAATTCATGAAAAATCTGCACTTACATCATGAAATTCAATTTTCTGATTTTTCTCACTAATTCTATTCAAGCTAATTTCATTAAATTCTCAATCACATAGCTCAATAATCATACTCAACAATGCTCAAATATCATTAAATTCATGAACTAGGCATAAATCGCAACATGCTTTTCAATTAGTGAGTTGCTAGTTTGGTGAATTTAGGCCTCTAACTTCTTCAATTAACTTAAGGTTTCCAATTTTATACTTCAAATTCAACTTCAATACACATAATTCATTTCAATTCTAGTGGATGAATTCAAATTACTCACCTTATATTCCTAGTGATTATATGAATTTCAGCTTTGGATTGAATTCCAATTGGGTGCTTTGCTTTACTTTATGCTTTTCGGTTTCCCCTTCCTTCTTCTTTCCTAACCTTCGCTTCTTCCTCTCGCTGCCTCGGTCTTGGCCCTCGGCCTCCTCTCGTTTCGTTCTGGTTCCGGTGCTCTTCGTCTCCCTCCTTACGCTCGCCGGCCGCACGAGCACACCGTGCCTCCTTTTCCTCTCTCGTTCTCGCACTGGCTCTCGTACTCCTCTCGCTTTCCTCTACATTCTCGTTCCCCTTTCTTGTTTTGCTCTGCTCGGCCTCCCAAGCCCTCGCTCTCCCTTCACCCACCGACAGCGACGTCCTCGCCGTTCGAGCGGCCACGGACCACTTGGCGCTCACGCTCTCTCCCTCTCTCGCTTTGCTCTGCTCCCTCTCGCCCTCCTCTCGTTTCTATGTTCTCGTTCCTTTTCTCTTTCCCTACTTCGCTTCTCGCTTCTTTCCTTCTAATGTCTCACTCCCTCTCTTTCTCTCTCAACACCCATTGAATTTTGGTGTTTAAGCCTTATTGGACCCTCCAATTATCTCGCCACCCACCTCCTCAATTGCCAGCCACTTATCCTTCCCATTTCTCATTTTCTTTTATTTTCTACTTTGGACTCTCATATGATATTAGGCCCATATCAATATCACAATTCCATTTTAGCTAGCTCATGCTTAGGTTTTTAGTCTCGGGTTTTAATTTCAACTCGGAAAAATTCCAATTTACTTACGTTAATAATTTTGAATTTTTGACTAAACTTTTAATAATTTAATTCATTCGTAAGCAAGCACCTAAAATTTCCGGGTCTTACAATCCGAGCTCTCGCTCTCTCTCTCCTCCCTCTTCGCTCTCGCTCCTCTCGCTTTTCTCTTTCCCTTCCTTCTTCATCTCCCCGAGTCTCTCTTGGATTTCCCTCTTTCCCTTCACCAATCAACTTCTCGGTCCTTAACCCCTAATTGACCCAAACTTATCTCTAATCTACTCGGTTAAGAGTAATCCTAATCCCCTCCTTGTTTTCTTTCTTTTATTTCCCATTTCTTTTTCCCTTTCTTTTGCCAAGCATAATAATAGTTAAACCCCCATACGTAGCATAAGTGGTCTCGGATTTTTACATAGCTAGTTCGGGGGAAAATTTGGAGGAGGAAATTAATACGCTTCACTAATAATAGTTACGCGAACTAATAACAAATTGGCTCAAATAAATCTACGAATATCTAACCACGTATATAACTTAGTCATTCGACCTACTCTATTTAATTAAAACTAAAGAATTAACTTAACACCTATAATCTGTCTAATCCAAAATTACAGGTCTCAAATTTCTTTCCCCTTAAAAGAATTTCGACCCCGAAATTCGAACGAGTGGTATCTAAGATATGTAAGGTATACGCATATATGCAAAACACGAGTAGTACACTTAACATGGAAAGAACTCATTTAGGTGGCCACGGTTCTCGGAATTCCTAGGGAGTCTCTATGGGTTAATGAATTCCAACCTCCTCTCAACCATCATTTCAGTATGTCTACTCACTTAATTACAAGGCGCCAAGGAGCAAATCGCACTAGAAAAGAGCAAAAAGTTGGCTCGGAATGATCTCACCAATTGCTTTAATTTAAACACTAATGTCTCCACTGAATACTTACGCAATCAACACACGAACTCGGCACACATCTAGTTCAATATCTCACACCAGCCTCTAACTCCTTATCCTCCACAAACTAAGCAGATTCTATGGCCAAGCTAGTCGAATGGGATAGTTTAACAAATTATCTATGGTGCATCACTTATCAAACGGTAAGAATAACACACATACTAGGCAAGTAGCATCACCAAAAAGGAAATAAACATAGCTAGAAAATATAATCAAAATGCTGAAATTGAAACTAAGTCCGAATTTAGAGGCAACCAAACTATGTGCGATCATATCTTAGCATAATACGATCCTTGAACAACTCATGGTAACTACAATAGGTAGCAGGGAGTCCTCATGCTATTGTTTCACCACTATGGGAGTTACGATCAAACTTGCAATCCTTATGTAAAACTTAAAGTATCTCGCTCCCATGTAACTTATAGTCGCTCCAATGAGCACTAATAACACAACGAACTCGAAATCAAGTATGGGAGTGACAGAACAACTTCTAACCGCCTTTGTAAACGAGGCGCTCCACCTACGAGGTTATCAACTATGCCCAAGGTTTATAAACTCACAAAGAACCGCCACATTTAAACTCAAAAGTGGAGGAGGGCATGATTCCAACATTCATCAATCAACTCTTCTTGGTGAGATAGTTAAGTGAAAGGAACTCAAAATGGTGGAAAGCACAATCTTCAATATGATTTACTTAGCCCCTTCTAGCCTCATGCTCGACTTATTCTAAACCATTCTCATAAGTTTCTCAAATCGAAACTCACATATGGATTTCCATAACCATTGCATCCTATGTTTGGTTAACCTAAAAACTTAGATTGAAATAGAGAAAATCCCTAAATCAATTGTTTCCCGACATAGCTCCCAAATGTACCCAAAAGATACCTTCCAACACCTCCGGACAAGCATGCACTTCAAGCAAAATAACAAGTTTGACATTCTCAATTATAGACTCAAATATTATTATCAAGAAAAGCCAATTCCACCAATGACACAACGAACCTTTCATGTTGTATTTCCTATCAATTTTTCTCTCCATAGCCTCAAATTTTCATGTATAACTTCCGTAAAAACCCACCTATGAGTATTTCCGTAAGTATATGAAAGTATCCCTCAACACTCGGGGTGATCAGTCCTATCCTCGTTAAGCAATGCGACATTTTAACTCATTCCTTAGTAACAACTACCCAAAAAGACAACCTCTATACCTGACAGGCCCGCAAGCACACGGTATATAAGTTGTAGTTAGTCAAGGTCGATCCCACAAGGACTCGATCTAGCAACGCACTAAACTAGCCCTCCACTCAATTGCTTAGTAAATCAAATTTTTGAAGTTGGTTCTTTCTAAACTAGTTCTAACTAATAAAATTAAGAAAATTAATCTAGACTTATAAATCAATGGGTAAAAACATCTAGGGATTTCCTTTCCTAACGATGAGTTTGATTATTTAAACATCGTGCTTAATAGAATTGCTTCAATTAACATATCAAACAACTTTCGTATGCATTTAAGTTAATCAAAGTTAAGGATTTCAAATTATCAAAGTGATCCCTAATTTACTATTCTTTTCTCAAGTTTCATAAATTAGGTAGAAAGGTTGGTTGTGGGATTATTCTATTTCACTTTTCAGTGCTCGATAGATTAATCTCTAAACATAAGTATTCTAGGCCTTCAAAACACTCATGAACATGATAAACACAACCTTCTATTGATCAAAATAAGAATTCAAGCACAAATCATAGAAAACTAATCAAACTACATTGTTTCGGATTACAAATCCCTAGAAAAACCAAACTACTCACACATGTTTATTGAAAACTTAACTAAAATCCAATACATTGAAATTAAACCTCAAGCAAGCAAGAAAATGAACAAGTAGATGATAGGTTAGAAGTGCTCCACTTGAATCTGTCGACTTCAAATGGAACTCGCAACCGCCTCAATCTTCTTCTTCGATCTTCAAAGTTTATAGTTTGATGTGGATTAAAGGTATGGATGAATATGGAGGAATGAACTCTGAATTCTGGACTAGATTGGAGCGGAAATGGCAGAAAATCGGAGCCGAAATTGTCAAAACCGAATCGTCTCGAGCATATTTTACCTCCAACACAGGCCGTGTCCTCCGACACGGGCTGCCCGTGTTGGCCGCTGGCACATCAAAACTGGACGGAAACACCGAAAATGGGTCGTGTCCACCGACAAAGGATGCCAGTTCTCAGTGCAAAGGCACCGACCTCCGACACGGTTCGCTTCCTCCAAAACGGGCTGCCCGTGTTGGTTACTGAAAGGCATGCGTCAAATTGATTCAGCCGTAACTTCCTCGTCTCGATGTCCAAATGATGCGATTTTGATTTTCTCGAAATCTCATTGATTCAAGTTTCTAATTCTTTCATCATTATTTTTGCTTCATAAGTGTGGGAAAAACATAATTCAAATAGTAAAGAAGTGTTCGTTATCGCACCCTTCTTACTTTCCAGCTCATATCTTTTCCGTTCCTCAACATAATTGAGCTTATAATATGTCATTGGAAAGCTCTTTCAATAAGGAAGTTAAAAACATAGAGTCAAAATAGCTTTGGACTGAAAATATGACAAAATCAGGTCCAAATTACTAGGAAGCTACAGAAACAGTACCAAAAACGCAAAACCCAAGCGTAAAGCATAAATGGGGCATAAAGTACATAAATATGAATGTAAATCCCAAAAATTATAAGCAACCTCATGTGAAATCTAATACAAATATGGCATTTATCAAAGTCCCCCATGCTTAAACCTTGCTTGTCCCCAAGAAAATACAAGACTAAAACAAAAAGAAAATAAAAAAATAAATAAAAGGACTCAAGATGAAAAAGAAAAATCTCTTTAGACATGCTCCTCGGTAAGCATCAGTAGAATTCTCAAACAACTAAGTTTAACCAATAATAGCTCGAAAGTGATTAAAACCATTAAGCACAAGTAAGTGGGAAGTTTTTGAAAAGATTTCTATGAATCATACAATCATGATCAAATCAATCACCCTTAATCTCCAATGACAGCAAGTTAGGACATGTATAAGCATAAAACTAGAAAGATTGAGAGCAAACCTCACTTGAGGGAAGTGGAAACACTCCTCTCATATGTTTGAAAATATATAACAATGAAAGTTCTCTCAATACTCTCACCAAAGAAACAATCTACCATATGCTTGCTAAGAATCTCAACTCTCCACCACTAGATGCAAATGCAAATGACAATCAAGAGGTCTTTCCAAGGGTTGTAATGAGGCTAGGGGTTAAAGGTAGGAGTGGAAAATTATTTGAGTAATGAGGAGCTAAAAGCCAAACCTGGAGCTACCTCATCAAATATCTCATATATACAATACTAACCACTCATAAACATTCAAAATAAACCCGAAAATAAAAGCATTAGAAATCACCTTAAATTTACACAAGCTAATGCCAAAACACTTTATTCTTTTTCTGTTTTTTTTCTTCTATTTCATATTAATGATTTTTTTCATCTTTTCTCTTTTTCATATTTTTTTTTTTTTGTGAATGGCAAAGCAGCAAGTTTATAATACTGGGCAAGTTTCCAATTTTGAACCCAAACGAGACTACACAAGTGGAGAAAAGTTCAACAATTGAATTTCACAACTATTCCCCATCCACCAAACCACAAAATTTACCACAATCAACCCATATCACACTCAAAACACTCCAAGCAATGGGTTAAGGGTAGGATAAATGTATTTTGCCAAGGCTTGTTAATGTAGGTTCAATCAAAAAGAGTGATCAAAGGCTAGAAAAGGGCTAGAAGCGGTAATTCATACATGAAAGGGTGGCTTTTTGGCTCATGTAGTTTACAAAATCAATAATTGAATGCCTCTATCACATTGTCAATGCAAATACAAATTGTGGTTTCGAAGAGATTCAAGCAAGTTCTAGAGATTGCAACCAAGGTAGAGTCACACATGGAAAATATATGACTAATAAAAATGATTGGTCTTTTAAGGCATAGTGGTCTCACGGGTTAAGAGTCAACAACCAATCCTAATTCAAGATTTTGGACATGCCAATCTCACATCATAAGATCAAGAAGGGTAATCAATCATCTCTATCAAAGTGCAATACTAAACCAAGATTCCCTTACAAACTCTTTTCAAAAACTTTTATTCACAAACGGTCTATACAAGATTAAACAATGTCAAAAGAAAAACTACCTAGCTTAAGAATCATCACCGGAGGATTTTTTTTCATATTATTAAATTTTTTTTTCTGATTTTCTAATTTTTTAAATTAAAGCAATAAAAACTACCCCTACATGCAATCTAAATGCAAATGCAAAACCTAAAAATCACAAAATGAAACTAAAGATAAAGGCCAAATAAAAGAAAACTAAGAAAACTAAACTAAATGCAACTATATGCAACTATATGGATGCAAATGCAACTATATACATTATTCTTCATGCACTACATGAATGCAAAACCTTCCCCCATGCTAGGACAAAGCATTGTCCTCAATGCAATTAAGAATCAATGTTATGGGAGGACAAAGACCAATCACTCTTCAAGTGCATATAATGGTAACTTTTATGAAAAATGCAAACTACCTAAAAATTATATAAAAAAGGAAAGAAATCACCTTGGGTTGCATCCCAAGCAGCACTTCTTTAAGGTCATTCGACGGGCCCCCATCAGACCCAACTCCAATCATCCATCTCAAAATAGCCTTATCAAGAATTACTCTCGTCGTAGGCGGTGACCATCGGACGGGCCACCATCACATTCGACCTTCCAGCTTGAGGTCCAAATCAAGAGCTCCAATGCATGGAGCATCAACCAAAGCAAGCTTCAACCTATTACACTCATTGAAATAAACTTCATTAAACACATAGGACATGCCCTTGCCAAACATTGGCGGAGGAAATTTGTCAACCTCTACCACCTTAGCATTGACAAATTCATGCCCTTCATGCAAAGGTTTATCACATGCTACTTCATCGGTTATCTCAACACTACAACATTCAAGCATAAATAGAGGAAACATCATATTTCTTAAAAAGTTCAAATTCAGCGTGATGCTCCCCACATCAAAGATCAATCTGCCCTCTTTTACATCAATCTTACACCCAGCAGTAGCCAAGAAAGGTCTCCCAATAATGATTTGGGTGCGGGTATCCTCGGGCATATCAAGAACTAAAAAGTCCACATGCACAAAGAAATCACCAATTTTGACAGGAATGTCCTCTCGAAATACCCAAAGGATAGGTCACAAAACTATCCGCTAATTGAAAAGAAATGGTGGTGGACCTGAACTTACCTATGTCCAAATTTTTATATAAAGAATAGGGCATCAAGCTTACACTTAACCCCAAATCACATAAGGCTCGATCTATGGACACATTCCCAATCGGGCATGGGATGGAAAAAATACCGGGCTTTTAAGCTTTTTAGGAAGCTTATTTTAGACTACTGCACTACACTCCTTACTCAATGCAAAAGTCTTCTGCTCAATCAATGTCCTCTTTTTAGAGAGGATCTCTTTCAAAAATTTAGTATACAAAGGCATTTGAGTCAAAGTATCAATGAAAGGGATGTTCATATTGCATTTCTTAAGCATCTCCAAAAACTTCCCAAATTGCATATCAAGCTTAGCCTTAGTTATTCTTTGTGGGAATGGTAAAGGCGGAGTGTAAATTCTTTCGGGAGTTTTTGGTCGATCATTAGGAGTCTCCTTCTCATTTTGCACAACAACATCAACTAAGGACTCTTTGGAGGGTAAAGACACCTCTTTATTCACAACATCATTCACATTTTGCATATCAATGACCACATGCTCACTCCTATCACCCTTAGGCCCCACCAATTGTGTCCCACTCCTCAAAGTTATGGCATTGCATTGTTCCCTAGGGTTAATCTCAGGTTGGCTAGGAAGCTTACCCGGAGAGCTAGAGGAAGAGCTTGCTTGGCTAGCAATTTGAGTTTCAAGCATCTTATTGTGAGTGGCTAAGATTTCAACTTTTGAAGCCAATTGCTTGATAATCTCATTTTGCTTTTGTTGAGCGAAAAATATGCTTTCCATCATGACCTCCAAGATAGACTTTTGGGGCACTTGGGGTTGGGTAGGTCTTTGGAATACAGAGGCGGGTGGTCTTTGGACTTGTTATGGACCCATGGGATTGTTGTTCCGGTAGGAAAAATTAAGGTGATATCTCAATCCCGGGTTATAGAAATTGGAGAATGGGTCAAAGTTTGGCCTAGGGTTCGGGTTACCAATAAAATTGGCTTGGTCGGTTGGTCCATTACCACCCATACCCGCAGGACAAAACAAAGTCTCATGCTTATAAGAACTACATGAAGCACATGGAAGAGGAGAGGCAACATTCACATTCAAACCGTCCATTTTTTGAGTTATAGCATCTATCTTAGCAGAAAGGACAGAAACTACATCAATATCAAGCTTACCTCCCGTTCTCTTGGAATGTGGCTTGGACCATTGAAAGTTGTTGAGCGCCATCTCGCTCAATCACGGTGTGGAGCTCATCAACGGACTTGCTCATGATGTTTCCTCCCGCCGCCACAAGAATGGTGGCTCTCAAGTGATCATCAACCCTATTGTAGAAAGATTGAATGGGGACCCATGGCTTAAATCCATGTTGGGGGCATTTGCGAAGAAGATCCTTGAACCGCTATAACGTCTCCTCCGGCTCTTGGACGAAGGTGGAAATTTCGTTCCTCAAACCGGTCAACTTGCTTGGTGGTAAGTATTTTGCCAAGAAGGCACTTGCAAGTTGATCAAATGTGCTGATAGAGTTCGCCGGAAGAGAATCTAGCCACTCCTATGCCCTTCCTTCAAGAGAGAACGGAAACAATCGTAGCTTGATTGCATGCGGTGAAGCCCCGTTTACCTTGAAAGTATCACATGCTTGGCGAAAAATGCGAAGGTGCTGATTGGGGTCTTCATTGGGGAGGCCATGGAAAGGAGTGGCCCTCACCAAGTTGATGAGCGAATTCTTCAACTCAAAGTCATTTGCCGCTACACTCGGAACATTGATGGCCATCGGTGGATTAGTGACATTGGGTGTCACATATTGCCCAAAAGTTCTTCTTTCTTCACCGGCCATCTTGGGCTTTTGCTTGGACTTTTCTTCTTGCTTCTTCCTAGCCTTCTCTAGCCTTTGCTTCTTCATGTCTGGGCTGAAGGTGCGCTCTATTTCTGGATCAAATTCGAACAACGGAGCTTTTCTCAAGCAAGGAGAAAGAACCTAGCAAGAACAAAAACACAATTACCAAAGCAATCAAAACAAGCAAAAGAAAATAACCGCTTAGTCAATTTGAGAGTATTCGTCTAATGGCTACTAATAATAGAGTCCCCGTAACGGCGCCAAAAGTTGACAAGCTGCAAGCGCACGGTATACAAGTTGTAGCTAGTCAAGGTTGATCCTATAAGGACTCGATCTAGCAACGCACTAAACTAGCCCTCTACTCAATTGCTAAGCAAATCATATTTTTAAAGTTGGTTTTTTCTAAACGAGTTCTAACTATTAAAATTAAGAAAATTAATCTAGACTTAAATCAATGGGTAAAAACATCTACAGATTTGCTTTCCTAACGATGAGTTTAATTATTTAAACATAATTTGCGCAATCATTCATTCACATAAATCAAGGATCGATAATCATAAAATTCTACTCGCTCTTTCGATGCTTAATAGAATTGCTTCAATTTACCTATCAAACAACTTTAGTATGCATTTAAGTTAATCAAAGTTAAGGATTTCAAATTATCAAAGTGATCCCCAAATTTACTATTCTTTTCTCAAATTTCATAAATTAGGTAGAAAGGTTGGTTGTCGTATTATTCTATTTCACTTTTTAGTATATGATAGATTAATCTCTAAACATAAGTATTGTAGGCCTTCAAAACACTCAGGAACATGATAAACACAACCTTTTAATGATCAAAATCGGAATTCAAGCTTAAATCATAGAAAACTAATCAAACTACATTGTTTCGTATTACAAATCCCTAGAAAAACTAAACTACTCACACATGTTTAGTGAAAGCTTAACTAAAATCCAATACATTGAAATCAAACCTCAAACAGCAAGAAAAAGAGCAAGTAGATGATAGGGTTGAAGTGCTCGACTTTAATCTGTCGACTTCAAATGGAACTTCGCAACTCCTTCAATCTTCTTCTTCAATCTTCAAAGTTTTTGGTTTGATGTGGATGAAAGGTATGGATGAATAATGGAGATGGATAAATATGGAGGAATGAACCCTGAATTCTAGACTGAATTGGTGCAGAAAATGGCCGAATATCATCTTAAATAAGCCATTAAGAAGCAATCAAGAGCCGAAGTCGTCAAAACCGAATCTTCTCGGCATATTTTACCTCCGACACGGGCTGCCCGTGTTGGCTGCTGGCACATCAAAACTAGACAGAAACACCGAAAACGAGTCGTGTCCACCGAGACGGGCTGCCCGTTCTCAATGCAAAGGCACCGACCTCCAACACAGTCCGTTTCCTCCAAAACAGATCGCCCGTGTTGGTTGCGGAAAGGCATGCGTCAAATTGATTCAATCATAACTTCCTCGTCTGATGTCCAAATGATGCGATTCTTGATTTTCCGGACAGCTCATTGAGTCTAGTTTCTAATTCTCTCATCATTATGTTTGCTTCATAAGTGTGGGAAAAACACGATTTAAATAGTCAAGAAGTGTCCATTACTACACCCTTCCGACTTTCCAGCTCATATCTTTTTTGTTCCTCAACGAATTGAGCTTATAATATGTCATTGGAAAGCTCTATCAATAAGGAAGATAGAAACATAGGCTCAAAATAGCTTTGGACCGGAAATATGACAAAATTAGGTCCTAATTACTAGGAAGCTGCATAAACATACCGTAAATGCAAAACCCAAATGTAAAGCATAAATGGGGCATAAAGTACATAAATATGAATGTAAATCCCCAAAAATGATAAGTAACCTCCTATGAAATCTAATGCAAATATGGCACTTATCAATACCTAAATCAACAAACGGGGTCGGGAGTCTCCAAGAATGCTTCACTTATGCTAGTGCACCGTTTGTCATGTCTTTTCTCCTCTAAGATCAATTATGTGTTCGCTAAACTCCTTAGAAATACGTATATAGACAATCAATACGTAATTAAATACTTGTATGCTTCTTCTTAGAGGTAGGTTTCCGAAGTCAACTAACGATTAGAAGTCACACCACAAAATCAATGAATACGAATAGGAAATAAAAATTAGCCACACCCAAGTCACATACTTAGCACGTATAAATCATTTACACATATAAGCACATAACTTCACAATTTAGATCACCGAACTCATCCTCCAGCTTAATCACATAAGTAATCAAATCAATGAAGTCCTAAAGATAGAGGTTTCTAATTCACGACTCAATGAAACCAAGGAGTAATGGACTGGAAATAAGATTTTAGCCACACTTACTCACATAATTAGCACACACAAGTCACTCACACATCACCTTCATGGGCGGTTTACAATCAACTAATTCGACTAAGTCAATTAGGTGGTCGCTTATAAATCGAGGTTGAACTTAACGGCACACATATGTCGGTCACAAACAAAGCACATAATCACATAACAGAGATCCTAGACGGCTATATGCAATGCGGACGTAAACTCACCAAAATCTATGCTCTAATACCATTTTGTAACACCCCAAAACACCCCCTAGGAGTATTACATCACCGGAGTTCCTTACGAGAACTCCCAAGGCTCTATCAAGTGTCGGTTCGGCTCTCTAAATTCCACTTAGAGGTAATAAAGGTGGTTTTGCAAAAGAATTGAGATTTCCTACAAATTTCGATGGACTTCGTTTGTAATGTGGACTATCCCATAGGCTTAAAACCTTAAAACCCCGCATAAAACCACAATATAACTCAACGAGCCACACGCTTGGAGTATACAACTCAATGGCCACACATTGGAGTCCAACCAATCATACGATAAAACTTAAAACAATCTAAATGGTTCATTATACATCCGATACAACAATATGAACTAAATTACAAACTACAAGTGCTTAGAAATATAAGAAATGCATTTTCTTGACTCAAATCACTCAAGACGCAGTGAGACAAAGCAATCGCCGAATCCGAAATATGCTAAGTGTAGATCGTACTTTCGAAAATGTACTTCCAACACTCGGGGAGGGAAAAGGGGGAAATTTGTGGGGGTGAGCAATAAACCACGGGCTCACCGAGTCTTATAGCCTTAAAATCGAAATTCTTTACACATATTACTTATAATAATGAAATCGGCGAAAGCATAGTAACATAATACAAATCCAAATACTTTTCAATGAAATCCCTTTGAAATCAATTGACACATATGAATCACAACACTTTAATAAATTGAAATGCGATTTCACACTCATCACAATTCTTTTTCAATTTGAATCAACATTCTAGGCCTTCCGAGGATTCGAACTAGCACTTCTTTCATTTTTAGGGCGCGACCTCGAATAAAAAGGCTCCCGAGACCTATCTTCGTGAAGTCTCGGATCGGGCATCTCGCCACCGCAGGACCCTCGTTAGAACCCTTCCTCGAGGTTTCTAGTTCGGCGTCCCCAATTTGAACCCTTTGGTATGCTCAACGATCCATAGCCAGTCGATTCAAAACAACTTGCACATAATCATTCATCATATTCACTTCAATAGCTTTCTCAAATCGATATAACATCAAGGAAGGCATGACACCACGTGTCACCCTTATAAATTTACTTTCTGAAATCCGATTCACTTTCTCAAATAAGTTTTGCTTCTTAAAAACATATTCACGTTTGAAAGGCAATTTTCAAGAAATTGCATTCAAGCATCATTCGCGTAAAATACATAACTCCTTTCAAAACTACTTTGGAACATCGTTTAACACAATCACTTGCACAAATAGATATGATTTAATCACGGATAGTCCTTCTAACTCCTTTCCAGCTGTACCTTTCCCAATTCGTTAATTTAGAGAGCTTAATTCCTTTTCCGAGCCACAATAACCTCAAGTAGATACCAACCTAATTCAATGTTTTAACTTTTCACAATTCATTGTCTTGACCTCAATTCCTCCTTTTATGTCTCGTACTTTGTACTCAACGTCTTTTACCCATATTCAACTATATAACTCTTGATCTCGCTTCATCACTTAAGTTCCCTCGCTATTTTTACCTTCAAATTTGATTTAATCTCAATGCTTAGACAAAGTGTAAACTCAACTCAATCTTACCATTCTCAGCTCGTCATTTCCCTACCTCAAATTCCCATTTTACATCTCTACCTTATTAATCAACTCTTGCTTACCCATACTCGGATCACATAACTCTTGATTACCTTTCATCACTCAACTTCTGCTAGCTTTGCTTACCTTCAGCTTCATCTAATCTCACGGACTCGGATACATCTCCAACTCAATTTTCCACGACTTCCACTCGTCTACTCCCTACCTCGATTGTGAATTAGTTATATGAACTCCTACTTCCCTACCTCAAATTACAAACTACAAGTGCTGAGAAATATAAGAAATGCATTTTCTTGACTCAAATCACTCAAGACGCAGTAGACAAAGCAATCAGCGGAATCCGAAATATGCTAAGTGTAGATCATACTTTCTGAAAATGTGCTTGCAACACTCGGGAGGAAAAAGCGGGAAATTTGTTGGGGTGAGCAATAAACCACGGGCTCACCGGAGTCTTATAGCCTTAAAATCGAAATTCTTTACACATATTACTTATAATAATGAAATCGGCGAAAGCATAATAACATAATACAAATCCAAATACTTTTCAATGAAATCCCTTTGAAATCAATTGACACATATGAATCACAACACTTTATTCAATTGAAATGCGATTTCACACTCATCACAATTCTTTTTCAATTTGAATCAACTTTCTAGGCCTTCCGAGGATTCGAACTAGCACTTCTTTCATTTTTAGGGCGCGACCCCGAATAAAAAGGCTCCCGAGACCTATCTTCGGAAGTCTCGGATCGGGCATCCTGCCACCGCAGGACCCTCGTTAGAACCCTTCCCTCGAGGTTTCTAGTTCGGCGTCCCCCAATTTGAACCCTTTGGTATGCTCAACGATCCATAGCCGATCGATTCAAAACAACTTGCACATAATCATTCATCATATTCACTTCAATAGCTTTCTCAAATCGATATAACATCAAGGAAGGCATGACACCACGTGTCACCCTTATAAATTTACTTTCTGAAATCCGATTCACTTTCTCAAATAAGTTTTGCTTCTTAAAAACATATTCACGTTTGAAAGGCAATTTTCAAGAAATTGCATTCAAGCATCATTCGCGTAAAATACATAACTCCTTTCAAAACTACTTTGGAACATCGTTTAACACAATCACTTGCACAAATAGATATGATTTAATCACGGATAGTCCTTCTAACTCCTTTCCAGCTGTACCTTTCCCAATTCGTTAATTTAGAGAGCTTAATTCCTTTTCCGAGCCACAATAACCTCAAGTAGATACCAACCTAATTCAATGTTTTAACTTTTCACAATTCATTGTCTTGACCTCAATTCCTCCTTTTATGTCTCGCACTTTGTACTCAACGTCTTTTACCCATATTCAACTATATAACTCTTGATCTCGCTTCATCACTTAAGTTCCCTCGCTATTTTTACCTTCAAATTTGATTCAATCTCAATGCTTAGACAAAGTGTAAACTCAACTCAATCTTACCATTCTCAGCTCGTCATTTCCCTACCTCAAATTCCCATTTTACATCTCTACCTTATTAATCAACTCTTGCTTACCCATACTCGGATCACATAACTCTTGATTACCTTTCATCACTCAACTTCGCTAGCTTTGCTTACCTTCGCTTCATCTAATCTCACGGACTCGGATACATCTCCAACTCAATTTTCCACGACTTCCACTGTCTACTCCCTACCTCGATTGTGAATTAGTTATATGAACTCCTACTTCCCTACCTCAAATTACAAACTACAGTGCTTGAGAAATATAAGAAATGCATTTTCTTGACTCAAATCACTCAAGACGCAAAGTAGACAAAGAATCGCGGAATCCGAAATATGCTAAGTGTAGATCATGCTTTCTGAAAATGTGCTTGCAACACTGGGAGGAAAAAGCGGAAATTTGTTGGGGTGAGCAATAAACCACGGGCTCACCAGAGTCTTATAGCCTTAAAATCGAAATTCTTTACACATATTACTTATAATAATGAAATCGGCGAAAGCATAATAACATAATACAAATCCAAATACTTTTCAATGAAATCCCTTTGAAATCAATTGACACATATGAATCACAACACTTTATTCAATTGAAATGCGATTTCACACTCATCACAATTCTTTTTCAATTTGAATCAACTTTCTAGGCCTTCCGAGGATTCGAACTAGCACTTCTTTCATTTTTAGGGCGCGACCTCGAATAAAAAGGCTCCCGAGACCTATCTTCGTGAAGTCTCGGATCGGGCATCCTCGCCACCGCAGACCCTCGTTAGAACCCTTCCCTCGAGGTTTCTAGTTCGGCGTCCCCAATTTGAACCCTTTGGTATGCTCAACGATCCATAGCCAGTCGATTCAAAACAACTTGCACATAATCATTCATCATATTCACTTCAATAGCTTTCTCAAATCGATATAACATCAAGGAAGGCATGACACCACGTGTCACCCTTATAAATTTACTTTCTGAAATCCGATTCACTTTCTCAAATAAGTTTTGCTTCTTAAAAACATATTCACGTTTGAAAGGCAATTTTCAAGAAATTGCATTCAAGCATCATTCGCGTAAAATACATAACTCCTTTCAAAACTACTTTGGAACATCGTTTAACACAATCACTTGCACAAATAGATATGATTTAATCACGTATAGTCCTTCTAACTCCTTTCCAACTGTACCTTTCCCAATTCGTTAATTTAGAGAGCTTAATTCCTTTTCGAGCCACAATAACCTCAAGTAGATACCAACCTAATTCAATGTTTTAACTTTTCACAATTCATTGTCTTGACCTCAATTCCTCCTTTTATGTCTCGTACTTTGTACTCAACGTCTTTTACCCATATTCAACTATATAACTCTTGATCTCGCTTCATCACTTAAGTTCCCTCGCTATTTTTACCTTCAAATTTGATTTAATCTCAATGCTTAGACAAAGTGTAAACTCAACTCAATCTTACCATTCTCAGCTCGTCATTTCCCTACCTCAAATTCCCATTTTACATCTCTACCTTATTAATCAACTCTTGCTTACCCATACTGGATCACATAACTCTTGATTACCTTTCATCACTCAACTTCGCTAGCTTTGCTTACCTTCGCTTCATCTAATCTCACGGACTCGGATACATCTCCAACTCAATTTTCCACGACTTCCACTGTCTACTCCCCTACCTCGATTGTGAATTAGTTATATGAACTCCTACTTCCCTACCTCAAATTACAAACTACAAGTGCTGAGAAATATAAGAAATGCATTTTCTTGACTCAAATCACTCAAAGACGCAAAGAGACAAAGAATCGCGGAATCCGAAATATGCTAAGTGTAGATCATACTTTCGAAAATATGCTTGCAACACTCGGGAGGAAAAAGCGGAAATTTGTTGGGGTGAGCAATAAACCACGGGCTCACCGAGTCTTATAGCCTTAAAATCGAAATTCTTTACACATATTACTTATAATAATGAAATCGGCGAAAGCATAATAACATAATACAAATCCAAATACTTTTCAATGAAATCCCTTTGAAATCAATTGACACATATGAGTCACAACACTTTGTTCAATTGAAATGCGATTTCACACTCATCACAATTCTTTTTCAATTTGAATCAACATTCTAGGCCTTCGAGGATTCGAACTAGCACTTCTTTCATTTTTAGGGCGCGACCCTCGAATAAAAAGGCTCCCGAGACCTATCTTCGTGAAGTCTCGGATCGGGCATCCTCGCCACCGCAGACCCTCGTTAGAACCCTTCCCTCGAGGTTTCTAGTTCGGCGTCCCCAATTTGAACCCTTTGGTATGCTCAACGATCCATAGCCAGTCGATTCAAAACAACTTGCACATAATCATTCATCATATTCACTTCAATAGCTTTCTCAAATCGATATAACATCAAGGAAGGCATGACACCACGTGTCACCCTTATAAATTTACTTTCTGAAATCCGATTCACTTTCTCAAATAAGTTTTGCTTCTTAAAAACATATTCACGTTTGAAAGGCAATTTTCAAGAAATTGCATTCAAGCATCATTCGCGTAAAATACATAACTCCTTTCAAAACTACTTTGGAACATCGTTTAACACAATCACTTGCACAAATAGATATGATTTAATCACGTATAGTCCTTCTAACTCCTTTCCAGCTGTACCTTTCCCAATTCGTTAATTTAGAGAGCTTAATTCCTTTTCTAAGCCACAATAACCACAAGTAGATACCAACCTAATTCAATGTTTTAACTTTTCACAATTCATTGTCTTTACCTCAATTCCTCCTTTTATGTCTCGCACTTTGTACTCAACGTCTTTTACCCATATTCAACTATATAACTCTTGATCTCGCTTCATCACTTAAGTTCCCTCGCTATTTTTACCTTCAAATTTGATTTAATCTCAATGCTTAGACATAGTGTAAACTCAACTCAATCTTACCATTCTCAGCTCGTCATTTCCCTACCCCAAATTCCCATTTTACATCTCTACCTTATTAATCAACTCTTGATTACCCATACTGGATCACATAACTCTTGATTACCTTTCATCACTCAACTTCTGCTAGCTTTGCTTACCTTCGCTTCATCTAATCTCACGGACTCGGATACATCTCCAACTCAATTTTCCACGACATCCACTGTCTACTCCCTACCTCGATTGTGAATTAGTTATATGAACTCCTACTTCCCTACCTCAAATTACAAACTACAGGTGCTGAGAAATATAAGAAATGCATTTTCTTGACTCAAATCACTCAAGACGCAAGTAGACAAAGCAATCAGCGGAATTCGAAATATGCTAAGTGTAGATCATGCTTTCGAAAATGTGCTTGCAACACTGGGGAGGAAAAAGCGGGAAATTTGTTGGGGTGAGCAATAAACCACGGGCTCACCAGAGTCTTATAGCCTTAAAATCGAAATTCTTTACACATATTACTTATAATAATGAAATCGGCGAAAGCATAATAACATAATACAAATCCAAATACTTTTCAATGAAATCCCTTTGAAATCAATTGACACATATGAGTCACAACACTTTATTCAATTGAAATGCGATTTCACACTCATCACAATTCTTTTTCAATTTGAATCAACTTTCTAGGCCTTCGAGGATTCGAACTAGCACTTCTTTCATTTTTAGGGCACGACCCTGAATAAAAAGGTTCCCGGGACCTATCTTCGTGAAGTCTCGGATCGGGCATCCTGCCACCGCAGACCCTCGTTAGAACCCTTCCCTCGAAGTTTCTAGTTCGGCGTCCCCAATTTGAACCCTTTGGTATGCTCAACGATCCATAGCCAGTCGATTCAAAACAACTTGCACATAATCATTCATCATATTCACTTCAATAGCTTTCTCAAATCGATATAACATCAAGGAAGGCATGACACCACGTGTCACCCTTATAAATTTACTTTCGAAATCCGATTCACTTTCTCAAATAAGTTTTGCTTCTTAAAAACATATTCACGTTTGAAAGGCAATTTTCAAGAAATTGCATTCAAGCATCATTCGCGTAAAATACATAACTCCTTCCAAAACTACTTTGGAACATCGTTTAACACAATCACTTGCACAAATAGATATGATTTAATCACGGATAGTCCTTCTAACTCCTTTCCAACTGTACCTTTCCCAATTCGTTAATTTAGAGAGCTTAATTCCTTTTCGAGCCACAATAACCACAAGTAGATACCAACCTAATTCAATGTTTTAACTTTTCACAATTCATTGTCTTTACCTCAATTCCTCCTTTTATGTCTCGCACTTTGTACTCAACGTCTTTTACCCATATTCAACTATATAACTCTTGATCTCGCTTCATCACTTAAGTTCCCTCGCTATTTTTACCTTCAAATTTGATTTAATCTCAATGCTTAGACATAGTGTAAACTCAACTCAATCTTACCATTCTCAGCTCGTCATTTCCCTACCCCAAATTCCCATTTTACATCTCTACCTTATTAATCAACTCTTGCTTACCCATACTTGGATCACATAACTCTTGATTACCTTTCATCACTCAACTTCGCTAGCTTTGCTTACCTTCGCTTCATCTAATCTCACGGACTCGGATACATCTCCAACTCAATTTTCCACGACATCCACTGTCTACTCCCCTACCTCGATTGTGAATTAGTTATATGAACTCCTACTTCCCTACCTCAAATTACAAACTACAGGTCTTGAGAAATATAAGAAATGCATTTTCTTGACTCAAATCACTCAAGCACGCAATGAGACAAAGCAATCAGCGGAATCCGAAATATGCTAAGTGTAGATCATGCTTTCGAAAATGTGCTCGCAACACTGGGGAGGAAAAAGCGGGAAATTTGTTGGGGTGAGCAATAAACCACGGGCTCACCAGAGTCTTATAGCCTTAAAATCGAAATTCTTTACACATATTACTTATAATAATGAAATCGGCGAAAGCATAATAACATAATACAAATCCAAATACTTTTCAATGAAATCCCTTTGAAATCAATTGACACATATGAGTCACAACACTTTATTCAATTGAAATGCGATTTCACACTCATCACAATTCTTTTTCAATTTGAATCAACTTTCTAGGCCTTCGAGGATTCGAACTAGCACTTCTTTCATTTTTAGGGCGCGACCCTGAATAAAAAGGTTCCGGGACCTATCTTCGTGAAGTCTCGGATCGGGCATCCCGCCACCGCAGGACCCTCGTTAGAACCCTTCCCTCGAAGTTTCTAGTTCGGCGTCCCCCAATTTGAACCCTTTGGTATGCTCAACGATCCATAGCCGGTCGATTCAAAACAACTTGCACATAATCATTCATCATATTCACTTCAATAGCTTTCTCAAATCGATATAACATCAAGGAAGGCATGACACCACGTGTCACCCTTATAAATTTACTTTCGAAATCCGATTCACTTTCTCAAATAAGTTTTGCTTCTTAAAAACATATTCACGTTTGAAAGGCAATTTTCAAGAAATTGCATTCAAGCATCATTCGCGTAAAATACATAACTCCTTCCAAAACTACTTTGGAACATCGTTTAACACAATCACTTGCACAAATAGATATGATTTAATCACGGATAGTCCTTCTAACTCCTTTCCAGCTGTACCTTTCCCAATTCATTAATTTAGAGAGCTTAATTCCTTTTCGAGCCACAATAACCACAAGTAGATACCAACCTAATTCAATGTTTTAACTTTTCACAATTCATTGTCTTTACCTCAATTCCTCCTTTTATGTCCGCACTTTGTACTCAACGTCTTTTACCCATATTCAACTATATAACTCTTGATCTCGCTTCATCACTTAAGTTCCCTCGCTATTTTTACCTTCAAATTTGATTTAATCTCAATGCTTAGACATAGTGTAAACTCAACTCAATCTTACCATTCTCAGCTCGTCATTTCCCTACCCCAAATTCCCATTTTACATCTCTACCTTATTAATCAACTCTTGATTACCCATACTCGGATCACATAACTCTTGATTACCTTTCATCACTCAACTTCGCTAGCTTTGCTTACCTTCAGTTTCATCTAATCTCACGGACTCGGATACATCTCCAACTCAATTTTCCACGACATCCACTGTCTACTCCCCTACCTCGATTGTGAATTAGTTATATGAACTCCTACTTCCCTACCTCAAATTACAAACTACAGTCGTTGAGAAATATAAGAAATGCATTTTCTTGACTCAAATCACTCAAGCACGCAGTAGACAAAGCAATCAGCGGAATCCGAAATATGCTAAGTGTAGATCATGCTTTCGAAAATGTGCTTGCAACACTGGGGAGGAAAAAGCGGGAAATTTGTTGGGGTGAGCAATAAACCACGGGCTCACCAGAGTCTTATAGCCTTAAAATCGAAATTCTTTACACATATTACTTATAATAATGAAATCGGCGAAAGCATAATAACATAATACAAATCCAAATACTTTTCAATGAAATCCCTTTGAAATCAATTGACACATATGAGTCACAACACTTTATTCAATTGAAATGCGATTTCACACTCATCACAATTCTTTTTCAATTTGAATCAACTTTCTAGGCCTTCCGAGGATTCGAACTAGCACTTCTTTCATTTTTAGGGCGCGACCCTGAATAAAAAGGTTCCCGGGACCTATCTTCGGGAAGTCTCGGATCGGGCATCCCGCCACCGCAGACCCCTGTTAGAACCCTTCCCTCGAAGTTTCTAGTTCGGCGTCCCCCAATTTGAACCCTTTGGTATGCTCAACGATCCATAGCCAGTCGATTCAAAACAACTTGCACATAATCATTCATCATATTCACTTCAATAGCTTTCTCAAATCGATATAACATCAAGGAAGGCATGACACCACGTGTCACCCTTATAAATTTACTTTCGAAATCCGATTCACTTTCTCAAATAAGTTTTGCTTCTTAAAAACATATTCACGTTTGAAAGGCAATTTTCAAGAAATTGCATTCAAGCATCATTCGCGTAAAATACATAACTCCTTCCAAAACTACTTTGGAACATCGTTTAACACAATCACTTGCACAAATAGATATGATTTAATCACGAGATAGTCCTTCTAACTCCTTTCCAACTGTACCTTTCCCAATTCGTTAATTTAGAGAGCTTAATTCCTTTTCGAGCCACAATAACCACAAGTAGATACCAACCTAATTCAATGTTTTAACTTTTCACAATTCATTGTCTTTACCTCAATTCCTCCTTTTATGTCCGCACTTTGTACTCAACGTCTTTTACCCATATTCAACTATATAACTCTTGATCTCGCTTCATCACTTAAGTTCCCTCGCTATTTTTACCTTCAAATTTGATTTAATCTCAATGCTTAGACATAGTGTAAACTCAACTCAATCTTACCATTCTCAGCTCGTCATTTCCCTACCCCAAATTCCCATTTTACATCTCTACCTTATTAATCAACTCTTGCTTACCCATACTTGGATCACATAACTCTTGATTACCTTTCATCACTCAACTTCGCTAGCTTTGCTTACCTTCGCTTCATCTAATCTCACGGACTCGGATACATCTCCAACTCAATTTTCCACGACATCCACTGTCTACTCCCCTACCTCGATTGTGAATTAGTTATATGAACTCCTACTTCCCTACCTCAAATTACAAACTACAGGTCTTGAGAAATATAAGAAATGCATTTTCTTGACTCAAATCACTCAAGCACGCAGTGAGACAAAGCAATCAGCGGAATCCGAAATATGCTAAGTGTAGATCATGCTTTCGAAAATGTGCTCGCAACACTGGGGAGGAAAAAGCGGGAAATTTGTTGGGGTGAGCAATAAACCACGGGCTCACCAGAGTCTTATAGCCTTAAAATCGAAATTCTTTACACATATTACTTATAATAATGAAATCGGCGAAAGCATAATAACATAATACAAATCCAAATACTTTTCAATGAAATCCCTTTGAAATCAATTGACACATATGAGTCACAACACTTTATTCAATTGAAATGCGATTTCACACTCATCACAATTCTTTTTCAATTTGAATCAACTTTCTAGGCCTTCGAGGATTCGAACTAGCACTTCTTTCATTTTTAGGGCGCGACCCTGAATAAAAGGTTCCCGGGACCTATCTTCGGAAGTCTCGGATCGGGCATCCCGCCACCGCAGACCCCTGTTAGAACCCTTCCCTCGAAGTTTCTAGTTCGGCGTCCCCCAATTTGAACCCTTTGGTATGCTCAACGATCCATAGCCAGTCGATTCAAAACAACTTGCACATAATCATTCATCATATTCACTTCAATAGCTTTCTCAAATCGATATAACATCAAGGAAGGCATGACACCACGTGTCACCCTTATAAATTTACTTTCGAAATCCGATTCACTTTCTCAAATAAGTTTTGCTTCTTAAAAACATATTCACGTTTGAAAGGCAATTTTCAAGAAATTGCATTCAAGCATCATTCGCGTAAAATACATAACTCCTTCCAAAACTACTTTGGAACATCGTTTAACACAATCACTTGCACAAATAGATATGATTTAATCACGGATAGTCCTTCTAACTCCTTTCCAGCTGTACCTTTCCCAATTCGTTAATTTAGAGAGCTTAATTCCTTTTCGAGCCACAATAACCACAAGTAGATACCAACCTAATTCAATGTTTTAACTTTTCACAATTCATTGTCTTTACCTCAATTCCTCCTTTTATGTCCGCACTTTGTACTCAACGTCTTTTACCCATATTCAACTATATAACTCTTGATCTCGCTTCATCACTTAAGTTCCCTCGCTATTTTTACCTTCAAATTTGATTTAATCTCAATGCTTAGACATAGTGTAAACTCAACTCAATCTTACCATTCTCAGCTCGTCATTTCCCTACCCCAAATTCCCATTTTACATCTCTACCTTATTAATCAACTCTTGCTTACCCATACTGGATCACATAACTCTTGATTACCTTTCATCACTCAACTTCGCTAGCTTTGCTTACCTTCGGCTTCATCTAATCTCACGGACTCGGATACATCTCCAACTCAATTTTCCACGACATCCACTGTCTACTCCCCTACCTCGATTGTGAATTAGTTATATGAACTCCTACTTCCCTACCTCAAATTACAAACTACAGTGCTTGAGAAATATAAGAAATGCATTTTCTTGACTCAAATCACTCAAGACGCAATGAGACAAAGCAATCAGCGGAATCCGAAATATGCTAAGTGTAGATCATGCTTTCGAAAATGTGCTTGCAACACTCGGGGAGGAAAAAGCGGGAAATTTGTTGGGGTGAGCAATAAACCACGGGCTCACCAGAGTCTTATAGCCTTAAAATCGAAATTCTTTACACATATTACTTATAATAATGAAATCGGCGAAAGCATAATAACATAATACAAATCCAAATACTTTTCAATGAAATCCCTTTGAAATCAATTGACACATATGAGTCACAACACTTTATTCAATTGAAATGCGATTTCACACTCATCACAATTCTTTTTCAATTTGAATCAACTTTCTAGGCCTTCGAGGATTCGAACTAGCACTTCTTTCATTTTTAGGGCGCGACCCTCGAATAAAAAGGTTCCGGGACCTATCTTCGGGAAGTCTCGGATCGGGCATCCCGCCACCGCAGACCCTCGTTAGAACCCTTCCCTCGAAGTTTCTAGTTCGGCGTCCCCCAATTTGAACCCTTTGGTATGCTCAACGATCCATAGCCAGTCGATTCAAAACAACTTGCACATAATCATTCATCATATTCACTTCAATAGCTTTCTCAAATCGATATAACATCAAGGAAGGCATGACACCACGTGTCACCCTTATAAATTTACTTTCGAAATCCGATTCACTTTCTCAAATAAGTTTTGCTTCTTAAAAACATATTCACGTTTGAAAGGCAATTTTCAAGAAATTGCATTCAAGCATCATTCGCGTAAAATACATAACTCCTTCCAAAACTACTTTGGAACATCGTTTAACACAATCACTTGCACAAATAGATATGATTTAATCACGGATAGTCCTTCTAACTCCTTTCCAGCTGTACCTTTCCCAATTCGTTAATTTAGAGAGCTTAATTCCTTTTCGAGCCACAATAACCACAAGTAGATACCAACCTAATTCAATGTTTTAACTTTTCACAATTCATTGTCTTTACCTCAATTCCTCCTTTTATGTCTCGCACTTTGTACTCAACGTCTTTTACCCATATTCAACTATATAACTCTTGATCTCGCTTCATCACTTAAGTTCCCTCGCTATTTTTACCTTCAAATTTGATTTAATCTCAATGCTTAGACATAGTGTAAACTCAACTCAATCTTACCATTCTCAGCTCGTCATTTCCCTACCCCAAATTCCCATTTTACATCTCTACCTTATTAATCAACTCTTGATTACCCATACTGGATCACATAACTCTTGATTACCTTTCATCACTCAACTTCGCTAGCTTTGCTTACCTTCGCTTCATCTAATCTCACGGACTCGGATACATCTCCAACTCAATTTTCCACGACATCCACTGTCTACTCCCCTACCTCGATTGTGAATTAGTTATATGAACTCCTACTTCCCTACCTCAAATTACAAACTACAAGTGCTGAGAAATATAAGAAATGCATTTTCTTGACTCAAATCACTCAAGACGCAGTGAGACAAGCAATCAGCGGAATCCGAAATATGCTAAGTGTAGATCATGCTTTCGAAAATGTGCTTGCAACACTGGGGAGGAAAAAGCGGGAAATTTGTTGGGGTGAGCAATAAACCACGGGCTCACCGGAGTCTTATAGCCTTAAAATCGAAATTCTTTACACATATTACTTATAATAATGAAATCGGCGAAAGCATAATAACATAATACAAATCCAAATACTTTTCAATGAAATCCCTTTGAAATCAATTGACACATATGAGTCACAACACTTTATTCAATTGAAATGCGATTTCACACTCATCACAATTCTTTTTCAATTTGAATCAACTTTCTAGGCCTTCCGAGGATTCGAACTAGCACTTCTTTCATTTTTAGGGCGCGACCTCGAATAAAAAGGTTCCTGGACCTATCTTCGTGAAGTCTCGGATCGGGCATCCCGCCACCGCAGACCCTCGTTAGAACCCTTCCCTCGAAGTTTCTAGTTCGGCGTCCCCCAATTTGAACCCTTTGGTATGCTCAACGATCCATAGCCAGTCGATTCAAAACAACTTGCACATAATCATTCATCATATTCACTTCAATAGCTTTCTCAAATCGATATAACATCAAGGAAGGCATGACACCACGTGTCACCCTTATAAATTTACTTTCGAAATCCGATTCACTTTCTCAAATAAGTTTTGCTTCTTAAAAACATATTCACGTTTGAAAGGCAATTTTCAAGAAATTGCATTCAAGCATCATTCGCGTAAAATACATAACTCCTTCCAAAACTACTTTGGAACATCGTTTAACACAATCACTTGCACAAATAGATATGATTTAATCACGGATAGTCCTTCTAACTCCTTTCCAGCTGTACCTTTCCCAATTCGTTAATTTAGAGAGCTTAATTCCTTTTCGAGCCACAATAACCACAAGTAGATACCAACCTAATTCAATGTTTTAACTTTTCACAATTCATTGTCTTTACCTCAATTCCTCCTTTTATGTCCGCACTTTGTACTCAACGTCTTTTACCCATATTCAACTATATAACTCTTAATCTCGCTTCATCACTTAAGTTCCCTCGCTATTTTTACCTTCAAATTTGATTTAATCTCAATGCTTAGACATAGTGTAAACTCAACTCAATCTTACCATTCTCAGCTCGTCATTTCCCTACCCCAAATTCCCATTTTACATCTCTACCTTATTAATCAACTCTTGCTTACCCATACTCGGATCACATAACTCTTGATTACCTTTCATCACTCAACTTCGCTAGCTTTGCTTACCTTCGCTTCATCTAATCTCACGGACTCGGATACATCTCCAACTCAATTTTCCACGACATCCACTGTCTACTCCCCTACCTCGATTGTGAATTAGTTATATGAACTCCTACTTCCCTACCTCAAATTACAAACTACGAGTGCTTGAGAAATATAAGAAATGCATTTTCTTGACTCAAATCACTCAAGCACGCAGAGAGACAAGCAATCAGCGGAATCCGAAATATGCTAAGTGTAGATCATGCTTTCGAAAATGTGCTCGCAACACTCGGGGAGGAAAAAGCGGGAAATTTGTTGGGGTGAGCAATAAACCACGGGCTCACCGTAGTCTTATAGCCTTAAAATCGAAATTCTTTACACATATTACTTATAATAATGAAATCGGCGAAAGCATAATAACATAATACAAATCCAAATACTTTTCAATGAAATCCCTTTGAAATCAATTGACACATATGAGTCACAACACTTTATTCAATTGAAATGCGATTTCACACTCATCACAATTCTTTTTCAATTTGAATCAACTTTCTAGGCCTTCCGAGGATTCGAACTAGCACTTCTTTCATTTTTAGGGCGCGACCCTCGAATAAAAAGGTTCCTGGACCTATCTTCGTGAAGTCTCGGATCGGGCATCCCGCCACCGCAGGACCCCTGTTAGAACCCTTCCCTCGAAGTTTCTAGTTCGGCGTCCCCAATTTGAACCCTTTGGTATGCTCAACGATCCATAGCCAGTCGATTCAAAACAACTTGCACATAATCATTCATCATATTCACTTCAATAGCTTTCTCAAATCGATATAACATCAAGGAAGGCATGACACCACGTGTCACCCTTATAAATTTACTTTCGAAATCCGATTCACTTTCTCAAATAAGTTTTGCTTCTTAAAAACATATTCACGTTTGAAAGGCAATTTTCAAGAAATTGCATTCAAGCATCATTCGCGTAAAATACATAACTCCTTCCAAAACTACTTTGGAACATCGTTTAACACAATCACTTGCACAAATAGATATGATTTAATCACAGTATAGTCCTTCTAACTCCTTTCCAGCTGTACCTTTCCCAATTCGTTAATTTAGAGAGCTTAATTCCTTTTCGAGCCACAATAACCACAAGTAGATACCAACCTAATTCAATGTTTTAACTTTTCACAATTCATTGTCTTTACCTCAATTCCTCCTTTTATGTCCGCACTTTGTACTCAACGTCTTTTACCCATATTCAACTATATAACTCTTGATCTCGCTTCATCACTTAAGTTCCCTCGCTATTTTTACCTTCAAATTTGATTTAATCTCAATGCTTAGACATAGTGTAAACTCAACTCAATCTTACCATTCTCAGCTCGTCATTTCCCTACCCCAAATTCCCATTTTACATCTCTACCTTATTAATCAACTCTTGCTTACCCATACTCGGATCACATAACTCTTGATTACCTTTCATCACTCAACTTCGCTAGCTTTGCTTACCTTCGGCTTCATCTAATCTCACGGACTCGGATACATCTCCAACTCAATTTTCCACGACATCCACTGTCTACTCCCCTACCTCGATTGTGAATTAGTTATATGAACTCCTACTTCCCTACCTCAAATTACAAACTACAAGTGCTGAGAAATATAAGAAATGCATTTTCTTGACTCAAATCACTCAAGACGCAGTAGACAAAGCAATCAGCGGAATCCGAAATATGCTAAGTGTAGATCATGCTTTCGAAAATGTGCTTGCAACACTGGGAGGAAAAAGCGGGAAATTTGTTGGGGTGAGCAATAAACCACGGGCTCACCGTAGTCTTATAGCCTTAAAATCGAAATTCTTTACACATATTACTTATAATAATGAAATCGGCGAAAGCATAATAACATAATACAAATCCAAATACTTTTCAATGAAATCCCTTTGAAATCAATTGACACATATGAGTCACAACACTTTATTCAATTGAAATGCGATTTCACACTCATCACAATTCTTTTTCAATTTGAATCAACTTTCTAGGCCTTCCGAGGATTCGAACTAGCACTTCTTTCATTTTTAGGGCGCGACCCTCGAATAAAAAGGTTCCCGGGACCTATCTTCGTGAAGTCTCGGATCGGGCATCCCGCCACCGCAGGACCCCTGTTAGAACCCTTCCCTCGAAGTTTCTAGTTCGGCGTCCCCCAATTTGAACCCTTTGGTATGCTCAACGATCCATAGCCAGTCGATTCAAAACAACTTGCACATAATCATTCATCATATTCACTTCAATAGCTTTCTCAAATCGATATAACATCAAGGAAGGCATGACACCACGTGTCACCCTTATAAATTTACTTTCTGAAATCCGATTCACTTTCTCAAATAAGTTTTGCTTCTTAAAAACATATTCACGTTTGAAAGGCAATTTTCAAGAAATTGCATTCAAGCATCATTCGCGTAAAATACATAACTCCTTCCAAAACTACTTTGGAACATCATTTAACACAATCACTTGCACAAATAGATATGATTTAATCACGGATAGTCCTTCTAACTCCTTTCCAGCTGTACCTTTCCCAATTCGTTAATTTAGAGAGCTTAATTCCTTTTCCGAGCCACAATAACCACAAGTAGATACCAACCTAATTCAATGTTTTAACTTTTCACAATTCATTGTCTTTACCTCAATTCCTCCTTTTATGTCCGCACTTTGTACTCAACGTCTTTTACCCATATTCAACTATATAACTTCTGATCTCGCTTCATCACTTAAGTTCCCTCGCTATTTTTACCTTCAAATTTGATTTAATCTCAATGCTTAGACATAGTGTAAACTCAACTCAATCTTACCATTCTCAGCTCGTCATTTCCCTACCCCAAATTCCCATTTTACATCTCTACCTTATTAATCAACTCTTGCTTACCCATACTGGATCACATAACTCTTGATTACCTTTCATCACTCAACTTCGCTAGCTTTGCTTACCTTCGCTTCATCTAATCTCACGGACTCGGATACATCTCCAACTCAATTTTCCACGACATCCACTCGTCTACTCCCCTACCTCGATTGTGAATTAGTTATATGAACTCCTACTTCCCTACCTCAAATTACAAACTACAAGTGCTGAGAAATATAAGAAATGCATTTTCTTGACTCAAATCACTCAAGACGCTAGTAGACAAGCAATCAGCGGAATCCGAAATATGCTAAGTGTAGATCATGCTTTCGAAAATGTGCTCGCAACACTCGGGGAGGAAAAAGCGGGAAATTTGTTGGGGTGAGCAATAAACCACGGGCTCACCGGAGTCTTATAGCCTTAAAATCGAAATTCTTTACACATATTACTTATAATAATGAAATCGGCGAAAGCATAATAACATAATACAAATCCAAATACTTTTCAATGAAATCCCTTTGAAATCAATTGACACATATGAGTCACAACACTTTATTCAATTGAAATGCGATTTCACACTCATCACAATTCTTTTTCAATTTGAATCAACTTTCTAGGCCTTCCGAGGATTCGAACTAGCACTTCTTTCATTTTTAGGGCGCGACCTCGAATAAAAAGGTTCCTGGACCTATCTTCGTGAAGTCTCGGATCGGGCATCCTCGCCACCGCAGACCCCTGTTAGAACCCTTCCTCGAAGTTTCTAGTTCGGCGTCCCCCAATTTGAACCCTTTGGTATGCTCAACGATCCATAGCCAGTCGATTCAAAACAACTTGCACATAATCATTCATCATATTCACTTCAATAGCTTTCTCAAATCGATATAACATCAAGGAAGGCATGACACCACGTGTCACCCTTATAAATTTACTTTCTGAAATCCGATTCACTTTCTCAAATAAGTTTTGCTTCTTAAAAACATATTCACGTTTGAAAGGCAATTTTCAAGAAATTGCATTCAAGCATCATTCGCGTAAAATACATAACTCCTTCCAAAACTACTTTGGAACATCGTTTAACACAATCACTTGCACAAATAGATATGATTTAATCACGGATAGTCCTTCTAACTCCTTTCCAACTGTACCTTTCCCAATTCGTTAATTTAGAGAGCTTAATTCCTTTTCCGAGCCACAATAACCACAAGTAGATACCAACCTAATTCAATGTTTTAACTTTTCACAATTCATTGTCTTTACCTCAATTCCTCCTTTTATGTCTCAGTACTTTGTAGTCAACGTCTTTTACCCATATTCAACTATATAACTCTTGATCTCGCTTCATCACTTAAGTTCCCTCGCTATTTTTACCTTCAAATTTGATTTAATCTCAATGCTTAGACATAGTGTAAACTCAACTCAATCTTACCATTCTCACTCGTCATTTCCCTACCTCAAATTCCCATTTTACATCTCTACCTTATTAATCAACTCTTGCTTACCCATACTCGGATCACATAACTCTTGATTACCTTTCATCACTCAACTTCGCTAGCTTTGCTTACCTTCGCTTCATCTAATCTCACGGACTCGGATACATCTCCAACTCAATTTTCCACG
The DNA here is from genome assembly GCA_021018815.1 of Talinum fruticosum. Taxonomy (NCBI): domain Eukaryota; kingdom Viridiplantae; phylum Streptophyta; class Magnoliopsida; order Caryophyllales; family Talinaceae; genus Talinum; species Talinum fruticosum. Next base: position 12,402,226 of record JAITYX010000001.1, on the reverse strand, counting down.
ACATCCACTGTCTACTCCCCTACCTCGATTGTGAATTAGTTATATGAACTCCTACTTCCCTTTTATCCCAAAGCTCCCGTTTGCAATCTAATTACCGGGGATCCAGCTTTGTAAATTCAGGAGATCACAAATGATTCAACTATAACCTTAACTCGATTCACCCATAACCTTTGAAATTGCACATACTCCATCGTTACTAACTAAACTCCCGATAGCACCTATAAGACTTTAACAAACTCAATCATGTTTTTTCATATCCCAATTCAGCCTTAACAACCGCCTCAATTCAATCTATAACATAAACATGCAATATTCACAACAAAACTCATTTAAGATTCGAAATTAATATAAGTCCAGAGCATAAGACTACCCACCTCGAATTCTAGGGTTCGGGATTGATTGAACTACTTGCTGTCCGTGTTCTACCTTTGGTTTCGGGGACTCTCGCTTCTTCTTGCTTCCGGTTCGGTGTTTCTTGCTTCCTCTCGTTCTCCGCACCCTTTGTCTCTCGTTTCGTGTCCTTCCACCTCCCGTTCTTCTTGGCCCCTCATTCCTTTCTTCGCTCACCGGTCGCTGCCCTCGGTCCCTCGTGATTTGCTTCTACCCTCTCGCTCATCTTGATTTCGCCCTCCTTCGGGCCCTAGTTAATCCCCGCGTTCGCCGACCACCTCTCCTTCGTTCTCCCTCTAGCCCGCCGGCCTCAAGTCGCTTCTTCGGCTATCCCGCTTGCATGCTATCCCTCCCTCGCTTTACCTCCATCTCTCGCCTCCCTCTCATTCTCTCGTGTCCCCGAGTCTCTCTCTCTCTCTCGTGCTTGCTGGCTACTGCGTTCTCGACGTTCAGCGGCTACCGGCCTCCGGCCTCCGGGCTCTCGCTCTCTCTCTCCTCCCTCTTCTGCTCCTCTCGCTTTTCTCTTTCTTTCCTTCATGCTTTGCTCGGCCTCCCTCTCCCTTCCTCTACTCTTCTTCATCTCCCCGAGTCTCTCTTGGCTTTCCCTCTATTGTTCCACCAATTAACTTCTCAATTCTTAACCCTTAATGGACCCCAACTTATCTCTAATCTAGTCGGTTAAGAGTAATCCTAATCCCCTCCTTGTTTTCTTTTTTTATTTCCCTTTTCTTTTTCCCTTTCTTTTGCCAAGCATAATAATAGTTAAACCCCCATACGTAGCATAAGCGTTCTCGAGTTTATACGTAGCCGGCTCGAGCAAAAATTCGGAGGAAGAAATTAATGCACTTCACTATTAATAGTTACGCGAACTAATAACAAATTTACTTAAATAAATCTACGAATATCTAACCATGTATATAACTTGGTCATTTGAACTACTCTATTTAATTAAAACTAAATAATTAACTTAACTCTTATAACTACCTAGCCCAAAATTACAGGTCTTATAGAACCTCTCTCCATAGGTGAACCTCTCTTATGCATATTGAAAGAGATAGAGAAAGTTTAAGAGTAAAGAGAAAGAGAGTGAAGAACACAGATAATTGATAAGCAGAGACGGAATTTAAGTGCGATAGAGATTAAGTGCAGGAGCAAAGAGAGCAAGAGTATGAGCAATAAGTAGCTAAAGTGAATGAATGAACTCGAAGCGGTGCTATTTATAGAATAAATGCTTTCATTGAACAACCTCTTTTCGACTCAACCTCGTAAGCAACGGTTATCGGATCGTTGAGTCTCCCGGTGAGTAACGGCTAGTTTTCGAGCGGCTTTCTTCCAACGGCTAGTTCTTTTGATCTGTTCACGTGATAGAGAGAGAAGAAAAGATTTTTGAAAACATTTATGAGATTCTCCATTGATCTAGAGATGATCTCGGAATTTTAATGTTCACTTTTCTCATAAATTGAGTCCGACTTAGTGATGTGTCCCAGTGATTCAGAACACACTCGAAAATAATAACTCGTAGCTCAATCTCATTCTCTGTCAACTTATGCATTTGTTATTCACTTAAAAGCATATAACAATCAAATGGACTAAAATAACTTATGCATTAACTTAGATAATCATGCAATTAACATGCCAAGTTCATTCCTAATAAAGCAAAACTAATCTTCACTTAGAGATTGAGTGAAAATATCAGCTAATTGAAATTTTGTACGAATAAACTCAAGTTCAACATCACCTTTCTCGGAATGGTCTCTCGGAAAATGATACCTCACCTCAATGTGTTTTATTTTTTAGTGTTGAACTGGATTCTTAGTGAAGCTGATTGAACTTTGATTGTCACACTTGATTGGGATAAATGTGAATGACAAACCTCAATCCTTCAAGTGTTGCTTGATCTAGTGAATCCGAGCATAGCAAGCTCCAGCTACGATGTACTTAACCTCAATTGTTGATAGAGCAACTGAGTTTTGCTTCTTTGAATGCCAGGAGATGAGTGATTGAGCCAGAAATTGAATGTCCTGATATGCTCTTTCTATCAACTTTGTATCCAGCTGTCGTCAGCATTTTAGTATGTAGTGACGGTCGGCTATGAGTCTTTCGAATACCAGCGACCAAGTGTCCGACTCCTTACAAGATATCTAAAAATTCTTTTCACAACAAGTGAGATGTGATTCCTTAGGATTAGTTTGAAATCTTGCACAAATGCAAACACTAAACACAATATTTGGCCTACTATATGTGAGTTAGAGTAAAGATCCAATCATACCTCCGTAGAGGTTCCGATCTATAGCTTTACCTTTCTCATCTAAGTCTAGTTTTGTATGCTACTCATAGGTGTTGCTGCATGCTTCACATCTTGTAGCTTGTACTTCTTCAATAACTCCTTGGTGTACTTTAATTGATGAACAAAGATTTCATCCTTTTCTTACTTGATTTGCAATCCAAGGAAGAAATCGAGTTCTCCCATCATACTAATTTGGAACTACTTGTCTCATTAACTCGGAAAACTCTTAACATAGAGTTTTATTAGTAGCTCTAAATATAATGTCATCAATATAGATCTGAATGATAACAATGTCATTCCACTTGGTTTTGTAAAAAGAGTTTTGTTAATAAGACCCCTTTTGGAATCATTTTCAATCAAGAAGTTGCTTAGTCTTTCATACCAAGCTCCGGGATCTTGTTTCGGACCATATAAAGCCTTTTGCAACTTCAAAACATGATTTGGAAAATGAGAATTTTCAAATTGAGGAGGTTGCTCAATATAAACTTCTTCTTCAATATAACCATTAAGAAATGCATACTTAACATCCATTTGATAAAGTTTAATGTTCATGTTAGATGCAAATGCTAAGAGAATTCCGATTACATCAATCCTAACAACAGGTGCAAAGGTTTCCCCATAATTAATTTCCTCTTCTTGATTATATCCCCGAGCAACTAATCCGGCCTTATTTTTGACTACCAACCCTCCCGCATCCAGTTTGTTCTTGAAAACCCATTTGTTCCTATTACTCGGGTGGTCATAAGGTAGTTTGGTCGAGTCCGGACTTGGTTTCTTTCAAATTGATTTAATTCTTCTTATGTGGCCTCTACCAATTTAGGTTCAAGTAAGGCTTCTAGTGCATTTTTAGGTTTAACTAAGGATATGAATGCCGAGAATGCACGTAGATTTTACAAAGAAGAATAAGTTCATACCCCACTCGTTGATATTAGAAAGTATATTCTCGGTGGGTGATTGGATGTATATTTGAAAGCTCGCCTATCCTCTAGTTCACCAGGTTTGTTGGTTGAATGGTCCGATCCTCAGCTGGCTCGGTTTCTTGAACATCTTTAGCGTTCCGAGTTGGCTCTTGAACTTGCTCATTCCGGGGTCACCTCATTCCGAGTTGGCTCATTCCGAGTTGGCTCGGTTCTTTTGTTTTGGTTCATTCCGAGCTCAACTTCAGCTATTTAATCTTTATCTCTGTTGAGTTGGAGATCCGAGAAAGTGGATTCACTTATCCTACCATGGTCAATCTCATCAAAAACAACGTGGATACTTTCTTCCACTTTGTTAGTTCTCTCGTTAAAAATTCTATAGGTTTTACTTGTGAGATGAGTAACCTAGAGATATACCTTCATCCGACCTTGCAGCAAAGTTAGTTAGATGTTCCTTACCATTCTTATGCACATATCATTTACATCCGAATGGTTTGAAGTAAGAGATGTTGGGCTTCTTTCCTTTGTACAACTTATAGGGGTTCTTCTTCAGAATGGGTCTAATGAGGCATCTATTGAGTGTATAATTTACTTTGTTAATCGCCTCAACCCAAAAATAGTAAGGTAGATCATTTTCAATCATCGTTATCCTTCCTATTTCTTCAAGAGGTTTGTTCTTTCTCTTCACTACTCCATTCTATTGAGGAGTTCTTGGTGCCGAGAAGTTATGGGAGATGTCATTCTTGTCACATAAGTATGCAAATTTTGAGTAATCGAATTTCCTTCTATGGTCAATTGAAATTCTTCTAATCCGAGTCTCGGACTCCATTTGAATTTTCCTATAGATCTTAGTGAACTCTTCGAAAGCTTTATTTTTGTTCTTCAGAAAACACACCAGGAAATCGTGAGTAATCATCAACAATAACTAGCACATGTGATTTATCTCCTTAGCTTTTCACAAGAATTTCACCATATAAATCCAGATGAATCAATTCAAGCACTTTGGATGTAGACATAGTTTTGAGTGGTTTGAATGAAGATTTGACTTGCTTTCCTTTTATGGATGCCTCATAGATTTTATTTTTCTTAAATGTAGAGTTAGGTAAACCCCTAACTAATCCATGAGATGGAAGCTTCTTAATGGTATACATGCTGATATGACCTAGTCAACGATGCCATGTCCATGAATCCTCATTCACGGATGCTTTTAAACAAGATAAATTTTGACTAAAATCTGATAAAGGAATAGTATAGGTGTTACCTTACCTTAGACCCGAGAGCTTTGTCTCTTTGGTGACTCCATTAGAAATAAAGCAATTGGTCTTAGTGAATCTTACCTCTTGCCCTTTTTCACATAACCGAGATATGCTCGAAGGCTATACTTGAGACCTTTGACAAGGTAGACTAGACCGACCGAGTTGTCCGCTTGACTAATCTTGCCAATCCTCACTATCTTGCCTTCGCTATTATCTTCAAATCTAACTTTTACTCCTTTCATATCTTCTAACTCGGATAAGAGTCTTGAGTCTCCGGACATATAGCATGAACATCCACTGTCTAAGAACTGGTGATCCTTTCGTTTCGAGGTACCTACAAGACATAAACAAACTAACCCTTCTCACTTCCTCTTACGAATCCAAGAATGAGTCTTTACTCGTGGTTCTTTTCCGAGGAAGAGCACTTTTGGGAACCCGATTTGAATAATTTTAGGCTCGGTATGATTCTCGAGTCTTTGTTCTAGAAAATTGAGTTTGTGTCTCTTTTCTTTGAAAACTTTTTCTCTTGGAAATAGGCTGAGAAGGCTTTTTCATGAAAACCAGTATGGGCTCGGTCCCTTTTCTTTGTGAATGAATGGGATCATGCTCAACCTTCCCGAACTTAACAGCTTCGGAATCAATTTTAGAAAGATGTTATAAGAGTTATCCTTCTCTTCAACATTGTAACCAAGACCTTCTTTTCTAAATGAGACACACTGAGAGCCAAGTGAAGACTCGGACACTTGCTCAATACTTTTCGAGTTATATAAAAGGAATCGGGTATAACAATTTCATACATATAGAGTTTTGATTCCAAGGCATTCTTTATGCCTCGAAACTTATTTGAGTAACATAGTATCTTCTCTAAGTAACACAACTCTCACTTATCATATTTATTGCTTATCCGTAGCGACTCGTAAAACTCTCTCTTTGTTCCGAGTCCAGCTTTACTCAGATTAATCGCAGTTTGAATATACCAAGTATTTCGTCTTTTCTCACTCGGAATCCGACTTGTGGTTATAAGTCCTTCTTATTATAGTCGGTATTCTTAGCTCATTTCATGCTTAGTCTATATCAAGTTAATCCTCTCCGATATTCTTTATTGAACTTGATTCTTCGTTTAGACTAAGTCGGATGGAATTCCGAGTATCATGGATATTGGACTCGAAAATTACATTTCATTTCGACTCGGATAATCGGTTGGTCTATTTATCGAAATTATTTTATTATCTCGTGTCTAATCTTGGGCCAAAGTATTTTATACTTTGAGAACCGAAATTGATTTACTTTTGTAGGTTATTCAATCGAGGATACACTTTTCAAACTACAAAAGTAACCGGCTTCGAACATCAAATCACCAGCAGACATGGCTATTCACCTTCTCTCGCTCCAGTCCCGATAGATTGTGTCGGGGTTGTCTGTTTCCAAATCTGGAAAACTGGAACGCCATGCTTAACGGTGGTTTCTACCTTATCTTTCAAGACACTACTAATGGTTTTGGGACTTCCAAGAGAGTTAAACCGTTGTCCAACGCTAATATTACAACGGATACTTTCCGAGTGACTCGAAAGCTTCTATCAACGGTCACAGAGGATTCTCGGTCAGCGAGATGAACATAACGGCTACTCTGCCCGATCATCTATAAATAGAAGCCATCTCACAAGACTTGAGGGTTGCCGAACATATTGTTTATACACATACTTGCTCAAAGTTATTGTATTTACTTTCAATCTTCAACTTACAACTCCCACTCGTAATTCATTACTTTCGAGTTGTAAGGTCTTGTACTCGATTACAAACTCTTTCTTACATTCTTTGTAAGGTCCCTTGACTAAGCTGTAAGGGTTAACTCAGCTTAGTTGTCCCTAGCTGTAAGGGTTATCTCAGCTAGGAAGTACTAGATTAGATAAGGGAATTTCGAGTCTAGGAAAACTTGTATAGAGTTGTCTAAGGGAGCAACTCGGGTTCGATCAGTTCACGGTATTTTATGGACTCAAAATAGTGGATTTGACTTCGTGTCCGGATTGACACGGTCCGTGGTTTTCTGCCCCGGGAGGGTTTCCACGTAAAATCTAAGTGTTATCTTTCCGAGTTCATTCTAGACTCGGACAACTTTATCGCTCTTGTTCTTTCGATTGATTGCCTTCCGAGTCCAATCTTTTCGACCCTGTTGATAGACTCGGAATCTGTCTTCGTCTCTATTCTCGCACAAAAGTGTGTGATTCCGGAAAGAATTTTCTATCACCCTATTCAGCCCCCTCTAGGGTGACTTAGACTCTCCCCGAGCAAACCTTCACCAAGTAAAAGATCAAGGTTTTTCTTACCATGAGTAAGTTTTAAAACCACTCTTCGGACTCATTGAGCTTCTTTTCGGTTGCTCATTCTCTATTCTCGAGGCACTCGGACTCGGTCTCATTATCTCGAGTACCGGTCTCAAGCACTTTCAGATTTTGTCTTAGTTTTTCTAATTCCTTTTAAAAGTGATGCTCTTAGTACTAAGAGACTCTAGTTGCGCTTTGGAATTACAGAGTCGAATTGGACTTTTCATCCAAAGTAAAGATATATCTAGAAAGATCAAGTTTGGAAAACTTGAGGAAATAGTTAATTACCTCTTGAGGATCTGTTTCCTCAAGCATCCGAATCATCACTATCTCACTCGGATCCAACTTCTCGATCTGTTAGTGCCATTAGACACTTTGAGTCGTCGGAATCATCATCTTCGGAGGAGTCATCATAGCTTCAGGTAGCTACCATAGGCCTTTTCTTCTTTCATCCTTCTTCCTCTTTGGACAGTCCTTGACTATGTGCTCCTTGTTGTCACACTCAAAACAGCCGGTGTTTTTAGTTAAAGACAAATTAGAAGAGGATGAGTATTTACCTTTCTTATCTTTCTTGTAGAACTCCGGCTTTGGCCCTCTTTTTCAACTTCTTGTATTTCATCATCTTCTTGAAACCTCAGGTAATGAGTGCCATGGGATCCTCTTTTGAATTCGAGGAGCTCGACTTTGTCGTCCATTTTTTGAGGCCTTAAGTGCAATGTTTCTTTTGGTGCTAACTCTGAGCATGCTCTTCTTCTAGGTGCATCTCATGAGGTAGTAGCTTCCCAATGAGTTCATCTGCCTTCACATAAGAGAGATTTTGTGCTTCCTAGATGGCTGTTACCTTGGGACCCAATCTTCTCTTTGGTAGACTTTTCAAAAGTTTTCGTACAACTTCTTCATAAGATATCTTTCTACCTAGAGACTTGAGATTGTTCACAATCTCAATGAAGCGACTATACATCTAAATGATGTTTTCCTTAGGGTCCATTTTGAACAACTCGTACTTGTGAAGAAATTGGCTTATCTTTGCTTGCTTCACTTAGTTGGTTGAACAACTGTACATCTAAACAGTGTTGGCCAGTGTATCCCGGACTTCTTTGGTCGTATCACAGTGCAGACACTCGTTGTACTCTTTTGAGTAGATAGCACACATCAAAGTGTTCATGGCCTTGTAGTTCTTCCCTGTACTTCTCATTCTCATCAATGGTGAACTTAGACTTTACCTTAGGTACAACTCTTTCTCTTTCCATCTTCATGGGAGTGATGTTTCCATTTTAAATGATGTTCAAGACAACCTCATCACAGTCCTAAAAGGAAGCATTCCATCATCTTCTTCCAAGTATGCAAAGTTTGACCCCTTGAACTTGGGTGGTCTAGTGGAAGATCTTTTTCATCGAACTCTCCATTGTCATATGATCTTTAGACCTTTGGATTGTGAGATCCTCTTAAAAGGCTAGGCTCTAATACCAATTGAAGGTTTGCTATTGGAGTGGCTAAGTCACCCTAGAAGGGGGAGAATAGGGTGATGGAACATTTTTGAGAAATTACAAACAGTTCTACATAAAACTAACTTAAAAAATAATTCGAGTCTAGAATGAACTCGAAACAAGATGAACACTCGAAATACGTGGAAATCCTCCCGGGGTAGAAAACCACGGACAATGATAATCCAAGCACCAAGTCAAATCAACTATTTTGAATCCACAAAATACAAGGACTCGACTCTTTGTAGAAGTGATCCCTTATACAATTCAATTACAAGTTTTCCTATATTCAAAAATTCCCTTATCTCGATCTAGTACTTGTAATTGCGATACCCTTTACATTTAGTGACAAATAAGCTTAGTTAGCCCTTACGGTTCCGTCCAAAGACTTAGCAAAGAATAGAAAGAGCGTAAGTGATCACAAGACTTTTTCTTTACAACTTAGAAAGTAAGAATTACATAATTGGAGTTGTATGCTCGAAGATTAAGTACGTACTAAGGAAGTGTTAACCAATGTGTTCAGCAATCTTCAAGTCTTGTAGAGTGGCTTTTATTTATACATAGCGAGGCGATTAGCCGTTGAGACTTGTGGCTGGACTAGTAAACTTCAATAGCGGTTGTAACGGCTAGTTTGAGTCACTCAAAAACTATATGTTGTAGTATGAATGTTATGTGGTAGTCCTTGGCTCAAAAAGTGGTCCATCCCTCTCGGTTGTGACTGAAATTTGGGGTGGAAACAAGCTGTTGGACTTAAAATTGAAGTTTACCGAATTTGGAAACATACAATCCTAACACAGAGTGTCTAAGCCATGTCCAAAAATGGTTGATTTCTATTTGTTGGTGTTTAACGGCTAGAAACTGGTTGCTTTTTAAAATCAGATTAAAATTCTTTAATCAACCTACAAAAGCAAATCAAATTCATACTCAAAGTATAAAGATACTTTGGTCCAAAATTAGGTAAAGATAATAATTAATTCAAAGTAATTAAGCTCTTAATTATCTTCGACCTAAAAGAATGGAATTTTTTGAGTCTAATATTCATTAGGTTCAAATTCCATCTTGAGTCAATCCTTTAATTGATTAAGTTAGTAAGAATACAAAATCAGAATACATAAACTTGATCAAGTAAATAATTTCATTAAATATGCTTGACTTAGAAAGTAAAATTAACATTGTAATTCGTTTTCGGTTAGCACTCCAAGTCGAGTACTTAAAATACAAAGTGTTTGTAAAATTATTTACTCGTGCCATTGTTCTGAGTTGAAGACTCGGACATTTCTCAACGCACTTCGAGTTGCACTAAACGAGTCGGTATAACAATCCCATGTTTTTAGAGTTTTGATTCCAAGACATTCTCGGTTTCGCGAAACTTCTTTTAGTAAAGTAGTATCTTTTCTGAGTGATACTGCTTTCACTTATTACATTTATTGCTTATCTGTTTGAGACTCGGAAAAGTGATTCTTTGTTGTGAGTCCATCTTCACTCGCATTTATCGCAGTTTAAATAGACTAGTGTTTCGTCTTTCTCTCACTCGGAATCTTATTTCCGATTACAAGCTCTATTTTCGTTAGAGTCAATATCTTTAGTCTGTTTCACACTTAGTCTATATCAAGTTATCTCACTCGATATTCTTTATGGAACTTTTCCTATCGCTTAGACTAAGTCGGATGGAATTCCGAGTAACATGGATATTGGACTCGAAAATTCCATTTCATTTCGACTCGGATAATCGATCGCTTAATTATCATAATTATTTTATTATCTCGTGTCTAACTTTGGACCAAAGTATTTTATACTTTGAGAACCAAAATTGATTTACTTTTGTAGGTTATTCATTCGAGGATACACCTTTTTCAAACCACAAAAGTAGCCGGCTTCGAACGTCAAATCACCAGCAGACATGGCTTTTCACCTTCCTCGCTTCGAGTCCCGGAAGATTGTGTCGAAGTTGTCTGTTTCCAAATCTGGAAATCTGAAACGCCAAGCTTAACGGTGGTTTCCACCTTATCTTTCAAGACACTACCAATGGTTTTGGGACTTCCAAGAGAGATAAACCGTTGTCCAACGTTCGCATTGTAACGGATACTTTCGAGTGACTCGAAAGCTTTTATCAACGGTCACGAAGACTCTCGGTCAGCGAGATGAAGATAACGGCTACTCTGCCTGGTTACCTATAAATTGAAGTCACCTCACAAGACCCGAAGATTGCCGAATCTATTGTTAATACACATACTTGAGAAAAGTCATTGTATTTACTTTCAATCTTCTACTTACAACTCCCACTCTGTAATTCATTACTTTCGAGTTGTAAGGTCTTGTACTCGATTACAAACTCTTTCTTACATTCTTTGTAAGGTCCCTTGACTAAGCTGTAAGGGTTAACTCAGCTTAGTTGTCCCTAGCTGTAAGGGTTATCTCAGCTAGGAAGTACTAGATCGAGATAAGGGAATTTCGAGTCTAGGAAAACTTGTATAGAGTTGTCTAAGGGAGCAACTCGGGTTCGGTCGATTCACGGTATTTTGTGGACTCAAAATAGTGGATTTGACTTCGTGTCCGGATTGACACGGTCCGTGGTTTTCTCGCCTTAGGAGGGTTTCCACGTAAAATCTAAGTGTTATCTTTCCGAGTTCATTCTAGACTTAGACAGACCTTACCGCTCTTATTATTTCCGATTGATTTCTTTCGAGTCCAATCTTTTCGACCCAGTTAATAGACTTAGAATCTATCTTCCTTTCTACTTCTATGCAAAAGAGTGTGATTTCGCAGAGAATTTCCTATCACCCTATTCCCCCTCTTGGGTGACTCGGACTCGTCCCCGAGCAAACCTTTAATTGGTATCGAGCCTAGCCTTTCGGAAAGGATCTAGCAATCCAAAGGTTTAAAGATCAAATGGCTCGGAACACCGGAGGGTTCGACGAAGGAAGATCTTCCAACACGCCTCCAAAATTCAAAGGTTCAAACTTTGGGCACTGGAAAAAGCTTATGGAATGTTTCCTCATGGATCATGATGAAGAGGTATGGGAAATCATACAACAAGGAAACTACATTCCAACAAAGACAGATGAATTCAGAATTCTTCCCAAGACAAAGGCTGAGTTCACACCAGCGAGGCGAGAAGTTCGAAAGAATTTCAAAGCCATGAACATCCTTATGTGCGCCATAAGCTCGGATGAATACAACCGAGAGTCTGCACTATGATTATGAAAAATAAGTGTGGGACACCCTTGTCAACACTTATGAAGGCACAATCCAGGTCGGACAAGCAAAGATAAGTCAATATCTTCACAAATATGAGCTTTTCAAGATGGAGCCGAGAGGAGAACATCACTCGGATGTTCATTCGGTTTACTGAGATTACAAACAATCTCAAATCACTGGGAAAGAAGATCTCCCACGAAGAAATGTGCCGGAAAATTCTCGAAGCCTACCCAAGAAAAGATGGGGTCCCAAAGTGACCGCCATAGAGGAAGCTCAGAACCTCTCACTCTTAAAGCCGGACGAGCTCATTGGAAAGCTTCTAACACATGAAATCCATCTAGAGGAGGAGGATGCTGAGGGTAGTACCAAAAGGAACATTGCACTTAAAGCCTCGGAATCCAAGGAAGCAAATCCGAGCTCTTCGACTCGGAAGACGATCCCATGGCACTCATTGCAAGAGGCTTCAAGAGAATGATGAAGCACAAAAGATGGGGCAAAAGGCCAAAAGAAGAATTCTACAAGAAAGATAAGAGAGATAGAAAAGGTAAGTTTTCTTCTCCTTCAAAGTTATCCCTATCTAAGAATTCTGGATGTTTTGAATGTGGCAGCAAAGACCACCTAGTCAAGGATCTGTCCAAAATGGAAAAGGGACAGGAAGAAGAAAAAGGCCATGATGGCAACATGGAGCGATGAGGACTCATCGGAAGATGACGAGGACTCAAATGACTCAAAGTGTCCGATGGCAATCTCGACTCGAAGGCTGAAAGAGAGTCGGACTTAGACTCGAACAATGAGGAAGCTGATCCTCAAGAGGTAATAAATTACTTCCTCAAATTCTCCAAAGTTGATTTAGCTAAATACATTTTTACTTTGGAAGAAAAGTCCAATTCTAATTCTTCTTATTTCAAAAAACAACTTGAGTCAATTTCATCTAAGAGCAATTCTTTGAAAAACGAATTGGAAAAATTGAGACTCACACTCGAGAGAACTCAAGACTAGTGCTCAAGCTAATGAGGCCGAGTCCGAGTTACTCGAGAAAGAAAATGAGCAACTAAAACAGAAGCTCACTGAGTCTCAAGATCTGATTTTAAAATTTACTCAAGGTCGGAAAAACCTTGACATGCTCTTTGGATCACAATGTGTCTCCTTTCGAAAAGAAGGTCTTGGTTTCAACGGAGAACGAGGAATCAAACTCCTACTCGGAACTATTTAAAAATGACTCCGAACCGTGAAGTTCAGGAAAGCCGAGCATGGTCCCATTCACCGAAATGAAAGAAGGACTAAGCCCGGATCTGTTTACAAAAAGAAACCATACTCTCATGTTTCAAAAGGAAAGGTTTTCAAAAAGAAAGAGACACGGACTCGGTTCTCCGAGAGGAAGACTCAGAATCGAGACAAACCCCAAAGTCATTCAAATCTGGGTTCCAAAACACCTTCTTCCTCGAAAAGAACCACGAGTAAAGAATGTTACTTGGGTTCGTTAGAGGAAGTGAGAAGGGTTAGATTCTCTTTATTTTGCAGGTCACTCGGAAGAGATCAAAAGGACACTGGTACCTTGACAGTGGATGTTCACGCCATATGTCAAGAGATGCGGGACTCTTTTACGAGTTGAACAGGACATAAAGGAGGAAAAGTCACATTTGGAGATGATAGCAAGGGCAAGATCGTGGGGATTGGCAAGATTGGAAAAGAAGCAATCTGGTCGAGTCCAGTCTATCTTGTCAAGGGATTGAAATATAATGCGCTCGGCATCTCTCAACTATGTGACAAAGGTCAAGAGGTAAGATTCACTCGGACCAATTACACTATTTCTTATGGTTCTACCAAAGAGATCAAGCTTTCGGGTAAGAGATCGGGTAATACATACATCATCTCTCTTTCTAACCCAAGTCAAAACTTATCTCACTTAAAAGCATCTCTCCATGATGATTCTTTGACTTGGCATCGTAGATTAGGTCATATTAGCATGCATACTATCAAGAAATTGGCTTCTAATGGTTTAGTTAGGGGTTTACCTAAGCTGTGCTTTTGAGAAAGACAAAGTATGTGAAGCATGCACTAGAGGGAAACAAGTCGAGATCTTCATTCAAATCTCTGAAGACAGTTTCCATATCCAAAGTACTTGAATTACTGCATATGGACTTATGTGGTGAAATCCCTGTGAAGAGTCTCGGAGGTAAATCGTACATACTTGTAATTATTGATGATTTTTCACGGTTTACCTGGGTGTGTTTTCTTAAGCACAAAAATGAAGCTTTCAAGGAGTTCAGCAAGCTCTGTAGAAAAATTCAAGTTGAGTCTCGGACTCGGATCCGGAGGATTCGAACCGACCATGGAAGGGAGTTCGATTACTCGGAATTCTCGAGTTTTGTGACAAAAATGGAATCTCTAACAACTTCTCAGCACCCAGAACTCCTCAACGAGAATGGAGTAGTTGAGAGAAAGAACAGAACCCTTGAAGAAATAGTAAGATGATGATGATTGAATACAACTTGCCTTACTATTTACAGGCGGAGGCGAGTGAACACAGCCAACTACACTCTAAATAGATGCCTCATCGGACCCATTCTAAAGAAAACACCATATGAGCTCTACAAAGGGAAGAAGCCAAATATCTCCTATTTCAAACCATTCGGATGTAAGTGCTTCGTTCACAACAATGGTAAGGATCATCTGACCACGTTTGATGCTCGGTCGAGACGAAGGTATTTTTCTAGGTTACTCCTCTCATAGCAAAGCTTATCGCATCTTCAATAATCAAACTAACAAAGTGGAAGAAAGCATCCACGTAGTATTTGATGAGCTCGAACAGGAGAAGCCAAGTGAGTCTTCATACTCAAAACTAAAGCTCGAAAGGATGATGACAAAGTTGAGCCTACAAAGACTCGGACCCAACCTGCTCGGAATGAAGTCAATCGGAACGAGGAAACTCGAGAATGAGACAGTTCAAGAGTTCGCTCGAACGAACAAGTTAATCGCTCGGAACAAGCTTCTAAAGATGAAGCGGTTCAGTCCACAAACCTAGTGAATCAAAGAACTGGTCAAGCATTCAAATTTACTTCCAGTCATCCCCAAGAAAACATCATTTCGATATCAACGGTGGGGTAAGAACTCGTTCCTCTTTACACAATCTATGTGCATTCACTGCATTCATTTCATTAACTTAACCCAAAAATGCACTAGAGGCCCTTAATGAACCTGAATGGGTAGAGGCCATGCAAGAAGAACTTAATCAATTCGAGAGAAACCAAGTCCGGACTTTGACCAACCGACCTTCGACCACCCGAGTTATAGGAACCAAATGGGTTTTCAAAAATAAAGCTGGATGAGGGTGAAGTGGTAGGCAGAAACAAGGCTAGACTTGTGGATCAGGGATATAATCAAGAAGAAGGAATTGATTGTGGGGAAACCTTTACACCAGTAGCTAGAATTGAGGCCATTAGAATACTATTGGCATTTGCATCCAGCATGCATATTAAATTATATCAAATGGATGTTAAGTGTGCTTTTCTCAATGGTTTTATTGAAGAAGAAGTTTATGTCGAGCGAGCCTCCTGGTTTTGAAAACTCAGAATTTCCAAATCATGTTTTCATACTTCAAAAGGCTCTCTATGGTCTTAAGCAAGCACCTCGTGCTTGGTATGAAAGACTCGAGTAGCTTCTTGGTTCAAAATGATTTCAAAAGAGGTCGGATCGACAAGACTCTCTTCATAAAGACCAAAGGGAAAATTTTCCTTATTGTTCAAATCTATGTTGATGATATTATTTTCGGTGCTACTAATGAATTTACGTGCCGAGAATTTTCTGAGTTGATGAGTCAAGAATTTCAAATGAGTATGATGGGAGAACTCAATTTCTTCCTTGGGTTGCAAATCAAACAAGACAAAGATGGAATCTTTGTTCATCAATCAAAGTACACCAAGGAACTATTGAAGAAATACAAACTTCAAGATGCAAAGCACGCATCAACCCCTATGAGCAGCAGTATAAAGCTTGACTCGGATGACAAAGGTAAAGCAATAGATCGAAACTCGTATCGAGGTATGATTGGATCTTTGCTATATCTTACTTCAAGCAGGCCGAGATATAATGTTCAGTGTTTGCTTATGCGCAAGATTTCAAGCTAATCCAAAAGAATCACATCTCACCTGCGGTGAAGAGAATATTTAGATATCTTGCAGGTACTCGGAATTTAGGTATATGGTATTCCAGAGACTCGGAACCGACTCGACTGGGTACTCGGACGCGGACTACGCAGGATACAAAGTTGATCGAAAGAGCACATCCGGAGCTTGCCAATTTCGGGTCAATCCCTAATATCTTGGCACTCAAAGAAGCGGAACTCGGTAGCTCTATCGATTGCGGAGGCTGAATATATTGCCGCTGGAGCTTGTTGCGCTCAGATTCTTTGGATAAAACAACACTTGAAGGATCTTGGACTATTTCTCTACTCGGTTCCAATCAAGTGTGACAACCAAAGCGCAATCAGCATCACCAAGAATCCTGTCCAGCACTCAAAAACAAAGCATATTGAGGTCGGGTATCACTTCTTACGCGATCACTCGGATAAGGGTAATATTGCACTTGAGTTCATTCCTACTAATCTTCAATTAGCTGATATCTTTACTAAGCCTCTTGGTGAAGATCGGTTTTGTTTTATTCGAAATGAGCTTGGTATGTTAAATGCTTAATTCTGTACTACCATTGTTGCCTAATTACTGTGCTATGTGCTTTCTCTGTTAATAACAATTAGTTCGAGTTGATTCAGTGATACTGGGCTGATAGTTATTTCGTGTTTCGAGTCACTCAGAAACCTTTACGAGTCAAACTCGGACGTAGAAAAACTTGGACATCAAATTTTACGAAACTATCTCTAAAACAGTGGAGAGTTTCGGATTATATTTTCAAAATCTTTTTCTTTCTCTCTCTCGATCGCTGCGATCAAATCTTAGCCGTGGATTTCTAACCGCTGGTATCTCAACCGTTGAAGAGAACCGTCACACCGGTCTTTGGTGGCTCGATGGACAAGCCGAGTCGAACGGAGTTATACTTACCGGATAGTTGACGGGCGCGCTTATTTTCTATAAATAACCTCTATCCATCTTCATCTCGGCATTCTAAACTCCATCTCTCTCAAAAGAAACTTCTCGCGGAAGATTACTACATCAACAGTCACTCTTGATCGTCTGCAAGCATCGAAGAAGCTCTCTCTCTCTCGTAAGTTACAACTACTCTCATCTCTTTCTTCTACATTTTCATTTTCTTCTCTCCTACACCTCCTTCTCTTTCCTATTCAAAAAGTTTCATCTTTTCTCTCCTTCTCTAACAATGCCTAAAAGAGGAAACCATCCCGACTTCCAAGTTTCTCCCTCTTCCAAAAAGCCTCGCACCAATAAGCCGGAAAGCTCAACCCCCTCCAAACCCGTTGTCACCCGAGCACCTTGCGCTGGATGACAAATTCTTTCCAACAACCAAATTTTCTTGGTTGTCCAACATACAAACCACCGGAGTATACCACTTCCTGTGTTTCAGCGAGTTCATCTATCCCGAACTCGTTTCTAAGTTCTATGCTCACCTCACCCACTTCGAAAATGTTCTAACCTCTAGGGTTCAGAACATTACCTTTCGCATCAACACCTCCCTCCTCCACCGCCTGTTCAAAGTCTCTTCTCTTTTCTTAAACAACAATCATATTCCTTTCATCGAAGTCGCCGACGACTTCTTTGAAAAATACGCCAAAGAATTCCCCGGGTCCAGGAAAAACTTTTACGTGACTCGGTTGAAGTCAAAGCTCGCCTTCTTGCTTTCTGCTGATGAGAACCTTCTTCTCACAGCATTCCAGCAAGGAGAACCCCAACTCCAAGCACCTTAGAGCTCTCTTCGACATCCTTGAGGGATACGAAGTAGACCTCTTCCCCTCCATCATTGAGCGGATGGCCGCTGTGCTAGCTTAACTCCAATCCAAGAAAAACACCTCCCTTCCTTTCGGTGCTCTTCGAACCTTGTCTTCAAACAATTCCAAGTTCCTCTCCCCTCGGACCCAAACGCGGTGTCCGAGGCTGCCATTGTGGTCGGCAAGAAGGAACTACAGGGTACGGATACCGGAAACCGACCACGGTGTCCGGGTTCACAACTCGGAGCCGAGGCCTCCCTCTCCTCCTCGGACTCGGAAATCAACCCCTCTCCCTCTTCCCTCTACACCTGGTAGTGCCTCCACCTCAGGTGCCTCCAAATCTCTCTCTGCCCTCTTGTCCCTGCTTTCATGGACAAGATCAGCTCCGTGTCTTCGAACTCGGAGACATGCTCGGAGCTTTCAAATCTGTCCTCCAAGGATCGACCATCAACCAAAAGACTGGTCAATCCCAAATCCAAGAGCAGCAGTCTCTAGCTTTTGAGATGAGGGAGCTGGTCAAGGAGCAGAAGGAGCTGGTCGAGCTCCTCGGAGAGAGACGGTCCAAGGCGGCTCAGGACCGGGATAACTCGGACGCGTCTGAAGCGTCTTCGAGCCCGAGTCCGACCTCCTCGGACAGCGGGGATGAGGAAGAAGAGGAAGAAGCTGCGAGATGCGGCAGAAGATGCTTGAGGAACCTGTGGCTGAGGCAGGCCCTTCCGGGCAAAGGGAAGAAGAGGCCGTGGCAGCTCGCTGAGGGTCGAGCTGCTCCCAAGCTCAAATAAGCTGTACTTAGCTCGGACGGCGGTTTGGGTGGGTCGAGCGACCTAGCCTCTCCAGCGGGTCGAGCAGAGCAGCCCCCTCCAGCCACTCGAGGTCCCAAGGGAAGAACCCCTCGATCCACTTTCTCCGGGTCGGCCACTCGGAGCTGAGCCCACGACGATTATCCCAGTTCTCCCCTTGCCGCGCTCAAGCACATCGTTAAGATCATATCGGCGCCAGGCAAACCTCGGCCTCCACTCGAAATCGCCCCTCCCTCGTAGGAGCCATGCACCGAGTCACATTCCCTCGGTCTCCCTAATTTTCCTCTTTCTCATTTTTTTGTTTTGTCCAGACAACTAATTTGTATTACTTGTTCTTTTCTCCCTTCTTTTTATTAATTTTTTTTGCTGAAAGGCAAGGGGGAGAAATAGAGTCGGAAAAATTGTTGTCTTGTTTAGGGAGTTTTCGTTTTTTTTTTTTAACTCTTGTAATTTCTATTAAGATCAATGAAGTAATGCTTTCTCTTACATAATAATTTCTTTGTTTAAAATGTTTCTAAGCTTACATTATTTCATTGCTAAGTATCTTTACCTTATGCTCGACTATATACTTCTTGCTCCGAACTATTGAGAATGTCTTACTCATGCGCAAACCACTTAGAATCATTTTTCTCTAACAAAATTTCTATTTAAGTATAGAATGCCTTTCATCAAAAAGGGGAGATTGAAGACTCGGACATTTCTCAACGCACTTCGAGTTGCACTAAACGAGTCAGGTATAACAATCCCATGTTTTTAGAGTTTTGATTCCAAGGAATTCTCGGTTTCGCAGAAATTTCTTTTAGTAAAGTAGTATCTTTTCTGAGTGATACGGCTTTCACTTATTACATTTATTGCTTATCTGTTTGAGACTTAGAAAAGTGATTCTTTGTTCCGAGTCCATCTTCACTCAGATTTATCGCAGTTTAAATAGACTAGTTGTTAAGTCGCATTTTATACGTAGTTATTTAGTTTATATTATATAGTTTATTTTATCTAAATTATCCTATTTTGTTTATTTTTAGGTAATTGACGAATAAAGTGGGAAGAGAAGAAAAGACGTTAAAAGTGGATTTTTAGCTACCAACAAGCATCCAAGAAAATATATGAAGTCGGTCCATAAATATAATATGTAATAAAATATTTATTTTAGGATATTATATTTTAGGAAATCCTAATTGGAATAGAAAAGGAAACTTAGAAGAGAAGAAAGAGAAATAAACCCTAACTCCTTCACCCTATATATACTACTTATTATCATCATGGAGAGAGGAGATGAAGGAAGCCAGCTGCTACACAATCACCACCTCCCATCACTTGCTGTCCACGGCAGCCACACACACAGACTCACACAATCCTCGCTGCCGGACACCCCAAACAGCCACCCTAGCTGCTGCCTCTTCCCTTGCCCACCTCACGTTCTTTTCTTGCTGCTGCCGCTGATCCTTGTTCCTGGCTGGCTACACCTGCTGCTGCCCATCATCCCACGCCAACACCATCATAATCATCACCATCATCATCCCGGACCAAGGAATCGGTAGTATAATTTAGTATTGTAATTTTTTACTAGTAAAGATTGAATTTTTATTGTTAGATTAATATTAAAGATGCTAGTTTTATTTAGTTTGCATGTTTTAAATTACATTATGTGTGAGTAGTCTTTTTATACTTAGTATAATCTACTTGAAGCCATGTTAAATTATTTATTTTGAAGCAAAGTTTCGATTTTTATTGTCTTATTGATTCAATCCATGATTCTATGATAATTTGTGTTTAATGTTTATGAATTTATGTCTAATTAATTAGAGTGCACGCTACTTATTTTTATATAAATTCATGTGTTAGTTTAAAGGGTTTAAGTACGTAATTGCTTGATCTTTTAGAAATAAGTATCACCCTAGTTAATCATGGATGGCTCATACCCATCTCTTTTAATTAGGAAATTATCTTAGATCCTTCTTAAATCAGTTTGCTAGTAGATTGGTTATTAGGTGCTAGATGATGTTTTTCTAATACTTAATGCTCTAATTTGATTAAATTCTAGTGCTAGTGCTAGGGTTATTAATATTAGTAGGGTTTATATTAGGGCTAGGCCTAAGTAAACTAATAACTAAGGAAAAACGGGAAGATCCGCTAGTGGTTGTCTTCTACAGTTTAGCTCATGGGTAGATCAATTTGTGTGTTAATGATAAATAATAATTTGCATGGTGGATATAGATTATACTAAGTGTTTTTATAAATTTGCTATCTTTGATAATTATTTGTTTGCTTTTAGTTATTTTCTTGAGTTTATTAATTTTTACTTATAAAGTTATAGTCTTTTATTATCAATTTCATTAAACCCCCTAAAGATCAGTATTTTAGGTTAGTTTTAGTAATTTTGTTTTAATTTAATTTTGAGTCTTTATATATTTTAATTTTCAGAATTAATTTTCTGTTAGTTTTTATTATTTTTGAGTTAGTTTGTTAGAAATTAGTTTAAAAATAGTTTCTTTTCTTATTTTTCATTTTTTATTTTCTTTTAGGGTTTAGATAGAGTCCTAGTTTGCTGTGATTAAATTTTAGAATTTTTGGAATTAATTTGATATTTTTCAGATTTAATTTTTGAATTTAATTACTGCAGGTTTTTAATAAAATAAATTCGTAAATTAGATTTTAAATTTTTTTTCATATTTTTAGGGTCTGGTTAGGTTTAGAAAATTAGTATTATTATTCTGGGTAATTTTAATATTTATTTTCGTAATTATTTTAGTGCAGAATTTTACTTATTTAATTTTCTGTTTTAGAATTTGTTTATTTTCTGCTTTAGTTTTCTGTTTTAATTATTCTAAAAAATATACAAAAATATTTCTGGGTTATTGTAGTTTTATTATTCTGTATAAATTATTTATTTAGTTATTAGATAATTTTCTATGAATTTTAATTATTGATTTTAATTTATATTTTCTGTTTTGTTTTTAAGAGTAGCAAATTTAATTAGATTACAACTTGCATGTTATTATATCTTTCCTCGTGGATTCGATCCCTACTTGCCCTTGCTATATTTTTTATTATAAGTCTAAGTAGTGGTTTAATTTGTTGCTGTACGACAAGCTTAACAAATTTTGGCGCCGTTGTCGGGGAAAGAAAATAATAGTTGTTAGTTTTATTTATTTTAGATTTGCTACTTTTATTACTTCTTTGTAACTTTAATAGTTTGTTTTCATAGTTTTGTTTTTTTAGTGCTTTTTTTTATTTTGAAAAGGAGTATACATTTGACGAAGTTGAAAGCCAAGTAAGTGTTTCGATTCTGTTTTTGTAAGTTCTAAAATTATTGAGATGACTACCTTACGTGAACTTGCTGCACCTAACTTGGATACACAACTTTTACCTATCTCATATCCTGCATTGGACCGACCACTAAAAGCTGAACTCCGGATTTTTAAATATGTTACCTAAATTTCATGGGCTGCTCGGTGAGGACCCATATCGTCATATCAATGAGTTTATTATTACATGTTCCACTATGCAACTTGAGGGAATCACCCGAGACCAAATTAAGTTGAGAGCCTTTCCCTTTTCACTTCGAGGATAAGGCTAAATATTGGTTTTATTACTTACCACCTGCAACATTCACTACATGGACCGAAGTTCATAAAGCATTTTTAGAGAAATTTTTCCTGCATCTAGGATAGGGTCCATTAGAAAGGAAATTTCTGGTATTAAACAGATGATTGGGGAAAGTTTTTCCGAATATTGGGAGCGTTTTAATAAATTATGTGCTACTTGTCCCCAACATCAAATTCCTGAGCATTTATTGATTCAATATTTTTATGAAGGTTTATTGCCAATAGATAGAAATATGGTAGATGTTGCTAGTGGAGGGGCCTTGTTTAATAAGACTACAGCTCAGGCTAGAGAATTGTTAAATATTATGGCCCAAAATACTCAACAATTTGGAATGGGAGATACACAATTTAGGAATGTTAATGAGTTCAATTTAGGTCCATCTGTAGAGACCCAATTGTCCAAAATTACTGTTATGTTGAATAAATTGGTCCACGAGAGAAGAAGTAGTAGTTTGTAGTATTTGCTATTTAGAGGGTCATGTCGCTAATGCATGCCCTACACAACAAAGAGGGCATGTCAATGTTATTTTTTCCAACCAAGGTCAAATAAACCATGATCCATTCTCGAACACTTATGAAGAATGGAGTGACTACTCTAACCTTAGGTATGAATTTGAAGAAAACCCCTAGAATTTGATCAATCCATTGCTCATGACAAAACTAATTATCTTTTAGAGCAAATCATTAAGAAGATGGATGACCAGAAAAAGGAGACTGACCTTAGGTTCCAAAACTTAGAGATGACCATAAAGCGGGTTCAAGAGAAACATATTGCCAATGATATCATGCTTAGTAACCTGCAAGCCCAAATGCAATCTCCACCTTTCCAAGATCCAAAAGAAAATGTGAGTGTCTTAACACTTAATAGTGGGAAAGAGTTAGAGGAACCTACGAAAATCATAGAGGTAGAGCCAAAATTAGAAGTCATGGAATCTGAACTTGACCAAAATAAAGATAAGGCCTCTAACGCTGAGGAAATAGGTGAAAATAAGAAAGATCTTTACAAGCCTATCCCACCTTTTCCTAGTAGATTGATAAGCAAAACTCCTAAGATAGACGAGGCAATTGAAGATATTATAGAAGTATCTAGGAACGTAGAAACAAACATTCCTCTTCTAGATACCATGAAACGGGAACCTCATTATGCTAAGTTCCTTAAAGATCTATTCACGAACAAATTAAAATTGAAAAGGAACAAAAAGGTAAGTGTGGGGGAGAATACATCTATTCTTTTCCAAAAGAAATCTCCCACTAATTGCAAGTATGCATGAGACCAGATCAATTTAGTGTGGGAAATGCAACTGAATGATCCTTGAGCTACAAAGGTGTCGAGCCAAAGACGGTAAACAAAGGCGCTGGTTGGGAGGCAACCCAACATTTTCGAGGAAGTTTCTATAATTTTTACTTTAATTTTATTTTTATTTTTATTTAGCATGCATTAGAGACAATGCATGAATTAAGTGTGGGGGAGTGCATCCTGCATTTTAATTTTATGCATTTATCTTTATTGCATTTTAATTTTATGCATTTATCTTTATCTTATTTTGTGAAAAAAAATTAAAAAATATAATTTCTTGTAAAGAAATGCATGAACATGAATATATGCTAGGTTAACTTGCTTAAAATTTTCTCTTTCTAATTTTTCTTTCCCTTTGAAAGTGAGAAATTTGAACATGTTAGTTGTCATTCGGAGTTGTTTGAGTTGATCCTCATATATCTCTTCAATTAGTGATAATCATAATTTTTCTGTCCAAGTGGATCATGCTATATAATCGTGATAGAGGCAAATTGACTTAAACCGTTCACCTAGACTACTCGAACTTAGCAGATTGACTCATTAAAATTTTGATTTTTCTTGTTTTGCCTACACAAAAAAAAAAAAAAATTGTTAGTTTACCAACATGGGTCGGAGTTGGTGGCTCGGCGCCATTTCCCTTAAGTTTAGGTCTCAAGTTTAGCCTTATGAATGGAGTAACCCATGCTGGGAGAGTCATGCCCCTTTTAGGCCGATCAATGGCTCGAACCATACTAACGAAAAGAGAAAGAAAAAAAAAAAGGTATTAAACTCCAGCACCTCTGTTTGGGTGAGTGGGAGACGAGGAGTGTTATATTTCTAAGCCCCTATATGGGCCTCGAATATGTGCTTGAATGGAGTTATATATATATATATATATATATATATATATATATATATATATATATATATATATATATATATATATAATTCAAAAAAAAAAAGTTTACAAAACAAGTTTATTATCGATTTTTAGTGAGTTACCTGCTGATTCGGTGTCTCTATAACCATACTGCACCTTAATTTTTCCCATCCTAAAAAGTTTTAGACCTCTTGACCGGAATGTACATGTTTGAAAAAGATGGATAAATTTTTGATTGTTGCTTAATTAAAAGAGATATTGTGAGGCTGATGAATAAACTCTCGATGACAATGAAATGTTTAGTTCTTCACTTGCTTGGGAAAGACAAATTTTTCATCAAATTATTTTTGAAAAGCAAGGCAAACTTAGTGTAAACTTTATGTTTTATGTATATCTTTATAAGAAAGCGTATTATTAGATCGAGTCTTAGATTTCTTTGCACGAGGACGTCCAAAGTTTAAGTGTGGGGGATTTGTTAAGTTGCATTTTATACGTAGTTATTTGGTTTATATTATATAGTTTATTTTATCTAAATTATCCTATTTTGTTTATTTTTAGGTAATTGACGAATAAAGTGGGAAGAGAAGAAAAGACGTTAAAAGTGGATTTTTAGCTACCAACAAGCATCCAAGAAAATATATGAAGTCGGTCCATAAATATAATATGTAATAAAATATTTATTTTAGGATATTATATTTTAGGAAATCCTAATTGGAATAGAAAAGGAAACTTAGAAGAGAAGAAAGAGAAATAAACCCTAACTCCTTCACCCTATATATACTACTTATTATCATCATGGAGAGAGGAGACGGAGGAAGCCAGCTGCTGCACAATCACCACCTCCCATCACTTGCTGTCCACGGCAGCCACACACACAGCTCACACAATCCCCGCTGCCGGACACCCCAAACAGCCACCCTAGCTGCTGCCTCTTCCCTTGCCCACCTCACGTTCTTTTGCTTGCTGCTGCCGCCGATCCTTGTTCCTGGCTGGCTACACCTGCTGCTGCCCATCATCCCACGCCAACACCATCATAATCATCACCATCATCATCCCGGACCAAGGAATCGATAGTATAATTTAGTATTGTAATTTTTTACTAGTAAAGATTGAATTTTTATTGTTAGATTAATATTAAAGATGCTAGTTTTATTTAGTTTACATGTTTTAAATTACATTATGTGTGAGTAGTCTTTTTATACTTAGTATAATCTACTTGAAGCCAATTTAAATTATTTATTTTGAAGCAAAGTTTCGATTTTTATTGTCTTATTGATTCAATCCATGATTCTATGATAATTTGTGTTTAATGTTTATGAATTTATGTCTAATTAATTAGAGTGCACGCTACTTAGTTTTATATAAATTCATGTGTTAGTTTAAAGGGTTTAAGTACGTAATTGCTTGATCTTTTAGAAATAAGTATCACCCTAGTTAATCATGGATGGCTCATACCCATCTCTTTTAATTAGGAAATTATCTTAGATCCTTCTTAAATCAATTTGTTAGTAGATTGGTTATTAGGTGCTAGATGATGTTTTTCTAATACTTAATGCTCTAATTTGATTAAATTCTAGTGCTAGTGCTAGGGTTATCAATATTAGTTGGGTTTATATTAGGGCTAGGCCTAAGTAAACTAATAACTAAGGAAAAACGGGGAAGATCCGCTAGTGGTTGTCTTCTACAGTTTAGCTCACGGGTAGATCAATTTGTGTGTTAATGATAAATAATAATTTGGATGGTGGATATAGATTATACTAAGTGTTTTTATAAATTTGCTATCTTTGATAATTATTTGTTTGCTTTTAGTTATTTTCTTGAGTTTATTAATTTTTACTTATAAAGTTATAGTCTTTTATTATCAATTTCATTAAACCCCCTAAAGATCAGTATTTTAGGTTAGTTTTAGTAATTTTGTTTTAATTTAATTTTGAGTCTTTATATATTTTAATTTTCAGAATTAATTTTCTGTTAGTTTTTATTATTTTTGAGTTAGTTTGTTAGAAATTAGTTTAAAAATAGTTTCTTTTGTTATTTTTCATGTTTTATTTTCTTTTAGGGTTTAGATAGAGTCCTAGTTTGCTGTGATTAAATTTTAGAATTTTTGGAATTAATTTGATATTTTTTCAGATTTAATTTTTGAATTTAATTACTGCAGGTTTTTAATAAAATAAATTCGTAAATTAGATTTTAAATTTTTTTTCATATTTTTAGGGTCTGGTTAGGTTTAGAAAATTAGTATTATTATTCTGGGTAATTTTAATATTTATTTTCGTAATTATTTTAGTGCAGAATTTTACTTATTTAATTTTCTGTTTTAGAATTTGTTTATTTTCTGCTTTAGTTTTCTGTTTTAATTATTCTAAAAAATATACAAAAATATTTCTGGGTTATTGTAGTTTTATTATTCTGTATAAATTATTTATTTAGTTATTAGATAATTTTCTATGAATTTTAATTATTGATTTTAATTTATATTTTCTGTTTTGTTTTTAAGAGTAGCAAATTTAATTAGATTAAAACTTGCATGTTATTATATCTTTCCTCGTGGATTCGATCCCTACTTGCCCTTGCTATATTGTTTATTATAAGTCTAAGTAGTGGTTTAATTTGTTGTCTGTACGACAAGCTCAACACTAGTGTTTCGTCTTTCTCTCACTCGGAATCTTATTTCCGATTACAAGCTCTATTTTTGTTAGAGTCAATATCTTTAGTCTGTTTCACACTTAGTCTATATCAAGTTATCTCACTCGATATTCTTTATGGAACTTTTCCTATCGCTTAGACTAAGTCGGATGGAATTCCGAGTATCATGGATATTGGATTCGAAAATTCCATTTCATTTCGACTTAGATAATCGATCGCTTAATTATCATAATTATTTTATTATCTCGTGTATAACTTTGGACCAAAGTATTTTATTCTTTGAGAACCAGAATTGATTTACTTTTGTAGGTTATTCATTCGAGGATACACCTTTTTCAAACCACAAAAGTAGCCGGCTCGAACGTCAAATCACCAGCGAGACATGGCTTTTCACCTTCCCCGCTTCAGTCCCGGAAGATTGTGTCGGAAGTTGTCCGTTTCCAAATCTGGAAATCTGAAACGCCAAGCTTAACGGTGGTTTCCACCTTATCTTTCAAGACACTACCAATGGTTTTGGGACTTCCAAGAGAGATAAACCGTTGTCCAACATTCACATTGTAACGGATACTTTACGAGTGACTCGAAAGCTTTTATCAACGGTCACGAAGACTCTCGGTCAGCGAGATGAAGATAACGGCTACTCTGCCTGGTTACCTATAAATTGAAGCCATCTCACAAGACCTGAAGATTGCCGAATCTATTGTTAATACACATACTTGAGAAAAGTCATTGTATTTACTTTCAATCTTCTACTTACAACTCCCACTCTGTAATTCATTACTTTACGAGTTGTAAGGTCTTGTACTCGATTATAAACTCTTTCTTACATTCTTTGTAAGGTCCCTTGACTAAGCTATAAGGGTTAACTCACCTTAGTTGTCCCTAGCTGTAAGGGTTATCTCAGCTAGGAAGTACTAGATCATATAAGGGAATTTCGAGTCTAGGAAAACTTGGTTAGAGTTGTCTAAGGGAGCAACTCGGGTTCGATCAATTCACGGTATTTTGTGGACTCAAAATAGTGGATTTGACTTCGTGTCTAGATTGACACGGTCCGTGGTTTTCTGCCCCGGGAGGGTTTCCACGTAAAATCTAAGTGTTATCTTTCCGAGTTCATTCTAGATTAAGACAGACCTTACCGCTCTTGTTATTTCCGATTGATTTCTTTACGAGTCCAATTTTTTCGACCCGGTTAATAGACTCGGAATCTATCTTCCTTTCTACTTACGTGCAAAAGAGTGTGATTCCGCAGAGAATTTCCTATCACCCTATTCACCCCCTCTAGGGTGACTCGGACTCTTCCCGAGCAAACCTTCATGAGTTATTTCGAGTTATTTCGAGTGAGATAGAAACCTGGTTCGATCGATATGCTTGAGAGAAATGGTTTCTAAGAGGGTCGGAAAATAATGAAAACTTTGATATGAGTTTCTTAAAAGCTTAGAATGAATTGAAATCATAACTATAAAGAGATAGAGAGTTATACGTGAGTCTTCAAGAGAGAGAGAGAGGCAAGTGAGAGGCGGCAAGTGGCTGCGAACAATAGGCTGGTCGATGGTAGTGGCGGCGTCGGTGGCTCTAAGTGAGACAGAGATACAAGAGTGTTTGTCGGAGGAGTGTTTGTTAAAGGAGTGCAGAAAGTGAGTAAGAGATATGTTTCATCCAAACTATAGGTTTTGTCGAGTCTTAATTTTTTGGAACAAATCTAGTACTACGATTCATAGACAAAACCATAGTAATAGGTCATGTCTTGACCTATAACTATGGTTCTGTCTAAGAACCATAGTAATATGTCTACGGTTCTTATACGAACCGTAGAAATATTTCAAGACATAGCATATTACTATGGTTTCATCTCGGCACAGTATAGGCCATGTGTTTCTAAATTTTTACAAAATTGTCACCGCCTTATTTTTTGTACGGTTTTCATTCAAGATCGTTGTAAAAGGCCTCAAATAAAAAGTAGTTACATAAGTAGTGTTATGAAATTCCATTGTTGAATCATTCACAATCAAAATCAATAAAATCAACTGATAAAAATATTATAAATATAATTTCCACTCAAATCCACAACCCTAATAAAAATTGCACATATAGGGAAGAGAAAATAACTCTTGTAAAAGTGAAAAATAAAACTCTCATAAGAAGCATAGAAGCCTTAATTCTCATAAAAAAAAAATAAAGAAACCCTAACTCTTACAAGGAAAGAAACCTTAACTCTCATATAAAGGAGAGAAAATTTACTTGAAAGAAAATAACAATACTTCTAAATAATTATTTGATCAAATAAATTCGGCTAAAATTAGATTAGGAACAGCCTCAACGATCTGCGTAAGTGAAAAAATCATCAAGGAAAGGGAGGAGACAAAGCGTTAGATTTTAATAAATTAGAATTGTTCGCGTCTAATACTCCCTCTATTTCAAATTGTATTTCATTTTAATGTAATGGGAGAAAATAAAGGTTAACTAAAAATCTAAGTAGTTAAAAGGTGAATTGTCTATTATGCCCCCACTTTCTCTCTATGTCATTTTCTAGTAAACAATTAATAAGGGCAAAATTGGTAAACTAGTAATTAATATGTGAAGACTCAGGTATAACTCTCTATCTCTCTATGGTTTGAATTCAAGTCATTCTCATATTCTCATATTCTAAGAAGCTCATCTTCAACTTTTCTTACTATCCGACCCACTCGGAAAGCATCTCATGATTAAAACGCTTACCTTTGGGTTTCTAACCCACTCGGATGCAATTCGGACAGCTTGTCGTGCCTAAATAATTTGACATGCATAACTTATTCTGACCCATAACTTATTGCATTCACTGGAATAGAATTACTGCGACAATTCATCTTCTAAGTCATACTTATTAACTGAAATTATTTATTTGGAAAATTTGATTCAATATGTCTATGCAAATTCTTTATCCATCTAAAGAATAGATATAAAATGGAATTAGAACCTATTGAATATTAGACTCGGAAAATTTTATTTATTTAGGTTAAGGATACTTAAGTACTTAATTATTTTGATTAATCTTTTATCCTTTCCTAATCTTAGACTAAAGGATTTTTATCCTTTGAGTACCATTTTGATTTGCTATTGTAGGTTGATTAAAGTATTTTAATCTCATTTTTGAAAAGCAAAAGTAACGAGGTTCTAACCTTTTAACACCAGCAGACCGAAAAGTCACTTGTTTCTAGACAGGCTCAAACACCGTGTCGGGGTTGTTTGTTTCCATTTCCGTTAAATTTCAATGTTGTGTCTAACGGCTGTTTCCACCCTAGATTTCAGTCACACTTAGTGGATTGGACCACCTTTTGAGGCAAGGACCAAAGCACAACGTTCATATCTACAACGACTCCTCTTCCGAGGGACTTAGAGTATCCATTACAATGGCTAGTGAAGCTTCCTAGTTTGAAATCAATCACAATGGCAAACCTGCTCTGCTGACTATAATAGAAGCCATCCTAAAAGACTTGAACATTGATGAACGATTGTTGAGCACAACTCAAATCTTACTCTCTCAATCTTTGCTAGTTTTCAACTTTATACTTATGTTTTCTAAACTTCGAGTTAAAAAGAAGAAGCCTTGTAATCACTCTTACTCATTTCAATTCTTTATAAAATCCTTTGACTGAGCTATAAGGATTAACTCAACTTAGTTGTCCCTAGCCGTAAAGGTTATCTCAGTTAGGAAGTGTTAGAACAGATAAGGGAATTTCGTGCCTAGGAAAATCTGTATTGAATTGTGTAAGGGAGCAATTCTCTAAGTGTTAGTCCATATATTTTGTAGTTTCAAAATAATGGATTTGACTTGGTGTCTAGATTGAGATTGGCCATGGTTTTTGCTTCAGGAGGGCTTCCACATATTTTTACGTGTTCTGTTTTTCTAAGTTCATTCTAGACTCGGAACTATCTTTCGAGCTCATACTTTACAGAAAAAATTTCTTATTCCGCAAAATTTCCTTCTCACCCTATTCACCCCTTCTCTATGGTGATTTAGACTCTCAAGAGCAAACCTTCAATTGGTATTAGAGCCTAGCCTTGTCAAAGGATCGAACAATCCAAAGTCTAAAGATCAAATGACTCTTAACTATAAATAGTTTGATGAAGGAAGATGTTTCACCATACCACCCAAGTTCAAGGGATCAAACTTCGCTCATCTGGAAAAGATTATGGAGTGCTTCATCTAGGATTACGATGAAGATGGGTGGCACATCATCCGTAATGGCAACTACATTCCTACCAGAACAAAAGGCACTCGTATAATATCCAAGGTGAAGTCTAAGTTCACTGTTAAAGAGAACGAGAAATATAGAATGAACTTCAAGGTAATGAACACACTCGATGTGTGCTATTGACTCAGCAAAATACAATAGAGTATCCGCTTATGATACTGCCAAAGAAGTTTGAGACACACAAGTTACTACTTAAGAAGGTACCGGTCAAGTGAAGCAAGCCAAGATAAGTCGATATCTCCACAAGTATGAGATGCTCAAAATGGAGGCTGATAAGAACATAACTCGGATGTATATTCACTTCACTGAGATTGTAAACAATCTCAAGTTCCTTGGAAGAAAAATGTCTCATGAAGAAATTGTCGGAAAGATTTTGAGTCTACCAAAGATAAGATGGGGTCCTAAGGTAACTCGCTATTGAAGAAGCTCGGGACCTCTCTCAGCCGAAGCCGAGATGAGCTCATTGGGAAATTAATCACCCATGAGGTGCATCCAGAGGAAGAAGAATATGAGGTCCGCACCAAAAGAAACATTGCTCTCAAAGCCTCGGAAGAACCGATTCCAAGTCGACGCTTGTCATATTTTGAAGAAGAACCCATGGCACTTCTAGCCCGAGGATTCACGACAATGATGAAATACAAAAAGTGGCGGAAGAAGCCTAAGCAAGAGTTCTACAAGAAGGATAGAAAAGGTAAATTCTCATCCTCTTCAAATTTATATTTAACTAAGTACTCTGGTTGTTTTGAGTGTGGTAGCAAAGAGAACATAGTCAAAAACTAACCAAAGAGGAAGGACATAAAGGAGAAAAAGGTTATGGTCACCACCTAGAGTGACGATGAATCGGAAGAAGATGATGACACCGATGATGAATCAAAGTGTCTCATGGCTATATCGGACTGAAAAGTTGGATCCGAGTTAGAAAGTGAAGCATCGGATATCGAGGAAACAGATCCTTAGGAGGTAATCAACTACTTTCTCAAGTTCTCCAAGTATGATCTAACTAGATACATTTTTACTTTGGAGGAAAAGTCTAATTCTAAATCTTCGAATTTAAAGAGAAACTAAAGTCTCTTAGTGTTGAGAATAATTCTTTGAAAAATGATTTAGTGAAGCCGAGACAGAACCTGAAGGTACTTGAGACTAGTACTCAAGATAATGAGACTAAGTCCGAGTGCCTCGAGAATAGAGAATAAGCGAGTTGAAACAAAAGCTCACTAAGGCTCAAGGGTTGGTTTTAAAGTTTACTCAAGGTCAGAAAAACCTTAATTTATTACTTGGTTCTTAGTGTATCTCTCTTCGAAAAGGACTTGGTTATAATGCTTGAAGAGGAAGATAGTTCCTATAAAAGTTTTTTCAAAACTGATTCCAAAACAATGAAGTTCGAAAGGCTGAGCATGGTCCCATTCATTCAAAAGGATAGGGACTGAGCCCGGACCAAATTTTATGAAAAAGTATTCTTAACCAGTTTACAAAAAGAGAGGATTTAAAAAAAGAGACAAAGAGTCGGTTCTCAACAAGGAAGGCTTAGAATTAGACCAAATCTAAAATTATTCTAATCTTGGTTACCAAAAGTGCTCTTCCTCGAGAAAGGACCAAAGTAAAGACAATTACTAAGTTTGTAAGAGGGAGTGAGAAGAGTTAGTTTGTTTACTGTTTTGCATGTGACTCAAAAACAAAAAGGCTACTGGTATTTTAGACAGTGGATGTTCACCCCACATGTCTAGAGATTCAAGAATTTTCTCGGAACTCGAGGATATGAAGGGAGGAAAGGTCACATTTGAAGATAATAGTAAAGACAAAATAGTTGGCATTGGCGGAATCGGTAAAGAAGATAATTTAGTTAGTCCAGGTATATCTCGTCAAAGGGCTCAAATATAATCTTCCGAGTATGTGTCAACTGTGTGACAAAGGGCAAGATGTAAGGTTCACTCGGACCAACTACTTCATTTCTGATACAACTACCAAAGCGACAAAGCTCCAGTGTCCGTGGTCGGGTAACACCTATACTATTCCTCTTTCGATTCTAATTAAGATTTATCATGTTTAAAAGCTTAAATGAATGATGATTCATGGACATGGCATCATAGATGAGGTCATATCAGTATGCATAAAATCAAGAAACTTGCATCTCATGGATTAGTTAGAGGATTACCTAATTGTTCATTTAAGAAAGATAAAATCTATAATACATGCACGAAAGGAAAATAAGTTAGATCATCATTTAAGCCACTAAAGACAGTATCTACATCCAAAGTGTTTGAATTGATAAATATGGATTTGTGTGGTGAAATTCCTGTTAAAAGCTTAGGAGGTAAATCATATGTCTTAGTTATTGTTGATGATTACTCACGATTTACCCGGGTTTGTTTTCTAAAAAACAAAAATGAAGACTTCAAAGAGTTCACTAAGATTTCCAGGAAAATAAAAGTGGAGTCTAAGATTAAGATCATGAGAATTCGAACTCACTATAGAAGGGAGTTACTACTTAGAATTCAAAGAATTGTGTGACAAGAATGACATCTCCCACAACATCTTAGCACCTAGAACTCCGCAACAAAATGAAGTAGTGGAGAGAAAAATAGAACTCTTGAAGAAGTAAGAACGACAATGATGATTGAAAATGATTTACCTTACTATGTGTAGGCTGAGGTAGTGAATACAACAAACTATATTCTCAACGGATGCTTCATTAGACCTATTATGAAGAAAACACCCTACGAGCTATACAAAGGGAAGAAGCCCAACATTTACTATCTCAAACCATTCGGATGTAAATGCTTTGTGCATAACATTGGTAAGGAACATCTTACCAAATTTGATGCTAGGTCGAGATGAAGGTATTTTTCTTAGTTATTCTTCTCATACCAAGGCTTATTGAATGTTTAACAAAAGAACTAACAAAGTGGAAGAAAGCATCCACGTTATCTTTGATGAGGTTGATAATGGGGACAAGTGAATCCACTTTCTCGGACCTCAAGGTCAATCGAGATAAAGATGACTTAGTGGAGGTTGAGCTTAGAATGAACAATAAGAGAATTGAGCCAACTCATAATAAGTCGGTTTAAGAAGCTCGAGACTATTGAAGCATAAGTTAAAGAACAAAATCAACATGCTTGAACCAACTAAAGGACAAAATATTTAACCATCAATTCGGTAAACCAAACAGGTAAAGCTTTCAAATATTCACCTAGTCACCCACCTGAGAACATCATCTCGAGACATGAATACCGGGTAAGAACTCATTCTTCATTGCAAAATTTATGTGCATTTTCTGCATTCATTTCATTAATTGAACCTAAAAATGTACTAGAAGCCCTACTTGAACCTGAATGGGTAAAGACCATGCAAGATGAATTATCACAATTTCAAAGAAACGAAGTATGGAGTCCGACCAAATGACCTTCGACCACCCGAGTTATAAGAACCAAATGGGTATTCAAAAACAAACTAGATGAGGGAGACTTAGTATTCAGAAACAAAGCTAGACTAGTTGCTCACGAATGTAATCAAGAAGAGGGAATTAATTAAGGGAAAACTTTTGCACTGTTCCTATGATTGAAGCAATCGAATTCTCTTAGCCTTTGCATCCAATATGAACATCAATTTATATCAAATGGATGTTAAGTGTGCATTTCTTAATGGTTATATTCAAGCAAAATTTTATTTTGAACAACCCCCTGGATTTGAAAACTCTCAATTTCCTAATCATGTGTTCAAATTGCAAAAGGCTTTTGTATGGTTTGAAACAAGCTCCAAGAGTTTGGTATGAAAGGTTAAGTAGTTTCTTAATTGAAAATGATTTCAAAAGAGGTGTTCTTGACAAAACTCTTTTCACAAAAGCCAAGGGGAATGATTTTCTAATTATTCGGACTTATGTTAATGATATTATATTTGAAACTACTAATGAAACTCTGTGTCAATAGTTTTACGAGTTGATGAGACAAGAGTTCCAAATGAGTATGATGGGAGAACTCAATTTGTTTCTTAAGTTGCAAATCAAATAAGAGAAAAATGGCATCTACATTCATAAGTCTAAATACACTAAGAAGTTACTCAAGAAGTATAAGCTACAAGATGTCAAACATGCGGGAACACCAATGAGTAGCGATACCAAGCCGAATACTGATTATAAAGGTAAAGTTGTAGATCGAAACTCTACAAAGGTATGATTGGATCTCTACTTTATCTCTTATGTAGCAAGCTAGATATTATATGAAGATTCAGGTATAACTCTATATCTATCTTGGGTTTTGATTGCAAGTCATTTTGAGCCTTATAAAATCTTTTGTCTAAGTTTTCATTCTATTCGACCCACTCGGAAAGCACGTTCTTGCATAACTCTCTTAACTGTGCATCTGACCCACTCGAGACATCACTTAATACTATCACATGATCAAATAATCTTTCTTACATACTTATTCTAAGCACTGACTTTGTATTATAAGTTAAAATGAATTACAACGCTAATTCATTCTTTTTAAGTCATTTTATTTATGCAGAGTTATTTGTTAAATCAAGTTCATGTATCCTGTTATGTTATTCTTTCCAACTTGACCATTTAAGGATTGACTGAAGATGGTATTTGAACCTAATAAATATTAGACTTACAAAATTCCACTCTTTTAGGCCAAAGACAATTAAGTGCTTAATTACTCCGATTTAATTATTATTGGTGCCTAATCTTAGACCAAAGTATTTTTATACTTTGAGTACCAATGTGATTTGCTTTTGTAGGTTAGTCAAACAAGACTAATCTACTTTTGAAATACAAAAGCAACCGGTTTCTAGACGTTAAACACCAGCGAGACAGAAAATAATCATTTCTAGACACGGCTCAAACACCGTGTTAGGGTTATTTTTTCCAAAACAGAAAACTGCAACTTTGAGTCTAACGGTTGTTTTCATCTCGGTTTTCAATCACCACTAGATGATTGGACCATCTTTTGGATCCAAGAGCCGTTACACAATGTTTACATCCAAACGGATCTCTTCCGAGTGACTTCGGACTAGCCGTTACAACGGCTCATCGAAGTTCATCAATCCAGAACAAGACTCAAAGGTCATTAAGCCCGAGTGCTTATAAAAGAATCCACCTTGCAAGACTTGAAGATTGCTGCTTGAACATATTATTTAACACTTACTTAGTGCTCAATCTTACGCTTGTAACTCTTAATCTGTAATCTCTTACTTTCCGAGTTGTAAAGAAAGTCTTGTAATCACTTATATTCTTTTCTTACTTTCTTTGTAAGTCCCTTGACTTAGCTGTAAGAGCTAACTCAGCTAAATTGTACTGATTGTAAGGGTTAAATTAGTCGGAAGTACTATATTAGATAAGGAAACTTTTGAGTCTAAGAAAAACTTGTAAAGGAATTGTCTAATGGAACAATTCAGTTAGAGTCGATCCTGTGTAATTGAGGATTTCAATTAGTGGATTTGACTTGCTTGCTTGGATTAGCACTCGTCCGTGGTTTTCTGCCCCTAGGAAGGTTTCCATGTACTTCTATTTGTCTATCTTTACGAGTTAAATGTAGACTCATAATCTGTTTGTACTTAGTTACGTGTAAAAAGAGTTTGATTTTATTGAAAATCTTTTATCACCCTATTCACCCCCTCTAGGGTGACTTAGTCTCTCGAAGAGAAAACCTTCAATTGGTATCGGAGCGTAGCCTTTCAAGAGGATCTCACAATCCAAAGGTCTAAAGATTGAATGGCTCAAACCAATGGAGAGTTCGATGAAGGAAGATAATCTACCGGACCACCTAAGTTCAAGGGGTCAAACTTTGCACATTGGAAGAAGATGATGGAATGCTTTCTAATGGATAACAATGAAGATGTCCGGAACATCATTCGGAATGGGAATTTCATTCGAATGAAGATGGAATGTGTAAGATCTCTACCTAAAGAGAAATCTGAGTACACCACTAAAGAGACTGAGAAGTTCAGAAAGAACTTCAAAGCCATGAACACACTTATGTGTGCCATCGGCTTTGAAGTATACAACGAGTCTCTGCATGTGATACAGCCAAAGAGGTGTGGGACACACTGGTCAACACCTATGAAGGAACAAGTCAAGTGAAGCAGGAAAAGATAAGTCAATCCAAAAGAGTCACATCTCACTACGAGTGAAGAGAATTTTTATATATCTTGGAGGGACTCAGAATCTTGCTCTATGATTTTCAAAGGACTCGGAACTAACTCTCACTAGATACTTAGATGCTGACTATAGTCGATACAAGGTTGATAGAAAGAGCAAATCAGGAGCATGTTGTTTTCTAAGTCAATCCCTACATCTTCCGGCACTCAAAGAAATAGAACTCAATTACTTTATCAACTCGCTAAGGGTGAGTACATTGCACCTGGAGCTTATTATGCTCGGATTACGTGGATCAAACAACACTTGAAGGATCTTGGATTATCATTCACATCTATCCCAATCAAGTGTGATAATCAAAATGCAATTAGCATCACTAAGAATCTAGTTGAGCACTCAAAGTCTAAGCATATTGAGGTCGGTATCATTTTCGAGAGACCATTCGAGAAAGGTGATATTGAGCTTGAATTTATTCCTACTAAGTTTCAGCTAGTTGATATATTTACTAAGCCTCTTAATGAGGCTCGGTTTTGTTTTATTAAGAATAAACTTGGCATGATTAATGTATGATTATGATATTTATAGCGTGAATTATTCTTTCATGATTATGTGTTATATGCTTTGAATAGATAACAAATGGATCGGTTGATTCGAGTGAAAGCGAGCTATGAGTTATTAGTCTTCGGATTGTTCTCGAGTCACTCGGACATTTTTAATGAGTCGGACCCGAGTATGATTAAAATGGATATCAAAATTCTCAGGTCATCTCTAGATAAATGGAAAATCTCATAAATGTTTTAGAAAACTCTTTCCGCTCTCTATCTGTTTTTATCATGCAAACAGTCGGCAGAAACTAGCGAGTTGGAAGAAAGTCAGTTGGAAAACTAGCCGTTACAGACACGGAGCGACACGGTGGTCCGAGAACTGTTGCTTGGTATTTGGGTCGGAAAGATGGTTGGAAGCCTTATTCGCTATAAATAGCACCGTTTCACTTTCTTTTCTTCACTTTACCCACTTATTACTCGTATTCTTGCTCTTTTCGCTCTCAAACTCTCTCTTGCTCACTCGTGTTCTCTCTCTAAATCTCAAGTGTCTTTATTCTCTATTCTCTCTCTACTCTCTCGATCACTCTCTCTTATCTCTTTGAGAACATGGCTAAGAGAGGAGCTTCTCAAGAAGGAGGGTTACCACCATGAAGGCGGAACCAAATCTAAGACTAACGTTGCACCAAGCAAAGGTAAAGAAGCTACCTCGGATCCTTTAAAACATTTTGTCACCCCACATTTCATTTTAGATGACAAATTCTTCCCTACCACTTCCTTCTCCTGGTTGAAACACATCACAAAAATTGGTGTGTATAACTATCTCTATTTTTGTCAATACAAAATCTATCCCGACCTAGTGTTTGAGTTCTATTCATATGACTACCAACGAAGGCGTCATTACTTCTTTTGTCCAGGGTAAGACCGTTCGGTCAACCTTGCCTTACTTCACAAACTCTTCGATGTGAAGACTCTTTTTCTAAACTCCAATCCTATGCCTTTTAGTGAAATCGGTGAGGATTTCTTTGATAAGTTTGCTAAAGAGGTTCCTAAGTCTAAAAAGAATTTCTCTATGACTCGGATGAAGTTAGAAGAAAGACTTCTTTGCTTCATTCGATGAGAACTTTCATTTCTCATCATTCCTGTAAAGAGAACCCCAACTCCGAAGTTCTCAAGGTTCTCTATAATATTCTCGAGGGCTATGAGGTAGACTTCTTTCCTTTTATTCTAGAGCAGATGGCAATTGTACATGCTAGCTCTAAGAAGTCTGCTCCTTTTCCTTTCGGGGCACTTCGACCGCTTTCTTCAAACAGTTTCAAGTCCCTCTTCCTTCGACCTCAAAGATTGCTTATAACTTGTTGTCTATCCGGGCGGGAATGGGCTTTCGGGTCTAGGATACCGGGAAGTTTAACCCGGTGTCCGGATTCATGTGTCCGAGTTACCTCCTCCTCCTCAAACTCGGACAACTCCGGAGGTTCCACTTCGACCATTGGACCTTACGCTTCTTAATCTATTCCTTCTATTAAGCTACTTGCGCGAGTAGCGAACAAATTTGTTTCTTTAGCTAAAGATTTGTAGTCAAGTATGAAAATCTTCAAAACTTTCATTCCAACCTTACTTCTAATGCAAAAGCAAGCTCATTCTCAACTCTAAGAGAACCTATAACTAATTTATAAGCTCAAGGAGATCATCGAGGAACAACGGGATCGGATCGGATGTCTCCAAGAGTGTAGGTCTAAAGCGAAGAGGGCCGAGAGACCATTGACACTACTAAGGAGTCCTCTAGCCCTACTAAGTTACAACCAGCTGAAGCCGAGGAAGAAGGCTGCAGTAGAAGAAGGAGAAGGAGAAGCTAAAGAGGGAGAAGAAGAAGAAGAAAACAAAGGGGAAGAAGGCTGCTCCACCCGAGGACCAGGGCAATAAAGGGCCTAAGCCGATCTCCTCTAATCACGCTCGAGTGTCTCGGAAGAGGCTGGTAATGCTTGGTAAGTCAAAAGCCTCTGCCTCAAAAACACAGACTAGTAGTTTTCTTGGAGGAAGACGAAGAAGCCGAGGATGATATGCATTTGGTTCATAGAACCACGACATCTCAACTTCCTGATGTACCAGTTCTGCGGCCTCCTCGCTCAACTACTTCAACACAAGCATATAGGCGAAGGCAAGCCGCTCGCTCTTCAACCTCAAGACAACCTCGCCCCTCCCTCTTAATCTTCATTCTTTCTTTTTGGCCAACATCTACTGAAATTACTTGATCTTTCCTCCCTCCCTTTTGGTATTTTTGGTAAAATGCATAGGGGAGAGAAATATATAGAAAATTGGATGTTTGTTGAAGGGGAGCTTTTCCCTTCTTTGTTATATGAGTTTAACTTTCTTTCTTTTTTTTTGTGTTTCTTGTATATATGTCTCCGGCAATGAATGAAATTTGTTTTTCCGAACATATCTATTTACGAGTTACATACCTTACTCTGCTTTTAATAGATCCGATATTTGACTCTCTAATATATTTGCTCTATTTATTTTTTTATTGATCCGATTAATATCAAGAAGCATGTTCTATGTTATGTTTTGATATGAGCTGCGAGTTATAAATATCTTAAGTTTTGATTAAGATTTTCTTTTGCTCTAACCAATTCGTTATGAAAACTTAACTATTTAAACCGACAAGTTTCTATCTTACGTATGGAATCCCTTTCATCAAAAGGGGAGATTGAAGACTCGGGTATAACTCTCTATCTCTCTTGGGTTTTGATTACGAGTCATTTTGATCATTATAGAATCTTTTATCTAAGTTTTCATTCTATTACGAAGGTTTACTCTTAGAGAGTCTTAGTCACCCAAGAGGAGGGGTGAATAGGGTGATGAGGAAATTTTAACAAACTTAGATAAAATAAACTTGAAAAGAATGAATCGGACAATCCGAGTCTCGATTGGACTCGGAAAATTATAAACTCATACATACGTGGAAACCCTCCTAGGGCAGAAAACCACGAGATAGTGCTACTCCAAGCACAAGTCAAATCCACTATTTTGAATCCACAAAATACAGCAGACTAACTCAATCAGAATTGCTCCATTAAATAATTCCTTACAAAGTTTTCCTAGACTCGAAATTCCCTTATCCGATGTAGTACTTCCTAACCGAGGTAACCTTTACAACTAGGGACAACTAAGCTGCATTAACCCTTACAGCTCAGTCAAGGGACCTTACTCGGAAAGTAAGAAAGAGTATGTAAGCGATTACAAGACTTTACAACTCGGAAAGTATGAATTACAATCTGCAAGTTGTAAAATAGAAGATTGAGTATGAGTACAATGACTTTTGTTTAATTAATGTGTATCAACAATAATTCTAGAAATCTCCAAGTCTTGAGAGTTAACTTCTATTTATAGATGACCAAGCAGATTAGCCCTTGTGACTAATTTCGAACGGAAGTCCTTCTTGACCGTTGTAACGATTCTTCGAGTCGCTTAGAAAAGATCCATTGGGATGTGAACATTGTGCAATGGCTTTTGGCTTCTAAAGATGCTCCAGTCAGCTGGTGATGGCTGAAAAGTAAGGTGGAAACCACCATTGATCTTAGTGTTGAAGTTTTCCAGTTTTGGAAACAGATTAACCACGACACAGAGCATCCGGGCCTTGTTTAGAAGTAGAAAAGCCTTGTCTGCTAGTGATTGACAGACTTGAAGCCGGTTACTTTTGTAATTCAAACATAAGATAACCTCATTTGGATAACCTACAAAAGTAAATAATTTTGGTTGTCAAAGTATAAAATACTTTGGTCCAAGATTAGGCACGAGATAACAATTTAATTAAGATAATTAGGTGTATAATTATCTCAGGACTAGAAGAGTGAAATTTTCTTAGTCTAATATTCATTATACTCAAATTCCATTAGAGTTAGTCTTAAGAAAGATCAAGTTATAAGAGTGAAAACATCGGAGTATAAGCACTTGATATGGACAAACAATTCTCAAACAAATGTACTAACTTAGAAAGATAAATTAACACTCGTAATACACTTTACTTCAAGATATGCAATCACAACTCGGATAAAAATTGTTAGAGAGATTATTTGAACATGTGATAAATCGATCGATGTCTAAGTGACTCATAAATGTCAATGTGAGAGGATAAACAAGAATGTGATTTCTAAGTTAGTCGAATTGAGATAAAACTTATGCAAGAGTTTCTATAACACTCGGAATGACTTATAATCAAAATTTAGGAGGGATAAGGTTTATACCCGAGTCCTTAGATAGTACTCGGAATGATCTAGTTTCGAGCTCGAGTCTTCAATCTCCCCTTTTTGATGAAAGTCATTCCATACTTAGATAGAAACTTTGTTAGTAAAATAATCATGAGTTTTCTTTCTTACTCAGTAGAATATCTCGGAATATAAAGTAATGAGTGAAGTGATTCATACTTAGAATATTTCTACAAATAGCTCATATAGCTAAGAATCATAAGTAATTATATCGAGCTAGATAGAGAGAAAAATAATGCTTGCCGATATATCGGAGAAAGACTAAATAATAAGAAATTCAAACTCGGAAAGAGTGAACTCGGAAATCATTATGCGCGAAAATAAAAACTTCATTCATATATATACGTAAAACACATAAAGTACACGAAAAGAGGGTGAGAAAACTCCCCTAAACAAGACAATAATTTTTCTAGTATTCTCCCCTTTACATTTCAAGCAAAAACAAAAAATAGGGTAGAATGTATCAAGTTGATACAATTGATGTCCGGACAAAAAATTAAAACAAGATAAAAAGAAATTAAGATGGTGGATTTGGGGTGGTCCGAGTTGAGGCGGATGAACTTGCGAGTGCGCCTACTTGGTATGCTTGTGATGATGTTGAAGATTTGGGTGGCGGAAGCATTGGTATCTTTGGAAGTTGCTCAACTACGAGTGGTCGACCCAAAACTAGGTCGTCTAGAGGATCATCCTCTTGGAAAGCAACGAGAGGGGCTGCTTCGGCTTGACCGCTACTGATCGTCCAATATCCGCATGGTCTTCGACGTACTCGAGCTGCCATGCGAGCTTATCGGTTCTAGTTGAGGAACCGTAGCGGCTTGTCCCTCGACTTCTTCCTTTTTCTCTCCTTCTTCCTCCTTCTCCTCGAAAAGAGTTGCTTCAGCCGCAGACTTCCTCTTCTTCTTCTGCGGCCTCTCCGGAGGGAGACTTGGTAGGGCTCAAGGTCTCTTCGGACGTGTCCGAATTGTCTTAGTCCTGAGTGGCCTTCGATCGCCTCTCTCGGAGGAGCTCGAGCATCTCCTGTTGCTCCTTAACTATATTCTTCATTTCAGGGAGCAAATCTTGTTAATGGTCATGGATTGAAGGACGGACTTGAAGGAGCGTAGAGTGTCCTGGATTTCTGCGAGACACAAAAGTGAGCAATGCTCTGTACAAAGAGCGAGCGGTGGCTTCACGAGGAGGTCCTGAGGTGGAAGCACCGCCAGGTGGAGGAGGGAGTGAGAGGTGAGTCCGAGTCTAAGGCGGAGGGGAAGGGGAAGGTTGCCTCAATTCTAAGTTGTTGACCCACAAACCAGGTTAGGTTTCCTAGTACCCGTATCCAAGAATCTCTATTCGCCAACGACGATGGTAGCCTCGGACACTTCATTTGGGTCCGAGGGGAGCGAAACCTTGAATTGCTTGAAAACAAGGGTAAGAAGGGCTCCGAAAGGAAGAGGGGTGGATTTCTTTTACTGAGCTGGCATAGTGGCCATCTCGCTTGATTATAGCGGGAAAGAGGCCTACGTCATAGTCCTCGAGAATATCAAACAAAGCTTTGAGAATCACCGAGTTAGGATTCTCTTTGCTTGGAATGATGAGAAAAGAAAGTTCTCATCAGCAAGAAGTACGAAATCTAGCCTCGGCTTACATCCGAGTCACGAAAAAATCTCGCATGACTCAAGGATATCCTTGGTGTATTTTTCGAAGAACTCATCTGCAATCTCGTTGAAAGGAATAGGATTGCGGTAGAGGAATATAGATGAAACTTTAAAAAGACGATTGACGAGAGAGAGATTTATGCGTACCACTATATTGCAAACTCGGAGGTGATGACCCCTCGGAGCAAGAAAGGTTCGAGTAGAACTCAAGCAACGAGTTTTAGGTATATGAATTCACTCGAAGCATAGAAAGCTATATACTCCAGGTGGTTTTGACGGGCTTTAACCACGAAAAGGTTGTGGTTGGAAAGAACTTGTCATCCAACGTGAGATGTTGGGTGACTAGGATTTTGGAGGGGTTATGTAACACCCCGAAACTTAATCGTAA
This sequence comes from Talinum fruticosum, assembly GCA_021018815.1. Classification (NCBI taxonomy): domain Eukaryota; kingdom Viridiplantae; phylum Streptophyta; class Magnoliopsida; order Caryophyllales; family Talinaceae; genus Talinum; species Talinum fruticosum. The sequence goes on along the minus strand of JAITYX010000001.1, from coordinate 12,358,121 downwards.
TTAATTTTGCATTTTATCGTCTTAATATTGTTTAAAGAGCTTTGAGCCGCGCAAAATACTGAAACTGAAATAAAAAGATGCGAACAAATTTGATAATCGCCAATAATAAGGGGTAATTCGTACAAATTTACATTTGTACTTGTGAAATGTATATATATATGTGTTCGAACGATTTATTTCGAATTTGAATAAATTAAATTAATAAGTAAAAAGAAATAAAATAAAACAATATATAAAATTGAAATTGTTATAACAACAAATAAAATTTAGCCAAATATGTGATATATACTTAACCATTTGATAAATTAATAGTAAAGGACCAAAAAAAAAAAAAAAAAAAAGAGAAGAGGAAGAGAGGCGGATGGTAGAAGAATCGGGAATAAACCGAGTGAAGGGGGTTTGAAAAGGAGCTAATACATTCATCTTTCCGGACACACATCTCCTCCCTCTCCTCCCCTGCCCCTACTGCCAGTGTCGCCGGCCGGCCATCGGCCGGACTCGCAGTCGCCACCCGGCCGCCGCCGCACCCACGGCGCCACCTGCCGCCTTCGGCGCCTCCTTCTCTCCCTCGATGCTCTGTTTTGCGCTAAGCAGCCCCGCTCTTGCTGCTGCCCCTACCACCGGACTGGGCTGGTGCCACCGTCCTCAGCCACTGCCGGCGCCAGCAAGCCGCCGCCGAGCGTTCTCGGCTGCTGCCTACTCTGCATCGTGTTCTTCTCAATCCTCCCTGTCTCGCGCCAGCAGGCAAAACCGCCCTCGCTGCTGCTGCACATCGTGCCATCCCCGGCCGCCGTCCCGGTTGCCGACCGGCACTCGACGCCGCCGACCAGCGTGTCGTGCCGCTGCCGAGCCACCGGATATCCACCACCGAGCCACCACTATCCGATTTCACATTTAACTCAATTTGAGGTATATCTCCACATCTCCAATCCTTAATTTCTAAGCAAATTTTATCACAAATTTATGTTATTATTGAGTAATTAGGCAAGTATATGTGAATTGTGAATTGATTATGGTGGAAGTGAAGGAATTGTGGGAAAAATTGAAATTGGATTTAGGGTTTAATATGTGTGGATATGGAATTGGAAATTGATTTGGGATTATTCATAATTGTGGATGTGATTGTTTAAGTTTTATATGAATATGAATAAAGCTGTTTGGCGGTGGAAGAATTGGAAGAAAAATATTGAGGATGATTGAAATATGAGCAGATACATAATTTTGGGAGTTAGTTTCAAGAATGCGTAAAGGGGACATTGAAGATTGATGGAGGATTGAATTTATTGTTGCATGTGTGCTAAACTTGAGTAAATTAACGTAATTGAGTTTTGGCCTAATTGTGCAAGTGCGAAATTATTTGAAATGTAGAAAGTGGGTGAGGTTATAGATATAGGATCATGGGGAAAAGAAATTTACGAGAATTAAAGGAAGTTAAAAATTCAAATGAATTTGAGTAATAAGTGGGGAATTAGAGGAAGTCAAATGTGAAAAGTTTGCATAAATAGAGAGTAGCTATTGAGTTTATTAATGCATAAATCAAATTATTTCTTGAAAATAGAAAATCGATAGGAATGGACATGATCGAAGAAAATAACGAAAAACAATACTTAAAGGAAAACGACCAGCTACCTCAGTGCGTTCATTGTTTGCACTTCTCAAAATATTTAGAAGTTAACATGTTAAACTATTGATGAGTTTCACTATTACTGTCTACGACGCGCTAAATCGTTAACCGATTATTGGTACTTTTCATAAAGAAATTTATCGCACGGAACCATCTCCCGATAATCGGGATTTCTATGATTAAATTGCATAACTGGAGCCTCGGTTATAAATATATATGTTGTAATAAAAAATCAAAAAGTTCACGAGCACAAGAGATAAGAATATTGACGAGATTGTAACTTGGATTATATACTAGTTGAAACTTGGTTTTTGTGGTTGTGGATATACTCGGCGTGTGGCCGTTGAGTTGTGTACTCCGAGCGTGTGGCTCGTTGAGTTTTATTGTGGGTTTTATGCAGGTTTTAAGGCTTTTAGCCAATTGGTTAAGCCATGTTTCAAATGAAACTCTGCCGAAATTTTTAGAAAATTAGAAAACCAAACCCACACCTTAAGTAGGAAGTATAACTAGTTTACGAGATAAGAGGACATCTGAGCATATTAGATGAAATGAGTGGTACAATTAAGGTTAAGCTACATTAAGCACAAACTAGAAGTGATAGAAGCAAATGATCAAACTTGAGTTTTATTAAAAGAATGGGAAATTAAACTCATCAATTATTATATACGAATTCAAACTATATCGTCAATAGCTTATGTCCGGGAAATTTATTAATATCGACATCAAAAGGAAACAATATGGATAGGTACGCGAAAAATGAAAATTCGGTGATTGTAAATGCTTATAAATATGGTTAAAGAACTAGTAACCTACAAAAGTAGATTCGTTTTGGAAACAGAAATCCAATTGAAATTGTGTTGCGAAATAATCGAGTCATTGAAGTGGTTGGCACGTTGAGGTACGTTATTGCTTGTACCTTTTCCAAATTGTTCATCTTTATTATTGAGCTTACTGTTTTAATAATATAAATAATTGGACCCACTTCACGATCACAGTTCACGGTTTACGAACACGATTACCCTTCACAAGATGCAGTTTACGATTCACGATACAGTTTACAATTTACAATTCACGATACCGTTTACAGTTTACGATTCACGATTACATTTCACAGATGCAGTTTACAGTTTATAGTTACAGATTCACGATACGGCTTACGATTTACGATTCATAGTTCACGATACAGTTCACGGTTTACATACATAGTTACAGTTCATAGTTCACGATTCACGATTACAGTTTACGAGACACACGAACACGATTGCAATTCACAGTACAATTTACGGTTTACGAACACGATTGCGAGTTCACATGCCCCCTGTTCAACCAGGGTAAATGAATGAATTGTTTATACAGATCACGATTATATATATATGATGATTTCACGGACTTTAGATAATCGTTAATCGTTCAATTGTTCACAGCCGATCGCCTCGGGGATTAATGACCCTAGGAGTCGGATTCCATGATTAATTGTTTCACAAGTATGGGTCCTAAGTTTGGCCAAATTGGAAAAGCAAATCGGCAATTGAGAAGTTTGCAAACCGAGTATTCAAGAAAGATGATTTAAGACATGCATGATTTAATAGCATCTAAATCGCAATTTTATTTTATAACGGTAACGTCATTGAGCTTCTAGCTCACATATCAATTGTTTTATGTTTTAAAATTTTTAGGAGCTCGAGCGCATGGCAGACTATTCACAATCACACCTAGAGTTTAAGGAGGAAGAAAAAGATAAGCTGGTCGGGAGAAGTAATGTTCGGCTGTTCGTCTTGACCCATGCATGTTAGTCCCTTCCTCGGTCTCATGGCTCATGATTACTCTCCAGCTGATCCTCGGCATTTTGAAAATTCATTTTCTCGTAAAGAAAAAAATTGGGTTGGATTGTCATATATATTGTTTGAAAAATTAATTTGCTCAAATGAACTTGCCTTGTTTTCATTCTGAAAACGGCGGTAACGTCTCCCAAATTTACAAGTCTTCCGCTGTTAATTATGCATTTATGTATTTACGTATTGGGGCGTTACAGGTTAGAAGGACCCTCTTGGGTTTTCTTGGTTCTAGGCATCTTTGTTGCAGACCCTAGAAAGTCCGGAGCGGAGCCTCTCTTAGGCATGATTGATGTGTTTGAGAAGAAAGAGAGTGAACTAGAAGAACCGAGAGAGAGAGAGAGAAAGAGAGTACCGAGAGTGCTAAGAACACCGAGAGCTTAGATTGTGAGAGTAAGTGAGCGAGAGTTTAGGTTAGCAGAGAGCAAAGTAGAGAAATAAAGGGAAAGGATGCTACTTATAGAGAAAAGAATTTCTTTCGGTATTCGTTATGACCTAAACCTCCAACGATCGCCTCAAATAGGTGTGTCTGTTCGGCTCTCCAACGATCGGAATTCCAATGTCTGTCTCCCAACTGCTAGTTCAGCGATCGATATGCTCAGCGGAGAGAGAGAAAAATAAAAACTTTAAAAGAAATTTCTGAAATTCTCAACCGATCTACGGATGATTTCAGAAGTTTGAAGTTTATTTTTCAAAAATAGAGACTCGACTCGAGTATGGTTTCTAAGTGACTCGGAAAGCGCAAACAAATAACTCCTAGCTCGGTATCACCGGGTCAACTGAACTCATTATTATTAAGACAAAAAAAGAAACATGTAACACATAATCATGCAAGATAATTTCACTTAAAAGAACATATAATCATGCATTTATCTTACCAAGTTCATTCCAAATAAAACAAAACTAATCCTCACTAAGTAGCTTAGTAAAGATATCAGCTAATCGAAATTTTGTTGGAATGAATTCAAGTTCAATATCACCTTTCTCAGAATGGTGTCTCGAGAAAATGATACCTGACCTCAATATGCTTTGTCTTTGAGTGTTGAACTGGATTCTTAGTGATGCAGATTGCACTCGATTGTCACATTTAATTGGAATTGATTTGAATGAAAGTCCAAGGTCTTTCAAGTGTTACTTGATTCATAGAATCCGAGCACAGACATGCTCCAACTACAATGTACTCAACTTTAGCAGTTGATAGAGCGATTGAGTTTTACTTCTTTGAGTGCCAAGATATAAGGGATTGACCCAGAAACAAGCATGCTCCTCGGGTGCTCTTTCTATCAACCTTATATCCAGCATAGTCGACATCCGAGTATCCAATGAGAGTCGGTTTTGAGTCTCTTGAGAACCATAGACCTAGATTCCGAGTCCACACAAGATATCTAAAAATTCTCTTCGAGTGTAGTTAGGTGTGATTCTTTTAGATTAGCTTGGAATCTTGCACACAAACATACACTAAACATAATGTTTGGCTCACTGGATGTAAGATATAGCAGAGATCCAATCATACCTTGATAGAGTTTCGATCTCATGCTTTACCTTTTTCATCCGAGTCAAAATTCATGGTGCTACTCATTGGTGTTACTTGTAGGTTTTGCATCTTGAAGCTTGTACTTTTTCAGCAATTCCTTGGTATACTTAGATTGATGGACATAGATGCCATCTTTGTTTTGCTTGATTTCTAGACCAAGAAATAAATTGAGCTCTCCCATCATGCTATTTGGAATTCCTATCTCATTAACTCGGAAAAATCTCGACAGAGATTTTCATTAGTAACTCCAAAAATTATGTCATCAACATAGATATGAGCAATAAGAAAGTCTTTCCCCTTGGTTTTTATGAAAAGAGTTTTGTCAATCTGACCTCTTTTGAAATTATTTTCAACCAAGAAACTGCTTAGTCTTTCATACCAAACTAAGGGAGCTTGTTTTAGACCATAACGAGTTTTTGCAACTTGAAAACATGATTTGGAAATTCTGAGTTTTCAAATCCAGGGGGTTGCTTGACATAGACTTCGTCTTGAATGAAACCATTCAGAAAAGCACATTTGACATCCATTTGATATAATTTAATATTTATGCTTGATGCAAATGCCAAAAGGACTCCGATTGCTTCAATCCTAGCAACCGGTGCAAAGGTTTCGCCACAATCAATCCCTTCTTCTTAATTGTAATCTTGAGCTACAAGTCTAGCCTTATTTCTGACTACCAACTCATCCTCATCCAGTTTGTTCTTGAAAACTCATTTGGTTCCTATGACTGGGTGGTCGGAAGGTTGTTTGGTCAAAGTCCGAGACTTGGTTTCTCTCAAATTGATTAAGTTCCTCTTGTATGGCTTCTACCCATTTAGGTTCATTTAGGGCCTCTAGTGCATTTCTGGGTTCGAGTTAACGATATGAATGCGGTGAATGCACATAGATTTTGCAAAGAAGAACGAGTTCTTACCCCACATTTGATGTCGGACAATATGTTCTCAAGTGGGTGGCTCAAAACATATTTGAATGCTCTACCTTGGTTCACCAAATTTGTGAGTTGAACTGGTTGATCTTCAATGATCTCATATAACCGAGCTTGCTCATCTATTTGGCCTTCAACATTCTAAGGTAGTTCTTGAGCTGGTTCGGTCTGAATCAAGACAGTTTGAGCTGCCTCATTCCGAGTCGTTTTCCTTTTACTCTGTCTAAGCTCGGCTTAGCAAGATCATCTTCATCTCAACTAAGTTTCGAGATCTGATAATGTTGAGTCATTTGGGCTTCACCGATCAATCTCATCAAACACAACATGGATGCTTTTTTCAACTTTGTTAGTTCTCTTATTGAAAATGCGATATGCTTTACTATGAGATGAATAACCAAGAAAGATACCTTCATCCGACCGAGCATCAAACTTGGTCGGGTGATCCTCACCATTGTTGTGAACATAGCACTTACATTCGAAGGGTTTAAAGTATGAGATATTGGGTTTCTTTCCCTTGTAGAGCTCGTATGGAGTTTTCTTCGAACGGGTCCGATGAGGCATCGATTCGAGTGTGTAGTTTGCTTGTGTTGATTGCCTCAACCCAGAAATAGTAAGGTAGATCATGTTCAATCATCATTGTCCTTCCTATTTCTTAAAGTGTGCGGTTCTTTCTCACCACTACTCCATTATGTTGAGGAGTTATAGGTGCTAAGAAGTTATGAGAGATACCATTCTTATCGTAGAACTCTGCAAATTCCGAGTAATCAAACTCCCTTCCATGGTCGGTTTGAATTCTTCCGATCCGAGTCCGAGACTCTACTTGAATTTTGCTGCACGACTTGCTAAACCCTTTGAAAGCTTCATTTTTGTGCTTAAGAAAACAAACCCAGTTAAATCGTGAGTAGTCATCAACAATCACAAGTACATATGATTTACCTCCGAGACTCTTTACGAGGATTTCACCACATAGATCCACATGCAACATTTTAAGCACTTTGGATGTGGAAACAGTTTTGACAGATTTGAAAGATCATCTGACTTGTTTCCCTTTTGTGCATGCTTCACAAATTTTATTTTTCTTAAATGCACAGTTAGGGAAGCCTATGACTAAACCATGAGATGCAAGCTTTTTGATATTATGCATGCTAACATGACCTAGTCTACGATGCCATGTCCAAGAATCATCATGCAAAGAAGCTTTTAAAAAGATAAATTTTGACTTGGATCATAAAGAGGAATAGTGTAGGTATTACCTAATCTCTTACATGAGAGCTTAGTCTCTTTGTTGGTTGCATCGAAATATGGCAATTTGTCCGAGTGAACCTTACCTCTTGACCCTTATCACACAATTCGAAATGCTTGAGAAGATTGTACTTTAATCCCTTGACAAGATAGATCGGGCTAACCAGGTTGTCTCCTTTCCCAATCTTGCCTTCTCCAACTATCTTGCCTTTCTTGTCATCTCCAAAAGTGACTTTGCCTCCTTTGTAATGTTCTCGAAAAGAGTCTTGAATCTCCCGACATATGGCGTGAGCATCCACCGTCTAGGTACCAATGACCTTTTATCTTTTTCGAGTTACTCGCAGTCGAAACACACTAACCCTTCTCACTCCCTCCAACGAACCCAGTAACTCCCTTTACTGCGATCCTTTTCTAAGGAAGAAGACTCTTGGGAACCCGATTTAAATTACTTTAGGTTTGTCCGATTCTGAGTTTTCCTTTTAGAATTCATTGGTGTACTCGAACATTGTTGTAGGTACAGGTCTTGTATCTTCCATCTTCATTGGAATGTAATTGCCTTCTTGTATGATGTTCCAAACATCTTCATCGTTGTCCCGAGAAAGCATTTCATTAGCTTCTTCCGAGTGTACGAAATGTGATCCTTGGAACTTAGGTGGTCTATTGGAAGATCTTCCTTCATCGAAACTCTTTGTTGTTCGAGCCGTCCAATCTTCGGACCTTTAGGTTGTTAGACTCTTTCCGAAAGGCTAGGCTCTTATACCAATTGAAGGTTTTCTCTTAGAGAGTCTTAGTCACCCTAGAGGGGGTTAAATAGGGTGATGAGGAAATTTTAACAAACTTAGATAGAATAAGCTTGAAAAGAATGAATCGGACAATTTGAGTCTAGTTTGGACTCGGAAAATTGTAAACTCGGAGATACGTGGAAACCTGCTGGGGCTGATAACCACGGACAGTGCTAGTCTAACAACCAAGTCAAATCCACTTTTTGAATCAACAAAATACAGACAGATCGACTCAACCGAATTGCTCCCTTAAACAATTCCTTACAAAGTTTTCCTAGACTCAGAAATTCCCTTATCCACTACCAAAAATCATCAAATTTTCCACTCGTAAATTCTGTGGAAAAATGAAATTTTCAATGGAAAATTGATATTTCCCACTTGTTTTCCCACCGAGACCGACAGTGAGTAAAAGTAAGGGGGTAATTACAATTTCCCACTTGTTTTCATTTTCGAGTGGGAAATTTTTCCACTTGTTTATCCATTGTTTCTTTTCCCACGAAATTTTTCCACTTGGATATAATATGGTTGACAATTTCCCATTGAACTTATTATAGTGGGAAAGTTTCCACTGCATTGAATACAGTGGGAAATTTCCCACTGAAGATTTTCAGTGGAAATTTTCCATCGAAGAGTTTCGATGGAAAATTTTCCACTATGTTATATACAGATGGGAAAATATCCACTTACCCACTGTAGATTCAGTGTTAAAACAATGGAAAAATTTGCATAATTGAACCACACAACCTGCTTGACAGTAGCACCAAAAATTTGTATACAACTCTGTCCAACATTAACAATTCAATGGATTGCTCCATAATAGTAGTACATATCTACATATACAACAAAAATAACCCAAAACTAACAAAAACTATATTACCAAGCAATCAATAATGTTTAACATCCATGCATATACATCCATAGGTTTAACTACAAACACTTTTACCAAAATATACAACCATGCATATACATCACTAATGTTAGAACCAAAAGTTGTGAAATACAACCAAAAGTTGGGTAGTGACACCCTAACTAACATCATCATCATTTAAATGATCACCTTCACCATCATTTTCACTATCATTTGACGACTCTAGCACTACTCTAGGTTCCGGAATGCTAGGATGGAGGGTCTTCATAAGCGAGTACCATAGAATCACAAAAGTTTATAGTATGTCAAACCTGCAATGATTTGCATAACATAGAATGCAAAAGAATCAACTACATGTAAACTTAAAAAGACATGAACAAGATTGTTCATTGACCCTTTTAATATAAGATGAAAATATAAAACTGTAAAAACATACACAGCCCAATATTGACCCATTTATCCCAAGAATTTTTCAAGTGCTGGTTTGACTTTCAAATTCTAACTTAAGGTGATAAAGGTAGTTTCCTAAAAGAGTTTGAAAATTTTCTAAAAATTTCGACGTGAACTCCGTTTGTAATATGGACTATTCCATAGGCTTAAAGCCTTAAAATCCTGCATAAAAATCATAATATAACTCGACGAGCCACACGCTTGGAGTTTACAACTCAACGGCCACACGCCGGAGTCCACTCAATCATAAATTACAACTTAAAATCACTTATGATATCATTAGGTTGTCTGCGAGAAGCACTCGGTTTGTATCTATACTTAACTAAGAAATTATAAACTAAAGCAATGAAGAGTGTAACTATAAATTGTATCATAATCTTTATATCTTTATGAGGCATACATTTTGAGCTACAATTACCTAAATAAGGAAACTTGCACAAGATTAACCGGCCACCACATTTCTGCTGGCTCCACAAGATAATGTCGGTATATACCAGCCCATCCAAATCCCAACACCTACATTTCCAAAATCACATCAGTTACACCAAGTTCAAACTACCAAAGAAAAATAATTCCACAAAAAGTAAAGGCATGTATATTAGCTATTACATAACCCCCTCCCCCAAAAGAAAGCGAAAGAGAAAATGTGATTTCTACAAGTGTAGATTTATCAATCATTAATGAGTCTAAAGAAGTCAACGCAGTTTCATGATCCAATCTCTTTATATATATATATTATTTTTTTGGATTGATTGAGTCGAGAGGCAAGCGAGAAGGGTAGCATAAGAAGATAGAAGAAGCTTAAAGAAAAATACCAAAGCACTACAACTACCACACACTATAAGTGTTTGACAATTAATCTCAACCACCACATAATATATTATTGAAACAGACTGGGAGTTGAATGGAAAATTCTGGCCATTTCCTTGATTACTTAATCTTAACTACCATCTTAAGGGTAATAATTAGTAAAATTATTTTTTCAAACCTAGTTTTTATAAGCTCATAAATAAAATAATAAAGGATGAATACCAAAATGATCAACGTAAGTCGAGAATAGAAGGCAACAAACATGTATACAAGAAAGAAAAATATACAAGTTGAATTAAATGTGAATAGTGAATAATATAGAGAAGTTTCCATCACTTACCACCAACTAACGATCCGCACAACAATTGAATTGATTATTGAAGCAATCAATATCAATACAATCATCCACATCAACTTAAGCTCAAAAGAAGTTAACTTGCCACAAACACATAACCGGAGGCTTAGAAATGAAGGTCAAAAGTTTATTTTTTCCCCAAGGGAGGAGAGCCGAAACTAAACCTCACGTAAAAGCATCTATTCATGACGTGCTCTACAAAAATTCAGAAACTAAAACAGGGCACTTAGCTCCAACGCTATAGAAACCCATGGAATTGAACTTTAAGAGTAATTATGGACTAAAGATGAAGGCTTGATTTTGAATCCTTTAAATGAGAAAAGTTAGTGGTAAACTTAAAGTAGATGGAAAAAGGAATCCTCAATCATCCCTATAAAACCAAAATGCCTCGATAGAAGAAAAATTAGGCCTGAATGCAAGACCACCATGATGTTGCCTGTATCTTCCCTTCTTTTCATTTTACGGCTGGAAATATAATTCCCTTAGGAAAGAACAAAAACCGAGCTTACTTAACCAATCACCCCATTCAACATCCAAATACTCGTTAACCAAAACCCTCATATGTACTTAATTTCTTTTATTGCTAGAAGAGCTTCCCTGCCAATCATGCATGAGTATGAGCACTTTTCTTCTCTCTCTTCGTTTCTTTATTCCTTTTTGTACTCCATTTTGATATATACTTGTTTATTATGGTTTTGATTCTACTGTTACAGGTTCACTAAGACGGGCAAATTAGAATAATTGAGATCGAAGTTCTGTGTGAATGGTATTTGAACAAGAATTTCTTTTATTAGGTACCCCATGTAAGTGATTCTATTGCAAATTAGAGTTCTTAATTTTTGAAGGGATATCCTTATTTTCAGTACAATTAGAAGCACTCAAAAAGGCCAAAACGCGATATGTCGAGTATTGAGTGACCGAAAGTGTTCATGGCGGGAGATACAAGTGCTCGGCTTTTGTGGGTTGAAAAAGTACTATAGTTAATTCTTCCTTGTTGCTGTTATCCTCTCTTTCTTTGTTTGTACGTCGGGTAATTTCAGGGTACTAATTTTCTTTGTGGTATGCCCGATGGAGAGGGATAAGTCCTGTTACGATCTTGCAATAATGATAGCGTGCACTGCATAAGCTGCCATTGTGAGTATAAAGTATGTATTGTGTTTCTTATCACTCTTCCTGTCTTACTTCCCGTGTATATTGTGTTTCTTTACACGCACCCACACTAAGATAGTCTAGATATTTCGACCTAAGTAGGATTTGTTTGGAGGGGGTGCAGACTATAAAGAATGTAGCAACCTTAACCTTTTCCACTAGGCTCTAGATTAAAAACCTTTTTAGTAAGAGAACTATCCTTCTCTTGATTCCTTTCCTATCTTCTTTGGTACTGTATTTTGTTTATTGCTTATGATTCCATGGACGAAGAGGGGCAGTCAAGGCAAGACGTTAGAACAATTGAATTGGGTTACGAGTGTGTATGTTATTTGAACAAGATTTTCTTCCATTTTTGTGCTACCTGAACTAGCATGAAAGTTCATCAGCATATGCATAAAAATTAACACAAATTAATAATCATCTAATCTCAAATGCATAAGGAAATAAATTGAACAAAATCAAGCAAACAGAACCGCATTCAAATTGTACAGACTGAAATCATACGCCGCAAACCAAGAAATTAAGAATACTGCGAGACATTCAAATGGAAAGGATAGAAATCAAAATCAAACCATAAGTTCAGAAAAATAATTGAAACAAGGAAACCGACCAGAAGCAAAAGCTTCAAAACCCAGAGACGCCACAAAAGTTCCCGGAGATGCCTTCAAACACCCGAAGTTCTACAAGCAGCGAGCGTAAGTCTCGGATTCTTCCTCGGAGACACCTAGAGAGCCGTCGATCATTGGCCACCGGAGTAAAGGCGGCGATGACTTCCCGGAGACAAGGCTTGGGGTTGCCGAGACGGTGGAACCCAAAACCTAGAACCGAAACACTTGTAAAAGCTGCTAGCATAAGTCTCCGAGTCTTCGAGGAGCCGTCGATCGTCGGCCACCGGAGTGACGGCGGCGATGAGTTCCCGGAGACAGCGGCGGGGTTGCGGCGAGGTTAAAGGCTTGCATCCAGGCGTGAGCTAGGGTTCAGGTCTCGGGGTGCGAAGGACGACAGAGAAGCGTGAGCGAGGGTGTGAGAGGAGAGAGTACACTTTTGGCTTAGTTATTTCCCACTTATCCAGAGTGTACACGCTATCTAAGCTAATCTCACTTTAGTTTTAAATTTTTTTTCAGACCCAATTTCACTAAAATTTTTATTTGGTGGGAATCGAAAAATTGAATTTACTAGTGAAATATTTTGGGGAGAAAGAGCTGCTACGAAAAAAAAAATGAGAAAATTCAAATAAATAAATGTTAGTGGGAAATTAGTGGGAAATAAATTTCAAATAAAAATTAAAATTGTGAAAATATTTGGTGGTGGAAAATTAGAAGGAATTTAGTGGGAAATTTTTCATTGAAAATGTAACGGTGGGAAATCGGTGAAAAAAATCACGTAGTGGAAAAACAAGTGAAAAATTTCCTACTCGTGATTTTTCGGTGGAAAATTACAAGTGGGAAACTGGTAGTGATCCGATGTAGTACTTCCTAACCGAGGTAACCTTTACAACTAGGGACAACTAAGCTGTGTTAAACATTACAGCTTAGTCAAGGGACCTTACTCGGAAAGTAAGAAAGAGTACGTAATCGATTACAAGACTTTACACCTCGAAATTATGAATTACAATCGCAAGTTGTAAAATAGAAGATTGAGTATGAGTACAATGACTTTTGTTTAATTAATGTGTATCACCAATAATTCTAGAAATCTCCAAGTCTTGAGAGTTAGCTTCTATTTATAGATGACCAAGCAGATTAGCCGTAGTGACTAATTTCCGAACAAAAGTCCTTCTTGACCGTTGTAACGGTTCTTCCGAGTCGCTTAGAAAAGATCCGTTGGAATGTGAACATTGTGCAACGACTTTTGGCTTCTAAAGGTGCTCCAGTCAGCTGGTGATGTCCGAAAAGTAAGGTGGAAACCACCGTTAAGCTTAGCGTTGAAGTTTTCCAGTTTTGGAAACGGACAACCCCGACACGGTGTCCGGGGCTAGGTCGTAGATGGAAAAAGCCTTGTCCGGTGGTGATTTGACGTTTTGAAGCCGGTTACTTTTGTAATTCAAAAATAGGATAGCCTCGTTTGAATAACCTACAAAAGTAAATAATTTTGGTTCTCAAAGTATAAAATACTTTGGTCCAAAATTAGGCATAGAATATAATTTAATTAAGATAATTAGGTGCATAATTATCTCGGGCCTAGGAGAGTGAAATTTTCCTAGTCTAATATTCATTATACTCAAATTCCATTAGAGTTAGTCTTAAGAAAGATCAAGTTATAAGAGTGAAAACATCGAGTATAAGCACTTGATATGGACAAACAATTCTCAAACAAACGTCTCGACTTAGAGAGATGAATTAACACTATAATTCACTTTACTTCGAGATATACAGATCGGAACTCGGATAAAAAGTGTTAGAGAGATTATTTGAACATGCGATAAATCTGAGTGCTGCCTGGGTGACTTAGAAATGTCAATGTGAGAGGATAAACAAGAATGTGATTTACGAGTCAGTCGGAATCGAGTGAAAACTTATGCAGGAGTTTCTACAACACTTAGAATGACTTGTAATCAAAACTTAGGAGGGATGAGGTTTGTACCTAAGTCCTTAGGTAGCACTCATAATGATCTAGTTTCGTAGTCCGAGTTTTCATATTCTAACCCACTCAAAAGCACGTTATTGTATATCTCTCTTAACCGTGCGTCGACCCACCTAGATATTACTCAAAACTATCTCATGATCAAATAATCTCTCTTACATACTTATTCCGAGCATTGACTTTGTATTCGAAGTTAAAATGAATTATGTCATTAATTCTTTGTTTTTAAGTTAGTTTATTTGTGGAGAGTTATTTGTTAAATCAAGTTCATGTATCTTGTTGTGTTATTCTTTTTAACTTGACCATTTAAGGATTGACTCAAGGTGGAAACTAAACCTAATGGATATTAGACTAAAAAATCCCACTCTTTTAGGCCAAAGATAATTAAGTGCTTAATTACTCAAATTTAATTATTATCTCGTGCCTAGTCTTGGACCAAAGTATTTTTATACTTTGAGTACCAATATGATTTCCTTTTGTAGGTTACTCAAACAAGCCTAATCTACTTTTGAAATACAAAAGCAACCGGTTTCTAGTCTGTTAAAGACTAGCAGATAGAGATTAATCATTTCGAATATGGCTCGGATACCATGTCGGGGTTGTTTGTTTACAAAACTGGAAAACTGCAACTTTGAGTCTAATATTTGTTTCCACCTTAGTTTTCAATTACCACCAGATGATTGGACCATTTTTTTGAGCCAAGAGCCGTTACACAATGTTTACATCCCAACGGATCTCTTCTAGTGACTCGGAATAGCCATTGCAACGGCTATCGAAGTTCATCAATCCAAAACAAGACTCAAAGGTCATTCCGCCTGAGTGCTTATAAATAGAAGCCACCATGCAAGACTTGAAGATTGCAGATGAACATAATATTTAACACTTACTCGGTGCATTGTTACTCAATTTTCTGCTTACAACTCCTAATCTATAATCTCTTACTTTCCGAGTTGTAAAGAAAGTCTTGTAATGACTTACATTCTTTTCTTACTTTCTTTGTAAGTCCCTTGACTACGCCTGTAAGGGCTAACTCAGCTCGGTTGTCCTTGACTATAAGGGTTAACTCAGTCAAGAAGTACTAGATCAAATAAGGGAACCTCTGAGTCTAGGAAAAACTTGGAAAGGAATTGTCTAAGGGAGCAATTTTGGTTAGAATTAGTCCTGTGTAATTGAGGATTCAATTAGTGGATTTGACTTAGTGCTTGGATTAGCATTGTCCGTGGTTTTCCGGCCCAGGAATGTTTCCACGTACTTTTGTTTGTCTATCTTTGTGAGTCCAATCTAGACTTAGAATCTTTTCTCGCTAAGTTCTGTGTAAGAGGAG
The DNA here is from genome assembly GCA_021018815.1 of Talinum fruticosum. Taxonomy (NCBI): domain Eukaryota; kingdom Viridiplantae; phylum Streptophyta; class Magnoliopsida; order Caryophyllales; family Talinaceae; genus Talinum; species Talinum fruticosum. The sequence goes on along the minus strand of JAITYX010000001.1, from coordinate 12,342,643 downwards.
TTTGATTTTATTGAAAAATCTTTCATCACCCTATTCACCCCCTCTAGGGTCACTTAGTCTCTCCAAGAGTAAACCTTCATTATATTTTTTTATGTTTGTTTATGTGTAGGACTTCAAGCTAATCCAAAAGAATCACATCACACTCGCGGTGAAGAGAATTTTTAGATATCTTGCAAGAACTCGGACACTTGGTCTTTGGTACTCAAAAGACTCAAGTCCGACACCTAGTAGAGACCGAGATGTTGACTATGTTGGACACAAGGTTTACGGAAAAGAGTACATCAGGAGCATGTAAATTTCTTGGTCAATCACTCATCTCCTGGCACTAAAACAAACAAAATTTAGCTGCTCTATCAATAGTTGAGGCGAGTATATAGCAACCGGTGCCTATTGCACTCAGATTTTATGGATTAAGCAACACTTGAAGGATCTAGGAATGTCATTCACATTCATCCCAATCAATTGTGATAATCAAAGTGTCATCAGCATTACAAAGAATCAAGTTCAGCATTCAAAGACAAAGCACATCGAGGTTAGATATCATTTTATGAGAGACCACTCCGAAAAAGGTGATATTGAAATTGAATTTATTGTTACTAAATTTCAATTAGCCGATATCTTTACAAAACCCGTGAGTGACGATCAATTCTTCTTTATTAGGAATAAACTTGGTATGATGAATGCTTGATTAATTGAGTGCTTGCTTGAGAATTTATATGCTTAATTGTTTATTATATGATATCGGAGAATAGCTTGGGGTTTAGTTGAAATATCATGAAATTAAGCTCCAGTTATTGAGTTTCGAGTGTATTCTGAGCACATTAGACACTTTATTGAGTCGGACTCGATTATGAGAAAAATGGGGATTAAAATTCTGAGATCATCTCTAATTCAATAGAGAATCTTGGAAATATTTTCAAAAATCTCTTTTTCTCTCTCAATCAAGTGAATGGTGAAGAAATTAGATGTAGGAAGGAAGCAGTTTCAAGAAATAAGCTGTTAGATATTGGAACGCTAAACGGTCGACTAGTCGTTACATTACAAATTGAGTTAGTAAGGCTTTTGTTCCTTGAGAGCCCTTGATTTATAAATAGCATCTGTTCATCCTCATTCATTCACTTTGCTATCGTTCGCTTTCTCACTTTCATCTCTCGAACTCATAAACCTCACTCACACACTCTTTCGGACTCGGATTCTCTACTCTCACCTCTCACCTCTCACCTCTCACCTCTCACCTCTCGCCTCTCATCTCTCTTACTTTTTATTCTCATTTGTTCACTCGTTCAATCTTTTTCTCTCGCTCAAGTCAAATTCTCTCTTTCTCTTAACATGCCGAAAAGAGGAAGCACTACCGAAGAAGGACTAGACACCGACAAGGCTGGAACCCGAATTTCCCAACCGGAGGATCCACAAAATGACACCTCTAAAAGCAAGGCTCTCACCTTCAATGAGCTAAAGCATCTAATCATTGTGCAACACTATTTCCTTCAAGAGAAATTCCTCTTATCTACCAAAATCTCATGGGTAAAACCACTTCTCAAAATAGGGGCTTTTAAGCACCTGCGTTTCGTAATTACATCTATCCCGAGCTAGTCTCAAAATTCTACTCTAACTTAACCACAAAAGAAAATGTGGTCTACTCTCTTGTTTTGGGGACGAACATCACCATCAACCTTCCTCTTCTTCACAAGTTCTTTGAGGTTCAGGCTCTTTTTTAAACTCAAATCTCATTCCTTTCATAGAAATCGCTGATGATTTCTTTGATAAATATGCCGGAGTTGTCCCTAAGTCCGGAAAGAACTTTTCTCGTGACTTAGATGAAGTCTAAGGCCGGACTTCTCTAATTTTTCTTGATGAGAAATGTGTTCTCATTCTATCTATCTAAGGAGAACCCCAACAACAAGGTTCTCAAAGTTCCGTATGATATTCTATAGTGATATGAGGTTGACCTACCCTTTCATCATTGATCGGATAAATTTTATTCCCTTATGTCGAAGGAACCCCCTACCTTTGGAAGCTCTCCTCTCTACTTTCTTTGCTCATTTTGAAGTAGAGCTTCCCAATGATCCATATAAATTCCTTGAGCCCACTCAGCATTGGTAGGCTTGAGCTCATCAATCTGGGATACCGAGAAAATTGCACCTGGTGTCCGGATCCACAACTCGAACTCCCACCTCCCCGTCTCGGACTTAGAAGAGTTCGAAACTCTTCTTCGACCGTTGGTCCATTATCTTCTTAGCCTGCCCCTTCTACTGATTTACTTCGAAGGTGGCATCATAATTTACTACTCTCGTCAAAGACTTACAATCAACTCTTGGTGCATTCCAGGCTTTCATGCCTATTTTGACTCGGCTTCGAGCACGACTCGAAGTAGATAGATCGGAGTCAAGCGCTGGTCACCGAGTTGAAGGAAGTCATCATGAGGCAGCAAGACCGGATCGGTCGTCTCTAAGAGTGTAGATCCAAGGCTATTGAGGACTCACAATCGCCTTCGACTCGGACTCGTCCTCAAAGTCTTCCAACTCTTCCGACTCGAGTAAGAAGAAGAAGAAGAAGAAGAAGAAGATGGAGTAGGCCAAGCTAAAGGCCAAGGAGAAAAGGAAAAAGAGGTTATTCCTTGGAACACACCGAGCCGGCTTCGGAGGAAGTTGGAGATGTTGGTCAATCCCAAGCTTAACCTTCGCGCAGCCTACTCAAGCCGAGGAAGCCGAGGGCTTAGAAGAGGAAGTGGAGGAAGCATCACCTTTAGTTTGAAGGACTACTTAGCCAGAACAAGCACCTCTTCTCCACTCGCCGCCAATTGCACAGCCAGCAGCCTCATCTCAACGTTACAAGCGCAGACATTGGGGTCCTCGTTCCTCCTCCTTCACTCGCACTCGCTCCACCCCTCTCTTAATTTTCTAATTTTTTTGTCCAATATTTCTGTATCTCCTCTCTTACCTATTTATGATTTTTTTTTTTGATGAATTGCACAGGGAGAGAGATTTTTAAAGAGATAGTTAGTTGGCTTTGGGGGAGCTTATGAGCTTACTCTATGATCTTGTTTTTATTTGTTTTCGAAGTTGCAATCAATGAAAGCGAAGCTTATTCCGAGCATCAATGATTCTTATCTTTTGTTTATGCTCTTATAAATAGCTTACAATCATAATTATATCAATTTACTTTGCTCTAAATTGCTCGATTTATTTTAATTAGCATCAATTAGCCCCGATAACGAATTCCAACTATATACTAATGAGTCTAACTCATACTACTCTAACAGCTTATTCGTTCTTGAACAATGAAAACTTAACTATCTAAACTTCTAATCCTATTTTATAATTATTGAATGCCTCTCATCAAAAAGGGAAAGATTGAAGACTCGGGTATAACTCTCTATCTATCTATGATTTTGAATTGAAGTCTTTCTCACATTATAAGAAGCTCATCTTCAAGTTTTCATTACTATATGACTCATTCGAAAGCCTCTCATGATTAAAACGCTTACCTTTGGGTTTCTAACCCACTTAGATGTAACTTAGCCAGTTGTTGTGTCTAAATAATTTCACATGCATAACTTATTTTGAGCCCCGACTTATCGCATTCACTAGAAAAGAATTACTCGCAACAATTCATCTTCTAAGTCGACTTGTTAATTGAAATTATTTATTTGGAAAATTTTATTTAATATGTCTACACAATTTTAATTCTTTACCCATGTAAAGAATACAAAATGGAATTAGAACTTATTGAATATTAGACTTAGAAAATTCCATTTATTCGGATTAAAGATAATTAAGTGTTTAATTATTTTGATTAATTTTTTATCCTTGCCTAATCTTGGACCAAAGTATTTTTATACTTTGAGTACCATTTTGATTTGCTTTTGTAGGTTGATTAAAGTATTTTAATCTCATTTTTGAAAAGTTAAAGCAACCGACTTCTTACCGTTAAACACCAACGAGATAAAAAGTCACTGCTTTCCGGACGAGGCTCGGACACCGTGTCAAGGTTGTTTGTTCCATTTCGGTAAACTTCAACTTTGAGTCTAAAAGTCTGTTTCCATCCCAAATTTCAGTCACAATTAGTGGGTTGGACCACATTTTGAGTGAAGGACCAAAGCACAATGTTTATATCTACAACGACTCATTTTCCGAGGGACTCGGACTATCCGTTACAATGTTTAGTGAAGTTTCCCAATTCGGAATTAGTCACAACGGGTAATTTACCCTGCTGAGTATAAATAGAAGTCATCCTATAAGACTTGAAGATTGACGAATGATTGCTGAGCACAACTCAAATCTTACTCTCTCAATCTTTTCTAGTTTTCAACTTTGTACTTAAGTTTTCTAAACTCCCGAGTTGAAAAGAAAAGTCTTGTAATCACTCGTACTTACTTCAATTCTTTGTAAAATCCTCCGACCGAGCTATAATGATTAACTCAACTTAGCTGTCCCTAACCGTAAAGGGTATCTCAATTAGGAGGTATTAGGATAGATAAGGGAACTTTTGTACCTACAAAAATCTGTATTGAATTGTCTAAGGGAGCAATTATGTAAGAGTCGAGTCATTGTATTTTGTGGATTCAAAATAGTGGATTTGACTTTGTGTCCGGATTGACACCGACCGTGATTTTCTCGCCCAGGAAGGTTTCCACGTATTTTTTGTGCTGTGTTTTTTTTTTTTTTTTTGAGTTCGTTCTAGACTAAGAACTGTCTTTCCGAGTTCATACTTTGTAAAAAATTTCTTATTCCGCAAAATTTCCTTCCCATCCCATTCACCCCTTCTTTAGGGTGTTTCGGACTCTCAAGAGCAAATTTTCAATATGTCATTAAAATTATAAGGTGACAAGTATTGTAAAATGATAAAAATTAATTAAAATAACATATATTATGAAATAGAGGGAATAATTCACAAAGGAATTATACTAATTTTAAGAAAGAAGAGCATTGTAGCACATAGAGTTAACCGTGTTGAGGTGAATGTCTCATGCAGAACTTTCTGCCTAACACATGTAAAAATGACAAAAGCCAAATCGCATTTTACGGCCTCATTGCAAAAAAAAATAAATAAATAAAAAATAAAAAATTTCAACGTCCTTTGTTTTTAAATGCAAAAAGGTCAATGTTGTGACCTCAATAAGAAACTTTATTTTTTGTGTTTTGTGTTTTGGGACGATAGAGAGGGCTGGATTAGATAATGGCCTTTAGCGTCTAACAGTTAATGTCCAGCTTCAAAACCGACGACATATAGTTTACTGGAATTAAGCATACTATTACATAATAGGTTCATATTGATTATTAGTGGACATCTTTGATCCACTTCGGGTCAAACGAAAATGGTTCTCAACTCTCATAATTAAATTAGCCCAAATTCAATCGCAAATCAAGTTGCATCATATATTCCCGCTGACACGGTATTTCAGGATGTGCATATTACATTGTCTGGAGTATATTTTGTTTCGTACTGTGAAATGAAATTTGATATGTTCAGTGAATTGAATTGGAGTAAATGAGTCGAGCCGAGTTGAAGTATCAGTTCGAAAATTGTTGAGTATATGAAGTTTAGGCTCAAGTTAAGTTGGGAGGAACATTATTCAGCTAAGGTTTGGCTTGATATTTATTTTTGGTTTGTTTTAGCCAAACAATGTCTAAATTAAATAATACAATAAATTTGAATCCTCCATTTTTACACTCAACTTTAGAAATAAGGGTTAAAATAAAAATATGATAATCCTGATCATAATCTCATGTTGTCAACAAAAGCACTTCAGAAAAAAATGAATTAATAGAGCCAAATTAAGTTGAGTTGAGTCCTGCTAGACTAAGACTTTGTTTGACTCGAACCCGAACCTTTAATGAAGCCGAACTTGAGGGTTCGGCAAACCGACTTGGTCTCATTACAACTCTTAATTGAATATATAATTTACGAATCAACTCGCACATTTATGTTTTTTGGTATAATTACTATTTATGTTTTATTCAACTTTAGTAAATCATTCAAATAATGCATAACGCGTAAGTTGTTGTAAAAATAAAGCGTAAAAATTGGTTGTATGATATTTTGTCCAAAACAAACAAATTTTATACATTCTATTTCATTTTCATGAACGAAACAAGCGTTGCGTTTGGTATAACTTTTTGGTTAACTTTTCCTAAAATTTTAATAAACTTTTTATCTAAGTATGATGTTTGATGAAGAAAATTTTTCATAAAATTAATTTCCATAAAAGCTAACTTCTATAATTTAAAGAAGTTGATGAAAGGCAACTTTCTCTATCCTCAATAAATAGTTCGACAAAAATCCTCACTAGTAATCATACAACCAAAATAATAGTGACGTAAACCTAACAATTTTCTCTATCATCTTATGGGGAGAGTTGTGATTCCTTCTTTAACAAATTTTTATTTTAATTCTATTATCATCTTGTCATATTTCTTGTTCTAAAAATCTTTTTTTTGTATTTCTATTTTTTATGTCTTATATTTCATTTTTTATTGTCCTATTATTTTCTTATGTTTTTCTATACATAGTAGTATTCAAATTTTTTTCGAATGTGAAAAAATTAATTTGTTGCTCTTATTATATCAAAATAAGTAGAGATGCTTAAAAGATGTGATATCTTACCCATCTACTACAAAAAAATGTACAAAAAGGTTTTTTATCAAAATAAATGTTGTGTATAATCTTGTATATCTTATAGAAAAAATAAATATAATGATGGAATAAAAAAGTTATTCAATTAATATAATAAAGTAAATAAAATATATAATTTTCAAATATATAATTAACTTATTTATACAACTATATTACAGTTATAAATAGTTACAGACAGTCATAGTATAGCTACAGTGCAGACACAATGCAGGTACCGCTTTCCTAAATGCAGCGAAGATCTCAATTGCATGTTACAAAGTTAAAAACAAATAAAAACTTTTATATTTGGTTGTACCACATTTGGGTTAAAAAACATACATTATATGTCTCTAATGAGCACAACAACATCGGCCAAGATCTCGATTGCATATTACGGAGTTCAAAACAAATAAAAGCTTTATATTTGGTTGTACTTTGGCTTAAAAAACATTACATTATATGTCTCTAATGAACAAAACAACATCTAACTTGGAAGTTAGTGTGTAACTTAATAACAATTATTTGATCTTAGCTACACGGGCTTTACAAGGTAAAAGAATGTGAGTCATGTATTTTCATGGTAAAAAACAGAAAATTGACTTTTTATTACCATTTTTACTAGCAAAAGTCAAGTTCGAACCTATTACTACGGTTCTTATTGAGAACTGTAGTAATAGGTCCGACTTTTCACTATGATTCTTGGTCGAACCGTGGTAATAGGTGAAGACTTTACTTTTTAGTATGGTTCTCTTTGGGAACCATAGTAAAAAGTTAGTTCCAAAAATTTTAAACAGCAAGGCCACATTCGAATGAAACAGACATTATCTCTCACTCTCTCTCTACTCTCCTCTCACAAACACTCTTCTATCTCTCATTCAGCGCTGCGACGTTGCGCCTGCCGTTTCGAGTTCTCTCTCTCTCTCTCAACTTTTGCTCCTTAATATCCAACTTCTCTCTCTATTTTGTTTTATTACTTTGAATTATTTGCAAAAATGAAGTTCGTAATGAGATATGTTAATTTAATGTATTGGGTTGTTAAAGTTTGAGATCCATGGATAAGACATTGATTTCATGAATGATTGGATTGTGAGTGAAGATTAGTGAAATGAGAAGAATATATGGGAATGTTTATTTTATGTGATTGTGAAGTTAGGAATTCTTGAAATGTAGTTTGATAATATAATGGCATGCTTACTTACGTATTTTATGCTTATTTTGCTTACTATAAATTGGGAATTCTCGTATTTAGGGGTGAGGTATGGAACGATCATAGGTCTATAACAATAGGCGGACCATAGCATATTGGGATGATGTTAAAAGTTTATTGAGACCGCCATAAAAAATGCTACCTAATAAAATGATGAGTTAATTTTGTGTTCATGTAGAAGATGTTTTAACTCCTCAAGATGGAGGTCTAAGGCTGTAAAAGGTCACCTATTTCAGCATGACTTCGATAAATCTTATAAACCGTGGATATGACATGGGGAAGGGAGTCTTTGAATTATAACTTAGAAGAAGAAGAAGGGCATGATGAGAATGAAGCTAGTATGGATTAGAATATCAAGCTAATGATATGGTTCGTGACGTGGGAGGTAATTTAAAACCGCATGTATTGGAGCGATTGTGAGCTGATTATTAGGAGAAGCTTCTATAATCTAGAGTGTTATAACTTTACCCATTTATCAGCCCCGAGGTTGTTCTACTTGAAAGTAGCGAATGGTTGGAGTGACGAAAGTTTCACGAGACTTGCTTGGTGTGTTTAAAGATATACTTCCGGACGACAATGGACTTCTAAGCCGTACATATGAGGCGAAGTGGATATTATGTGCTATGGGCATAGGTTATAAAAATATACATGATTACCCCAACGATTGCATATTGTATTGAAAAGAATACTTAAAAAACACTTAAAATAGATATAAATTTTCCAAATATGGTGTGCCTTGTTACCCATCCATAGTACAATCGGCCATGGGTAGTAAATTCACGTATTACACCTTAAAATTTAGAGAAGTAGTTTCAATTAACAAAAAATTTGAATTCATTACCTCATGTACTACAAAATAAAAATAAATGTTATTCACTGTCTACTGTTCCACACAAAGAAGAGGAAAATCTGAGGAAGTATCAATCTTACTTTCGTGAATCAACTATGTATACATAAAATTCAAAAAGTTGTCTAAAAAGAATCTTCCAACAATTCAAAAAATGGATATGATAAGAAAATTAGTAAAAAGGATACTAAAATTTACGCAAATATTCTATAGGGTCTAAACCGCTTCTAAGCTATGACTATTTTCTGAAAGGATGTCAAAAATCGATGACTGACTGCCCTCGCAAATCTCTACAAACCTATTACAACGTGTTTTATCGTCATTTACACAATATTATTAGGAAAACTTCCCGAAAGGTCACCTTAATTGAGAGTCTTACAAGCCAAATATATATGCTTAACTATGGAGTTTTAAAAGTGACTCTCAAGAAAGAAAACAAAGGTACACTTATGAATAATCATTTCAATTATTTTAGATCTTTCAATTCTTAAACCACAATCTAATTAGCGACTTGGTTTTTTATGGTTAAAGTTTATAGTTTAGTTGTAGACTATATTACGACATTGGTTATACATGCATGGCAAAAAACCAAACAATACAATCTATGAGCACTACTCCTTACTATTGCATCTCTACTCTCGCTCTCTCTTACTATTGCATCTCTTTTTCTCAAACTGCTCTCCTCAAACTCTCTCTCCTCCACCTCAACGGCTCTCACTAATCTTGATGGAACTCGTAACACCCCAAAAACACCCTAGGAGTATTACATCGCTAGAGTTCCTCAAAAGGAACTTCTAAGGCTCAATAAGGTGATTTCTTGTTTGGTTCTGAAATTGTCTAAAAATTTTGCCGAGTTCCGTTTGAAATATGGACCAACCCATAGGCTAAATGCCTTAAGAACCTGCATAAAATCACAAAAAAACTCAACGAGCCACATGCTCGGAGTACACGAGTCAACGACTACACACCGGAGTATATTCACAACCACAAACCCAAGTTACAAACTAAGTTAAAAACTAAATTACAGCCGCTTAAGAGCAAAATTGCCAGTGAAAGAAAATTCCTGGCTTATCGGAGCTACTAGTTCAGGTCTCTGTGCATACATATAGCTTCACTATACATTATTACAACATGCTGAGCATGAAAACACATAAAACCAAACTTCAACTCACGACCATCATGAACTTCGATCGGGGAAGAGGCAGAACAACCATCTCAAGGAGTACCTGCAATTAGCAGGGGAAAAGGGGAAATTTGTGGAGGTGAGCAAACCACGGGCTCACCTGGAAAGTCTTACACTCTTAAAATGGAAAATATTTCGCACATATTACCAATAGTAATCATTGCGAAAACAAGAATAACATAATAGGAATATAGAAACTCTTTGTAACATAAATATCATAACACTTCACTCATTTAAACAAAGTGGTGCAACCACCATTACTTTCTTTCAAATGCTTTCAATAAGAAATTGAATCATTCGTATTGAATCACTTCTCATGAATCACTTTTAATTAGTTTCTTTTGGTGAATCACTTTCTAGGCTGTGGACTCGAACTAGCACTTCGAAATTTCTCATAATTTCTCTTAGTTTCTCTAGGGCGCGACCCCAAATAAAAGGCTCCCAGGACCTATCTAGGAAGATTCCAATCGGGCATCTTGCTACACTAGGACCCCTAGCTAGTCGCCCCTAGCTAGAATCCTTCCTTGTGCTAAACAATCCTATCAAAGTCGATTCAAAATAATTTCTTTAACACATTCACTCATCAAGCTTGTTTGAACAAGTATTCTCAAATCGGTTTCACTTCTTATAAATACGTTTTCACGCTTGAAAAACATATATTATAAAAATTACATTCAAGTATCATTCTACGTAAAATATAGAACTTCTTTCAAAACTAACTTTTGAACAACATTTGGAATCAAGTTGCTTTACAAGTCAAGCATCTCCTTGTTAAGATTCAACAACCAAAGCTAGTGTATTTATTCAAGTATTCATCTAAGTATCTAACATCTACTCATATTCATCCATATTCTACTCAAGCAAGACTCTCTTATTCCCATATGCTTAATTCTCGTCTTACTCCAGTTTCAAAACCACAATTAATCAATATAGATACATACTCTCTTGATACTCCAATTTCCCGTTCCTCTTCTATGCTCCAATATTTGTTTTTCTTTCACCCAGTTCGTTTTCAAGCCTAATGAATTCAAGAACTAAAACTCCTTCCGAGCCACAATAACTCCTTTTGAGCCGCAATAGCCACAAGTAGTTACCACCTAACTCAAATGTCTCAACTTCTCACAATGTCATCTTTACCTCAAATTCTTATCTTATGTCTCTACATTACTAATTAAACTCTTTCTTGCTCATATTTAGCCATATAGCCCTTTGTCTTACTTCACTACTCAATTTCCTTTAGTTCCTCTTATCTTCCTGTATAGTTCAATCTCAAGGATTCGAGTATATCTCCAACCCAATTTACCCAACAACCGCTCTTTACTTCTATACCTCAATTGTGCCTTAATTACAATGAACCCCTATTCCCTTTTTACTCCAAATCTCGAACTCTCAATATAATTTTTTATAATTTAACAAAGAAAATTCAGGAAGTCACAATTGATTCAACTATTTCCTCAATTGACATTCTACCACCGAAAGCACAAGAATTCCATTGTCACTAGTTGAACTCCCAATATCACCCATAAGACCTTAACAATCTACTTTAATTAGATTCTTTAATATCCCAATTCAGCCCCCAACGACTTTCTAAATACATTCTAAGTTCTTAATTCAATATGAAACAACTACTAAATACGTTACGTAATATAGATACTTAAGAATCACAATAAGTTCAATTGAATTTGAAAATTACTATTACTTTAGAGTATACCGAGGACTCGGACTTTGCTCAAGCACAATTCTGAGTTCCATCAAAGGAATCGAGGTCTAAGAATTTCTCACTTATAGAGTTTTGATTCCAAGGCATTCTCTGTACCTTAGAAACATTTACGAGTGATATAGTATTTTCTCTAAGTGATATGACATTTACTTCATGTATTTTTGCTTGTCTCTAAGTGACTCGGAAAACGAGATATGCACTCACGCTCTCTCACTCAACTCCGAGTCCCTCATCACTTAGAATTATCGCATGTTGAAATAACTAGTATTTCGCTTAACCGCACTCAGGTCCGACTTCATGCTATAAGTATTATTCTGTTATAGCCAGCGCTTCTAGTCCGAACCATGCTTAGGCTAGATCAAGTTTGTTTCACTCGATATTCGTTGTATAACTTGATTCTCGCTTAGACTAACTCAGCTGGAATTTTCAGTTTCATGGATATTAGACTCGGAAAATTCCATTCCTTTTCCGACTCGGATAATTAGTCACTCAATCATCTTAATTATATTATTATCTATGTCTAATCTTGGACCAAAGTATTTTATACTTTGAGAACCAATTTGATTCACTTTTGTAGGTTTTTTCAAACGAGGATACACTTTTGAAATACAAAAGTAGCCGAAGCTTCAAAACGTCAAATCACTAGCGAGAAAAGGCTTTTTCCATCTACGACCTAGCCCCAAGAAGATTGTGTCGGGGCATGCTCGTTTCCAAAACTTGGAAACCGAAACGCCAAGCTAAACGGTGGTTTTCACCTTACTTTTGAAGACACCACCGGTGGTTTTAGACACGTTCAAGGAAGTCAAGAGCCGTTGTCTAACGTTCATATATCAACGGATATTTTCCGAGTGACTCGGAAAATCCTACACAACGGTTATAAAGGGACTTCCGATCGGAAGATGGAGATAACGGCTACTCTGCTTGGTCATCTTTAAAAGGAAGCCAACTCTCAAGACTTGAAGACTGCCGAACCTATTGTTAATACATACTTAAGCGAAAGTCATTGTATTCACTCTCAATTTTCTACTTACAACTCCCACTCTGTAATTCATTATATTCTGAGTTGTAAGGTCTTGTACTTAGTTATTCTTACTTTCTAAGTAAGGTCCCTTGACTGAGTCGTAAAGGTTAACTCAGCTTAATTGTCCCTAGTTGTAAGGGTTATCTCAGCTAGGAAGTACTAGATCGAGATAAGGAAACTTCTTAGTCTAGGAAAAACTTGTAAAGAGTTGTCTAAGGGAGCAACTCGGGTTCGAGTGAGTCTACGGTATTTTGTGGACTCAAAATAATGGATTTGACTTCGTGCTTGGATTAGCACGGTCCGTGGTTTTTGCCCCAGGAGGGTTTCCACGTACTTTTTGTGTTTTCACTTTACGAGTACATTCTAGACTCGAGACAGATTCATAGTGTCGGCTTTGTCCGCTTCTTTACTCTTTACTGCAATTTTGAGTACATTCTTTATCGAACCCAATTTCAAACTCGGAATGCGCTTCATGTCGTGCTTTGTTCAAAAGTGTTTGATTTTATCAAAATCTTCCACCACCCTATTCACCCCCTCTAGGGTGATTCAATCTCTCCCGAGCAAACCTTCAATTGGTATCGAGCCTAGCCTTTCGAAAGGATCTAACCATCCAAAGGTATAAAGATCAAATGGCTCGGAATAACGGAGAGTTCGATGAAGGAAGATCTTCCAAGTAGACTACCAAACTTCAAAGGATTCAACTTCGTGCACTTGGAAGAAACTCATGGAATGTTTCCTCCTGGATCATGATGAAGATGTTTGGGACATCATACAACAAGGAAACTACATTTCCATGAAGACAGAAGAATTTAGACTCATTCCCAAGACAAAGGCCGAGTTTACTTCAGGTGAAGCAGAGAAGTTCGAAAGAACTTCAAGGCAATGAACATTCCGATGTACGCCGTCGGCTCGAAGAATACAATCGAGTATCTACCTGTGATTCAGCCAAAGAAGTGTGGGACACACTCGGTCAACACTTATGAAGGCACAAGCCAGGTCGGACAAGCGAAGATCAGCCAATATCTTCATAAATATGAGCTATTTAAGATGGAGCCGGAAGAGAACATCACTCGGATGTTCATTCGATTTACTTGAGATTACCAACAATCTCAAATCTCTAGGTAAGAAGATTTCCCACGAGGAAATGTGCGGAAAGATACTCGAAGTCTACCCAAGAGAAGATGGGGCCCCAAGGTGACTCGCCATAGAGGAGGCTTAGAACCTATCACTTCTAAAGCCGGACGAGCTCATTGGAAAGCTTCTCACTCATGAAATCCACCGGAAGAGGAGGATGCTGAGGGCAGCACCAAAAAGAACATAGCGCTGAAAGCCTCGAAACCAAAGAAGCAAATCTGAGTTCCTCCGACTCGAAGAGGATCCCATGGCACTTATTGCGAAAAACTTCAAGAGAGTGATGAAGCACAAAAGATGGGATAAGAAGCCAAAAGAAGAGTTCTACAGGAGAGACAAAAAGGATAGGAAAGGTAAATACTCATCTCCTTTAAAGTTTTCTTTGTCTAAGAACTCGGTCGTTTTGAATGTGGCAGACAAGGATCACATAGTCAAAGACTGTCCAAAGAGGAAATGGGACAGAAAGAACAAAAAGGCTATGATGGCCATATGGAGTGACGAGGACTCATCGGAAGATGACGAGGACTCGGATGACTCAAAGTGTCGATGGCAATCTCGACTCGGAAGGCTGGAATAGAGTCGGACTCGGAATCGGACAATGAGGAATCTAGTCCTCAAGAGGTAATTGAGTATTTTCTCAAATTCTCCAAATTTGATTTGGCTAAGTATATTTTTACTTTGGAAGAAAAGTCCAATTCGACTCTTCTCGTTTCGAGAGAACAATTGAGTCAATCTCCTCCGAGAGCATGTCTTTGAAAAATGAATTGGAAAAGCTGAGACTTACACTAAGAGAACTCAAGACTAGTGCTCAATTCAATAAGACCGAGTCCGAGTTACACGAAAAGAAAATGAGCGGCTAAAGCAAAAGCTCATTGAGTCTCAAGATCCGGTCTTAAAATTTACTCAAGGTCAGGAAAACCTTGACATGCTCTTAGGATCTCAATGTGTCTCCTTCGAAAAGAAGGTCTTGGTTTCAACAAAGAGGAGGAATCCAATTCCTACTCGGAGCTTTTCAAAAGGATTCCGAAGCTGTAAAGTTCAGGAAAGCTGAGCATGATCCCATTCATAAAAATGAAAGGAGGACTAAGCCCGGAGCAGTTTACAAGAAGAAACCATCTTCTCCAGTTTCCAAAGGAAAAGTTTTCAAAAAGAAAGAGACACGGACTCGGTTCTCTAAAGAAAAGACTCGGAATCGGACTATACCCAAAGTCATTCAAATCGGGTTCGAAAAACCTTCTTCCTCGGAAAAGCACCATAGTAAAGAGCGTTACTTGGGTTCGTTAGAGGGAGTGAGAAGGGTTAGATTGTCTCTGTTTTGGGTCACTCGGAAAAGATCAAAAGGACACTCGGTACCTTGACAGTGGATGCTCACGTCACATGTCGGGAGATTCGGGACTCTTTTCTAAGTTATAAGAACATAAAGGAGGAAAAGTGACTTTTGGAGATGACAGCAAAGGCAAGATAGTTGGGATAGGCAAGATTTGAAAGGGAAGCAATCTGGTCAGCCCAGTTTACCTTGTCAAAGGATTAAAGTACAATCTGCTTAGCATCTCTCAACTATGCGATAAAGGTCAAGAGGTAAGATTCACTAAAACCAAATGTTACATTTCTGATGACACTACCAAGGAGATCAAACTCTCGGGTAAAAGATCGGGTAACACTTACATTATTCCTCTATTTGACCCTAGTCGAACTTATCTTGTTTAAAAGCATCACTTCATGATGATTCGTGGAAATGGCATCATAGATTAGGCCATGTTAGCATGCATACTATTAAGAAATTAACATCTCATGGCTTAGTTAGAGGTTTGCCTAACGGTGCTTTCAAGAAAGACAGAGTGTGTGAGGCATGCACAAGAGGGAAACACGTCGGATCTTCATTCAAATCTCTGAAGACAGTTTTCACATCCAAAGTGCTCGAACTGCTGCATATGGATTTATGTGCTGAAATCCTCGTTAAGAGCCTCGAGAGATAAATCATATATACTTGTTATTATTGATGATTATTCACGATTTACCTGGTTGTGTTTTCTTAAGCACAAAAATGAAGCATTCAAGGACTTCAGCAAGCTCTGCGAAAAATCCAAGTTGAGTTTCGGACTCAGATTCGGAGGATCGAAGCTGACCATGGAAGAAAGTTTGACTACTCGGAATTCTCGGAGTTTTACGACGAAATGGAATCTTTGACAACATCTCGGCGCCCGAAGTCCTCACCAAAATGGAGTAGTGGAGAGAAAGAATAGAACTCTTGAAGAAATAGCAAGGACAATGATGATTGAGCACAACTTACCTTACTATTTACGGGTCGGGGTAGTCAACACGACCAACTACACTTTGAACAGATGCCTCATCGGACCCATACTCAAGAAAACACCTTATGATCTCTACAAAGGGAAGAAACCAAATATTTCCTACTTCAAACCATTTGGATGTAATTGTTTTGTTCACAACAATGGTAAGGATCACTCGACCAAGTTTGATGCTTGTCGGATGAAGGTATTTTTCCGGGTTATTCTTCTCATAGTAAAGCTTATCGCATTTTCAATAAGAGAACTAACAAAGTGGAAGAAAGCATCCACGTTGTGTTTCACGAGCTTCAACAGGAAAAACCAAGTGAGCCTTCATACTCGGATCCGAAGCTCGGGAAAGAGGATGATAGTGATGAATATGAATCGCCAAGATTCAAACTCAACTAGACTCATAATGAAGTCACTCGGAATGAAGTGACTCGGAATGAGACAATTCAAGAGCCTGCTCGGAATGTCGAAGAACAAACCGATCACTCGGACCAAGCTTCGAAGATCAAGCGGTTCAGCCTACAAATCTTGTGAATCGGATAACAGGTAGCGCTTTCAAGTTCACTTCTAGTCACCCACTAGAAAACATATTATCCGAAATCAACGAGTGGGGTAAGAACTCGTTCCTCTCTTCAAAATCTATGTGCATTCACTACATTCATTTCATTAACTGAACCCAAAAATGCACTAGAGGTCCTAAATGAACCTGAATGGGTAGAGGCCATGCAAGAGGAACTCAATCAATTCAAAAGAAACCAAATGCGGACTCCGACCAAAGGACCTTCGACCACCCAGTCATAGGAACTAAATGGGTTTTCAAGAACAAACTGGATGAAGGTGGGTTGGTAGTCAGAAACAAGGCTAGACTTGTGGCTCAAGCTTACAATCAAGAAGAAGGGATTGATTGTGGGGAAACCTTTGCACCTGTTGCTGAATTGAAGCTATTAGAATCTTGTTGGCATTTGCATTCAGCATGAGCATCAAATTATATCAAATGGATGTTAAGTGTGCATTTCTCAATGGTTTTATTGAAGAGGAAGTCTATGTCGAGCAACCTCCCGGGTTTGAAAACTCGGAATTTTCAAATCATGTTTTCGGACTTCAAAAAGCTCTGTATGGTCTTAAACAGGCTCCCAGAGCTTGGTATGAAAGACTCGAGCAATTTCTTGGTTCAAAATGATTTTAGAAGAGGTCGGATCGACAAGACTCTCTTTATAAAAACCAAGGGGAAAGATTTCCTTATTGTTCAAATCCATGTTGATGATATAATTTTTGGAGCAACTAATGAAATTCTATGCCGAGAATTTTACGAGTTAATGAGTCGGGAAATCCAAATGAGTATGATGGGAGAACTCAATTTCTTCCTTGGTCTACAAATCAAACAAGACAAAGATGGAATCTATGTCCATCAATCAAAGTATACCTAGGAGCTGCTGAAGAAATACAAACTCCAAGATGCAAAGCACGCATCTACACCCATGAGCAAGCGAGTATAAAACTTGACTCGGACGAGAAAGGTAAAGAAATAGATCGAAACTCTATCGAGGTATGATTGGATCTTTACTATATCTTACTTCCAGCTGGCCGGATATAATGTTCAGTATTTGTTTATGCGCAAGATTCCAAGCTAATCCAAAAGAATCACATCTCACTGCGGTGAAGAGAATATTCGAGATATCTTGCGGGGACTCGGAACTTAGGTCTTTGGTACTCAAGAGACTCAGAACCGACTCTCACTGGATACTCGGATGCGGATTACGCAGGATACAAAGTTGATAGAAAGAGCACTTCGGGCGCGTGCCGGTTTCTAGGTCAATCCCTAATATCCTGGCACTCAAAGAAGCAAAACTCGGTAGCTCTATCAACTGCCGAAGCCGAGTATATTGCAATCGGAGCATGCTTGTGCTCGGATTTTATGGATCAAGCAACACTTGAGAGATCCGGGACTTTCTTTCAAATCGGTTCCAATCAAGTGTGATAATCAAAGTGCAATCAGCATCACCAAAAATCCGGTTCAGCACTCAAAAACAAAACACATTGAGGTCGGGTATCATTTCTTAAGAGACCATTCGATAAAGGTGATATCGAACTTGAATTCATTCCTACTAATCTTCAATTAGCTGATATCTTTACTAAGCCTCTTGGTGAAGATCGGTTTTGCTTTATTAGGAATGAGCTTGGAATGCTAAATGCATAATTATGTGTCTTCTTTGTGATAATCTCATTGCATGATTACGTGTTATGTGCTTTCAAATATTTAATAGCCATTTGTTCGAGTTGATTTCGTGATACCGATCGGATAGTTATTATTTATTTATAGTTTTTGAGTCACTTAGAAAACTTATCCGAGTCAAACTCGGACGTTGAGAAAAGTGGACTTCAAATCTCTAGAATCATCTCCGGATAAGTGGAGAATTTCAGAATTTATTTTCAAAATCTCTTTCTCTCGTCTCGCTCTCTCGTGATCGGACATCCAGCCGTTGGAAGTCAAACCGCTCGAAATTGAACCATTGAGAAGAGAACCGTCACACCGGTCCGAGGTGACTGATGAAAGAGCCGAGTCGGAACGGATAAATAACATTGAGTTAAAAGTCGTTTATTTTTCCATAAATAGCGCCTATTCACCTTTGTCTCGTTACTTTACATTTCATTTACTCTCTCTCTCTCAAGCAAAACTTCTCGCGGAAGCTTTCTTCGTCTACGAGTGATCTCTGGACATTTTCAAGCGACGTGAAGCTCATCTCAAGTAAGCTCGATCGCTCTCAACTCTTTCTTCTACTCCTTTTCTTTCACTCTCGGTGACCTACTCTCTTCTACTCTCCTTCTCAAAGTTTCACTTCTGTCTACTCTTCTTCAAAAATGCCTAAGAGAGGTTCTTACCCTGGATTTCTTGGCTCTTCTTCGAAGAAGCCACGCACAAAAAGCGAAGAAGGCTCATCATCTTCTAAACCGGTTGTCACCTAGCATCTCGTGCTTGGACGACAAGTTCTTCCCAACCATAAAATTCTCGTGGTTGCCACACATCCAAACCACCGGTGTTTATAATTTTCTTTGTTTCAGTGAGTTCATTTATCCCGACTCGTTTCGAGTTTTACACTCACCTTACTAGCTTTGAAGGTGTCCTAACCTCCGGGTTTCGAACGTTACCGTTCGTATCAACACCTCTCTCCTCCATCGCTTGTTCAAAGTCTCCTCTCTTTTCATGAACATCAACCCCATTCCTTTCACTAAAGTCGCTGATGACTTCTTTGAAAAATACGGCAAAGAGTTCCCCGAGTCACGGAAAAATTTTTCGGTGACTCGGTTCAAGTCGAAGCACGTCTTCAGTGCTTCTTGCTGATGAGAACCTTTTTCTCTCAGCATTCCAGCTAGGAGAACCCCAACTCCAAGCATTTAAAAACTCTTTTTGACATTCTTGAGGGATACGAAGTAGACCTCTTCCCCTCCATCATTGAGCGGATGGTAGCTGTGCCAACTCAACTTCAAAATAAGAAGAACACCCCTCTTCCCTTCGAGTGCTCTTCTCACCCTAGTTTTCAAACAATTCAAAGTTCCTCTCCCTCGGATCCAAACGTCTGTTTCGAGGCTGCCGTTGTTGTCGGCAAAAAGGAACTTTAGGGGTACGGGTACCAGGAGACTCAACCTCGGTATCCGGGTACACAACTCGGAGCCGAGGCCTCCTTCTCCGCCTCAAACTCGGAAAGAAACCCCTCTCTCTCTCCCGCCCCACCTGGTGGTGCTTCCACGTCGAGTGCCTCTAAGTCTCTCTCCGCCTTTTTGTCCTCCGCTTTCTGGACAAAATTAATTCTGTGTCCTCGGATTTCGAGGACATGCTCCAGTCATTCAAGACTGTCTATCGATCTATGACCATCAACCAAAAACAGCCCGACCTCAAATTCGAGAGCGAGCAAGAGCTGGTTCTTGAGATGAAGGGTTTGGTGAAGGAGCAAAAGGAGCTCATCGAGCTCCTCCGAGAGAGAAGGTCCAAGGCAGCCCGAGATCGTGGCGACTCGGACACTTCGAAGCGTCCTCGAGCCCCGCCATGACCTCCTCGAAAGCGGGGAGGAAGAAGAAGCGGACAAAGAAGCGGCAGACGCCGAGGAGCTCGCGGGCGAGGCGGCTCCTTCCGGGCAAGGGGAGGCACAAAAGAAGAAAAAGGAAGGACAGGTGAGGGTAAAGCTGCTCCTCAAGCTCAAATGGAAGTACTCGGCTCGGACAGCGAGTCCGAGTGGGTCGAAGACCTTGCTTGCTCCAGGCAAAACAGCAGCGGGTCGGACTAAGCAGCACCCTCCAGCCTACCGAGGTCCACGAGGAGGAACCTCTAGATCCTCTCGTTCGGGTCGGCCACTCGGAGCCGAGCCCTTGAAGGCAATCCCGGTCCTCCCTCCGCTGCGCTCAAGCACATCGTCAAGATCCTACCAGCGCCGGCGTACCTCTCATCCCTCCTCTTCTACTCAAACAACCCCCTCTCCCTCGTAGGCGCCATGCACTATGTCACAATTCCACGATCTGCGATTCTTCTTCTTCCTGAAAATTTCTTTCTCTTTTACTTATTTTTTTGTCCGGACATCAAATATGTACTACTTGTTGTATTCTTCCCATTTTTTTGTGTTTTTGCTTGAAAGGCAAAGGGGAGAATATAGATAGAAAAATTTGTTGTCTTGTTTAGGGGAGTTTCTCCATTCCTATCTCTGTGTATACTCTCTAACTTCAATGAACTAATGCATTTCCTCTCAATTCTCCGAGTTCATTGTTTAATGCAAGCCTTTTTAAGTTTAAACTCATTTAATCTGTTACTTTAAGAATGCCTTACTTGTCCGATTTCTGCGTAAGTATTCAAAAGCAGATCTTTATCACTAACAAAAGTTTACGTCTAAGTATGGAATGCCTTTCATCAAAAAGGGGAGATTGAAGACTCGGACTTTACTCAACACAATTTTGAGTTCTATCAAAGGAATCAGGTATAAGAATTTCTCACTTATAGAGTTTTGATTCCAAGGCATTCTCCGTACCTTAGAAACTTTTCCGAGTGATATAGTATTTTCTCTAAGTGATATGGCATTTACTTCATGTATTTTTGCTTGTCTCTAAGTGACTCGGAAAACAGATATGCACTCACGTCTGTCTCACTCGGTTCCGAGTCCCTCATCACTTAGAGTTATCGCATGTTGAAATGACTAGTATTTCGCTTAACCGCACTCGAGTCCGACTTCATGCTATAAGTATTATTCTGTTATAGTCGGCGTTTCTAGTCCGAACCATGCTTAGTCTAGATTAAGTTTGTTTCACTATGATATTCGTTGTATAACTTCATTCTCGCTTAGACTAACTCGGATGGAATTTTGAGTTTCATGGATATTAGACTCGGAAAATTTCATTCCTTTTCCGACTCGGATAATTAATCACTCAATCATCTTAATTATATTATTATCCGTGTCTAATCTTGGACCAAAGTATTTTATACTTTGAGAACCAATTTGATTTACTTTTGTAGGTTTTTTCAAATGAGGATACACTTTTTGAAAAACAAAAGTAACCGGCTTCCAAACGTCAAATCACCAGTAGAAAATGCTTTTTCCATCTCTCGACCTAGCCCCAAGAAGATTGTGTCGAGGCTGTCTGTTTCCAAAACTTGGAAACCGAAACGCCAAGCTAAACGGTAGTTTTCACCTTACTTTTGAAGACACTCGCCAGTGGTTATAGACACGTTCAAGGAAGTCAAGAGCCGTTGTCTAACGTTCATATATCAACCGACATTTTCCGAGTGACTCGGAAAATCCTACACAACGGTTATAAATTGACTTCCGGTTAGAAGATGGAGATAACGGCTACTCTACCTGGTCATCTTTAAAAGGAAGCCAACTCTCAAGACTTGAAGATTGCCGAACCTATTGTTAATACATACTTGAGCGAAAGTCATTGTATTCACTCTCAATTTTCTACTTACAACTCCCACTCTGTAATTCATTATATTCCGAGTTGTAAGGTCTTGTACTTAGTTATAAAAACTCTCTTCTTACTTTCTAAGTAAGGTCCCTTGACTGAGCTGTAAAGGTTAACTCGACTTAATTGTCCCTAGTTGTAAGGTTATCTCAGCTATGAAGTACTAGATCGGATAAGGGAACTTCTTAGTCTAGGAAAAACTTGTAAAGAGTTGTCTAAGGGAGCAACTCGGGTTCGGTGAGTCTACGGTATTTTGTGGACTCAAAATAATGGATTTGACTTCGTGCTTGGATTAGCACGGTCCGTGGTTTTCCGCCCGGGAGGGTTTCCACGTATGTTATGTGTTTTCACTTTCGAGTACATTCTAGACTCGGATGCATTCATAGTGTCGGCATTATCTACTTCTTTACTCTTTACTGCAATTCGAGTACATACTTTATCGACCCCATTTCAAACTCGGAATCCGCTACATGTCGTGCTTTGTTCAAAAGTGTTTGATTTTATCAAAAATCTTCCACCACCCTATTCACCCCCACTAGGGTGATTCGGTCTCTCCTCGAGCAAACTTTCATATAAGACTACCCACCTCGAATTAGGGATTGAAGGTTCGCCGAGTTTCGGATTAGCCTAGGTTAGTTTCCTCCTTTCCTTCCTCTTCCTCCGATGCCAGCCCGGGTTTGCCTTGCCGCCTTCTTCTTCGTTTGTCGCCACTTACGCTCGCCGATCGTCGTCTTCTTGCTCTCCGACGACCTCTCTCGGCCCTCGTGTTCGCTTCCCTTTTCGGTCTCGATTTCGCCCTCCTTCGTGCCCTTGCTCCTTTTCCCACATTCGCCAACCACCTTTCCTTTGTTTGTCGTTCAGCACGCTCTGCCTCCGGCCCTTTCTCCGGCTCTCGTACTCGCTCTCTCTCTCTCTTGCCTCTTCTTTCTCTCGCTTTCCTCGCTCCCGGTTATGCTTCTTCTTCTTTCCTTTGTTTCTGCTTGGGCTTCCTTCCTTTCCCCGAGCCTTCTTTCCTTTTCCCTTTTTTTTCATTTAGGGTGTGTTTGTTTCAATGGAAACTATTTTCTTGGAAAATTATCATTCTATTTTCCGGAGTTTGGTAGCATAAGTGGTGGATAAATATTTTCTAGTGGAAAATAATTTCTTTTTATAAGGAAGGAAATTAATTTTTCTCTTTCTCAATCAAGGGAAAATAAAGTCTTATCATTAAGAGTTCAAGTTCGAAGCTTCTCTTGCTGCGTCACCTTCAGTTTCTTTTTCTAAGTTTTGTCCTTATCTTTTTTCCTTTTTTGTTATAAAGTTCATAAATGAAAGTTTCTTTTTTACAATATTTGTTTCTTTTTTTTTAATTTCTATTATTTTATACATGAAAAAGTTTGATCACAGGGAGATGTACAAACTTATCAAATTTAGGTGCTTAATATATATATATATATATATATATATATATATATATATATATATATATATATATATATATATATATATATATATATATATATATATATATATTTGAGTTTTAAAGTTGAATTAGTTATCTACCTTTTCTTTTTATATTTATGAAGTTTTTATGGTTGGTTTTGCATTTAAGTAGCTATTTTAGAAAATTATTTTCTTTCTACCAAACAAAGGAAAATGTGGGTGAAAAATGATTTTCCTTGGACATTTATTTTCCCATGGAAAATAATTTCCTTAGAAAATATTTTCCCCCAACCAAATACACCCTTAATCTCTTTCCTTTCTTTTCCCCTTTTTGTCTGTGGCTTTTCCACATAATGCCGACACACACTACTTACACTAACATCTCATCTCCCTTACCTACATAATTAGTTTCCTTCATTATCTCTTGCTTTTTTTTATGGCTTGGATAATCTCAAGGTAAAGGTAGAAATAGCTAGTGTAAGTTATCTCGGGTTTAATTACCGGGTCCGGGAATGGAATTGGGAGGAACTAATATAATCCGCTAATTTATAAAAGTGCGTACGATTGAGAACTTGTACTAAATAAAATAATTTACGCATCAATTAATTAATTTAATTTAATCCCATAATAGACCTACTTCAAATCTCGGGTCTAATTACTAAAACTTATCAAAAAATTTCGATCCTTCCAAATATGATAAATGGGTAAACAGGTTAAATCGGTTCAACCTCGTTTATTAAATAGGTCGAGTTCGAGTTGGGGATTCTCATCCCATTTATTAAACAAGTCGGGTTCGGGTTGGGGGGTTTCAATCCATTTATGTTCGGCACGAACACAAACTCGATCCCACCGACCTATTTGCCCGCTCTAAATGTTGGTATACTAACATTTCAAACTACATTTTCGCATTAACATATAAATTTCAAGTAGTATTTCTAAAACATAAAAAAATTTAATTTTTTACATTTAGTTTCATATTATTTAGTCAATAATATTTCTTCATGAATTATATATATGGAGAATATATTTATACTCTTTTATGTTAATTTACAATAATGAGCTAGTCTAATTACTAAAACTTATCAAAAAAATTTCCTCTAATTGCTCACTATATATTATTTATAAATTGGTAAGTGTGAGCCACCCAAGTAAATCCTTATTTCAAAGGTAATCTCGGTTGGAATTGAAACTCCAAGGAAGATAGAGATATACCAAACCAATGCTCCAGGTCCACAATCCACCCAAACTCTTTGCACAACTTGTAAGGAAATTATCTCTCATAACGTTTAAATCATAATAAAGAGGGTTGAAGTTTGAAGTGCTTACCAAGTATACAAACACTCACTTAATAATTGAATGGTTATATATTAACAGCTAAATTTTAAAAATTATATACTATAAAAACTACTATCAGCTATTTAAATAAAATACACTGCTCAAATAAATAATTTTAGAGAAAGAAATGAAAATATTATTTTACCTTCTATCTCAAAGACATAAAATATTATTTTACGAATAAGTAATCAACTTTGTTACTGCTTCCCTGCATTGGTTGTAGCCTGTAATATATTAATCCCCCACCTTCAGTAAAAATATCACCCAAATAGCCGCCAACCCGAGAATTATAATAATTTCAAATATTCTTTATTTAACTTAAAAGTTAAATCTATATCTATTGTACATCATGGCAAAGGAAAATGCTGCTATTAGGTGATATAATAATGTGAGTATAATAACATTTTATACAATTATAATACAAATTTTTGGATGATGTTGTCTCACGTAAATATAATTGTGAGATGGATCATGTGAGTTTTTAGAGGTTTTAAGATTATTAATAGTACAGTTTAGAATAACTTTTTAATTTTGAGACTGATTAATAGTCTATTTAGGAGATATTTTATCATAGTCACTTTAAATGAGCTAATAATCATCCTAACTATTATTAAAAATTTTGATCAAAAATAAATTATTATCAAAAGTCTCCATAAAAATGTTCTATCTCTTCATATATCCTATGTGAAAGATCTCACATAAGATATACTATTATTATATATAATTTCCTTTATTTTTACTAAGTGCCCTCTTTGACATTTCCAAGTATCAGGCAAGTTAAAAATAATATGAAAACTCTTAGTACTTACCAAAAATTTAGAAGAGGTTATATCTAGAGATAGAGTATAATGTAATGCTCAAAATCATTGAGCTGGATGGTGGTTGAGGCAAACGTCCCAAGCATGGAACATGGCAAGAAGCCACCAATGGATCCACTCTACTAATTTCGTTAATCCCCAAATTAATGGTATCTCTATCCTCAAAGCGGCGCACAACTCCCTCTCAAAGGACCAGCTTCAACGATTCATCTTCCTCCTATGGAGTATTTGGAAGGAAAGGAATGCGGTTGTCTTCAACCATGAGGATTTCCACCATATTAGAGTCCTCATTAGAGCGAAGAAAGCAGCGGCGGCATGGAAATCAAGAAAAACCTGCTCCCCATCACATGTATACTTTAAGGGAAGTTCATCAAGAGTTAAACGGCTTCATCTGGTAAAATGGAATAAGCCAGGTAATGGACAGAGTTAAACTCAATTTTGACGGTTCCTTAAGAAACAAAAGTACAGCTATGGGCTTTCGATTGAGAGACAACCAAGGCAATCTTCTACTTTCGGGAGTAGTCGGGGTAGGGCACGCATCAATTTTAGTTGCCGAAGCGAGTGCACTTAGATTTGGAATTCAACAAGCAATCAAGGCGAATATTGGTAACATTGAAATTGAAGGTGACAACTTAATTATCATTGACGAGCATCGGAGGAAGGTACAAAATGCCATGGGAAATTGATTATATCATCCAAGACATCATACACATGATGTCTTTGTTTCAAAGCTGCATCATCAATCATATCTACAGGGAAGCTAATGCTTGCAGCTGATTGGTTGGCTCACTATGGTCACAATGCAACGTCCCCAACCGTGCTGGGATGAGAGCCCCTCCCCCTCCTTTTCATGTATTTTGGCAAATGATAATTTAGACAGAACCCTTGTGAGAAGGGCTGTCTAAATTTTGCAGCTTCCTTTCTTTACCCATTGCCAAAAAAAAAAATGTAATGCACATAATCATCCCTTAGTTAAAGATGCTTTTCTATTTTATTTGTCAGGTTAAGGATGAGTTTAATATTCATAGGTGTAGCAATAATTTCCGTCATTAACATGATACTAATAATTAATTTCACAATCTAGTACAAGAATACATATTAATTTAAATTGAATGGTGACAAAATTTAAAAATTTATTAGGTAGCTATCAAAATCATCAATTATAATAATATATATTGATTAACCAAAAATGCAAGTTGCAAAACTTTTCAGTATGTATCGAACATTGACCAACGCGTTTTTATGGCCTCGACGAGGGAAAATAATAGCTAGCTAGCAATTCACATGCGTCCGAAAATGGATTCAAAACCCACGTTGTCCTACAATTCGCCAGTCTCTCTCCAATCTTAATTTGACTTTGCAATTTCCGCCCGCCCACATCACCTGCTCAATACCCTCTCCCACTCTCGTGCTCTCCCGACCTCTATATATACCGCCCTCTTCCGAATCCTAGGAATGACAGTGTGTTCAATAATATATAACAAACGAATAGCAACCAGCAAATGAAGGCTTTCTTATTAGTCTTTGTTTTAGCGTCCCTACTGCCTCTCTCATTTGCCAAACTTCAAGTCGGTTTCTACAAGATTTCCTGTCCTCAGGCCGAGTCTATAGTTCAGCAAGCTGTAGAAGCACGGTTTGGTGTACATAAGTCTGTCACCGCGGCCTTGCTTCGCATGCATTTCCATGACTGTTTTGTTAGAGTAAGTTACTACTTTGCGGTTACATTCTTATTTGTATTGTGCTTGTATGCCATTCGGCCCCATGATTTTATGGCACATTGGTGCTATACATATCGGCGGAGTTGGTAGGGTATAAGGTCATAATTAATGTTTTGCTTGTAAAATATAGTTTGCGTAACACCCCTAAAATATTATATTGAACATTTTTAGTAGAAGTAGAAAATAAAGACCCGTTAAGACATTGACGCAATCGGAAATCAGAGTACACCCGTTATTCTCTTCTTATACGTTAAACATCATGTTGAAGCTTTATACCAAATTAGAATATTTAACTTCACCTAAATCCTTTCTTGTTTCTCCTACTCATTGGCGTCACATCAAATGATTTAGCCTTTACTGATTTCTTGAAACTTCAAAACTATTTGAAGCTTCAAGACAACCTAATAATACTATGTCAATAGCCATATATACTCTTACTAATTAGTCTCTACTCTTTCTTGTTCATATATACTTACTACTTAATCTTTACTCTTTCTTGTTCGGCAGGGTTGCGATGCATCCATACTACTAGACTCTTCAGGAAGCCAACAATCGGAGAAAGCTTCAGGCCCAAACTTGACCTTAAGAGAATTCGAGCTCATAGATCAAATCAAGTCCAAACTTGAGGCCGCATGCCCTCAGACCATCTCTTGTGCTGACATTGTAACGCTTGCAACTCGGGATGCGGTAGCCCTAGCTGGGGGCCCACAGTACAATGTCCCAACTGGGCGGCGTGATGGGCTCATGTCACGGGCCAGCGAGGTTAACCTACCCGGCCCAAGTTTCACGGTTGCCCAGGCTCGGCAAGCATTTGGTGCTCGAGGGTTGACTTTTAAGGACATGGTGGTCCTGTTGGGCGGACACTCGGTCGGAGTGGCTCATTGCAGTTTCTTCCAAGATAGGATATCCAACTTCCAAAGAACCGGGGCTCCAGACCCCACCATGGACCAGAGTTTGGTTACAACCCTCAAGAGCACGTGCGGGTCGAATCCAAACGTGGATCCTACCGCTTTCCTAGACCAAAACACATCAGTTGTGTTCGATAACCAGTACTATAATCAGATTATACGTAAGAACGGCGTGCTTCGAATTGACCAAGACTTGGGACTGGACAAATCAAGTTCAAAAATGGTATCCAGCTTTGCCGCCAATAATGCCTTGTTTGGCCAAAGCTTTGCAAAGGCGATGATCAAGATGGGTAATATCCAAGTGCTGGAGGGTCACGCTGGAGAAATAAGGAAGCATTGTCGATTCGTTAATTAAATGGACGAACTCAGAAGAGGGAATTTATACATATATATATATATATATATATATATATAGTGTTTGATTTAATTTGTTTTAGCTTAGCGATTTAGTTTTCTCTTTCTAGCGTAAGCTTTGTGGTGAAAGGGAACTGCATTTGGTTCGTTTGTTCTGGTTAGTAAACATGCCAAAGTTCATTTATGTCATGAAGAAATTAAACATATGTATTACTACAATTTCAACTTTACTCGGTGTGTATGGCGTTACTGCTAAACGATCTTTAATTTGTTGAAAAAGGGTAATTTGAGAATTTCTGGCAACTATTAATCACAAATGGGGTACAATTCAAGAGATAAATACTGTAAAAACTTCCAAATCGATTGTTTAGCACGGCTATTTCATTTGAACTTGTGCAAAGTTTATGTATGCGTTCACCTATGAGTTTTTCAGCCAAAGTCTTCATTGCCTTTTGATCGAAGTTTGGCTTTAATTTGTAAAAGTAGTCACTAGGGAAGCCAGGACAAATTTTTGAGACAATCATAATATTTTTAAGCCCAAATTCAAATCTGCTTTCCGTGCTTGGAGGACCAAATTAATCCTCAAATAAGTTTTAACATAACATTAAACGAGTGTTGGCCTAGTGGCAAGAACTTCACATTTCCACTCTCTCTATGAGGATTTGAACCTTAAAGAGTTGAGGTGGATTGTAGGCCTCAATTATAAATCTAAGCTTGATATCCTCTATCTATTTGGGCCTTCAAAGCTAGTTGGAGTCAATACTAAAAAAGTTCAACATAAATCTTAATGGGAAAGTGGTAAAAAATTTGAGGCTTAGGGGTCGTTTTGTGTAATGGGCTTGCTTGGCCCTTTAAGTCCTGAATTATGGAAAAATGGGTCTGAACTATGAGTGAAGCTATGACAATGTTGGAGATGAGAGTACATACTCCTATGCTAACGCGAACAAAAATATATTACCTATAATTTTGTTTAATTAGTAGAATTAATTTCAGTATTAACTATTTAAATTTGAGTACCGTTAGGATTCCAAAAATTACGTAAAGGTACCCTAAGTTTTGGTGTAATTATTTTAAGGCCCCAAGTATGAAAAATTACTCATAGGTACCCCCACCTTTATAAAAAATTATCTAGAGGTACCCTAAGGTTTGGTGTAACCATTTTAAGGCCCCTTATTATGAAAAATTACTCCTACCTACCCTAACTTTTGGTGTAATATTTTTGTGGCCCTTTTCCGGCCCACAAAGTCACCGGAAATATAAAAAGTCTATTTTACCTTTAATGAGCCATGTGAAATTTAACCAAATAACCTTAAAAAAATTTTATTTTAATTTATTTTTTCAAAACCGCTAATCCTTTCTCTATCCTTCCTAATCTTAATCTTTTCTTCGTCTATGTTAATTTTTTATTTTTATTTTATTTTAACTTATGTTTTCAAAACTTCTAATTTTATCTCTCTCTCTCTCTCTACCTTTTGAATGATCCTTAATTTTTTTTTGTTCAAAATTGGTTTGCTAAAATGATATTTTAGGGGTTTTAAAAAGACATGTCATGTGTATTTTTAAACTTTTAATAGGATTATACCTATTTTGAATTTCCAACCATATAAATGGTGGACCTAAGTTTCATAGGTGCTACTACATTTTATCTCAATAAAAGCAAGTTGAAACATACATTGCCTAGATTACCAAGGGATACAATCACGACATAAAAAAATTATAAAATTTTCAAGTACAAAACTTTTACAAAACAAGTATTGACTATAAAAATCACAACACAAAAAAATCAAAAGTTTTATTTTGTTAGATGGGAATAAGGTAAAAAATCGATGTTTTATGTTTCGAGTCATTGAAGGCAAGATTAAAATTGGTACGCGACAAAAAAAATTTTTAGTTTCCTTCTTAACATATCGAATATCCGATGTCAATGCCGAAAATGGATCATAAAAAACATTACAGCAAAGAGAAATGTACTTAGAAGTATATTTTCATTCTCGATGTGCCTTTAAATAGTTACATCAAACTTTAGGATACCTATGGATTTTGCAAAGGTCGAGGTACCTATGGCTATGAGTAGTCTTTCATATCTAAGCGGCCTTAAACTACTTACACCAAACCTTAGGGTACCTCTAGATAATTTTTGCAAAAGTCGGGGTACATAAGAGTAATTTTTCATACACAAGGAGGCTTAAAATAGTTACACCAAGCCTTAGGGACTTCTGCATAATTTTTGGTTTGGATTTCCTCCCACTTTCTTTCAAAAATCACTTCCCCATATCTCTCTCTCTCACTTAAACTCTTCATCCCCCTCGCAATTTTCTCTCTCCAACTTCTCATGCTCAAATCCCTCTCACGCCGTTCATCCTCAATGTCGCTCATCTTTCCATAGCTCGTGGTTGTTAAATTCCCGCCGATCGAGAAGGACGCTATGCATTTCATTCATCTTCAAGCAATATTCAAATGAAGCCGACTATCCTCTTTCGAAATCACTCAAACTTCGGTGATAATTAGCTACGGAGGAACGAAGCAAAGCGAAAACAATTTATCGAAGACTTAGAAATCTAAACCATTCCGAGTACTACATGAAGACTCGGTATCAACATTCATCCCTCCTAAATTTTAATTACAAGTCATTCCGAGTGTCATAGAAACTCCTGTATATGTTTTTATTTGTTTCTCATCGACTCGGAAAACACATTCTTATATATCTCCTACATTGGTGTTTCGACTCACTTAGACAACACTCAAATCTATCGCATGTTCAAATAATTTCTCTAACTCTCTTATTCCGAGTTCCGACTTTACATTTCAGCGTAAAGTGAATTATAGTGTTAATTCCTCTCTCTAAGTTAGTTTGTTTATTTGAGAATTATTTGTCGAGATCAAGTCTTTATACTTTGATAATTTTACTCTTTCTAATTTGATCTTTCATAGGACTGACATTGATGGAATTTGAGTATATTGAATATTAAACTCATAAAATTCCACTCTTGTAGGCCTAAGATAATTATGCACTTAATTGTCTTAACTAAATTACTATGTGTGCTTAATCTTGGATAAAGTATTTTACACTTTGAGAACCAAAGTGGTTTACTTTTGTAGGTTATCCAAACGAGGTTATCTCATTTTTGAAATATAAAAGTAGCCGAGCTTCAAGTCGTCAACAACCGAAGAAAAGGCTTATCTACTTCTAAACAGGGCTCGGACACCTTGTCGGGATTGTCCGTTTCCAAAACAAAAAACTTCAATGCTAAGCTCAATGGTGGTTTCCACCTTGCTTTTCGAGACATCACTTGTTGACTGGAGCACCTTTAGGAGCCCAGGCTTATCACCGATTGACTGAAAAACGTTTTAAGGAATTGTCTAAGGGAATAATTCAGGTCGATCCGTTGTATTTTGAGGATTCAAAATAGTGAATTTGACTTGGTGCTTGGATTAGCACTATCCATGGTTTTCTTCCCTAGGAGGGTTTCCACGTATCTCTAGGTGTATACTTTTACGAGTCCAATCTAGACTCAAATTTTGTTGTTCATTCCTTTCAAGCTTAAAAGTTTCTAAGTTTTAAAATTTGCTCATCACCCTATTCACCCCCTCTAGGGTGACTTAGAGTCTCCAAGAGCAAACCTTCGATAGGTATCGAGCCTAGCCTTTCAAAAGGATATGACAATCCATAGGTCTAAAGATCATATGGCTCAAAACATTGGAGAGTTCGATGAAGGAAGGTCATCCACCGGACCACCAAAGTTCAAAGGATCAAACTTCGTGCCTTTGGAAGAAGCTAATGGAATGCTTTCTACTTGCACAACGATGAGGATGTTTGGAACATCATTCAAGAAGGCAACTACATTCCAATGGAGATAGAAGGTACAAGATCTGTGCCTAAGGAAAAGTTCGAGTTCACCAATGAGGAGACAAAGAAGTTCGGAATGAACTTAAAAACGATGAACATTTTGATGTGTGCTATCAACTCGGAAGAGTACAACAGAGTGTCGGCTTGTGACATAGCTAAAGATGTGTGGGACACTCTTGTCAACACATATGAAGGTACAAGCCAAGTGAAACAGGCTAAGATAAGTCAATATCTTCACAAATACGAGCTGTTCAAAATGGAGCCAAAAGAAAACATCACTCACATGTTTATATGCTTCACTGAGATTACAAACAATTTCAAATCTCTAGGTAGAAAGATTTCCCACGAAGAAATGTGCAGAAAAATTCTAAGAAGTCTACCAAAGAGAAGATGGGGTCCCAAGATGACAGCCATTGAGGAAGCTCATAACCTCTCTTAACTAAAGCCGGACGAACCGATTGGGAAGCCGCTTACCAATGAAATTCACCTGGAAGAAGAGGATGTCGAGGTCGGCACCAAAAAGAACATTGTCGTTGAAAGCCTCGGAAAACAGAGGGGAAAGTATGAGTTTCTCGGACTCGGAAGAAGATCCAATGGCACTCATTGCCGGGGCTTCAAAAGGATGATGAAGCATAATAAATGGGAAAAGAGGCCAAAGGAAGAGTTCTATCGAAGGATAGGAAGGACAGAAAAGGTAACTACTCTTCCCCTTCAAAGTTATCTTTAACTAAGAACTCTGGCTGTTTTGAATGTGGCAGCAAAGATCATATAGTAAAGGACTGTCCAAAGAGAAAGAAGGATAGAAAGAAGAAGAAGGCTATGATGGCCACATGGAGCGATGAAGACTCATTTGAAGAAGATGACGATTTTGATGACTCAAAGTGTCCGATGGCACTAACGGACTCGAAAGCTGAATCCGAGTCGGACTCGAAGCTGAATCCGAGTCGGACTCGACAACTCGGACACTAAGGAGACAAGTCCTCGGGAGGTAATTGAATACTTTCTCAAGTTCTCCAAAGTTGATTTAACTAAATATATTTTTACTTTGGAAGAAAAGTAAAATTCCGATTCTTCTCAATCCAAGGAACAACTTGAGTCTCTTACTTCGAGAGCAATTGTTTGAAAAATGAATTGGAAAGATTGAGACTAACTTTAAGAGAACTCAAGTCTAGTACTCAAGATAATGAGACCGAGTCCGAGTCACTCGAGAAGAAAAATGAGCATCTAAAAGGAAAGCTCAATCAGTCTCAAGAGCTTGTTTTGAAATTCACTCTCAAGGTCGGAAAAACCTTGACATGCTTTTAGGCTCTCAATGTGTCTCCTTCGAAAAGAAGGACTTGGTTTTAACAAAGAGGAGGAATCAAACTCGTATCAAATCTTTTCAAAAGGATTCCGAAGCTGTAAAGTTCGGGAAGGCTGATTATGGTCCTATTCATAAGAATGAAAGGAGGACTGAGCCTGGACCAGTTTACAAGAGAAAATCTTATCCAAGCTGTTTCTAAAAGAAAAGATTTTCAAAAGAAAGAGACACAGACTCAGTTTTCTAAAAAAAGACTCAGAATCATATCAAACCAAAAGTCATTCAAATCTGGGTTCCCAAGAGTCTTCTTCTTCGAAAAGGACCACAATAAATGTAATTATTGGGTTCATTAGAGGAAGTGAGAAGGGTTAGTGTGTTTCGACTTGTAGGTCATTGGTACTTAGGCGGTGGATGCTCACGCCACATGTTAGGAGATTCAAGACTCTTTTCCGAGTTGGAAGATTTCAAAGGAGGCAAAGTCACTTTTGGAGACAATAGTAAGGGCAAGATAGTTGGAATTGGCAAGATTAAGAAAGGAGACAACCTGGTCAGCCCAGTCTATCTTGTCAAGGGATTAAAGTACAATTTACTCAGTATCTCTCGGTTATGTGAGAAAGGTCAAGAGGTAAGATTCACTCGGACCAATTGCTATATTTCTAATGCAACTACCAAAGAGAGTAAGCTCTTAGGTAATACCTATACTATTCCTCTTTCGATCCAAGTCATAATTTATCTTGTTTAAAAGCATCATTGCATGATGATACTTAGACATGGCATCGTAGACTAGGTCATGTTAGCATGCACACTATCGACAAGCTTGCATCTCATGGTTTGGTTAGGGGTTTACCTAACTGTGCATTTAAGAAAGATAAAATTTGTGAAGCATGCACAAAAGGGAAACATGTCGGATCATCTTTCAAACCTCTAAAAACTATTTCCACATCCAAAGTGCTTGAGTTGCTGTATATGGATTTATGTGGTGAAATCTTAGTAAAGAGTGTCGGAGGTAAATCGTATATACTTGTGATTGTTGATGACTACTCACGATTTACCTAGGTTTGTTTCCTTAAGAACAAAAATGAAGCTTTCAAAGAGTTCAACAAGCTCTGCAGGAAAATTCAAGTAGAGTCTCGGACTTAGATCCGAAGAATTCGAACTAACCATGGAAGGGAGTTCGATTACTCGAATTTGTAGAGTTCTACGATAAGAATGACATCTCTCACAACTTCTCAGCACCTGGAACCCCTCAATAGAATGGGGTAGTGGAGAGAAAGAACAGAACTCTTCAAGAAATAGGAAGGACAATGATGATTGAACAAGATTTACCTTACTATTTCCGGGTTGAGGCAGATGAACACAGACAAACTACACACTTGAATAGATGCCTCATCGGACCCATCTTGAAGAAAACTCCATACGAGCTTTACAAGGGAAAGAAGCCCAACATTTCATACTTTAAACCCTTTGGATGTTAGTGCTTTGTTCACAATAATGGTATGGATCACCTAACCAAGTTTGATGCTAGGTCGGATGAAGGTATCTTTATGGGTTACTCATCTCATAGTAAAGCATATCGTGTTTTTAATAAAAGAACTAACAAAGTGGAAGAAAGCATCTACGTTGTGTTTAATGAGATTGATCGGGGAAAAACAAGTGAGTCAACCTTCTCGGATCCGAAACTCGGTCGAGGTGAAGATGATCTTGTTGAAGCTGAGCTTAGACAAAGTTTAACGAAAGCAACTCGGAATGAGGCAGCTCGAACATCTTGACTTAGATTGAACCAGCTCAAGAGCCGGCTTAGAATGCTTGAAAGACCATCAAGTGAGGAAACTCAGTAGGCTTGGACTACTGAAGATTAGCCAGTTCAACCTACAAACTTGGTGAATCGGAGAACAGGTAAAGCATTCAAATATGCTTTGAATCACCCACTTGGAGAACATTTTTTCGACATCAATAGTGAGGTAAGAACTCGTTCTTTGTTGCAAAATCTATGTGCATTCACTGCATTCATATCATTAACTGAACCAAGAAATGCACTAGAGGCCTTAAATGAACTCAAATAGGTAAACGCCATGCACGTGGAACTTAACCAATTTGAGAGAAACAAAGTGTGGACTTTGACCAAATGACCTTATGACCACCCAATTATAGGAACCAAATGGGTTTTCAAGAACAAATTAGATGAGGATGGGTTGGTAGTCAGAAATAAGGCTAGACTTGTGGCTGAAGGTTACAATCAAGAAGAAGGGATTGATTGTGGGGAAACCTTTGCACCGGTTGCTAGGATTGAAGCAATTAGAATCCTATTGGCATTTGCATCAACCATGAATATTAAGTTGTATCAAATGGATGTCAAATGTGCTTTTCTGAATGGTTTCATTCAAGAGGAAGTCTATGTTGAGCAACCCCTGAATTTAAAAACTCGGAATTTCCAAGTCATGTTTTCAAATTGCAAAAGGCTCTATATGGTCTTAAACAAGCTCCTAGAGCTTGGTATGAAAGATTGAGTAGTTTCTTAGTTGAGAATGATTTCAAAACAGGTCAGATTGAGAAAATTCTTTTCATAAAAACCAAGGAGAGAGACTTTCTTATAGCTTAGATTTATGTTGATGATATTATTTTTGGAGCTACTAATGAAAATCTCTGTCAAGACTTTTCCGAGTTAATGAGACCGAGAATTCCAAATGAGCATGATGGGACAGCTCATTTTCTTTCCGGGTCTACAAATCGAAAAGATCAAGATGGCATCTATGTCCATTAATCTAAGTATACCAAGGAATTATCGAAGAAGTACAAGCTTCAAGATGTGAAGCATGCAACCACACCCATGAGTAGCAGCAAGAAACTGGACTCGGACGAGAAAGGTAAAGCAATAGATCGAAACTCTATCAAGATATGATTCGTTCTCTGCTATATCTCATATCCGAGTAGGCCAAAACTTATGTTTAGTGTATGCTCGTGTGTAAGATTTCAAGCTAATCCAAAAGAATCACATCTCACTGCGGTGAAGAGAATTTTTAGATATCTTGTAGGGACTCGGAATCTAGGTCTATGGTTTTCAAGAGTATGGTTTTTAAGAGACTCGAACTAACTCTCACTAGATACTCGGATGTTGACTATGCTGGTTACAAGGTTGATAGAAAGAGTACATCCGGAGCATGCCGGTTTCGGGTCAATCCCTCGTATCTTTGCACTCAAAGAAGCGAGAACTTAGTTGCTCTATCAACTACTGAAGCCGAGTACATTGCAGCTAGAGCGTGTTGTGCTCGGATTCTATGGATCAAGCAACATTTGAAGGATCTTGGACTTTCATTCAAATCCATCCGAATCAAGTGTGACAATCAAAGTGTAATCAGCATTACCAAGAATCCAGTTCAGCACTCAAAGACAAACCATATTGACATCGGGTTTCATTTTTTGAGAGACCATTCCGAGAAAGGTGATATTGAACTTGAATTCATTCCAACGAAATTTTAGTTAGCTGATATTTTCAGTAAGCCACTTAGTGAGGATCAGTTTTGCTTTATTAGGAATGAGCTTGGCATGATTAATGCATAATTATGTGCTTTTAGGAGTGAATTTGTCTTGCATGATTATTTGCTATATGTTTTTCTTGGTCTTAATAACAATTGGTTCGATTGACCGAGTGAAATTGAGCTAGGAGTTATTCTGTGTTTGAGTTTTCTTTGTCACTCGAAACAATATTGAGTCGGACTCGGCTTTTGAGCAAAATGGACATCAATCTTTTGAAATCTTCTCTAGACAAGCGGAGAATTTCAGAAATTTCTTTTAAAGTTTCTCTTTCTCTCTCTCTCTACCACACGCATCGATTAGAGAACTAGTTGTTGGGAGTAAGTCACTGGAATTTTAGCCGTTGGAGAGCGGAAATGGCACACCTGTCCGAGGCGACCATTGGAGGTGCAGGTCGATCTGGATATTAAAGGACTTTTCTTTTCGCTATAAATAGCATCCCTTTACCTTCATTTCACTACTTTACTCTCTGCTCACTTACTCTCTTAGTTACTCGCTCTCGCTCGTAAAATTCTCTATGTGCACTCTCTTATTCTCTCCTCTCTTTTGAGTTCACTCTTTCTCTTAAATCTTCAGCCATGCCTAAAAGAGGTTCAACCCAAGATTTTCTAGGGTCCGGAACGAAGAAACCTCGCACCAAACAAACACAAGAGGGTACCTCTAACCCTCGAAAGTGTTTGTCACCCAACACCTCACGTTGGATGACAAGTTCTTCCCAACCACTGGAGTCTACAACTTTCTGTACTTCGGTGAGTTCATCTACCCAGAACTCGTTGCCGAGTTCTACTACTCTAACCTCGCCTTACTTTGAGGGAGTTATCACCTTACAAGTCCGAGAAACGGTTGTTCATATCAACCTCTCCCTCCTTCACCGAATTTTTAAAGTCTCTTCTCTTTTCTTGAACTGCAATCCCATCCCTTTCAATGAGATTGCAGATGAGTTTTTCGAAAAATATGCCAAGGAGGTCCCCGAGTCATGCAAAAATTTCTCTCGTGACTCGGATGAGGACCGATGCCACACTCCTTTGCTTTCTTCGATGAGAACCTTCTTCTCTCATCACTCGAGCGAAGAGAATACCTATTATAAGATTCTCAAAGCTCTGTTTGATATCCTTGAGGGCTACGATGTAGACCTCTTCCCAGCCATCCTTGAGCAAATGGCTATTGTGCCGGCTTAATCCAAAGAATCCTCTCCTTTTCCCTTCAGAGCCCTTCTAACTGTTGTCTTTAAACAGGTTTAAAGTTCCCTTCCCTCGGACACAAACAAACTGTTTGAGGCTACCATTGTAGTAGGCGGGAAGGAGCTTCTAGGATACGGGTACCAAGAAATCAAGCCTGGTGTTTGGGTCCATGGGTCGAATTGAAGCCCCCTCACCTCCTACTTAGACTCGGACTCCCTATCTCTCCCTCCTCCACCAGGTGGTGCATCTACCTCAAAACCACCTTCTGTAGTAGCTGCTGCTTTGTCTACAAGTTTAGTAGACAAACTCTCCTCGATGACCAAAGAATTTTAGGTCATTCTCCGTTCCCCCAAAACCTCCTTCGAGTCCGGTCATCAACAAGAAGATGGCTTAGTCTCGGATCCGAGATCACCGAGGATCTGCTCATTGAGATGAAGGGACTTATCAAGGAGCAGCAAGAGTAACTTCAGTTCCTCCAAGAAAGGAGATCTAAGGCTGCTTAGGATCTAAAAAGCTTAGACACTTCGAGGAGTCCTCGAGCCCTAATAAGTCCCCTTCGCAAAGGAAGAAGAAGAAGAAGAAGCTGCGATCGAAGCAGCTCAGCTCGAGGAGAAGGAGGAAGAGAAGGAGGAAGAGAAGGAAGAGGAGAAGAAGGAAGAAGAAAAGAAGGAGGAAGCCGCTCGGAAAGAGGGACAAGGTGCTATAGTCCCCGAACCTGAGTTGATCGGCTCGGATAACGGTTTGAGTGGGTCGGAAGACCTCGCGACGTTAGTCGAGTCCATGGTGGTAAAAAGAAGAAGCACCTCCCTCCGCTGTCTTTCAGGAGGATGAGCCGGAGGATGACATAGTTCCGGGTTAGCCAACCGGAACCGAGCCATCGCCGGACATCCTTGTGTTGCCACCGCCACGGTCTTCCACGTCATCACAAGCCTACTAGTGCTGGTGCACTTGCTCGCTCCTCCACTTCGAGCACCACCGGAACCCCGTCTTAAGTTCTTTAATTTCATTTTTTTTCTTTCTTTTGTCCAATATCAATCTGTATCTTTTTGATGTTTTCTTCCTTGTTTTTTTTTTAAATGAAATGCAAGGGGAGAAACATAGAAAAATTGATGTTGTTATGTTTAGGGGAGCCCACCCTCTTTTTGTATATTCTTCTTGTATATATGAATGAATTTTCTTTCTTTGAGCAGAATCATTTTTGAGTTAACTCTTTCGATATCCGTTCAGCGTGGAAATATCTAGTCATTTTTTTGCTAAATGTGTTATCCGCATAAATGTTATAAGTAGTGATAGTATCTGCAATACATTTTCGAGTATGAAATACTTCACTCACTACTTCTTATTCTAATATGTTCTACTCGAGTGAGAATGAAAACTCATGTTTGACATTCACGAGTTTCTATCTAAGTGAGGAATGCCTTTCATAAAAACGGGGAGATTGAAGACTCGGACTTCAAATCTAACCATTCGAGTACTACATGAAGAGTCGGTATAAACATTCATCCCTCCTAAGTTTTGATTACAAGTCATTATGAGCGTTATAGAAACTCCTGTGTAACTTTTCATTCGACAGGACTCGAAAACACATTCCTGTATATCTCCTGCGTTGGTATTTTCGACTCACTTAGACAAGACTCGGATCTATCACATGTTCAAATAATTAACAGCTCCGATTCTATCCGAATAAGGGAGAAATAGAAAGAAGCTGGGTAAGGCTGAACTCTCTAACTCTCTTATTCTAAGTTATGACTTTACATTTCAACGTTCGGTGAATTACAGTGTTAATTCCTCTCTCTAAGTCAGTTTGTTTATTTGAGAATTATTTGTCGAGATTAAGTCTTTATACTCTAATAATTTTACTCTTTCTAACTTGATCTCTCTTACCACTCGACTATGATGGAATTTGAGTATATTGAATGTTAGACTCGGAAAATTCCACTCTTCTAGGCCTAAGATAATTATGCACTTAATTGTCTTAACTAAATTATTATTTATGCCTAATCTTAGACCAAAGTATTTTATACTTTGAGAACCAAAGTGGTTTACTTTTGTAGGTTATCCAAATGAGGTTATCTCATTTTTGAAATATAAAAGTAGCCGGCTTTAAGCTATCAATCACCAAGCAGCAAGGCTTA
Organism: Talinum fruticosum; assembly: GCA_021018815.1. Lineage (NCBI taxonomy): Eukaryota > Viridiplantae > Streptophyta > Magnoliopsida > Caryophyllales > Talinaceae > Talinum > Talinum fruticosum. The sequence continues at coordinate 12,302,130 of JAITYX010000001.1, read as the reverse complement.
TCTACTTCGAACAAGGCCTAGACACCTTGTTAGGGTTGTCTGTTTGCAAAATTAGAAAACTTCAATGCTAAGCTCAACGGTGGTTTACACCTTACTTTTTAGACATAACCAGTTGACTGGAGCACCCTTAGGAGCCCATAACCGTTGCACAACGTTCACATTCCAACGTATCTTTTCCGAGCTACTCAAGAGAGTCGTTACAACGGCCAATAAAGACTTCTATTCAGAACTAAGACACAACGGTCATTCCGCTTGGTCATCTATAAATAGAACCTACTTCACAAGAGTTGAAGATTGCTAGAATTATTGCTTGAAACACATTACTTAAGCAAAAGTCATTGTTTACATATTCATTCTTCAATTTACAACTCCAAGTTTGTACTTAATACTTTTCCGAGTTTGTAAAGTCTTGTAATCGGTTACATACTTCTCTCTTATTATGAGTTATGACATTACATTTCAACGTTAAGTGAATTACAATGTTAATTCCTCTCTCTAAGTTAGTTAGTTTGTTTCAGAATTATTTGTCGAGATCAAGTCTTTATACTTCGATAATTTTACTCTTTCTAACTTGATCTTTCTTAGGATTGACTCCGATGGAATTTGAGTATTTAAATATTAGACACGTAAAATTCCACTCTTCTAAGCCTAAGATAATTATGCACTTAATTATCATAACTAAATTAGTATTTGTGCCTAATCTTGGACCAAACTATTTTGTACTTTGACAACCAAAGTAGTTTACTTTTGTAGGTTACCCAAACGAGGTTATCTCATTTTTGAAATATAAAGGTAGCCGGCTTTAAGTCGTGAATCAGCATCGGACAAGGTTTATCTACTTATGAACATGGCTCGGACACCTTGTCGTGGTTATCTCGTTTCCAAAATTGAAAAACTTGAACCCTAAGCTAAACGGTGGTTTCCACCTTGCTTTTCGGACATCACCAGTTCACCGGAGCACCTTTAGGAGGCCGGAGCCGTTGCATAACGTTCACTTTCAAAGGTATATTTTCCGAGCTACTCGGTGAAGAGCCGTTACAACAGACCAACAAAGACTTCGTTCGGACCCAAGACACAACGGTCATTCTCGCTTGGTTATCTATAAATAGAACCTACATCACAAGACTTGAAGATTGCTCGGAATTATTGCTAAAACACATTACTTAAGCAAAAGGTCATTGTTTACATATTTAATCTTCAATTTACAACTCCAAGTCTGTACTTAATACTTTTCCGAGTTGTAAAGTTTTTAATCGATTACATACTTCTCTCCTATTCCGAGTTATGACTTTACATTTCAACGTTCGAGTGAATTACGGTGTTAATTCCTCTCTCTAAGTCAGTTTGTTTGTTTGAGAATTATTTGTCGAGATTAAGTCTTTATAATTTGATAATTTTACTCTTTCTAACTTAATCTTTCTTAGGATCGACTACGATGGAATTTGAGTATATTGAGTATTAGGCTCAAAAATTCCACTCTTCTAGGCTTAAGATAATTATGCACTTAATTGTTTTCACTAAATTAGTCTTTGTGCCTAATCTTATACCAAACTATTTTATACTTTTAGAACCAAAGTGGTTTACTTTTGTAGGTTATCCAAACGAGGTTATCTCATTTTTGAAATATAAAAGTAGCCAGCCTTTAAGTCGTCAATCACCAGCAGACAAGGCTTATCTACTTCTTAACACGGCTCGGACACCTTGTCGTGGTTGTCTGCTTCTAAAATTGGAGAAAGTTCAACGCTAAGCTCAACGGTGGTTTTCACCTTGCTTTTCGGACATCACTAGTTGACGGGACCACTTTTAGGAGCCTAGAGCAGTCGCACAACATTCACATTCCAAAGTATCTTTTCCGAGCTAGTCGGAAGAGCCATTACAACGGCCAATAAAAGACTTCGTTCAAAACAAAGACACAACGGTCATTCCGCTTGGCCATCTATAAATAGAACCTACTTCATAAGACTTAAAGATTGCTGGTTTTGTTATTGAATAACATTACTTAAGCAAAAGTCATTGTTTACATATTCAATCTTCAATTTACAACTCCAAGTTTGTACTTATTATTTTTCCGAGTTGCAAAGTCTTGTAGTCGGTTACATACTTCTATCTTATTCCGAAGTTATGACTTCACAATTCAACGTTAAGTGAATTATAGTGTTAATTCCTCTTTCCAAGTCAGTTTGTTTGTTTGGGAATTATTTGTCGAGATCGAGTCTTTATACTCGATAATTTTACTGTTTCTAACTTGATCTCTCTTACGACTAACTCTTATGGAATTTGAGTATTTTGTATACTAGACTCGTAAAATCCCGCTCTTTGATGCCTAAGATAATTATGCACTTAATTGTCTTAACTAAATTATTATTTGTGCCTAATGTTGGCCTAAAGTATTTTACACTTTGAGAACCAAAGTGGTTTCCTTTGTAGGTTATCCAAACAAGGTTATCTCATTTTTAAAATATAAAAGTAGCCGACTTTAAGTCATCAATCACCAAGCAGACAAGGCTTATCTACTTCTAAACAGGGTTCGGACACCTTGTCGGGGTTGTCTGTTTCCAAAATTGGAAAACTTCAACGCTACGCTCAACGGTGGTTTCCACCTTGCTTTTCCGACATCACTAGTTGACTGGAGCACCTTTAGGAGCCTAGAGCCGTTGCACAACGTTCACATTCCAACGTATCTTTTCGAGCTACTCGTAAGAGCCATTACAACGGCCAATAAAAACTTTTGTACAGTAACCAAGATACAACGGTCATTCCGCTTGGTCATATATAAATAGAAGCTACTTCACAAGACTTGGAGATTGCTCGGAATTATTATTGAATCACTTTACTTAAGAAAAATTCATTGTTTTCATATTCAATCTTCAATTGACAACTTCAAGTTTGTACTTAATACTTTTTGAGTTGTAAAGTCTTGTAATAAGTTACACACTTATCTCTTATTCTGAGTTATGACTTTAAATTTCAACGTTAAGTGGATTACGATGTTAATTCCGCTCTCTATGTCAGTTTGTTTGTTTGAGAATTATTTGTCGAGATCAAGCCTTTATACTCTGATAATTTTACTCTTTGTAACTTGATCTCTCTTATGACTGTCTCTCGATGGAATTTGAGTATATTGAATATTAGACTCGTAAAATTCCACTCTTCTAGGCCTAAGATAAATTATGCACTTAATTGTCTTAATTAAATTAGCATTTGTGCCTAATCTTGGACCAAACTATTTTATACTTTGAGAACCAAAGTGGTTTACTTTTGTAGGTTATCCAAACGAGGTTATCTCATTTTTGAAACATAAAAGTAGCCGACTTTAAGTCTGTCAATCACTAGTATACAAGGTTTGTCTACTTATGACCAGTGGCTCGGACACCTTGGCAGGGTTTTCTGTTTCCAAAGTTAGAAAACTTCAACCCTAAGCTCAACGGTGGCTTCCACCTTGCTTTTCGGACATCACTAGTTGACTGGAGCACCTGTAGGAGCCCATACCCGTTGCAAAACGTTCACATTCCAACGTATCTTTTCGAGCTACTCGGAAGAGCCGTTACAACGACCAATAAAGACTTCGTTCGTAACTAAGACACAGCGGTCATTCTCGCTTGGTCATCTATAAATAGAACCTACCTCACAAGAGTTGAAGATTGGTGGAATTATTGCTGAAACACATTACTTAAGCAAAAGTCATTGTTTACATATTTAATATTCAATTTACAACTCCAAGTCTCGTACTTAATAGTTTTCTCGAGTTGTAAAGTCTTGTAATAAGTTACATACTTCTCTCTTATTCCGAGTTATGACTTTACATTTCAACGTTCGGAGAATGAAAGTGTTAATTCCTTTCTCTAAGTCAGTTTGTTTGTTTGAGAATTATTTGTCGAGATCAAGTCTTTATACTTTTATAATTTTACTCTTTCTAACTTGATCTTTCTTAGGATCGACTCGATGGAATTTGAGTATATTGAATATTAGACTAAAAAATTCCACTCTTCTAAGCCTAAGATAATTATGCACTTAATTGTTTTAACTAAATTAGTATTTGTGCCTAATCTTGTACCAAACTATTTTATACTTTTAGAACCAAAGTGGTTACTTTTGTAGGTTATCCAAACGAGGTTATCTCATTTTTGAAATATAAAAGTAGCCGGCTTTAAGTCGTCAATCACCAGCAGACAAGGCTTATCTACTTCTTCACACGGCTCGGACACCTTGTCGTGGTTGTCTGTTTCTAAAATTGGAGAAACTTCAAACCTAAGCTCAACGGTGGTTTTCACCTTGCTTTTCGGACATCACCGGTTGACTAGAACAGCTTGAGGAGCCTAGAGCGATCGCACAACATTCACATTCCAAAGTATTTTTTCCGAGCTAGTCGGAAGAGCCGTTACAACGGCCAATAAAAGACTTCAGTTCAAAACAAAGACACAACGGTCATTCTCGCTTGGCCATCTATAAATAGAACCTACTTCATAAGACTTAAAGATTGCTTGGTTTTATTATTGAATAACATTACTTAAGCAAAAGTCATTGTTTACATATTCAATCTTCAATTTACAACTCCAAGTTTGTACTTAATACTTTTCTAATTTGCAAAGTCTTGTAGTTAGTTACATACTTCTATCTTATTCCGAGTTATGACTTTACATTTCAACGTTAAGTGAATTATAGTGTTAATTCCTCTTTCCAAGTCAGTTTGTTTGTTTGGGAATTATTTGTCGAGATCGAGTCTTTATAATCTGATAATTTTACTCTTTCTAACTTGATCTTTCTTAGGACTAACTCTTATGGAATTTGAGTATTTTGTATATTAGACTCGGAAAATCCCGCTCTTCGATGCCTAAGATAATTATGCACTTAATTGTTTTAGCTAAATTATTATTTGTGCCTAATGTTGGCCTAAAGTATTTTACACTTTGAGAACCAAAGTGGTTTCCTTTGTAGGTTATCCAAACGAGGTTATCTCATTTTTAAAATATAAAAGTAGCCGACTTTAAGTCGTCAATCACCGAGTAGACAAGGCTTATCTACTTCTTCACACGGCTCGGACACCTTGTCGGGGTTGTCTGTTTCTAAAGTTGGAGAAACTTCAAACCTAAGCTCAACGGTGGTTTTCAACTTGCTTTTCGGACATCACCGGTTGACTAGAACAGCTTGAGGAGCCCGAGAGCCGTTGTACAACGTTCACATTCCAACGTATCTTTTCGAGCTACTCGGAAGAGCCGTTACAACGGCCAATAAAAACTTTTGTTCGGAACCAAGACACAGCGGTCATTCCGCTTGGTCATATATAAATAGAAGCTACTTCACAAGACTTGGAGATTGCTGGAATTATTATTGAATCACTTAAGAAAAATTCATTGTTTTCATATTCAATCTTCAATTGACAACTTCAAGTTTGTACTTAATACTTTTTTGAGTTGTAAAGTCTTGTAATAAGTTACACACTTATCTCTTATTCTGAGTTATGACTTTAAATTTCAACGTTAAGTGAATTACAGTGTTAATTCCGCTCTCTAAGTCGGTTTGTTTGTTTGAGAATTATTTGTCGAGATCAAGCCTTTATACTCGATAATTTTACTCTTTGTAAGTTGATCTCTCTTATGACTGACTCGATGCAATTTGAGTATATTGAATATTAGACTCGGAAAATTCCACTCTTCTAGGCCTAAGATAAATTATGCACTTAATTGTCTTAATTAAATTAGCATTTGTGCCTAATCTTGGACCAAACTATTTTATACTTTGAGAACCAAAGTGGTTTACTTTTGTAGGTTATCCAAACGAGGTTATCTCATTTTTGAAATATAAAAGTAGCCGACTTTAAGTCGTCAATCACCAGTATACAAGGTTTATCTACTTATGACCGTGGCTCGGACACCTTGGCGTGGTTTTCTGTTTCCAAAGTTAGAAAACTTCAACCCTAAGCTCAACGGTGGCTTCCACCTTGCTTTTCGGACATCACCAGTTGACTGGAGCACCTGTAAGAGCCCATACCCGTTGCAAAACGTTCACATTCCAACGTATCTTTTCCGAGCTACCCGTAAGAGCCGTTACAACGACCAATAAAGACTTCGTTCGTAACTAAGACACAACGGTCATTCTCGCTTGGTCATCTATAAATAGAACCTACCTCACAAGAGTTGAAGATTGGTGGAATTATTGCTGAAACACATTACTTAAGCAAAAGTCATTGTTTACATATTCAATATTCAATTTACAACTCCAAGTCTCGTAGTTAATACTTTTCCGAGTTGTAAAGTCTTGTAGTAAGTTACATACTTCTCTCTCATTCCGAGTTATGACTTTATATTTCAACGTTCGGAGAATGAAAGTGTTAATTCCTCTCTCTAAGTCAGTTTGTTTGTTTGAGAATTATTTGTCGAGATCAAGTCTTTATACTTTGATAATTTTACTCTTTCTAACTTGATCTTTCTTAGGATCGACTCGATGGAATTTGAGTATATTGAATATTAGACTAAAAAAATTCCACTCTTCTAGGCCTAAGATAATTATGCACTTAATTGTTTTAACTAAATTAGTATTTGTGCCTAATCTTGTACCAAACTATTTTATACTTTTAGAACCAAAGTGGTTACTTTTGTAGGTTATCCAAACGAGGTTTATCTCATTTTTGAAATATAAAAGTAGCCGGCTTTAAGCTATCAATCACCAGCAGACAAGGCTTATCTACTTCTTAACACGGCTCGGACACCTTGTCGTGGTTGTCTGTTTCTAAAATTGGAGAAACTTCAAACCTAAGCTCAATGGTGGTTTTCACCTTGCTTTTCGGACATCACCGGTTGACTATAACAGCTTGAGGAGCCTAGAAGCAGTCGCACAACATTCACATTCCAAAGTATCTTTTCCGAGCTAGTCGGAAGAGCCGTTACAACGGCCAATAAAAGACTTCGGTTCAAAACAAAGACACAACGGTCATTCTCGCTTGGCCATCTATAAATAGAACCTACTTCATAAGACTTAAAGATTGCTCGGTTTTATTATTGAATAACATTACTTAAGCAAAAGTCATTGTTTACATATTCAATCTTCAATTTACAACTCCAAGTTTGGACTTAATACTTTTCTAAGTTGCAAAGTCTTGTAGTCGGTTACATACTTTTATCTTATTCCGAGTTATGACTTTACATTTCAACGTTAAGTGAATTATAGTGTTAATTCCTCTTTCCAAGTCGGTTTGTTTGTTTGGGAAGTATTTGTTGAGATCGAGTCTTTATACTCGATAATTTTACTCTTTCTAACTTGATCTCTCTTACGACTAACTCTTATGGAATTTGAGTATTTTGTATATTAGACTCGGAAAATCCCGCTCTTCGATGCCTAAGATAATTATGCACTTAATTGTCTTAACTAAATTATTATTTGTGCCTAATGTTGGCCTAAAGTATTTTACACTTTGAGAACCAAAGTGGTTTCCTTTGTAGGTTATCCAAACGAGGTTATCTCATTTTTAAAATATAAAAATAGCCGACTTTAAGTCGTCAATCACCAGCAGACAAGGCTTATCTACTTCTAAACAGCGCTCGGACACCTTGTCGTGGTTGTCTCGTTTCCAAAATTAGAAAACTTCAACGCTAAGCTCAACGGTGGTTTCCACCTTGCTTTTCCGACATCACTAGTTGACTGGAGCACCTTTAGGAGCCTAGAGCCATTGCACAACGTTCACATTCCAACGTATCTTTTCGAGCTACTTAGAAGATCCGTTACAACGGCCAATAAAGACTTCTGTTCGTAACCAAGACACAGCGGTCATTCTCGCTTAGTCATATATAAATAGAAGCTACTTCACAACACTTGGAGATTGCTGGAATTATTATTGAATCACTTTACTTAAGAAAAAGTCATTGTTTTCATATTCAATCTTCAATTGACAACATCAAGTCTATACTTAATACTTTTTTGAGTTGTAAAGTCTTGTAATCAGTTACATACTTCTCTCTTATTCCGAGTTATGACTTTAAATTTCAACGTTAAGTGAATTACGAGTGTTAATTCCGCTCTCTATGTCAGTTTGTTTGTTTGAGAATTATTTGTCGAGATCAAGTCTTTATACTCTCATTTGTAACTTGATCTCTCTTATGACTAACTCGATGGAATTTGAGTATATTGAATATTAGACTCGGAAAATTCCACTCCTCTAGGCCTAAGATAAATTGTGCACTTAATTATCTTAATTAAATTAGAATTTGTGCCTAATCTTGGACCAAACTATTTTATACTTTGAGAACCCAAGTGGTTGACTTTTATAGGTTATCCAAACGAGGTTATCCCATTTTTGAAATATAAAAGTAGCCGACTTTAATTTGTCAATCACCAGTAGACAAGGCTTATCTACTTATGACCAGGGCTCGGACACCTTGTCGGTGTTTTCTGTTTCCAAAGTTAGAAAACTTCAACCCTAAGCTCAACGGTGGCTTCCACGTTGCTTTTCGGACATCACCAGTTGACTGGAGCACCTGTAGGAGCCCATACTCGTTGCAAAACGTTCACATTCCAACGTATCTTTTCGAGCTACTCGGAAGAGTCGTTACAACGGCCAATAAAGACTTCGTTCGTAACTAAGATACAACGGTCATTCCGCTTGGTCATCTATAAATAGAACCTACTTCACAAGAGTTGAAGATTGGTGGAATTATTGCTCGAAACACATTACTTAAGCGAAGTCATTGTTTACATATTCAATATTCAATTTACAACTCCAAGTTTGTACATAATACTTTTCCGAGTTGTAAAGTCTTGTAATCGTTACATACTTCTCTCTTATTCCGAGTTATGACTTTACATTTCAACGTTCGAGTGAATTACGGTGTTAATTCCTCTCTCTAAGTCAGTTTGTTTGTTTGAGAATTATTTGTCGAGATCAAGTCTTTATACTCGATAATTTTACTCTTTCTAACTTGATCTTTCGTACGATCGACTATGATGGAATTTGAGTATAATGAAAATTAAATTCGAAAATTCCACTCTTCTAGACCTAAGATAATTATGCATTTAATTGTCTTAACTAAATTATTATTTGTGCCTAATCTTGGACCAAAGTATATTATACATTGAGAACCAAAGTGGTTTACTTTTGTTGGTTATCCAAACGAGGTTATGTCATTTTTGAAATATAAAAGTCGGCCGGCTTTAAGCTCGTCAATCACCAAGCAGACAAGGCTTATCTACTTCGAACAGGGCTCGGACACCTTGTCGGGGTTGTCTGTTTCCAAAATTGGAAAAACTTCAACGTTAAGCGCAACGGTGGTTTCCACCTTGCTTTTCGGACATCAGCAGCTTGATCGGGGCACCTTTAGGAGCCCGGAGCTACTTAGAAAAGTCGTTACATCAGCCAATAAAGACTTCGTTCGGAACCAAGACAAAACGGTCATTCCGCTTGGTATTATATAAATAGAACCTACTTCGCAAGGCTTGAAGATTGCTGGAATTATTGCTGAAAAACATTACTTCAACAAAAGTCATTGTTTACATATTTAATCTTTAATTTACAATCCAAGTCTCGTACATAATACTTTTCTGAGTTGTAATGTTTTTTAATCGGTTACATACTTCTCTCTTATGGTGAGTTATGACTTTACATTTCAACGTTCGAGTGAATTACAGTGTTAATTCCTCTCTCTAAGTCCGTTTGTTTGTTTGAGAATTATTTGTCAAGATCAAGTCTTGGTACGCCGATAATTTTACTCTTTCTAACTTGATTTTTCCTAGGATCGACTCGATGGAATTTGAGTATATTGAATATTAGACTCAAAAAATTCCACTCTTTCTAGGCTTAAGATAATTATGCACTTAATTATCTTAATTAAATTATTATTTATACCTAATCTTGGACCAAAGTATTTTATACTTTGAGAACCAAAGTGGTTTACTTTTGTAGGTTATCCAAACGAGGTTATCTCATTTTTGAAATATAAAAGTAGCCGGATTTAAGGTGTCAATCACCAGTAGACATGGCTTATCTACTTCTAAACAGGGCTTAGACACCTTGTCATGGTTGTTCTGTTTCCAAAATTGGAAAACTTCAACGCTAAGCTCAACGGTGGTTTCCACCTTGCTTTTCGGACATCACCAGTTGACTGGAGCACCTTTTGGAGCCCAGAGCCATTACACAACATTCACTTTCCAACGTATCTTTTCCGAGCTAGACAAAAGAGTCGTTATAACGGCCAATAAAGACTTCGTTCGTAACCAAGACACAATGGTCATTTTGCTTGGTCATCTATAAATAGAAGCTACTTCACAAGACTTGAAGACTCGCTGGAATTATATTTGAAACACATTACTTAAGCAAAAGTCATTGTTTTCATGTTCAATCTTCAATTTACAACTCCAAGTTTGTACTTAATACTTTTATGAGTTGTAAAGTCTTGTAATCAGTTACATACTTCTCTTACTTTTTGAGTAAGGTCCCTTAATTAAAAAAATCTAAATCAGTTACTATAGGATAAAGTCAATCACAAAAGATTATTTGAATTTTTCTTTTTCAAAAAATCTAACTCAGTTAGAATAGAATAAAATCGGTTACAAAAGCATATTCGAACAGGGCTCGAGACACCTTGTCGGGGTTGTCTGTTTCCAAAATTGGAAAAACTTCAACGTTAAGCGCAACGGTGGTTTCCACCTTGCTTTTCGGACATCAGCGAGTTGACTGGGGCACCTTTAGGAGCCCAGAGCTACTTAGAAAAGTCGTTACATCAGCCAATAAAGACTTCGTTCGGAACCAAGACAAAACGGTCATTCCGCTTGGTATTATATAAATAGAACCTACTTCGCAAGGCTTGAAGATTGCTGGAATTATTGCTGAAAAACATTACTTCAAGCAAAAGTCATTGTTTACATATTTAATCTTTAATTTACAATCCAAGTCTCGTACATAATACTTTTCCGAGTTGTAATGTTTTTAATCGGTTACATACTTCTCTCTTATGGTGAGTTATGACTTTACATTTCAACGTTCAGTGAATTACGAGTGTTAATTCCTCTCTCTAAGTCCGTTTGTTTGTTTGAGAATTATTTGTCAAGATCAAGTCTTGGTGCGCTGATAATTTTACTCTTTCTAACTTGATTTTTCCTAGGACTTACTCCGATGGAATTTGAGTATATTGAATATTAGACTCAAAAAATTCCACTCTTCTAGGCTTAAGATAATTATGCACTTAATTATCTTAACTAAATTATTATTTATACCTAATCTTGGACCAAAGTATTTTATACTTTGAGAACCAAAGTGGTTTACTTTTGTAGGTTATCCAAACGAGGTTATCTCATTTTTGAAATATAAAAGTAGCCGGATTTAAGGTGTCAATCACCAGTAGACATGGCTTATCTACTTCTAAACAGGGCTTAGACACCTTGTCATGGTTGTCTGTTTCCAAAATTGGAAAACTTCAACGCTAAGCTCAACGGTGGTTTCCACCTTGCTTTTCGGACATCACCAGTTGACTGGAGCACCTTTTGGAGCCCAGAGCCATTACACAACGTTCACTTTCCAACGTATCTTTTCGAGCTAGACAAAAGAGTCGTTATAACGGCCAATAAAGACTTCGTTCGAACCAAGACACAATGGTCATTTTGCTTGGTCATCTATAAATAGAAGCTACTTCACAAGACTTGAAGATTGCTGGAATTATATTTGAAACACATTACTTAAGCAAAAGTCATTGTTTTCATGTTCAATCTTCAATTTACAACTCCAAGTTTGTACTTAATACTTTTATGAGTTGTAAAGTCTTGTAATCAGTTACATACTTCTCTTACTTTTTGAGTAAGGTCCCTTAATTAAAAAAATCTAAATCAGTTACTATAGGATAAAGTCAATCACAAAAGATTATTTGAATTTTTCTTTTTCAAAAAATCTAACTCGGTTAGAATAGAATAAAATCGATTACAAAAGCATATTTTGATTTTTGTATCTTAATAAATGATGTGTTGAAAATCAATAAATGATGTGTGGGAAATTAATAATTAATGTGGCACGTGGGAGTACATGCTCCCATGTACATATAAGAATTTGCATAGGGATGACCTAACGTACAAAACAAGTGATAAAAAATAATTTTCCAACATATTTTGCATTGAAGTAAATTTCAAATATTTATGATCAGGTGAATAAAATGACCAAAATTAATTTCTATGAAAAATTGTTTTCATCCCTATTACGATGAATATTTTCTATTTAAATATAAAATTTAATTTTCTTTATTTTACTAAACTTCAAATTTTGTTATTTCTTTTATTAAATTTATTCAAGTGGCCTAATCAACTACTTTACTATCATTATGTTTGATTAATAACTTGCACTTTCTCCCTTTCTTCATTATTAATTTATTTAATGTATGATGTATTTTTATCTCCACTCGACTATATCAAAAATTTTTTTCTTAGTTCAAATTAACTACTCAATTCAATAGCACAATTGAGAATTTGAGGACAATACTAGGACAAAGTTCTTTGAAACAGCTTTAGTCAATCATCATTGAATGTTTGCTCTGGGAGAGGCTAAGTCACCCTAGAGGGGGTGAATAGGGTGATGATGAAATTTTCTTGAATTTAAAATAAATATGAATCTGAGGTGAGTGAGAGTCAAGGATGAGCTCGGAAAAGTACTAACTCAGAATTCAGAGAAGAGTGAAGAAACAGATTAAGCGTAAGCTGTAAAAGTGTCCGAGTCTAGAATGCACTCGGAAAAGTAATAACTCGGAAAGTACGTGGAAACCCTCCTGGTGCAGAAAACCACGGACCGTGCTAATCCAAGCACGAAGTCAAATCCACTATTTTGAGTCCACAAAATTCAGTAGATCGACTCAACCCGAGTTGCTCCCTTAGACAACTCCTTACAAGTTTTTCCTAGACTCATAAATTACCTTATTTGATCTAGTACTTGCCTAACCGAGATCACCCTTACAGTTAGGGACAACTAAGCTGAGTTAACCCTTACAGCTCGGACAAAGGGACCTTACTTAGAGAGTAAGAAAGAGTGTTTGTAATCGATACAAGACCTTACAACTCGGAGAAATAATAAATACGAATTGGAGTTGTAAGTAGAAGATTGAGAATGAATACAATGATTTTTGCTCAAGTATGTGTATTAACAGTTGGTTCAAGCAATCTTCAAGTCTTGCAAGTTGGCTTCTATTTATAGATGACCAAGCAGCTTAGCCGTTGTGTCCATCTTCTGACTAGAAGTCCCTTGTGATCGTTGTAATGGATTTTCCGAGTCACTTAGAAAATATTCGTTGAGATATGAACGTTGGGCAACGGCTCTTGACTCCTTTGGAAGTCCCAAAACCACTAGTGGTGTCTTTGAAAGTATGGTGGAAACCACCGTAGAGCTTAGTGTTGCAGTTTTCCAGCTTTGGAAACGGACAACCCCGACATAGTGTCTAGGGCTAGGTCGGAGGTGGAAAAAGCTTTGTCTCGCTAGTGATTTGACGTTTTGAAGCCGACTACTTTTGCAATTCAAAAATAGGATAGCCTCGTTTGAATAACCTGCGCAAAAGTAAATCAACTTGGTTCTCAAAGTATAAAATACTTTGGTCCAAGATTAGACACGAGATAATAACATAATTAATATAATTAAGTGACTAATTATCTAAGTTAGAAAAGGAATGGAAATTTTTGAGTCTAATATCCATGAAACTCAAATTCCATCCGAGTCGATCTAAAAGAGAATCAAGTCGGATAAAGAATATCGAGTAAACAAACTTGATCTAGACTAAACAAAGTTCAAACAAAATATGCTGACTTAGAAAAATGAATTAACATGGTAATGCTTGGAACACGAAGTCGGACTCGAGTTTATGCGCGTGAAATAACGTGTTTGAACATGCGATTTTTCGAGCGTTGAGTGACTCGGAACCGAGTGTGAAGTGGTGAGTACATATGATTTCTGAGTCGGTTAGAGTCACGCATAAACATATATAACAGCTTTCTATAACACTCACGAAGATGCTATATCACTCGGAAAAGTTTTTAAGGCACATGGAATGACTTGAAATCAAAACCCTATAAGAGACGAAGTCTTATACCCGATTCCTCGATGGAACTCGGAAAAGTGTAAGTATAAAGTCCGAGTCTTTAATCTCCCCTTTTTGATGAAAGGAATTCCACACTTAGACAAAAACTTTGTTAGTGATAGAAATCCGATATTGCAAACTGGCTCATAAGATAACTTAAGATTTCATAGCTATCGAGCAAGAAAAGAAATAAAACCAGATAGGCAGACAATTATTAATGAAATGTATTTACTTCATTAACGTCAAAGAAAATATATTTACAGAGGGTGAGAGAGACTCCCCTAAACAAGACAACAAATTTTTTCTATTTATTCTCCCCTTGCCTTTCAATGAAAAGAAACAAAAAATAGGAAGAATACAACGAGAAAGTACATATTTGATGTATGGACAAAAGAAGAAAAAAAACATGAAAAGTCTGTAAATAAAATAACACTAAGAAGGGGATGGATCGAGTCGGGGTTGAGGAGGAAGGACGAGTGGTGCGCCGGCGCTGATAAGATCTTAACGATGTGCTTGAGCGCGGCGGAGGTAGTACGAGGAATCTACGGTATCGGCTCGATTTTGAGTGGCTGACCCAGAACTAGGTCGTCCGGAGGCTCGTCCTCTTGGAACTCAACGACTCGGAGGGTGTGCTCCGGGCGACCTGCTGCTGGCCGTCCTTCGTCGGCGGGTTCTTTTGACCCACTCAAGCTGCATGCGAGCTGATCACTTACGGTTGTGCTTTAGGAGCACCGGACCCTCGGTTGCTACTCCTTGTCCTTCTTCTCTCCTTGATCGGAAGGAGTTGCCTCAACCGTAGGCTCTTACGCTTCTTACGCTTCTCCTTCTTCTCCTCCTCTGTACGAGGAGGACTTGGTGAGGCTCGAGGATTCCTCAAAGGTGTACGAGTTACTGGATCTGAGCTGCCTTGGATCTTCTCTCCTGAAGGAGCTCGAAAGCTCCTTTACTCCTTACCGAGCCTTCATCTCAAGGAGTACGTCCCTCTGCTCTCGAATTTGAGATTGGGCGGTTTTACGGTTGATGGTCATAGACTGGAAGACGGTCTTGAATGGCCAGGAGAAAGGTCCTTGAGTTCCGAGGACACATAAGAGATTTTGTCCATGAAGCGGCTGGACAAAATGGAAGAAAGAGTTTTGGAAGCATCTGAGGTGGAGGTGCTACTAGGTGGAAGCGAGGAAAAGATAGAGGCATTTCGGTCTTAGTCGAGGCGGGGAAGGAGGCCTCGAGTGCAGTCGTGGATCCGGACACCAAGTTCGGTTTCATGGTATCGCTGCCAGGAGTTCCTTTTGCCGACTACAATGGCATCCTCGAAACGGCGTTCGGATCTAAGGGATGAGGAACTTTGAAGCTGTTTGCGAAATAAGAGTGAGAAGAGCACCGAAGGGAAGAGGGGTGTTCTTCTTGTTACGAGTGCAGTAGCGGCATAGCTGTCATTTGCTCGATGATAGCGGGAAAGAGGTCTACTTCGTAGCCCTCTAGAGTATCAAAAGTGCTTTAAGATGCTTGGAGTTGGGGTTCTCCTTGCTTGGAATCTTGTGAGAAGAAGGTTCTCATCAGACGAAACACTGAAGACGAGCTTCGACTTTGGTTGGAGTCACGGAAAAGTTTTTGTGTGACCTAGGGAACTCTTTGGCGTACTTTTCAAAGAAGTCGTCAGTGACCTCATTGAAAGGTATGGGATTGCTATTCAAGAAAGGGAAGATACTTTGAATAGACGATGGAGGAGGAAGTATTGATTCAAATGGTGATGTTCCGAACTCTGGAGGTTAGAATACCTCAGAGCTAGAAAGATGAGTGTAAATACGACTTATTGAAAATTAATTGAATGAACAACTCAGAAATCTTTCTATGGAATTCCATATATGTTTTAGTTCTTTATCGCATCAATTGAAAATTTTTGGTTATTGAGATTCATGGACAGATTAGATTAATATTTAAGGGATAGATATTACCTTTTTCTTTTTTTCAAGCGAATTGAAATGATTAAAGTTTTTCTATTTGGAATCGTCTTAGGTCTAATTCCTATAAAGCTCGGAGACAAGTTCGAGGATAGATGAACTCAGTTGAAACAAAGAAAGTTGTAGAGCCAGGTCGATTGTATGTGAGGCGACCACGAAAATTTTGTGGTTGGGAAGAATTATCATCGAGCTCAAGGTGGTAGGTGACAAGAGGTTTTGAATTTGAGGGCCTTCCGATTTTTGTTCGGGGTTTCTTGGTGGTAGAGCCAAGAAAATCGGGAGTGAGAACCTCTTTTCGGCATTTTGATGGAGAAAAGAGAGAGTAGATAAGCTTGAGAGAGAGGAGAAGAGAGGAGCTCGAAGAGAGTAAAGAGAAAAATAAAGGAGTAGAAGAAGAAAGAGTTTGTGAGCAACAGAGCTTACTTGAGATGATCTTCACGAAGCTTGAGATTGTTGGGTGTCTCTTTAATCACGGAGCGCTTGTTTACGAGGATTTGATTTCGACAGAGAGAGTATGCGAAGAGTAAAGTAAAGAAATGAAGGAGAATAGGTACTATTTATAAGAAAATATCCGTCCTTCGAGTATCCGTTCGACTCGGCTCTTTCGGCGGTCACCTCGGATCGGTGTGATTGTTCTCTTCCTCAACGGTTAGAATTCCAGCGGTTTATCTTCCAACGGCTAGTTGTCCGATCAAGGCGCGAGAGAGAGAGAAGAGAAAACTAAATATTTTGAAAATAAATTCCGAAATTCTCCACTTGTCTAGAGAGGATTTCGAAGTTTGATGTCCATTTTCTCAAAGTTTGAGTCTTACTTAGTTAAGTTTCGAGTAACTCGAAACTTGAAATAGATAATAACTATCATCTCAGCATCATCGGATCAAATGAACTAATGGTTATTAAAGAATCGTAAGCACAAATCACATAATCATGCAATGAGATTTTCACATAGAAAACACATAATTATGCATTTAACATACCAAGCTCATTCCTAATGAAGCAAAAGCTGATCCTCACTAAGTGGTTTAGTAAAGATACCAGCTAATTGAAGATTGGTAGGAATGAATTCGAGTTAAATATCACCTTTCTCAGAATGGTCTCTTAAGAAATGATACTGACCTCAATGTGTTTCGTCTTTGAGTGTTGGATTGGATTTTTGGTTATGCTTGATTGAACTACGATTATCACACTTGATTGGAATAGATTTGAAAGAAAGTCCAAGATCTCTTAAGTGTTGTTTTATCCAAAAATCCGAGCACTAACATGCTCCAGCTACAATATACTCGGCCTCGGTAGTTGATAGACCTACTGAGTTTTGCTTCTTTGAGTGCCAAGATATTGAGGATTGACCCGAAAATTGGCAACCTCCTGAGGTGCTCTTTCTATCAACTTTGTATCCAGTGTAATCACCATCCGAGTATCTAGTGAGGGTAAGTTACGAGTCTCCGGAGTACCATAGACCTAAATTCCGAGTCCCTACAAGATATCTGAATATTCTCTTCACCGCAGTGAGATGTGATTCTTTTGGATTAGCTTGGAATCTTGCACATAAGCAGACACTAAACATTATATCTGGCCCACTGGAAGTAAGATATAGCAAAGATCCAATCATACCTCGATAGAGCTTCGATCTATTGCTTTACCTTTTTCATCCGAGTCCAATTTTATGATCTTGCTCATAGGTGTCTGTTGCATGCTTCACATCTTGAAGTTTATACTTTTTCAGCAGCTCCTTGGTGTACTTTGATTGATGAGATATAGATTCTATCTTTGTCTTGCTTGATTTGTAGACCAAGGAAGAAATTGAGTTCTCCCATCATACTCATTTGAAATTCCTATCTCATTAACTCGGAGATATATTTGATTAGTAGCTCCAAAAATTATGTCATCAACATATATTTGAGCGATAAGGAAGTCTTTCCCTTGGTTTTTATAAAGAGAGTCTTGTCAATATGACCTCTTCTAAAATCATTTTGAACCAAGAAATTGCTCGAGTCTTTCATACCAAGCTCTCGGAGCTTGTTTAAGACCATAAAGAGCTTTTGAAGTTTGAAAACATGATTTGGAAATTCCGAGTTGTCAAATCCAGGGGCTACTCAACATAGACTTCCTCTTCGATAAAGCCATTAAGAAAGGCGCACATAACATCCATTTGATATAACTTGATATTCATGCTAGATGCAAATGCTAACGAGATTTTAATGGCTTCAATTCAGCAACAGTGCGAAGGTTTCCCCACAATCAATCCCTTCTTCCTGATTGTATCCTTGACCCACAAGTCTAGCCTTGTTTCTTACTACCAACCCACCTTCATCTAGTTTGTTCTTGAAAACCCATTTGGTTCCTATGATGGGTGGTCGGGAAGGTCGTTTGGTCGAGTCCGGACTTGGTTTCTTTCGAATTGGTTGCGTTCCTCTTGCGTGGCCTCTACCCATTGAGGTTCATTTAGGGCCTCTAGTGCATTTTTAGGTTCAGTTAATGAAATGAATGCAGTGAATGCACATAGATTCCGAAGAGAGGAACGAGTTCTTACCACACTTGTTGATATAAGATAATATGTTTTCTAGTGGATGACTAGAAGCATACTTAAATGCTCTACTGTTCTCCGATTCACCGGATCTATAGGCTGAATTGGTTGATCTTTGGAGATCTGTTATGAGTGAACTTGTTCATCGGTTTGTCCTTCATCATTCCGAGCGGGTTCTTGAGTTGTCTCATTCCGAGTCACTTCGTTCCGAGTGACTTCATTCCGAGCTGGTTGGGTTTGATTCTCGATAGGCTCATTTTCATCGCAATCATCATTTCTGCTGAGCTTTAGGTCCGAGAATGATGATTCACTTAGCTTTTCCTGTTCATTCTTATCAAACACAACGTGGATGCTTTCTTCCACTTTGTTGGTTCTTTTTATTGAAAATGTGATAAGCTTTGCTATAAGAAGAATAACCCGAAAAATACCTTCATCCGATCGAGCATCAAACTTGGTCGAGGTGATCCTTACTATTGTTGTGAACAAAACACTTTCATCCAAAGGGTTTGAAGTATGAGATATTGGGTTTCTTCCCTTTGTAGAGCTCGTATGGTGTTTTCTTCAGGATGGGTCCGATAAGGCATCTATTCAAGGTGTAGTTTACGGTGTTTATCGCCTCGATCCGGAAATAGTAGTGTAGATTATGTTCAATCATCATTGTCCTAGCTATTTCATCAAGAGTTTTGTTCTTTCTCTCTACTACTCCACTTTGTTTAGGAGTTCTTGGTGCTGAGAAGTTGTGGGAATACCATTCTTGTCACAAAACTCGCAAATTCCGAGTAGTCGAACTCCCTTCCATGGTCGGTTAGAATTCTCTCGGATGTGAGTCCGAGACTCAACTTGGATTTTTCTGCAGAGCTTGCTTGAACTCTTTGAATGCTTCATTTTTGTGCTTAAG
Source organism: Talinum fruticosum (assembly GCA_021018815.1). NCBI lineage: Eukaryota > Viridiplantae > Streptophyta > Magnoliopsida > Caryophyllales > Talinaceae > Talinum > Talinum fruticosum. The sequence continues at coordinate 12,282,723 of JAITYX010000001.1, read as the reverse complement.
AAAACACACCCAGGTAAATCGTGAGTAATCATCAACAATAACCAGTACATATGATTTACCTACAAGACTTTTAACGAGGATTTCACCACATAAGTCCATATGTAGCATTTCAAGCACCTTGGATGTGGAAACTATCTTTAGAGATTTGAAAGAAGATCCGACTTGTTTCTCTTTTGTGCATGATTCACAAATTTTATCTTTCTTAAAAGCACAATTAGGCAATCCTCCGACTAAACCATGAGATGCCGGTTTCTTAATAGTATGCATGCTAACATGACCTAATAGTATGCATGCTAACATGCCATGAGACACTTTGAGTCATCCGAGTCCTCGTCATCTTTTGATGAGTCCTCATCAATTCATGTGGCCATCATAGCCTTTTTCTTCTTTCTGTCCCTTTTTCTCTTTGGACGAGTCCTTGACTATGTGTTCCTTGCTGCCACATTCAAAACAGACCGAGTTCTTAGTCACGGATAACTTTGAAGAGGAAGAGTATTTACTTTTTCTATCCTTCTTGTCTTTCTTATAGAACTCTTCTCTTCGATTCTTATCCCATCTCTTGTGCTTCATCATTCTCTTGAAGCCTCTAGCGATAAGTGCCATGGGATCCTCTTCCGAGTCGGAAGAACTAAGATTTGCTTCTATGGTTTCTAAGGCTTTCAACACAATGTTCTTTTTGGTGCTGACCTCTGGATCCTCCTCTTTCGGGTGGATCTCACGGGTGAGAAGTTTCCCAATGAGTTCGTCTGGCTTTAGTAGAGACAAGTTCTAAGCCTCTTCGATAGTCTGTCACTTTGGGACCCCATCTTTTCTTGGGTAGGCTTCGAGTATCTTTCTGCACATTTCCTCATGGGAAATCTTTTTACCCAGAGATTTGAGATTGTTGGTAATCTCGAGTAAGCGAATGAACATTTGAGTGATGTTTTCTTTCGGCTCCATTTTGAACAGACTTATACTTATGAAGATATTGGCTTATCTTCGCTTGTCCGACCTGGCTTGTGCCTTCATAGGTGTTGACCAGCGTGTCCCATACTTCTTTTGCTGTATCATAGGCAGATCACTCGGTTGTATTCTTCTAAGTCGATGGTGCACATCAAAATGTTCATGGCCTTGAAGTTCTTTCTCAACTTCTCCGCTTCATCGGCAGTGAACTCGGCCTTTGTCTTGGAGTACGAGTCTTGTTTCTTCCGTCTTCATGGGAATGTAGTTGCCTACTTGTATGATGTTCCGGACATCCTCATCGTGATCCGAGTAGGAAACATTCCATGAGCTTCTTCCAGATGCACGAAGTTAGATCCTTTGAACTTTGGTGGTCTCGCTGGAAGATCTTCCTTCATCGAACTCTCCGTTGTTATGAGCCATTTGATCTTTAAACTTTTGGATTGTTAGATCCTTTCGAAAGGCTAGGCTCCGATACCAATTGACGGTTTGCTCGAGGAGAGGCTAAGTCACCCTAGAAGGGGGTGAATAGGGTGATGATGAAATTTGCTTGAATTTAAAATAGATATATGAATATGAGGTGAGCGAGAGTCAAGGATGAGCTCGAGAAAAGTACTAACTCGGAATTCGGAGGAGAGTGAAGAAACAGATTAAGCGGAATCGTGAAACTGTCTGAGTATAGAATGGACTCAGAAAAGTAATAACTCGGAAAGTACGTGGAAACCCTCCAGGGGCGGAAAACCACGGACCGTGCTAATCCAAGCACGAAGTCAAATCCATTATTTTGAGTCCACAAAATTCAGTAGACTAACTCAACCCGAGTTGCTCAATTAGACAACTCCTTACAAGTTTTTTCCTAGACTCGAAATTACCTTATCCGATCTAGTACTTCCTAACTGAGATCACCCTTACATTTAGGGACAACTGAGCTGAGTTAACCCTTAAAGTTCAGTCAAGGGACCTTACTTAGAGAGTAAGAAAGAGAGTGTTTGTAACTAAGTATAAGACCTTACAACTCGGAGAAATAATAAGTATAGAATTGGAGTGGTAAGTAGAAGATTGAGAATGAATACAATGATTTTTGCTCAAGTATGTGTATTAACAGTTGGTTCAACAATCTTCCAGTCTTGGAAGTTGGCTTCTATTTATAGATGACCAAACAGCTTAGCCGTTGTGTCCATCTTCCGACTAGAAGTCCCTTGTGACCGTTGTTATGGATTTATTGAGTCACTCGAGAAAATATCCGTTGAGATATGAATGTTGGGCAACGGCTCTTGACTCCTTTGGAAGTCCCAAAACCACTGGTGGTGTCTTTAAAAGTAAGGTGGAAACCACCGTAGAGCCTAGTGTTGCAGTTCTCCGGTTTGGAAACACACAACCGTGACACGGTGTCTAGGGCTAGGTTAGAGGTAGGAAAAGCCTTGTCTCATCGGTGATTTGACATTTTAAAGCCGCTTACTTTTGCAATTCAAAAATAGGATAGCCTCGTTTGAATAACCTACAAAAGTAAATCAATTTGTTTCTCAAAGTATAAAATACTTTGGTCCAAGATTAGACACGAGATAATAACATAATTAGTATAATTAAGTGACTAATTATTTGAGTCGGAAAAGGAATGAAATTTTACGAGTCTAATATCCATGAGACTCAATTTCCATCCGAGTCCGTCTAAAAGAGAATCAAATCGGATAAAGAATATCGAGTAAACAAACTTGATCTAGACTAAACAAAGTACAAATAAAATATGCTGACTTAGAAAAATGAATTGACATGGTAATTCTTGGAACACAAAGTCGGACTCGAGTTTATGCGCGTGAAATAACGTGTTTGAACATGTGATATTTACGAGCGTTGAGTGACTCAGAACCGAGTGTGAAGTGGTGAGTACATATGATTTTTGAGTCGATCGGGGTCACGCATAAACATATATAACAGTTTCTATAACACTCGGAGAAGATGCTATATCACTCCAAAAAGTTTCTAAGGCACATGGAATGACTTGAAATCAAAACCCTATAAGAGATGAAGTCTTATATCCGGTTCCTCAATGGAACTCGGAAAAGTGTAAGTATAAAATCTGATTGTTCAATCATAGTATTTATTTTACATTAGAGAAGTGTTTTTAGAATCCCTACGTAGATGGCTATCAAGAATTCCTTGGTCCAACGACTAATGCTAAGGTCGATGTTTCATAGTGTATCAATTGCTTTTCAAATATTGATTCTTTTAGCAAAGCATATTCATGCTTGTATGTTAGTATAGCCGCCAACATAATTTTAAAGTAAGCTTACAAATGCATAGTATCATAAAAAATACCACTCTATCCGATGGAAATATTCTTACATTATTATTCTTGGTTACTAACACCTTTACGGAGATTGACTCTAAGGAGAGCGAAGCTCGGTGGAACACTAACAAAAAGAAGGCAAACCTGGTTCGAGACCATGGTCAATGGTGGTCTTTCAGCCTTTCAAGCGGACAGGCTAAATTCCACAATTATGAGTTCCATTAAGAGCTCAAAATCAAGCAACGAATCTTAGTCGAGCCACATGCCAAAGACAGGGGAGATAAGAGGTGAACCTTATAGGTTATGGATGAGATAGGGTTACTCAAGGTAGGAATGCTTGACAAGAAGCAAAGCAAGGAGAAGTCTCTATTCTATAAGTCCCAGCCCGATAGCCTTTTTAAGTTAGCTAAGAAGCGAGGCCCAAACTCTAGTTCCACAGGTCAAGAGTGAAGCACGCAGTTCCAACCCGGGGACCTTGAGTTTGGATCACTACAAAGGAAGAAAACTCCCATTCAAGTCTGCTCCAACATGATCCGCACTGAGATCCAACCCCACTCCTTATCCGAGTGACTTTTGTTGTTTTCAATTGGTATTCGAACAATGTCATTCTTTTGATGAACAAGTTATGGTATGTAATAATTCTTGACAGTTTATATGTTGCTAATTTACATTCATAAGGTGGAACACTATACGAGTTTGCGAAGAAAGCTGTTTCGACCTGGTCGAACGAAACCTCACTCCTTTCTAGTTAATGATTATGGAAAGCTTTTAAGAAGGAAGGAGGCATCTTTCTAAGCCCAAAAGCACATATCCAATAGAAGAAGAAATCAGATTGGTTTCTTAGCCGAGAAGATTGATTGTAAGTCATGGTGTTCTATAAGGAGTTCACCGATAGCAGGAAGTGTTAATGATGAAGATTTCCTTACAAGTTCGTTGAGTCCGAGTCCAAGGGCATTCCCAGTCATCCTCGAAGAAGAAAGAATACATATGGGCAAACTCTTTCTTACTTAAAGTATTTTTGAGTCTAAAAACTGGCCACTTGCAAAGGCTAGTTACTAGGCTGCAGGTCTACTCTTTTGAATGGTCCAATAAGAAGTCCTCAAGTGGATTGTCAAGGCTTTTCAACGTCGTCTCAACCAATTGTAACTTTCTAAGAGGAGGAAAGAGCTATCATTGGTTCCAAGAACTGCTCGGTTAGAATTAGCAGCAAAATAACTTGTAGTTTTTAACTTTTTTGTCTTAGTTAGACTAACCTTATAATTAGTGCTAATTAATTATGATTAGTCTTAATCTTTTCTTACTGCATAGGAAAACCACTTTTGGCGGGAAAAGGGCCTCTATAAAAGGCCTCCCTTTTATGTACAAAAAAGACTTTTGAATGAAATTAACGCCTCGATACACTTTGTGTTTCAACCCGAAAGTGCTTAGTGAATCGTCTTTTTACCAAAATCCCTAGTTGTTGTATCTTAGTTTGGCAACCAAGTGGTGTTCTTCTAGGTCTTAGTAAATGAACCTTGTCGAATCATTCGACGGTGAGTTTCTAAGCTGCCCCTTATTGGCTCGAAAGCAGAGTGAGTCCCTTCTTAAGTTAGTTTGGTTCTATCAGATTACCTTGTTGTTGATAGTTGGTTTACAGAGGTGAAAGAGTCAAATCTTTCCTTCCAAACTCTAACTACCAACTTACTTATCCTTCCCATTTTATCCACCCTCATTCTCAATTTCTTCTCCAATTGATCATTAATTGCTGAGGATTTCTAGCACCACATCCAAGCTTCCCACCCCCTATGCCATCGAAGCTTAACTCGGATCCCCTGTTTGGTTTCTAAGCTAGGCTTGGTGCCATCAAGTGGTGTGAGAGCTTTTAGAGCCCCTCCTGTAATCTATGTACCACCCTCCTTCTCAGAAAATCCCAAAACACCAAAAGCAGTCTCAAATGGTTTTTCCATCCCTAACTACAAAATGTCTTAAAGTCGAGTGTTCAGCGAAGCTTGACAAGACCTTGAGAGAAAAGTAAGATCCGGACGCCTAGGTGAAGTACCTAACTAAAGAGTTGGGTAAGCAATTGAAAGAGAAGTTTGAGAATTTGAGAGATTCCAGAGAGCCAAGCCTTCAAGGAGAGTTAGAAGGTAGCACCGATGAGGAGAAAACTACTCTACTTTCTCTATCTTCGGGAGATGAGTTTATCCGCACTCCCGAAGTAAACATGAAAAGAGTCATAAAAGAGAAACTTTGATATCAAGGTTGACATTCCGGACTTTGAAGGTAAGCTTGATCCTGACATTTTCTTGGATTGGCTTCAAACTGTAGAAAGAGTGTTTGAGTATAAAGAGGTCCCTAACTCTAAGAAAGTTAAATTAGTTGCACTCAAGTTGAGGCACCATGCTTCAATTTGGTGGAAAAATGTCCAAAGTAAAAGAGTCAAAATAGGGAAAGAAAAGATTAAGTCATGGAGGAGAATGAAAAAGAATTAAAGGCTAAGTTTTTACCAGATCATTATCTCTAAGATAATTTTCCGAAGCTACAAAAGTTGAGACAAGGAGTCAAGTCCGTTGAGGAGTATACTAGGGAATTTGAGTTTCTTACTTGGAAGCGTGACTTGTTTGAAAATGACCCTTAGACCTTGGTTAGATATTTGTGCTGGGTTAGAGGAATCCATTGCTAGCATTGTCAAATTGCATCCCTACTCTACCCTTGATGACCTGAGTTCACTAGCCTATAAGTTCGACTTGCAGAGAAGGTCACGAGGGAAGGGAGAGTAAACCAGATCCTCCTACAAACCTAACAGTGAATCAAAGCCCCCTTACTACCCCCATAGAACCAACCCCTTCTCTACTCCACAGAATAAGCCCCCATTACCTCAAACTCGAAGCCCCCACAAACCCCTCGAAAACAAGAGGATAATTTCACTAGCCGAGTACCAAGCAGCCACGGAAGGGTTTTAGGAGATGAAAGAAGAGTCGGACTCAAATGTTGCGTGCGGGGAGCGAAGAGCCTATAGAGGAAGGCCGATTGAAGGCAAATTACTAGTCATCGGAAGAGCCCTCACCGGCTAAGCATATACTCGGAACTCAAAACAAAGAGAGGCCATCTTTCATGCTAGGTGCACCATTGGAGGAAAAGTGTGTTCCATGATCATAGACGGAGGTAACTACATTAATATAGCTTCAAAGACCTTGGTGGACAAGCTTCAATTACCATTGACTCTGCACCCAGCCCCTTACACCATTCGAGTGGCTGAGTCAAGGGAAAGGTATCCTAGTCTCGTCTAGGTGTCTCATTTCTTTGTCAATTGGTAAAAATTACAAGGATGACATTTGGTGTGATGTACTTCCCATAGATGCTTGCCATGTCTTTTTGGGTAGGCCATGGATGTTTGGTTGAAGTGTACTACATGACGAAATGCTAAACACCTACACCCTTACCAAGGTCACCCTCACACCTCTCCAACCTTCCAACACCAAAACCTCCAAAAAGAACCTCCAAATTTGAATATGTTTGACCCACCCACCGAAGGTTCAAACCCGAGTATCATCCTGAACTTAGTAAACTTCCTTTCCCCACTTACCACTCCACAATCTAATCAACTACCACCTGAGGAAAATTCCCCTAAGATTACCCCAGTTTTCTTCCTTGCAGGATGAAAGTTTCGGGGAGCATTGAATCTCGGAATAGAGAATATCAAGAAGATCCAAATGGAGAACCCTAAAGTTTGAGGACAAACTTTTCGAACCAGGGAATTATGATGGAAATATTCTCCCATCATCATTCTTGGTTAATAATACCTTTGTGCAGACTGGACTCTAGGGAGAGCCAAGCTCGGTGGTCCACTAAGAAAATGAAAGCAAACCAGGTTCGGACCATGGTAAATGGTGGTCTTCCAGCCTTTCAAGCGGACAGGCCAAATTCGACAATTATGAGTTCCACTAAGAGCTTAGAATCAAGCAACGAATCCTAGTCCGAGCCACATGCCAAAGGCAAGGGAGTTAAGAGGTTAGCCTTGTAGGTTTAGGATGAGATAGGATTGCTCAAGGCGGAGTCCGCTCGAAAAGAAGCAAAGTAAGGAGAAGTCTCTATTCTCCGAGTCCCAGCTCAACAACCTTTCTAAGTCGGCTAAGAAGCAAGCCCGGACTCTAGTTCCACGACTCAAGAGTGAAGCACGCGGTTCCAACCTAGGGACCCCGAGTCCGTATCACCGCAAAGGAGGAAAACCCCCATTCAAGTCTGCTCCAACATGATCCCCACTCGGAATCCAACCCCACTCATTGTATGAGTGACTTTTGTTGTTTTCAATTGGTATTCGAACAATGTCATTCATTTGATGAACAAATTATGGTCCGTAATAATTCAAGACAGTTTGGATGTTGGTAATGTACATTCATAAGGTAGAACACTATATAGGTTTGCGGAAGAAACTGTTTCCGACCTGGTCGTAACGGAAACCTCACTCCTTTCTAGTTAATGATTGGCAAAATGCTTTCAAGAAGGAAGGAGGAATCTTTTAAACCCGAAGCACATATCAAACGAAGAAGAAATCTGATTAGCTTCTTAGTCGAGAAGATAGATTCTGAGTCAAGGTGTTATATAAGAAGTTCACCGATAGAAGGAAGTATTAATGATGTAGATTTCCTTACAAGTCCATTGAGTCCGAGTCCAAGGGCATTCCTAGTCATCTTCGAAGAAGAAGAATACATATGGGCAAGACTCTTTCTTATTACGATATTTCGAATCTCCGAAATTGGCCACTAGTATTTTGAATGGTCCAATAAGAAGTCTTGAAGTGGATTGTCAAGGCTTTTCAATGTCTTGTAAACTAATTGCAACTTGCCAAGAGGAGGAAAGAGCTATCATTGGTTCCGACAACTTCCGGTTAGAATTAGCAGCGAGAACAACTTGTAGTTTTCAGCTTTTTCTGTGTTAGTTAAGATTAATTTGATAATTAGTGCTAATTAAATATGATCCGAATCTTTCCTTACTGATTAGGAAAACTACTTTTGGCGGGAAAAGGCCCTCTATAAAAGGGTCTCGCCTTGTATGTACAGAAAAATTTTTGAATGAAATTAACCCCTTTGATACACTTTGTGTTTCAACCTAGAAAGTGCTGAGTGAATCGACTTTCTACCAAAATCCCTAGTTGTTATATCTTGGTTTGGCAACCAAGTGGTTTTCTTCTAGATCTTAGTAAACGAACCTTTCGAATTATTCCATGGCTAGTTTCTAAGTCTGTCCCTTATTGGCTCGGAAAGTGGAGTGAATCCCTTCCTAAGTCTGTTTGGTTCTATCCGGTTACCTTCACTACTAGAGAAAAGGGTTTTAACAACGAATAAATTGGTCGTTAAAAATACATTTTATCCTCGTTAAAAGTGATTAACGACCAAAAAATTTTGGTCGTCCGTCGTCGTTATTGGTTTCCTCGTTAATACTTTTAACGATGACTTTAAAATTTTCCTTGTCACTTAACATAACGATGAAACAAGATGTCATCATAATTAGTTGATTGAATAACGATGAACTACATATCATTAACGATAAAATTTTTCGTCGTAGATTTAAAAGAACCATAAATACAAAAATAAAAATCATGATAATTAATAACCGATGTGGTTCATCGTTATTTCTTTAACGATTAACATTTTCATCGTTAATAATATTATGGATAACCTAAATATATAATTTTGCCAATTGTGTTTAAAATAATGTAATAACCACAAACTCGAATTGATATATACTAATTCCTTTGAATGTCACTGGTTTGCGAATACACAATATAAAACATTACCTAATACCAAAAGCATCCTAAACACACATAATCTAAAAGACAATCGAGGAAACTAGACGTTCTCGTAGTAATTGATATCCGAGTACAAGCAATATTAACCAAAAAACGAAAAAAAATAAAGTCCTCCAAATGATTTAAAAAGTATAAATCTCCATCAACTACTCATAAAAGGTAAGGAAGTGGTTGAACTTGAATGAGCAGTCCACATCTCCGAACAAGTCCACATCTTCAAACATCTCCAAGCATCTGCAAAAAATAGAGAATTATCAACCACGACTTGATGTTCGGAGCTACAACCGCATCATCCGTGCATTGCATTATAATACATGTAGAAATTGTGCTGCATCCCCATCGCATATATGAAAGGTGCATGAAGGTTTGAAAATGGTCCAACAAATTTTTTCCATGAATGGAAGGGTTATACCAAGGGCATCAACACCATGACAAGGAGACGGGAAAAGCTAGGGGAGCATAGTAGTTTAGACTTTCTAAAAATGGGTTTATTAAAAATCGGTCGCTAGCAACAACTAGCTCTTTAGGAACATTTATGAAAGATGGTGCACCAAATGAAACCCAATGCATCACAGCCACAAATTGCTAACATTGGTAAAGTAGACTATTGTAAACACCGGCCAAAAGCTAAGTTCCGCCTACACTAAATTACAAGTGCTCCATCAGTCATCTCATTTACTCATAATAGATTTCTACCACCATTGTAATAACTAAATTAATTTTGATGAAATGACCACACTTCATCCCCTCTTTCCAGACTTTGTGAAGGTAAAAAGATGAGAAAGTATATTCCTTCTATGAAATAAATTGAATGTGATGCGGTTCAATTTTCAGCCTCTTTCCCTTGGCAACACAAGTGGAACAACATCACAAAACAAACTCTCAAAATTATGATAGTAAATTACTAATAACCAATGATTAAACAGTCTCAAAATTATAAGTACAATTACTAAATAGGTAGATTTAAAAAAGGGATAAATCTCTTAAGTCAATCAAGTTAAGAGAAAGTACAATGGAAATATATCCATGATTCCTACACATCAACATTCTTTCTTTCCAATCTAAAAAATGTATTGTTCCCTACAATCAAAAAATATATTGTTCAATCAAGGAACTACAGAACAAAACTAACAGATCTTACTCGTCAAGCTTACGGTTCTTACAGTAAAACATATTTAGGCAAAATCAAGTCCCAAAAGCAATCTGTTTCAATTCTTTCCCTCTAAATGTGACAACTAATCTTAGGTAGCTGAAGTATATTCCAATTGTCAACTATTAACCAATTACACTAAGCTTCAATCACAATTGACCTTCATGTCTCACCTCAAACAATGTATGATATTTCATCGCATTCTATTAAACTAAATCAAGCTACACACCTGGCGAAAACAAGGTTCATTTCAAGTCGATGGATTATGGACATTCAACTGCTAGAAAATGGCATCCTTGAAATGAGCTATTTTTGACTCAACCGACTCGTAAACTATTTTGAAGCTTTTCATTTTCTATTTCAATCTGTTGCCACACGTTCATGAAGAACCTCATTTTTCTTTCTAGCAGCATGGAATTGAATTTCAAGTTCAACTCTAGTGGGATAAGTTCCCCTTAAATCTTTTGCCTTTACTCCTCCTCCAAAGCTAACTACTCGATATTTTGATTTTGATTTGAAAACCTTATTAGCAACTTGTACATTAAATAGGAAAAATTCATATATAAAACATAAGTATCATGTAACATGTTATAGAAATTATTTTACAAAAACACAATCTACCTCCAAATGGGAAAGAGAAGGGTCATTTTCTATAACATCTTGGATTTCATCCTATAAACTACAAGAAATGACATTAATACATCGCACTTGCCAATAAAAGTTAAAGAAATGTGGGCTTATAATATTATATGTACATATTTTTAGTTATCTCGTAGAGTTGCAAGCTCATCACCCTTTTTATGAGTTTCACATAACATTTGAAGAAAAGATGGCTCATTCCTGTCCTTTGCACCCTTTTGCGATAACAAGTATATAGTCAAAATATAATCAGTGTGGTAAGCAATTTAAAAAAGAAAGAAAAAAAGCGATACATTATTTTAATGCCAATTCCCAACCAACTTGTCAATAAGGCTTATTTCCTGTCCTATGAAGGCTCTGCTTATTATAATTTACTCTATTTGAAGAGTTTCGTGCACTTGCTTTCTATTTTTAAAATTAACAACAAATTAATATCACATTTATTAGTTGAAATAATAATCAATTACAAAACAAATAGTTGTTAATAGACAAGAAAAGATGTTAATTTCAGACCTTGTGGGATTCTTTCGAATAAATCTCTTTTATAAGCCACTCCCACTTCTCATGACTATGTCCATCAAGTGTATGATCCAAAGCTTGCCGTGGAGTCATTTTTGGTTTTGAGATATTATACCTCTTCAAATCAGCGTTCCAATTGATCTAGAGCTCATACATATGGTGAAGAACATGTTCGCGTTTTGCTTCCATGTTATCGTTGGAGAAAACATCCTAAAATAAAAAAGAAAAATACATTAAAAAAGAGTAAGATGTAATATAACTTGTTTAAAATTTGAGCATTATACCATCATAGCCCTCCACATGTGTTCCAATTGTCGATTTTCAATATCTTTCCACTTGTGCCTTCCGAGAGGGTACATATTTGTATCACGAACTATAATTCCCAAGTGTCTAGACCAAGTAACATGAGTTTTTCCAACAAGCATGGTTTTATAGAATTCTATTTGAAGTTTTTCTCCAGTGCTTCAGACTTCGCAATCTATACATTTATTTCTACCTCTTGTTTTTTCCCTTATTTTGCTGATAATTCTCTTTTAAAAGCACCTCCTCCTAGGAATATGAAGTTAATAAAATATCAATGAATAAAAAATAATATAAAATGCAAAACCGAAGACTTAGATTTTAAGTGTAAACATCTTATGAAAGACTCGAGTATAAACTTATATCTCTCTTAAGTTTTGATTGCAAGTCATTATGAGCTTCATAGAAACTCATATCTAAGTTTTTATCTTTGTTCCGAGTGACTCGGATATCACTTTATTCTATATCTTCTCTCATCGAGATATTCCGACCTACTCGAATATACTTGAACCATTACATGATCAAATAATTATGTTAACGCATCTTTTGTAAGTATTGACTTTGTTTGCTAACTCGTAACTAAGTTATTCTCTACTGAGTTCGTCTAAGTCGGTTTATTCCTTAAATAGATAAAGTTCACTTTCTCTACTTGAATATTCTTTTACTTTATCTTTGTACGAGTTATTATGAGCTGAGTTTAAACCTATTTAATATTAGACTCGGAATATTCCACTCTTCTAGGCAAAAGATAATTAAGTATTTAATCATCTTAATTTAATTATTATCTCGTGCCTAACCTTGGACCAAAGTATTATGTACTTTGAGAACCAATGTGGTTTGCTTTTGTAGATTATTCAAACAAAGCTAATCTATCTTTTGAATTTCAAAAGCAACCGGCTTTTAGTCGTTAAACGCCAGCAGACAATTTTAGCCAAATCTCGATAGGACTTAGACATCGTGTCGTGGCTGTCTGTTTCCAAAATTGGAAAACTCGAACGCTAGGCTCAATAGTGGTTTTGACCTAGCTTTTCAAACGACACCAGTTTATTGGAACACCTTTTGGAGAAAATAGCCATTGCCCAACGTTTATTCTCCAACGGATCTTTCTCGACCGACTCAGAAAGGCCCTTTCAACGGCTAGTGAAGATTTCGGTCAAGAAACCGGACTCAATGGCTACTCTACCTTGTCATCTATAAATAGAAGCCACTTTTTAAGACTTGAAGATTACGAAACCATTGATCAATACACTCGCCTAATTCTCTTAGTGCATTACTCATTCAATCTTCTACTTACAACTCCAAGTCCGTACTTAATATTCTTCCGAGTTGTAAAGTCTTTTAACCAATTACATACTTCTCTTACTTTCTGAGTAAGGCCCCTTGACTCGAGTCCTTAACTGTAAAGGTTATCTCGGTTAGGAAATACTAGATCGAATAAGGGAACTTTTGAGTCTAGGAAAACATTACAAGGAATTATCTAAGGGAGGAATTCTGGTAGAGTCAGTCTTTTGTATTTTGAGGATTCAAAATAGTGGATTCGACCCGGTGCTTGGATTAGCACTGTCCGTGGTTTTCTCGCCCCGGAGGGTTTCTACGTACTTCGAGTGTTTGCTTTTCCGAGTTCAATCTATAGCTCTTCTCTCACTGTTCTATATGGAATCTATATCTATTGACTATATAGCCACTAAAGGATGTGTCATATTGTGTTGGCCCACGTGCCAATGAAAGTAAATCTTCCATTTTCTTAGTCTTCTCATGCTCATATAGCTACGTTGCCTATTAAAAAAATTTTGAATATACTAATTAAGCATATTAATTTACGTATACGAGCCTATTTACTTATAACGTAATATACTTCACACTTGAACCATTCCCTAAAGTTTTTACACAATTCTTCCTCGGAGAGAGAACCATTAGATGGTTAGCTTGCAGAGTATTTTCTATATGAAACAAAATACATTACTTAAGTTAAAAAATTAATTTGATAAACTTAAAGTTCTTAATATGACATAAAAATAATTTTAGATATGAGGCATACTCTAGAAAAGGTTGAACATCATCACAATTCTTCAAAATATAAATGTGAGCTTCATCTAACTCACAATTTCGAACATCAAGTACAAACTCTTTAGGATCCTAGTATCCGACCGGGATGATTAAAGATAGTTAAGCCTCCATCATGGTCATTTTGATTTTCATGATTTCGATCGAGGCGATTGAACCTTGTCTCCATGCTATGTAAATATCTTGAGCAAAGGGTCATACATTCATCAATTAGATAACCCTCTGCAATTGATGCCTTCGGTACGTGCCTTATTGCGAATGTAAGTTTTGAATGTATGCATAACTTATTCGATCTGGATATATCTATCTAAACTGAATTGGTCCCCCAATTCTAGCTTCATAAGCTAAGTGGATAGGTAAGTGCATCATAACAGCAAAAAATGTAGGAGGAAAAGCCTTTTCTAGCTTACATAGAGTAATAGGGATCTAAGCCTCAATTTGCTTCAGTTCATCTATGTTTAGTTCTATGGCACCTAATATAGCAAAGAACATGCATAGCTCAATAAGTGCCTCTCATACAACTCGGAGTAAGAAGACCATGGAATGCTAGTGGTAAGAAATGTTGGAGTATAACATGACAATCATGACTCTTAATACCGGATATTTTTGTCTCCTTCATGTTTACACAATAGGATATATTGGAAAAAAGCCCATCTGGAACTTTTACGTCTTTCAAAAATTGGCAAAAATACGCTTTTCAAGAGTGGATAAAGTATATGGTGCAGGGGCATCTTTAACTTATCCCCTCTTTCAACAAGTGCGATTGGATCTCAATCCCATTTTTGCCAAATCAATACGTGTCTTGATAGTATCCTTGGTTTTTCCTTTGATATTCATAATTGTTCCAAGAATATTATTGCATATATTTTTCTCAATATGCATCACGTCCAAATTGTGGTGCAATAAAAGGTCCCTCCAATATGGAAGACGAAAAAGACACTTTTCTTACTCCAGTTATCCCCTTTTTTCTCATGGGATATTTTAGTCTTCTTATTTGGATCCTTACTCAATATTATATTCTCAAGATCCTTCACTTGATGAAGAATTTCATCAATTGAAGAAGGCTCTGGAGGTCTAGCATGTTCAATTGTTCCATCAAACAAATCTTTCTGTTTTCAAAATTGATGATTTATAGATAGATAGCGTCGATGACCCATATAACATTGCTTACCACCATGAGACAACCTCGGAGAATGGGTCTTCTTCATACAACAAGGGCATGCTAACTTCCCTTAGTACTCCAACTAGACAACATTCCATATGCTGGAAAGTCGTAGATTGTCCAAAGCAACATAGCATGAAGTTCAAAGTGACATTTAGCAAAGGCATCATATGTCTCAACTCCAAGTTCCCATAACTCCTTTAACTCTTCAGTTAAGGGTTGCAAATATATGTCAATTGCATTGCCGGGACTATCAAGGCGAGGAATAAGCATTGAAAGAATCATATTAGATTGTCTCATACAGAGCTTAGGCGGTAAGTTGTATGGAATCGAATTACAGGCCAAATACTATGTGGAGTTTTTGAATTTGTAAAAGGCTGAAAGCCATCACTAGCAAGGCCAAGTCTAACATTACGAGGATCTTAAGCGAACCCTTCATGTATTTCATCAACTCGACTTCCATGCAACGGAATCAGCTGGGTGCCACATTATCCCATCATTCTTTCGTTTATCACGATGACATCTCATTAAAGAAGTTGTCTTGGAGGACATATGTAGCCTTTGCAGCTTTGGCTTTAATGAAAAGTATCGCAATGTCTTTTGAGGTATTCTTTTACCATTTGACTCACACTTATCATCCCCATTACGCTTGTCGGTCTTCCATCTAGATGCACCACATACTTGACATTTGTCTTACTTCTTGTCATGCTTCCAATATACCATTCATTCATTCACACATGTATTAATTTTCTCATAAGATAGTCCAAGATCTTTGATAGTCTTTTGCGACTCATAATAAGAGTCGAGCAAATTTGAACTATTAGGTAGCAACTCATCTTTTAAGAATTGCAATAGCATGGTAAAAGATTCATTACTCCAACGACTAAGAGTCTTAATCTAAAGATGTTTCACCAATGTAGACATTTTTGAAGATTTACACCCATCATACATAGGATCTTGCGAGTCCTTTAACAGACTTATAAAATGTCCGAGCGTCATCATCTGGTTCCTCTTCATCTTCTCATGGCTTAAATAATTTATATCATTAAAATCAGGATATAAATCCCTTAGGATTCCATCCATTTCTTCATGTTCACCAAAATCATCCTCATAATCCATATCAATGTTAGGCTCGCTAAACCTCTCCCCATGATGATACCAAAGTGTGTACCTTTTGACAATTCCATAAGCTAAGAGATGCCTTTGAACTTGCTCACGAGTCCCAAACTCTATGTTCACACATTTCACACATGGATAACGAATGGACTTTGTTCCTAGATTAGTAAAGGCATAATCCAAAAACTTTCAACTTCATTTTCATATTTAGTGCTCTAGAGATCTTCAATGTTCATCCAGCCCTTGTTAGGTTCATTGTCTCAAAATTGATTTGCCAAAAAGAGTACCTTATATTTGGAACAAAATAAAAATACATGAGCTAACCTAATTCAAATCTAATAAATACTTAGACATCTAAAATTTTAATTAGTTTTAAATTTACTTTATGGTGCTAACAACCATTTTTGGATAGAAATAATTTTTATTTGCTTGAATTATTTATTTCCTAACCATTAGTATCATAGTTTTATGTTCTAATTTCATAATTCTATATATTAGAAAAGACAAAACAATAAATGGGGGAAAAAGATAAAGATACAATTGGAAGAATGTCACAATCCATAAGCAAACATAAATTATATCAAATACTTTTAACACAATAAAAAGGCTACATATGAAAGATCTAGCTAGTATGCAAAATAAAACTATAATTTGATATTTAAACCTAGAGTCCACGTCTATTCATTGGAAGATGAGCAACTATCTTTTGTTAGTGTTTTTTTATGGGTACGCATGTAAGATAAATATGAGGTAAAGAAATATTTATAAATTGTAAAATTTAATCTGATGTTTTCTTTTTAAAGGTAAATGTTCTACAATTTTTTGAAAGATGTTTTCTCGGACTTCATTAGATGTTAATTTATAGTATAAGTTAACATTACAAAGTACTGGTAATAAATCATATGCTAATTACTCGCAACCCTCATTATTAGTTTTCTTGATACTAGGTTTTAGTTGCCTTTGGAGGGGAAGCATTGATCTTTATTTCAAAACAAAATGAGAAAGCTAGCTATATTTTGATTTCATAAGCAGTAGAAAATTGGAAAAATAAAAACAAAAACATATAAAGACAACCGCAAGCACCTCTAATAATGGTTAAGAGGAACAAGATGGGAGACCATATAATTAGCTAGCTATATTTAAAAAATTATTAGTTGATTTTGTGGAAATATCAATAGAGAGGTATGTAAAAATACAATTAATACTCAAGAAATTCAGATTCATCTACTTCAAATAGGCCAACTTTGATCCCTTTGAAGCCCATGAGTCTAGAGGATTTTTGGACAAGACCAATTCTGTTAGACTCCTTAATGAGTCTATTTTTATGTTATGTAATTTATTTTGCAAATGAGTTTTAATTTTTGACTGATCGCGCAAAAGCACACGTACCATAGATTTAGCCCAAATCGCTTCGGTTTTCTTAATGTGGTTGTTTAGGCCATTAAAATCATTCATTTTGTAATTTAATTTTTTATTAAGCTATTTAACATCTTAGAGAAGAATCCTAGCATGCTGCACTGATAATTTGAAGTTTGTAGCTTTGGTGAATCACCAGCACAAAACCGGGAACGTCCTCGTTGTTTCAACTTCAAACCGCCAGCCAACTTTTGCTAATTTCCAAGCTCTGCAACTACTGGATAGGAAGCTCATTTGTTGTATAGGGATGTGCTTTCCTACTCTAATGGATTTTCTCTTGTGAGAGGCCCATAGTTCAGTCTGTTAATCATATTTTCTTCTACATCTCACAATTGAAGTGAGAATTGTTAGATATAATTCTATGGTTCTATAGTTATGTAGTTCTGTTATCTATAGTTATATACCCGCAATTGACGTTGCAATACTTGACAAGGATATGAGCAGAAGAACACTTCTTATATACCCCGGTCTCTATAAAGCTGGAGCAGAAGGAGGAGATTGACAACTATTTTTGTTGTTCCCCATTTATTTTTTATGCATTCCAGGAGGAGCTACAAGTCCCTCCACATGAAAGTTCTTCATTTCTATATAAAAATTCCCACTACTATCCTTAAAAACACTTTAATATTTGTCTTTCAATCTCATATTTACATCAACATAATATAATAATATGAACAATCCCCTTAACTATTTTTGTTGTTTGTTGGTATATTACCACAGTAACCCATTTTATTTAAACAACAAAGAATTTAGAAAGTAAATAATTGAATTTAAACAATAAACATTTGAACTTAAGCAACAAAGTACTTAGACGATATATGGATTTAGAATATATTTAGACTGTGAAGTTCCCTACTAGACTCAATTTCAACTCAATATACCTAAATTTGAACCATCAAATTCCTAATTTTTGTGCTACTAGATCTCACAATTGAGGATTCCCTTCTCTATCATAGGGATATTGGATTCACAAAATTTAAAGGTAACCGACAACGGGAATTATAAATAGAGAAAACCTGATAAACCACTCACCCGCTAGCACCACCGAGTTAGACGGAAAAGTCCAGCACTGGCTTCAGGCATTGGTTACCATAGCCGAAACCTTCAAGTTAGAGTAAAAACCGCCGCCGCCCGGGGAGAACAGAAACAATTCTCGATTATATTCAATTGATTGACCAACTTCGAATGGAATCGTATAAGTTAAGCATAGAAAGAAGAAGTAGAAGTTGAGAAGCAGCACTGGAATGGAAAACGATTAATTGATGAAGTTAGGGCTAGGTATATGAAGATAGAATATAGAAACAATTTTATATCCTCATTGAAGGTTTTCTCTTAGAGAGTGAAAGTCACCCTATAGGGGGTGAATAGGGTGATGAGGAGCTTTAAGCAAACTTAGACAATTTTTGCTTAGATTGGACTAAAAATGCGGACAATCGGAGATACGTGGAAACCCTCCCGGGGCTGAAAACCACGGACATTGCTAATCCATGCACCAAGTCAAATCCACTATTTTGAATCCTCAAAATACAAAGGACTCGACTCTACCAGAATTGCTCCCTTAAACAATTCCTTAGATCGTTTTCCTAGACTCGAAGTTCCCTGATCCGATCTAGTACTTCCTGACCGAGATAACCTTTATAATTAGGGACAAATGAGCTGAGTGAACCCTTACAGCTTAGTCAAGGGACCTTACACAAAAAGTAAGAGAAGTATGTAACTAATTACAAGACTTTACAACTCATAAAATATTGATTATAAACTTGGAGTTATAAGTTGAAGATTGAGTGAGTAATGCATTAGGCAATGTATTGATCAATAGTTTAGGAAGCACAATCAGTACTAAGAAAAAGTGCATTAAGAGAATTAATTTATCATACGATGGTTCTAAGTAGATTATGAGTAGGTCGAATATCTCGAGTAGAGAAGATATAAAACAAAGTGTTATCTAAGTCACTCGGAATAGTGATGAAAACTTAGATATGAGTTTCTATGTAGCTCGAATGACTTGCAATCAAAACATAAGAGAGATAGAAGTTTATAGCTAAGTCTTTCATAAAATATTTAAAGTTAAGATCCGAGTCTTCAATCTCCCCTTTTTGATGAAAGATATTCCATTCTTAAGATAGAAACTTATTAGTACAAAATATAAGTTTTCAGTGCCAATGATATGTGTTTTCTTACGTATTAGAGCTATAAAATATAACGTTAAAAAATTACGGATCAAAGCATGACTTATGAGTGGATATTAGAACCAATGCAGATTTACGAGTAGATAAGATAAATGTTAAAAGAAACTCGAAACGATCTAAGCATAGAAAAGATAGACGACAACATTCATTCGAAAAAGAAATGTACAACAAAAGGGGATAGAAACTCCTCCTAAGCACACATCAAAGTTTCTATATTTTTCTCCCTCTAGCATTTCAAGCAAAAAGGAGGGAAGAAATTTTGGAAGTGAATACACTTAATGTTGGACAAAAAAAAAAATTAAAATAAGAAAAGAAATAGATTAGGAAGGTGGAGATGGTTGGTCGGAGGAGGATGAACGAGTAGTGTGCTTGCGCAGGTATGTCCGGGAGGAGGTGGCAGAGCGCAGCGGTGGTAGCACTGGGATGTTGAGAAGCGGCTCGGACATGGGTGGTCGAGTCGGGACAACATCATTCTCTAGCTCATCCTCTTGAAAGATGACAAGGGCTTTCGAGTCAGCTGGTTTGGACTGTCCAACGTCCCTAGCATCTTGTGACCCACTCAGATTAAGATCCGAGGAGATCGACTCAGTCCGATCTCCATAGCACCCTTGTCTTTTGGTGGAACGACCTCGTCCTTTGCTCCTTCTTCCTCCATATTCTTCTCTTCGAGCCGAGCCTCGCCTCGCCTCACTGCGACATCAACTTCTTCTTCTTCTTTTACCTCATTAGAGGTAGACTTGGCCGAGTTGGAGGACTCCTCGGATGTGTTGGAGGATTACGAGTCTTGCGCAACATTCATCCCGCACTCCCGAAGGAGTTGAAGCTGTTCATGTTGCTCGCCAAGAATTCCCTTGAACTCAAGCATCGTGGATTGACACTCCTGAATCTAAGATTGATGAACGGAAAGAGGTCTACATCATAGCCCTCCATGATGTCAAACAGAACTTTGAGAACCATGGAGTTTGGGTTTTCCTTGCTCGAGTAGTGAGCAAAGAATTTCCTCATCGAGTGTAGCGAGTAATATGACTTCGCTCTTTATCCGAGTCACAAAAAGTTTTTCCTGTGCTTAGGCACTTTGGTGAATTTGTCGAAAATGTCATCGACAATTTCTAGGAATGGAATATGATTGGGATTGAGAAAAGAGAGGTGACGTTGAAAAGTTTGTTGAGAAAAGGGAGGTTGATCCTCACAACCGTGCCTTGAACTTTCGAGGTGATGACACCTCCAGAGAAGGATTTGTTAGCATAGAACTCAACAACGAGTTTTGGATATATAAAGTCGCTGAAGCATAAATAATTATACACTCCAGTTTCTTGAATGTATTTGAGCCAAGAGAAAGAAGTCTGTCTTGAAGAATTTGTCATCCAATGTGAAGTGTTGGACGACAAACACTTTTGAGGGGTCGACGAACCCTTTTGAGTTATCTTTCGAGCCTTCTTGGTTGTAGACCCCATAAACTCAAATGTAGAACCTCGTTTAGGCATTGTGAGAATGGAGAAATGAGCGGTTATTGGAGAAGAGAGAGAGAGCTGTGAGAGAGCGAGTATTTCGTGTAAAAAGAGTAAGGCGCAAACCGAAGAAATAAAGATGAATAGATGCTATAAATAAAGAAGACGAAATTGTTCAAATGCATGACGTAAGTAGTCCAACGGCTAGAATTCCAGCTGTTTTCCGTTTAACAATTTGAATTCTTTGATAGCGACGTGTGTCGAGAGAGAAAGAGAGTTTTAAAAAATCTTTACGAGATTCTCAATTCATTTGGAGATGATCTCAAAAGTTTGTCTGTGCATTTTGCTCAAAGACTGAGTTTGACTCGGTATGGTTTATGAGTGACTCATAAAGCAATTAACTCACAGCTTCGATCTTATATTTAAGTCTACTGATCCATTCGTTGAATAAGTATAAGCCAAAATTATACACGTAAAACATGTAATCATGCATTAATCATGCCAAGCTCATTCCTAATAAAACAAAACTGATTCTCACTAAGTGGCTTAGTTAAAATATCAGCTAATTGAAATTTCGTAGGAATGAATTCAAGTTTAATATCACGTTTCTCGGAATGGTCTCTCGGAAAATGATACTTGACCTCAATATGCTTTGTCTTTGAGTGTTAAAATGGATTCTTAGTGATGCTGATTGCACTTTGATTGTCACACTTGATTAGGATAGATTTGAATGAAAGTCCAAGATCCTTTAAGTGTTGCTTGATCCACAAAATTTGAGCACAACAAGCTCCAGCTGCAATGTACTCAGCTTAAGCGAGTTGATAGAGCAACCGAGTTCCGCTTCTTTGAGTGCTAAGATTTGATGGATTGACCCAGAAATTGGCATGCTCTCGATGTTCTCTTTCGTCAACTTTGTAACTAGCATAGTGAGCATCCGAGCATCCACCGAGGGTCGGTTCCGAGTCTCTTGAAAACCATAGACCAAGATTACGAGTTCCTATAAGATATCTAAAAATCCTCTTCACCGTAGTGAGATGTGATATTTTTATTAGCTTGAAATCTTGCATACAGACATACTCTAAACACAATGTCCGGCCTATTGGATATGAGATATAGCAGAGATCCAATCATACCTCTATAGAGTTTCGATCTACTTGTTTTACCTTTTTCGATCCGAGTCCAATTTCATGCTCGCTACTCATGGGTGTCGCTACATGTTTCACATCGTGAAGCTTGGACTTCTTAAACAACTCCTTGGTATACTTAGATTGATAGACATAGATTCAATCTTTGTCTTGTCTGATTTGTAGACCAAGAAAGAATTTGAGCTCTCCCATCATGCTCATTTGAAACTCATGTCCGATCAACTCGAAAACCGTCGACATAGATTTTCATTAGTAGCTCCAAAAATGATATCATCAACGTAAATTTGAGCAATAAGGAAATCTTTCCCCTTGGTTTCTATGAAAAGAGTTTTTGAATATGACCTCTTTTGAAATCATTTTTAACTAAGAAATTGCTTAGTCTTTTATACCAAGCTTTGGGAGCTTGTTTAAGACCACATAAAGCTTTGTGCAATTTGAGAACATTATTTGAAAATTATGAGTTTTTAAATCTAGGGGGTTGCTCAACATAGACTTCCTCTTAAATGAAACCATTCAAAAAGCACGTTTAACATCCATTTGATACAATTTAATATTCATGGTAGATGCAAATGCTAACAAGATTCTAATTGCTTCGATCCTAGCAATTGGTGCAAAGGTTTCCCCACAATCGACTCCTTCCTCTTGATTGTAACCTTTGAAGACTCAAACTTTGCATGTATATCATTTTGAGTACTACCAAAGAATCACGTACAAACTTCATCTATTCTAAGTTTTCATTACAAGTCCTTCGTGTACTCGAAACTGCTCTAAGTGGTATAGAAGCTTTTCCGAGTGTTACAAATACTATTGCATATGTTTTCATTCGTTTCGACTAACTCGGAAAGCAAACTCTCGCTCATCATTTCACACTCGATGGTTCCGCGTCACTCGGACAACACTTAGATTTATCGTATGTTCAAACAATCTCACTAACACTTTGAAACTCAAGTCCGACTTCGTATTCTAAGTTCAAGTGAATGACAACGTTAATTCAATTCTCTAAGTCAGCATGTTTTGTTTGAACTATATTTGTCTAGATCAAGTACTCATTATCCGATATTCTCTGTCTAATTTGACCTTTCTCTAGAATGACTCGGATGGAATTTGAGTATAATGAATATTAGACTTAGAAAATTCCATTCTTCTCCGACTCGGATAATTATGCTCTTAATCATCTTAATTAAATTGTTATCTGTGTCTAATCTTGGACCAAAGTATCTAAACAAGGTTATCCTACTTTTGAAATACAAAAGTAACCGGCTTCAAGATTTCAAGTCACCAGTAGACAAGGCTTTTTCTACTTCGACCAAGGCCCGGACACTATGTCGGGATTGCCTGTTTCGAAAACTTAAAATCTTCAACGCTAAGCTCAATGGTGGTTTCTACCTTACTTTTCGGACACCACCAGTAGATTGGGACATCCTAAGGAGTTATGAGGCGTTGCACAATGTTCACAACTCAATGGATCTTTTCGAGCGACTCGAAAAAAGAAACCGTTACAACGGTCACAAATGGCTTCTATTCATCACAACGACTAATCTACTTGGTAATCTATAAATAGAAGCCACTTCACAAGACTTGAAGATTGTTTAACCCATTGCTGAAATCATATCTCTTTGTATAATACTCATTCAATCTTCTACTTACAACTCCGAGTCCGTACTTAACATCTTTCCGAGTAGTAAGGTCTTGTAATCGATTACAAATTCTCTTTCTTACTTTCCGAGTAAGGTCCCTTGACCGAGTTGTAATGGTTAACTCAGCTCGGTTGTCCCTAACTCGTAAAGGTTACCTCGGTTAGAAAGTACTAGATCAAATAAGGGAATTTTTCTGCCCTAGGAGGGTTTCCACATAATTTTGAGTTCATACTTTTTTGAGTCCAATCTAGACTCAAAATAAGTTGCTTATCCTTTTCAAGCAAAAAGATTCTAAGTTTGTTCAAATTTCCTCATCACCCTATTTACCCCCTCTAGGGTGACTAAGACATTCCAAGAGCAAACCTTCAATTGGCATTAGAGCCTCGCCTTTCAAAAAGATATAACAATCCAAACGTCTAAAGATCAAATGGCTTAGAACAATAGAGAGTTCAATGAAGGAAGATCTTCCAGCAGATCACCAAAGTTTAAAGGATCAAATTTCGTACACTTGAAGAAGCTCATGGAATGCTTTCTACTTGGATCACGATGAAGATGTATGGAACATTATACGAGAAGGAAATTACATTCCACCGAGGATGGAAGAAACAAGACTTGTGCCTAAGACAATGATCGAGTACACCACTGAAGAGGCAGAAAAGTTCGTAAAGAACTTCAAAGCAATGAACATTCCGATGTGCGCCATCAGCTCGGAAGAATACAAGAGAGTGTCATCTTGTGACACAGCAAAAGAAGAGTGGGACACTCTTGTCAACACATATGAAGGCACTAGCCAAGTTAGACAAGCGAAGATAAGCCAATATCTTCATAAATACGAGCTGTTAAAGATGGAGCCGAAGAAAACATCACTTAGATGTTCACCCGCTTCACTTAGATTACTAACAATCTCAAATCTCTGGGTAGAAAGATTTCCCGTGAGGAAATATGATGAAAGATACTAAGAAGCCTAGCTAAGAGAAGATGGGGTCCAAAAGTAACCGCCATCGAGGAAGCTCGGAACCTCTCTCTATTAAAGCCAAACGAACTCATTGGGAAGGTGCTCACCCATGAGATCCATCTGGAAGAAGAGGACATCGAGGTCAACACTAAAAAGAATATTGCGTTCAAGGCCTTAGAAAGAAGAGAAGAAAATTTGAGTTCATCGGACTCGGAAGAAGATCCCATGGCACTTATCGCTAGAGGCTTCAAAATAATGATGAAGCACAAGAGATGGGATAAAAGACCAAGATACGAGTTCTATAAGAAAGACGAGAAAGATAGAAAAGGTAAACACTCTTCCCCTTCAAAATTATCTTTAACTAAGAACTCGGTCTGTTTTGAATGTGGCAACAAAGGTCATATAGTCAAAGACTGTCCAAGGAGAAAGAGCGACGAAAGAAGAAGAAGACTATGATGGCCATGAAGATTCATCTGAAGAAGATGAATACTCGGATGACTCAAAGTGTCCGATAGCACTATCGGACTCGGAAGCTGAATCCGAGTTAGACTCGGATCACTTAGACACCGAGGAAACGAATCCTCGGGAGGTAATTGAATATTTGCTAAAGTTTTCCAAAGTTGATCTAGCTAAAAATATTTATACTTTGGAGGAGAAGTCCAATTCTAATTCCTCTCAATTTAAAGAACAACTTGAGTCTATCACTTCGAGAGCATTTCTTTGAAAAAGAATTAGAAAATATGCGACTTACTTTAAGAGAACTCAAGACTAGTGCTCAAGCTAATGAAACCGAGTCCGAGTCACTTAGAAAAGCAAACGAGCATCCGAAGCAAAAGCTCAATGAGTCTCAAGAACTTGTTTTGAAGTTTATACAAGGTCGAAAAACCTTGACATGCTCTTAGGGTCTCAATGCGTCTCCTTCGGAAAAGAAGGACTTGGTTTTAACAAAGAGGAGGAATTTAATTCCTACTCGGATCTTTTCAAAAATGACTATAGAACTGTGAAGTTTAGGAAGGCTGAGCATGATCCCATTCATAAGAATGAAAAGAGGACTGAGCCCAAACTAGCATAGAGGAGAAAGCCTTCTCCACCAGTTTATAAAAGAAAAGATTTTTAAAAGAAAGAGACACGGACTCGGTTCTCTAAAAGAAAGGCTCTAAATCAGACCAAACCAAAAGTTATTCAAATCTAGATTCCTAAGAGTCTTCTTCCTCGGAAAAGGACCACAGTAAAGGGAGTTACTAGGTTCGTTAAAGGAAGTGACAAAGATTAGGTTGTTTCGACTTGCAGGTAGCTAAAAAAGAACAAAAGGTATTGGTACCTAGACAGTGGATGCTCACGCCACATGTCAAGATATTCAAGACTCTTTTCGAAGTTAGAAGATTATAAAGGAGGAAAAGTCACGTTTGGGGACGAGAGTAAGGGCAAGATAGTTGGGAT
Source organism: Talinum fruticosum (assembly GCA_021018815.1). NCBI lineage: Eukaryota > Viridiplantae > Streptophyta > Magnoliopsida > Caryophyllales > Talinaceae > Talinum > Talinum fruticosum. Next base: position 12,256,529 of record JAITYX010000001.1, on the reverse strand, counting down.
AGGCAAGATTGGGAAAGGAGACAACCTGGTCAGCCCAGTCTATCTTGTTAAGGGAGTAAAGTATAATCTACTCAGCATCTCTCACTTATGTGACAAAGGTCAAGAGGTAAGGTTCACTCGGACCAATTGCTATATTTTTGATGCAACCACCAAAGAGACTAAGCTCTCGGGTAAGAGATCGGGTAATACCTATACTATTCCTCTTTCGATCCAAGTTAGAATTTATCCTGTTTAAAAGCATCATTGCATGATGATTGTTGGACATGGCATCGTAGACTAAGTCATGTTAGCATTCATACTATCAAAAAACTTACATCTCATGGTTTAGTTAGGGGTTTACCTAACTATGCATTTAGGAAAGATAAAATATGTGAAGCATGCACAAAAGGGAAACAGGTCAAGTTATCCTTCAAACCTCTCAAAACTGTTTCCACATCCAAAGTGCTTGAAATGTTGCATATGGACTTATGTGGTGAAATCCTGTCAAGAGTCTCGGAGGTAAATCATATGTGCTTGTGATTGTCGATGACTACTCACGATTTACCTGGGTTTGTTTTCTTAAGCACAAAAATGAAGCTTTCAAAGACTTCAGAAAGTTCTGCAGGAAAATTCAAGTTGAGTCTTAGACTCGGATCAAAAGAATTCGAACCGACCATGGAAGGGAGTTCGATTACTTAGAATTTGCGAATTCGTGATAGGAATGACTTCTCCCACAACTTCTTAGCACCAAGAACTCCTGAACAAAATGAAGTAGTGGAGAGAAACAACTCGAACTCTTGAAGAAATAGGAAGGACAATGATGATTGAACATGATCTACCTTACTATTTCTGGGCTGAGGCAGATCAATATAGCAAACTACACATTGAATAGATGCCTCATTAGACCTATCTTGAAAAAAACTCCATACGAACTCTACAAAGGGAAGAAACCCAACATTTCCTACTTTAAACCCTTTGGATGTAAGTGTTATGTTCACAACAATGGTAAGGATCACCTGATCAAGTTTGATGGTCGGTCGGATGAAGGTATTTTTCTTGGTTATTCATCTCATAGTAAAGCATATCGCATTTTCAATGAAAGAACTACCAAAGTGGAAGAAAGCATCCCCGTTGTTTTTGATGACATTGATCAGGGAAAACTAAGTGAGTCAACATTCTTAGATCCGAAGCTCAGCCGATATGATGATCTTATTGAAGATGAGCTTAGAAGGGGTCAAAGAAAAGTCACTTAGAACAACTCGACTCGGAATGAACCTACTCAAGAACTAGCTTAGAATGCTGAAAGTCAATTAGAGGAGCAAGCTCAATCGGATCAGACCACTAAGATCAACCAATTCAACCTACAAATCTGGTGAACCGGAGAATAGGTAGAGCTTTCAAATATGCTTCGAGCCACCCACTCGAAAACATCCTATCTCGATATCAACAATGGGGTAAGAACTCGTTCCTCCCTACAAAATCTATGTGCATTCATTGCATTCATATCGTTAACTGAACCCGGAAATGAACCTGAATGGGTGGAGGCCATGCAAGAGGAACTTAATCAATTTGAAAGAAACTAAATCTGGACTCGACTAAACGACCTTCTAACCACCTATTCATAGGAACCAAATGGGTTTTCAAGAACTAACTGGATGAAGGTGGGTTGGTAGTCGAAATAAGGCTAGACTTGTGGCTCAAGGTTACAATCAAGAAGAAGGGGTTGATTGTGGGGAAACTTTTGCACCGAGTGGGTAGGATTGAAGCTATTAGAATCCTATTGCCATTTGCATCAAGCATGAATATCAAACTGTATCAAATGGATGTTAAATGTGCTTTTCATAATGGCTTTATTCAAGAGGATGTCTATGTTGAGCAACCCCTGGATTTGAAAACTCATAATTTCCAAGACTCCCGGAGCTTTGTATGAAAGATTGAGCAGTTTCTTGGTTGAAAATGATTTTAGAAGAGGTTAGATTGACAAGACTTTTTTATAAAAACCAGTGGAAAAGACTTTCTTATTGCTCGGATCTATGTTGATGATATAATATTTGGAGCTACTAATGAAAATCTTTGTCGAGAATTTTCTCGAGTTAATGAGACAGGAGTTCGAAATGAGCATGATGGGAGAACTCAAGTTCTTCCTTGGTCTATAAACCAAACAAGACAAAGATGGAATATATGTCCATCAATCAAAGTACACTAAGGAACTGCTGAAGAAGTACAAATTTCAAGATGCAAAACATGCGAGCAACACCTATGAGCGACGACGATAAAACTCGACTCGGACAAAAAAGGTAAAGCGAGTAGATCGAAACTCTACCGAGGTATGATTGGATCTCTGCTGTATCTTACTTCCCGTAGGCCGGACATAATGTTTAGTGTATGTCTATGTGCAAGATTCCAAGCTAATCCAAAAGAATCACATCACACTACGGTGAAGCAGAATTTTCGGATATCTTGCAGGGACTCGGAATCTAGGTCTATGGTACTCAAGAGACTCGGAATTGACTTTCACTAGATACTCGGATGTTGACTATCGCTGGATACAAAGTTGATAGAAACGAGCACTTCAGGAGCATGCCAGTTTCGGGTCAATCCCTTATATCTTGGCGCTCAAAGAAGCGGAACTCAGTAACTCTATCAATCTGCTGAAGCTGAGCACATTGCAGCTGGAGCATGCTGTGCAAAGATTTTATAGATCAAGAAACACTTAAGATATCTTAGATTATCATTCAAATTAATTCCAATCAAAGTGCAATCAAGCATCACGAAGAATCCAGTTCAGCACTACAAAACAAAGCATATTGAGGTCAAGTATCATTTTCTAAGAGACCACTCGAGAAAGGTGATATTGAACTTGAATTCATACCTACCAAACTTCAATTAGCTGATATGTTTACTAAGCCGCTTAGTGAGGATCGGTTTTGCTTCATTAGGAATGAACTTGGCATGATTAATGCATGATTATGTGTTTTTCCTAAGTGAAATTACTTTGCGTAATTATATGTTAAATGTTTCTTTTCTATGCTTAAAAACAATTAATTCAGTTGACCCGGTGATACTCGAGCTATGAGTTATCGATTACTTGTAGTTGCTAAGTCACTCATAAACCTTACTCGAGTCGGACTCGGTTTTGAGAAAAATGGACATCAAACTTCTAAAATCATCTCTAGATTAGTGAAGAATTTTAGAAATTTCTTTTAAAATCTATCCTTTTCTCTATCCCTCTCGTATCGATAAGAGAAGTAGCCGTTGACAGACAAACACCGAAATTCTAACTGTTGGAGAGCATAACAGTCACACCGGTCCGAGGCGACCGTTGGAGAGTTGGGTCGAACGAATACTGAAGGATATTTCTTTCTCAATAAGTAGCATTTTTTCCTTTATTTCGCTACTTTACTCTCTACTCACTCACTCTCTCACATACTACACATCAAGCAAGATAAGTGTTTTCGAAGCGCAAATCATCTCCCTCAAGCAAAGCAACGGACATCTCAAGTAAGCACCAACAACTCTCGGATCTCTCTACTTTCTTATTTTCTTTTTACTCTCTACTCTCTCTCTTTGAGCTATCCTATCTTCTCTCTCTCTCTCTCTTTTGAAAGTTCATCTCCTCTCTTTTCCAAAATCCTCACACATGCCGAAAAGAGGTTCTCACCTGGACTTTCTTGGTTCCGTAACCAAGAAGCCCCGAACAAAAAGCCAAGAAGGCCCTTCCAACCCCTCAAAAATTCTTGTCACCCAACACCTGATGTTGGATGACAAATTCTTCCCAACCACAAAAGTTTCATGGTTGAATCATATCAAAACCACGAGGGTTTATAATTTCCTCTATTTCAGCGAGTTCATCTTCCCATAACTCGTTTCGAGTTTTATTCAAACCTTTCTTGCTCTTAAGGTGTCCTCACCTCTAGAGTTGAAGACATCGTTGTTCGAATCATCGTCTCTCTCCTCCATCGCCTTTTCAAAGTCTCTTCTCTTTTCCTCAACAGCAACCCTATTCCTTTCAACGAGGTTCTCGATGAATTCTTTGAAAAATATGCCAAAGAAATCCCTTACTCGCGTAAAAACTTCTCGGTGAGTCGGATGTAGTCGAAGCCCGTCTTCTTTGTTTTTCTTGATGAGAACCTTCTTCTCTCGAGCATTCGAGCAAAGAGAATCCCAACTCTAAAATTCTCAAAGCTCGCTTTGACATTCTAGAGGGCTTCAAAGTAGACCTCTTTCTAGCTATCATTGAGCGGATGGTCGCTGTGCCAGCTCGGACAAAGAAATCCACCCCTCTTCCTTTTGGGGCTCTTCTTACTTTTATTTTCAAGCAAGATAAAGTTCCCCTCCCCTCGGATCCTAACGCAGTTTCGAGGTCTGTCATAGTAGTTAGCAGAAAAGAACTTCTTGGGTATGGATACCGGGAGACCCAACCGGGTGTCTGCGTCCATAGCTCAAAGCCGAGGCGACCTTCTCCTTCGCCTCAAACTTAGACTCAAACTCCTCTCTCTCTCGCCTCATCCACCTGGTGGTGCCTCCACCTCATGCCCTCCTCCTCAAGCAACCCTAGCTTTGTCTACCACAATGATAGACAAGCTATCTTCTGTTTCCTCATAAATAAAGGACACTCTCCAGTCATTCAAGACTCTCCTTCATTCAATGACCATCAACTAAAAGTTTGCGCGATCCGAAATACGAGAGCGATAAGACGTGCTCCTTGAGATGAAGGCGCTGGTCAAGGAGCAAAAGGAGTTGATTGAGCACCTCTAAGAAAGGCGCTCCAAAGCGGCTCGGGACCCGGTCGGCTTAGACACATCGGAAGAGTCCTCGAGCCTCGCCAAGTCTCCTTTCGGAGTGGCGGAAGAAGAAGAAGAGGAGACTGCAGGCTGAGGCAGCTCCTTCTAAGGAGAAGGAGAAAGGGGAGAAGGAAGAAGAAGAGAAGGAGGAAGAAGTAGCGAGAAAGGAAGCGACCGAGGGACAAGGTCCTCCCGCCCTCCAACCAACACTAATAAGCTTAGACGAGTAGTTTGAGTGAGTCGAAAACCCTGCCGACAAAGGTCGGTCGGCAGCGAGTCGAGCTCGAGTAAGCACCTCCCTCCCTCAAGTTCCAAGAGGATGAACCTCCGGAGGACCCCTCGTTCCGGGTCGCCCACTTAGAACCGAGCCTATCCCGGAGATCCCAGCGCTGCCCCCGCCTAGATCTACCATATCTTCTTACTCACACCAGCAAAGGCGCACTGTCCGTTCATCCACTTCGACTCGGATCTGCTCCCACTCCAAAGTAGAAGAGTCCTCAAGGCTTGCCAAGTGTCCTTCCGAAGTGGAAGAAGAAGAAGAAGAGGAGACTGCGGTTGAGGTAGCTCCTTCTAAGGAGAAGGATGAAGGGGAGAAGGAAGAAGAAGAGAAGGAGGAAGAAGGAGCGAGAAAAGGAAGCAGCTAAGGGATAAGGTCCTCCCGCCCTCCAACCGGAACTAATAAGCTTAGACGAGTAGTCCGAGTGAGTCGAAGACCTTGCCGACAAACGTCGGTCGATAGCGATCGAGCCTCGGGAAGCACCTCCCTCCTCGAGTTACAAGAGGATGAACCTCTGGACGACCCCTCATTCCGGGTCGACCACTCGGAACTAAGTCCATCCCGGAGATCCCAGTGCTGCCCCCGCCTAGATCTACGATATCTTCTCGCTCATACCGGCGAAGGGGCACTGCCCGTTCATCAACTTCGACTCGATCGCTCCCACTCCACCATCCTATATTTTTTCTCGTTGAAATTTTTCTTTTTTTTTGTCCGGACCTACAAATTGTATCTACTTGATACATTCTTCCTCTTTTGTTTTTGCTTGAAAGGCAAGGGGAGAATATATAGAAATTTGTTGTCTTGTTTACTGGGAGTTTTCCTCACCCTTTTGTGTATATTTTTTATGCGAATATTAATGAAGTTTCGAGTTCGTACTTACTTTCGAGTTTCAGCTTTTCTTAGTGCATTTTGCTCTGTTTTATCAACTCGGTTATATATTTCCGCTCCGATATAAGCAATACTCTAAGCTCGAATCACTTCATTAATTTCTATGCTATATTTCATTCACAGCTCCGACACAACCTTAGCATAATAGCTCTAATAAAATCTAAGTTTGAATTACTCTAGCTATTTTCTCGCAACTCTATCTCTAAATTCGGATGTTTTACCTAAGAAGGAATGAAAACTCGGGACAGTTTCACTAACAAAGTTTCTATCTCGAGTATGCAATGCCTTTCATAAGAAAGGGGATATTGAAAACTCGGACTTCGCATGTATATCATTCTCGGTACTACCAAAGAATCAGGTATAAACTTCATCTATTCTAAGTTTTAATTACAAGTCATTCTATGTACTCTCGAAACTGCTCTAAGTGGTATAGAAACTTTTCGAGTGTTACGAGATAATATTGCATATGTTTTCATTCATTTCTAACTAACTCGGAAAGCAAACTCTTGCTCATCATTTCACACCGATGGTTCCGAGTCACTCGGACAACACTCGGACTTATCGTATGTTCAAACAATCGCACTAACACTTTCAAACTCATGTCCGACTTCATAATCTAAGTTCAAGTGAATTACAGACATTAATTCAACTATCTAAGTTAGCATGTTTTGTTTAAACTTTATTTGTCTAGATCAACTACTCATTCTCTAATATTCTCTATCTAATTTGATCTTTCTCTAGACTAACTCGGATGGAATTTGAGTATAATGAATATTAGACTCGAAAAATTCCATTGTTCTTTGACTCGGATAATTATGCTCTAAATTATCTTAATTAAATTATTATCTCGTGTCTAATCTTGGACAAAGTATTTTATTCTTTGAGAACCAAAATTGGTTTACTTTTATCGGTTATGTAAACAAGGTTATCCTACTTTTGAAGTACAAAAGAAACCGGCTTTAAGATGTCAAGTCGCCAGCGAGATAAGGCTTTCTCTACTTCGACCAAGGCCTAAACACTCTGTCAGGATTGTTTGTTTCCAAAACTGGAAATCTTCAACGCTAAGCTTAACGGTGGTTTCCACCTTACTTTTCAGACATCACCAGTAGCTTGGGACATCCTAAGGAGCCAAGAGCCATTACACAACTTTCATATCTCAACGGATCTTTTCGAGCGACTTAGAAAAAGAAACAGATTACAACGGTCACGAGAGGACTTCTATTCGGAAGATAGTCACAATGGATAATCTACTTGGTCATCTATATATAAAAGCCACTTCACAAGACTTGAAGATTGCTGAACCCATTGCTGAAATTATATCTCTTTGTATAATACTCATTCAATCTTCTACTTACAACTCCAAGTCCGTACTTAACATCTTTATGAGTTGTAAGTTCTTGTAATCGGTTACAAATTCTCTTTCTTACTTTCCGAGTAAGGTCCCTTGACTGAGTTGTAAAGGTTAACTCAGCTGAGTTGTCCCTAGCTGTAAAGGTTACCTCAGGTAGGAAGTACTAGATCGGATAAGGGAATTTCGAGTCTAGGAAAATCTTGTAAGGAATTGTCTAAGGTAGCAATTCCGATTAAGTCTATGTACTCGTATTTTATGGATTCAAAATAGTTGATTTGACGAGGTGCTTGGATTAGCACTGGCCATGGTTTTCTACCCAAGGAGGGTTTCCATGTAATTCGAGTTTATACTTTTCGAGTGCAATCTAGAGTCGAATCAGCTGCTTATCCTTTTCAAGCAAAAAGATTATAAGTTTGTTCAAATTTCCTCATCAGCCTATTCACCCTACCTCTAGGGTGACTAAGACTCTCCAAGAGCAAACCTTTAACCTTGAGCCACAAATCTAGCTTTATTTCTAACTACTAACCCATCCTCATCTATTTTGTTTTTGAAAACCCATTGGGTTCCTCTAACTGGGTGGTCGGAAGGTCGTTTAATCGAGTCCGGACTCGATTTCTCTCAAATTAATTAAGCTCTTCTTGCATGGCCTCTACCCATTCAGGTTCATTTAATGCCTCTGGTGCATTTCTTGGTTATGTTAATGATATGAAAGCAGTGAATGCACATAGATTTTTAAAAGGAGTTCTTACCTCAATGTTAATGTCAAATATAATGTTCTCGAGTGGGTTGCTCGAAGCATATTGGAAAGCTTTACTGTTCTCCGGTTCACCAAATTTGTTGGTTGAACTGGCTCTTCTTCAGGAGTTTGAGTTTGCTGAGTCTCCTAATTCGCTTGTCCTTCAAAGATTATGAGCTGGTTTAGTTTGAGTCACAATGTTCCGAGTTGCTTTCTTCGACTCTTTCGGAGCTCACCTTCGATAAGATCATCTTCATCTTGATTGAGTTTCAGATCTAAGATAGTTGACTCACTTGTTTTTCCCTGATCTATCTCATCAAACACAACGTGGATACTTTCTTTCACTTTCTTAGTTCTTTTGTTAAAGACACGGTAAGCTTTACTTGTGAGACGAATAACCCATAAATATACCTTCATCCGCCCGGCATCAAACTTGGTCAAGTGATCCTTACCATTATTTTGAACAAGGCACTTACATCCAAAGGGTTTGAAGTATGAGATGTCGGTCTACTTTCCCCTCTAAAGCTCATACGGAGTTTTCATCAAGAGGGGTCCAATGAGGCATCCGTTCGGTTTGTAGTTTATCGTGTTGACTACCTCGAGCCGTAAATAGTAAGGTAGATAATTTTCAATCATTATTGTCCTTCCTATTTCTTCAAAAGTTTCGTTCTTTCTCTTCACTACTCAGTTCTATTGACGAGTTCTTGGTGCTCGAAGTTATGAGAGATACCGTTCTTGTCATAGAACTCTACAAATTTTGAGTAGTCGAACTTCCTTCCATGGTGAGTTCAAATTCTTCTAATATGAGTTTGAGACTCCACCTGAATTTTCCTGCAAAGCTTACTCGAACTCTTTGAAAGCTTCATTCTTGTTTTTAAAAAACAAACCCAGGTAAATCGTGAAAAATCATCAGCAATCACAAGTACATATGATTTACCTCCAAGGCTTTTGACGAGAGATCTCACCACATAAATTCAAATGAAGAAATTGAAGCACTTAGGATGTGGAAACTGTTTTGAGAGGTTTGAAAGATGATCCGACGTCTTTCGCCTTTGTGCATGCTTCAAAGATTTTATCTTTCTTAAATGCACAGTTAGGTAAACCCCTAACTAAACCAAGAGATGCAATGTTTTTGATAGTGTGGATGCTTGATATGACCTAGTCTACGATGCCATGTCCAAGAATCGTCATGCAATGGTGCTTTTAAACAAGATAAATTCTGACTTGGATCAAAATGAGGAATAGTATAGGTGTTACCTTACCTCTTACCAGAGAGCTTAGTCTCTTTGGTTGCTGCATCGAAATATAGCATTTGGCTTGAGTAAATCTTACCTCTTGACCTTTGTCACATGACCGAGAGATGCTTGAGCGGATTGTACTTTAATCCCTTGACAAGATAAATTAGACAGACCAGGTTGTCTCCTTCACCGATGTTGCCAATCCCAACTATCTAGCCCTTACTATCATCTCCGAAAGTGAGTTTTGCATGTTTGAAATCGTCCGACTCAAAAAAGAGTCTTGAATCTCTTGACATGTGGCTTGAGCATCCACTATCTAAGTACCAATGACCTTTCGTCCTTTCTCGAGTTATCCGTAAGTCGAAACACACTAACCCTTCTCACTTTCGCTAACAAACCCAAGTAACTCCATTTACTCGTGGTCCTTTTCGAGGAAGACGACTCTTGGGAACCCAAATTTTAATGACTTTGAGTTTGGTCTGATTCCGAGTCTTATTTCTAGAAAACGAGACTGTGTCTCTTTCTTTTGAAAATATTTTCTTTTGTAAACCATGGAGAAGGTTTTCTCCTGTAAACTTGTCCGGGCTCAGTCCTCCTTTCATTTTTATGAATAGGACCATGCTCAGCCTTCCTAAACTTCATAGTTCCGGAATCCTTCTTGAAAAGATTGGAGTAGGAAGTAGATTCCTCCTCTTCGTTAAAACCATGTCCTTCCTTCCTAAAGGAGACACACTGAGAGCCTAAAAGCATTTCATGGTTATTCGACCTTTAATAAATTTCAAAACAAGTTCTTGAGACTCGTGGAGCTTTCTTTTCAAATGCTCATTTTCTCTTTTAAGTGACTCGGACTAAGTCTCATTAGCCTCGAGTACTAGTCTTGAGTTCTTTTGAAGTTAGTCCTAGTTTTTCCAATTCATTTTTCAAACAATTGCTCTCACAAGTAAGAGACTCAAGTTGTTCTTTAAACTAAGAAGAATTAGAATTGGACTTGTCTTCCAAAGTGTAAATATATTAAGCCAAATCAGCTTTAGAGAACTTGAGAAAGTATTCGGATACATCCTGAGGACTTATCTCCTCGGTGTCCGAGTTGTCGACATTTAACTCGGATTAAGCTTCGTGTGTCGTTAATGCCATTAGACACTATGTGTTGTTATTAGAATCATCTTCTTCTTCGGATGAGTCGTCATAGCTCCATGTGGCCATCATGCCCTTTTTCTTCTTTCTGCTCTTTTTTCTCTTCGGACAGCTTCTTGACTATGTGATCTTTGTTGCCATATTCAAAAGCAGCCAAAGTTCTTAGTTAAAGATAACTTTGAAGGAGAAGAATATTTACCTTTCCCGTCCTTGTTATCTTTCTTGTAGAACTCTTCCTTTGGCTTGTTTTCCCACTTCTTACGTTTCATCATTCTTTTGAAGCCTTGGGTAATGAGTGCCATTGTATCCTCTTCTTAGTCCGAGGAACTCAAACTTTCCTCTCTACTTTGTAAGGTCTTCGGCGCAATGTTCCTTTTGGTGCCGACCTCGGCATCCTCTTCTTTCAGGTGAATCTCATGGCTAAGCAGCTTCCCAATCGGTTCGTCTTCCTTTAGTTGAGAGAGATTCTTAACTTCCTCAATAGCTATCACCTTGGGACCCCATCTCCTATTTGGTAGACTTCTCGAATTTTTCTGCACATTTACGAGTGATGTTTTCTTCTGCCTCCATCTTGAACAACTCATATTTGTCAAGATATTGGCTTATCTTCGCATGTTTCACTCTGCTTGTTCCTTCGTATGTGTTGACAAGAGTATCCCACACATCTTTGGTTGTGTTGTAGGCTGACAATTTGTTGTACTCTTCCGAGCGGATAGCATACATCAAAATGTTCATTGCTTTAAAGTTCTTTCCGAACTTCTCTCTTTCTTCATTGGTGTAGTCGAATTTTTCTTTAGGCACATATCTTGTTCCTTCCATCTTCATTGGGATGTAGTTGCCTTCTTGGATGATGTTCCAAACATCTTCATCATTGTCCAGCAGAAAGCATTCCATAAGTTTCTTCCAATGCACGAAGTTTGACCCTTTAGACTTTGGTGGTTTGGTGAGCGACCTTCCTTCATCGAAGTTTCCAATGTTGTGAGCCATCCGATCTTTAGACCTTTGGATTATTATATCCTTCTTCAAAGGCTAGGCTATGATACAAATTGAAGGTTTTCACTTGGAGAATCAAAGTCACCCTAGAGGGGGCTTAGTAGGGTGATGAGGAACTTTAAGTAAACTTAAACAATTTGAAGCTTTGCTCCTGGAGAGTCTAAGTCACCCTATAAGGGGGTGAATAGGGTGATGAGGAAATTTGAACAAATTAGAAACTTTTCGCTTGAAAAGATAAATAATTGAGTATGAGTCTAGCTTGCACTTAGAAATATAAATACTCCGAAATACGTGGAAACCTTCCTGGGGTAGAAAACCACGGACAGTGCTAATCCAAGCACCAAGTCAAATCCACTATTTTGAATACTGAAAATACAAAGATCGACTCTAGCGAGAATTGCTCCCTTAGACAATTCCTTATAATGTTTTCCTAGACTCGAAGTTCCCTTATCTGATCTAATTCTTCCTAACTTAGATAACCTTTACGGTTAGGGACAACCGAGCTGAGTTAACCCTTACAGGTCGAGTCAAGGGACCTTACTTAGAAAGTAAGAGAAGTATGTAATTGTTTACTAGACTTTAGAACTCGGAAAATATTAATTAGAAAGTGGAACTTGTAAATAGAAGATTTGAATATGAAAACAATGACTTTCGCTTAAGTAATATGTTTCAACAATAATTCCAAGCAATCTTCTAGTCTTGTGAAGTGGCTTCTATTTATAGACGACCACGCAAAGTGACTGTTATGTCTTGGTCCCGAACAGCACGTCTTTACTGGGTCGAAGGTTTGCTCGGGAGAGTCTCGAGTCACCCTAGAGGGGGTGAATAGGGTGATGAAAAATTCTTTGCGAAAGCACACACCTTTTGACAGAGAAGAGTCAAAGACAGATTCCGAGTCTAAGCAAGAGGTCGGAAAATATTGGACTCGGAATGTAATGAATCGGAGTAAACACGTTCAGCAGGGTCGTCTCGAGTCTAGAATGAACTCGGAAATAGAACACGGAGAATTTACGTGGAAACCCTCCCGGGGCAGAAAACCACGGCCCGTGTCAATCCAGACACGAAGTCAAATCAACTATTTTGAGTCCACAAAATACCGTGAACTTGATGGAACCCGAGTTGCTCCCTTAGACAACTCTATACAGATTTTCCTAGACTCGAAGTTACCTTATCTCGATCTAGTACTTCCTAGCTGAGATAACCCTTACAGCTAGGGACAACTAAGCTGAGTTAACCCTTACAGACTTACTCAAGGGACCTTACAAAGAATGTAAGAGGAGTTTGTAAGTGAGTACAAGACCTTACAACTCGAAAGTAATGAATTACAGAGTGGGAGTTGTAAGTTGAAGATTGAGAGTAAATACAATAACTTTGATCAAGTAAGTGTATAGACAATATGTTCGGCAACCTTCAAGTCTTGTGAAGTGGCTTCCATTTATAGATGACCAGGCAGAGTAGCCGTTATCTTCATCTCGCTGACCGAGAGTCCTCTCGTGACCGTTGTGAAAGGCTTTCCGAGTCACTCGGAAAGTATCCGTTGAAATATGGACGTTGGACAACGGTTTAACTCTCTTGGAAGTCCCAAAACCATTGGTTGTGTCTTGAAAAGTGTGGTGAAAACCACCGTTAAGCTTGACGTTCAGCTTTTCCGGATATGGAAGCGCACAGCTTCGACACAATCTTCCGGGACTAAAGCGAGGAAGGTGAAAAGCCATATCTCGCTGGTGATTTGACGTTCGAAGCCGGCTACTTTTGTAGTTTGAAAAGATATCCTCGATTGAATAACCTACAAAAGTAAAACAACTTTGGTTCTCAAAGTATAAAATACTTTGGTCCAAGGTTAGACACGAGATAATAAAATAATCATGATAATTAACCAACAGATTATCCGAGTCGAAAAGAAATGGAATATTCCGAGTCTAATATCCATGATACTCGGAGTTCCATAAGACTTAGTCTTAAGCAAAGAATCAAGTTCTATAACAAATATCGAGTGGGAAACACTTGATGTAGACTAAGCATGAAATGAACTACGAATGCCGACTTTGCAAACAATAGAGTAAATAACCACAAGTCGATTCTGAGTGAGAGTGGACTCGGAATAAAGAACAAGTTTTCCGAGTCGCTAACCGAAAAGCGATTAAATAGATATGTGAAGGCCGAATCGCATAGGAAAGATACTATTTAGCTTAAGTAAGTTTCTAAGACACAGAGAATGCCTTGGAATCAAAACTCTATATGAATGACATCGTTATACCCGATTCCCTTTGCATGACTCGTAAAGATATAGAGCAGAGTGTCCGAGTCTTCAATCTCCCCTTTTGATGAAAGGCATTCCATACTTAAACAGAAACTTTGTTAGAGGAAAAATAGATCGATTGTGAGTAGTAAGGCATAATGAATAGATCGGAGCAATATACAATATATCGAGCAAATTAAAGTATGCTTGAACTCATTAACTCGTAAAAGAAAGAACTCGAAATTAATAATGAAATGCATCAATTCATTAAAAGAAATTACAAGGGCGGAAAGAACTCCCCTAAACAAGACAACCGGTTTCGACTACATTTTCTCCCCTTGCCTTTCAAAGAAAAACAAGAAACAAAAAGAAGGGAGAAAAGTACAAGTAATACACAAAAGTTGTCCGGACAAAAGAAAATTTTGAAACAGAAATTCGGAGACACCGAGGAATCGTGACTCGAGTGCATGGCTCCAACTAGGAGGGAGGGATTTCGAGTGGAGGCGGAGGTGCGCCGGCGCTGATAAGACCTTGACGATGTGCTTGAGCGTGGCGAAGGGAGAACCGGAATAGTTCGCAGGGGCTCGGCTCCGAGGGGCCGACCCGGAGAAAGTGGATCGAGGGGTTCTTCCCTTGGGACCTCGGGGCTGGAGGGGCTGCTCCGGCCGACTCGCTGGAGGAGCGAGATCTTCCGACCCACTCGGATCGCTGTCCGAGCCGAGTACAGCAATTTGAGCTTGGGAGCAGGCTGTCCCTCGGCAGCTGCCACGGCCTCTTCTTCCCTTTGCCGGAAGGGGCTGCCTCAGCCGCGAGTTCCTCGGCGTCCTCCGCCGCATCTGTAGCTTCTTCCTCTCGCTTCCTCTCGCTTGAAGACGCCTCGGATGTGTCTCGAGTCATCCGGGTCCCGAGCCGCCTTGGACCGTCTCTCTCCGAGGAGCTCAGCCAGCTCCTTCGCTCCTTAACCAGCTCTCTCATCTCAAGAACGAGAGACTGCCGCTCTCGGATTTGGGACTCGACCGGTCTTTTGGTTGATGGTCGGACCCTGAAGAACGGACTTGAAACCCCGAGCATGTCTCTCGAAATCGGAAGACACAGAGGTGATCTTGTCCATGAAGACAGGGACAAGAGGGCGGAGAGAGTTTTGGAAGCACTGGAGGTGGAGGCACCACCAGGTGAAGAGGGAAGAGAAAGAGGGGTTGATTTATGAGTCCGAGGTGGAGAAGGAGGCCTCGGCTCCGAGTTGTGAACCCGCACACCGGGGTTAGTTTCCTGGTATCCGTACCCTCGGAGTTCCTTTTGCCGACCACAATGGCCGCCTCGGACACCGCGTTAGGGTCGAGAGGAAGAGGAACTTGGAATTGTTTGAAGACAAGGGTGAGAAGAGCACCGAAAGAAAGGGAGGTGTTCTTCTTGGTTTGAAGTTGAGCTGGCACAGCGGCCATCCGCTCAATGATGGAGGGAAGAGGTCGACTTCGTATCCCTCCGGGATATCGAAGAGGGCTTTGAGGTGCTTGGAGTTGGGGTTCTCCTTGCTAGAATGCTGTGAGAAGAAGGTTCTCATCAGCAGGAAACACGAAGCCTGGCTTCGACTTCAACCGAGTCACGTAAAAGTTCTTTCTGGACCCGGGGAATTCTTTAGCATAATTTTCAAAGAAGTCGTCGGCGACTTCGGTGAAGGGGATAGGGTTGCTGTTCAAGAAGAGAGAAGAGACTTTGAACAGACGGTGAAGGAGAGAGGTGTTGATACGAACAGTAATGTTCCGAACCCGAGAGGTTAGAACATTTTCGGAGTGGGAGAGATGAGTATAAAACTCGGACACGAGTTCGGGATAGATGAACTCACTGAAACACAAGAAAGGGTAGACTCCTGTGGTTTGGATATTAGACAACCAGGAGAATTTGGTTGTTGGGAAGAACTTGTCGTCCAGCGCAAGATGCTCGGGTGACAATGGGTTTAGAAGGGGTTGAGCTTTCCGGCTTGTTGGAGCGAGGCTTTTGGAGGATGAAGAAACCTGAAAGTCGGGGTGGTTTCCTCTTTTAGGCATTGTGAGAGATGAAAAGATGAAACTTGTCGAAAGAGAAAGAGAAAGAGATGTAGAAGAGAAGAAAACGAAAAATGGTAGAAGAAAATGAGAAGAGAGCGAATCGAAAACTTACGAGAGAGAGAGAGAGAGCTTCTTCAACACTTGCAGACGATCAAGGGTCACTGTTCACGTAGAAAACTTCCGCGAGAGGGTTTTCGTTTGAGAGGGAAGGGGTTTTAGAGTACCGAGAGAAAGATGGATAGACGTTATTTATAAAGAGTACGCGCGCCCGTTCACTATCCGTTAAGTAACTCCGTTCCGTCTCACCCATCCATCGATCATTAATGCCCGGTGTGACAGTTCTTCTTCAACGGTTGAGATATCGGTGGTTTGAAATCTGCGGTTAAGATCTCGATCGCAGCGCTCGAGAAAGAGAGAGAAAAAGAGTTTGAAATTATAATCCGAAACTCTCCACTCGTTCTAGAGATAGCTTCAGAAAATTTGATGTCCAGATTTCTCTTACGTCCGAGTTTGACTCGTAAACACGTAAATAACTATCAGCCCAAGTATCACATGATCAACTCGAACTAGTGGCTATTGACAACGAAAGCACATAGCACGTAAATATTCAAGAGTCACAACACAAAACTAAGCATTTAACATACCGAGCTCATTCCGAATAAAACAGTAATTGATCTTCACCAAGAGGCTTAGTAAAGATATCAGCTAATTGAAGATTAGTAGGAATGAATTCAAGTGTAATGTCACCCTTTTCCGAGTGATCGCGTAAGAAATGATACCCGACTTCAATATGCTTTGTTTTTGAGTGCTGGACAGGATTCTTAGTGATACTGATTGCGCTTTGATTGTCACACTTGATTGGGACAGAGTTGAGAGATAGTCCAAGATCCTTCAAGTGTTGTTCTATCCAGAGAATCTGAGCGCAACAAGCTCCAGCGGCAATATATTCAGCTTCTGCAGCTTGATAGAGCTACTGAGTT
This sequence comes from Talinum fruticosum, assembly GCA_021018815.1. Taxonomy (NCBI): domain Eukaryota; kingdom Viridiplantae; phylum Streptophyta; class Magnoliopsida; order Caryophyllales; family Talinaceae; genus Talinum; species Talinum fruticosum. The sequence goes on along the minus strand of JAITYX010000001.1, from coordinate 12,239,885 downwards.
TTGCTTCTTTGAGTGCCAGGATATTAGGGATTGACCTGAAACCGGCAAGCTCCGGATGTGCTCTTTCGATCAACTTTGTATCCTGCGTAGTCCGCGCTCGAGTACCCGGTCGGACTCGGTTCCGAGTCTCTGGAGTACCACAGTCCTAGATTCCGAGTGCCTGCAAGATATCTCGAATATTCTCTTCACCGCAGTGAGATGTGATTCTTTTGGATTAGCTTGAAATCGTGCGCATAAGCAAACACTCGAACATTATGTCCGGTCCGCTCGAAGTTAGATATAGCAGTGATCCAATCATACCTCGATAGAGTTTCGATCTACTCGCTTTACCTGTCTCATCCGAGTCGAGTTTTATACTCGCTGCTCATAGGAGTAGATGCGTGCTTTGCATCTTGAAGTTTGTATTTCTTCAGCAGTTCCTTGGTGTACTTTGATTGATGGACAAAGATTCCATCTTTGTCTTGTTTGATTTGCAGCCCAAGGAAGAAATTGAGTTCTCCCATCATACTCATTTGGAACTCTTGGCTCATCAACTCGGAAAATTCTTGGCACAGTAAATTCATTAGTAGCACCGAAAATAATATCATCAACATATATTTGAACAATGAGAAAACCTTTCCCTTTGGTCTTTATGAATAGGGTCTTGTCGATCCGACCTCTTTTAAAATCATTTTGAACCAGGAAGTCTGCTCAGTCTTTCGTACCAAGCTCTAGGGGCTTGCTTAAGACCATAGAGAGCCTTTTGAAGTTTGAAAACATGATTTGGAAATTCCGAGTTTTCAAAACTAGGAGGCTCGCTCGACATAGACCTCTTCTTCAATAAAACCATTGAGAAAGGCACACTTAACATCCATTTGATATAATTTAATATGCATGCAGGATGCAAATGCCAACAGATATTCTAATGGCTTCAATTCTAGCTACTGGTGCAAAGGTTTCCCCACAATCAATTCCTTCCTCTTGATTGTAACCCCGAGCTACAAGTCTAGCCTTGTTTCGACTACTATTCCACCCTCATCCAGTTTGTTTTTGAAAACCCATTTGGTTCCTATAACTCGGGTGGTCGGAAGGTCGGTTGGTCGAGTCCGGACTTGGTTTCTCTCGAATTGATTCAGCTCTTCTTGCATGGCCTCTACCCATTCGGGTTCATTAAGGGCTTCTAGTGCATTTTTGGGTTCAGTTAGTGAAATGAATGCAGTGAATGCACATAGATTATGAAGAGAAGAACGAGTTCTTACCCCACTGTTGATATCGAAATAATGTTTTCTTGGGGATGACTGGAAGTAAATTTGAATGCTTTACCAGTTCTTTGATTCACCAGGTTTGTTGGTTGAATTGCTTGATCTTCGAAGCTTGCTCTAAGTGATCTTCTTCATTGACTTGCTCGTTCCGAGCGACCTCTAGAGTTGTCTCATTCCGAGCTTCCTCGTTCCGAGTATGAAGATTCACTTGGTTTTCCCTGTTCAAGCTCATCAAACACTACGTGGATACTTTCTTCCACTTTGTTAGTTCTCTTGTTGAATATACGATAAGCTTTGCTATGAGAAGAATAACCTAGAAAAATTCCTTCGTCTCGACCGAGCATCAAACTTGGTCGATGATCCTTACCGTTGTTGTGGACAAAGCACTTACATCCGAAAGATCTCGAAATAGGAAATATTTGGCTTCCTTCCTTTGTAGAGCTCATAAGGTGTTTTCTTCGTAATGGGTCCGATGAGGCATCGATTGAGAGTGTAGTTGGCTGTGTTTACCGCCTCTCGCCTGTAAATAGTAAGGCAAGTTGTGTTCAATCATCATCGTCCTTGCTATTTCTTCAAGGGTTCTGTTCTTTCTCTCAACTACTCCATTTTGTTGAGGAGTTCTGGGTGCTGAGAAGTTGTGAGAAATTCCATTCTTGTCACAAAACTCGAGAATTCCGAGTAATCGAACTCCCTTCCATGGTCGGCTCGAATCTTTTGAATCTCGAGTCCGAGACTCAACTTGAATCTTTCTACAGAGCTTGCTGAACTCCTTAAAGGCCTCATTCTTATGCTTCGTAAAACACACCCAGGTAAATCTTGAAAAATCATCAATAATAACAAGTATGTATGATTTACCTCCGAGACTCTTCACAGGATTTCACCACATAAGTCCATGTGTAGTAATTCAAGCACGTTGGATGTGGAAACTGTCTTCAGAGATTTGAATGAAGACCCGACTTGTTTCCTCTCGGTGCATGCTTCACATACTTTATCCTTCTCAAAAGCACAGCTTAGGTAATCCTCTAACCGTACCAAGAGATGCAAGCTTTTTGATAGTATGCATGCTAATATGACCTAATCTACGATGCCAAGTCCAAGAATCATCTTGAAGAAATGCTTTTAAACATGATAAGTTCTGACTTGGGTCGAGAGAGGGATGATGTAGGTATTACCCGATCTCTTACCCGAGAGCTTTACCTCTTTGGTGGTCTCATCTCGTGATGTAGCACTTGGATTGAGTGAATTTTACCTCTTGACCTTTGTCACAAAGCTGGGAGATGCTAAGTAAGTTGTACTTAAGTCCTTTGACAAGGTAGACTGGGCTCACCAGATTGTTTCCATTACCAATCTTCCCAATGCCCACTATCTTGCCCTTGCCGTCATCACCAAAGGTCACCTTTCCTCCTTTATATGACTCCAGCTCGTAAAAGAGTCCTTGGTCACCCGACATATGTCGAGAACAACCGCTGTCCAGGTACCAGTGTCCTTTGATCTTTTCTCGAGTGACCCGCAAAACAGAGAGAATCTAACCCTTCTCACTTCCTCTAACGAACCCAAGAACATTCCTTATCGTGGTCCTTTCTCGAGGAAGAAGGTGCTTCGGAACCCGGACTTGAATAACTTTGGGTTTAGTCTCGATTCTGAGTCTTCCTCTCGAGAACCGAGTCCGTGTCTCTTTCCTTTTAAAAACCTTTCCTTTTAAAACAGGAGAAAAGGGTTTTCTTTTGTAAATAGGTCTGGGTTTAGTCCTCCTTTCATTTCTGTGAATGGGACCTTGCTCAGCCTTTTTGAACTTAACAGCTTCGGAATCTTTTTGAACAATTCCGAGTAAGAATTAGATTCTTCCTCCTTGTTGAAACCAAGACCTTCTTTTCGAAATGAGACACATTATGATCCTAAGAGCATATCAAGGTTCTTCCGTCCTTGAGAAAACTTTAAAACCAGATCTTGAGACTCAATGAGCTTCGTTTCAGCTTGCTCATTTTCTTTCCCGAGTAACTCGGACTCAGCCTCATTAGTTTGAGCACTTGTCTTAAGTTCTCTCGAGTGTGAGTCTCAGCTTTTCCAATTCGTTTTTTAAAAAGGTGCTCTCGTAAGTGATTGACTCAAGTTGTTCCTTGAAATGAGAAGAATCGAATTGGACTTTTCTTCCAAAGTAAAGATGTATTTAGCTAAATCAACTTTGGAGAATTTGAGGAAGTAGTTTATTACCTCTTGAGGATCAGCTTCCTCGTTGTCCGAGTCCGAGTCCGACTCTCTTTCAGCCTTCCGAGTCGAAATTGCCATCGGACACTTCGAGTCATCTCGAGTCTTCGTCGTCTTCGGATGAGTCCTCGTCACTCCATGTTGCCATCATGGCCTTTTTCTTCTTCCCTGTCCCTTCTTCGTTTTGGACAGTCCTTGACTATGTGGTCTTTGCTGCCACATTCAAAACATCCGAATTCTTAGACAAGGATAACTTTGAGGGTGAAGAAAACTTACCTTTTCTCGTCTCTCTTGTCCTTTTTGTAGAATTCTTCTTTTGGCCTTTTATCCCATCTTTTGTGCTTCATCATTCTCTTGAAGCCTCTTGCAATGAGTGCCATGGGATCATCTTCCGAGTCGAGGAGCTTGGACTTGCTTCTTTGGATTCTCGAGGCTTTAAGCGCGATGTTCCTTTTGGAAGTACCCTCAGCATCTTCTTCTTCCGGATGTATCTCATGGGTCGAAGCTTTCCGATGAGCTCGTCTCGGCTTCAAGAGTGAGAGGTTCTCGAGCCTCTTCTATGGCAGCTTACCTTAGGACCCCATCGTTTCTTGGGTAGGCTTCGAGAATTTTCCAGCACATTTCTTCATGGGAGATTTTCTTTCCCAGAGATTTGAGATTGTTGGTGATCTCAATGAAGCGTATGAACATCCGAGTAATGTTCTCTTCTGGCTCCATTTTGAAAAGCTCATATTTGTGAAGATACTGGCCGATCTTCGCTTGTCTCACCCGACTTGTACCTTCGTAGGTGTTGACCGGAGTGTCCCACACCTCTTTAGCAGAGTCACGTGCAGAGACTCGATTATATTCTTCCGAGCTTATGGCGCACATGAGGATGTTCATGGCTTTGAAGTTCTTTCGAACTTCTCCGCTTCGCCGGCGTGAACTCAGCCTTTGTCTTTGGAAGGATTCTGAATTCATCTGTCTTCGTTGGAATGTAGTTTCCTTGTTGTATGATTTCCCATACTTCTTCATCGTGATCCATAAGGAAACATTCCATAAGCTTCTTCCAATGGACCGAAATTTGAACCTTTGAATTTTGGTGGCCTCGTTGGAAGATCTACCTTCGTCGAACTCTCCGTGTTCCGAGCCATCCGATCTTTAAACCTTTGGACTGTTAGATCCTTTCTGAAAGGCTAGGCTCGATACCAATTGAAGGTTTGCTCGGGAGAGTCTCGAGTCACCCTAGAGGGGGGTGAATAGGGTGATGAAAAATTCTTTGCGAAAGCACACACCTTTTGACAGAGAAGAGTCAAAGACAGATTCCGAGTCTAAGCAAGAGGTCGAAAATATTTGACTCGTAATGTAATGAATCGAGTAACCACGTTCACAGGGCCGTCTCGAGTCTAGAATGAACTCGAAATAGAACACGGAGAATTTACGTGGAAACCCTCCCGGGGCAGAAAACCACGGCCCGTGTCAATCCAGACACGAAGTCAAATCAACTATTTTGAGTCCACAAAATACCGTGAACTTGACGTAACCCGAGTTGCTCCCTTAGACAACTCTATACAGATTTTCCTAGACTCGAAGTTACCTTATCTCGATCTAGTACTTCCTAGCTGAGATAACCCTTACAGCTAGGGACAACTAAGCCGAGTTAACCCTTACAGCTTACTCAAGGGACCTTACAAAGAATGTAAGAGGAGTTTGTAAGTGAGTACAAGACCTTACAACTCGTAAAGTAAAGAATTACAGAGTGGGAGTTGTAAGTTGAAGATTGAGAGTAAATACAATAACTTTGATCAAGTAAGTGTATAGACAATATGTTCGGCAACCTTCAAGTCTTGTGAAGTGGCTTCCATTTATAGATGACCAGGCAGAGTAGCCGTTATCTTCATCTCGCTGACCGAGAGTCCTCTCGTGACCGTTGTGAAAGGCTTTCCGAGTCACTCGGAAAGTATCCGTTGAAATATGGATGTTGGACAACGGTTTAACTCTCTTGGAAGTCCCAAAACCATTGGTTGTGTCTTGAAAAGTGTGGTGAAAACCACCGTTAAGCTTGACGTTCCAATTTTCCGGATATGGAAGCGGACAGCTTCGACACAATCTTCCGGGACTAAAGCAGGGAAGGTGAAAAGCCATATCTCGCTGGTGATTTGACGTTCCGAGCCGGCTACTTTTGTAGTTTGAAAAGATATCCTCGATTGAATAACCTACAAAAGTAAAACAACTTTGGTTCTCAAAGTATAAAATACTTTGGTCCAAGGTTAGACACGTATAATAAAATAATCATGATAATTAACCAACAGATTATCTCGAGTCGAAAAGAAATGGAATATTCTCGAGTCTAATATCCATGATACTCGAGTTCCATAAGACTTAGTCTTAAGCAAAGAATCAAGTTCTATAACAAATATCGAGTGGGAAACACTTGATGTAGACTAAGCATGAAATGAACTACGAATGCCGACTTTGCAAACAATAGAGTAAATAACCACAAGTCGATTCTGAGTAAGAGTGGACTCGTAATAAAGAACAAGTTTTCTGAGTCGCTAACCGAAAAGCGATTAAATAGATATGTGAAGGCCGAATCGTATAGGAAAGATACTATTTAGCTTAAGTAAGTTTCTAAGACACAGAGAATGCCTTGGAATCAAAACTCTATATGAATGACATCGTTATACCCGATTCCCTTTGCATGACTCGGAAAGATATAGAGCAGTGTCCGAGTCTTCACTGGCTGTTGTAAAGGCTCTTCTAAGTCACTCGAGAAAAGACCCATTGGGATGTAAATGTTGTGCAACGACTCTTGGCTCAAAAAGGTACTCCAGTCAACCGGTGATGTCCGAAAAGCAAGGTGAAAACCACCTTTGAGCCTAGCATTGGAGTTTTCCTATTTTGGAAACAGAGAACCCTCACACGGTGTCCGAGCCCTGTTTACAAGTAGATAAAGCTTGTTTGCTTGGAGGTTGACAGCTAAAAGCCGTCTACTTTTGTATTTCAAAAATAAGATAACCTCGTTTGAATAACCTACAAAAGTAAACCACTTTGGTTCTCAAAGTATAAAATACTTTGGTCCAAAATTTGGCACGGATAATAATTAAATAAAAATAATTAAGTGCATAATTATCTTACGCCTAGAAGAGTGAAATTTTTTGAGTCTAATATTCAATATACTCAAGTTCCATCGTAGTCAATCTTAAGGATGATCAAGTTAAAAGAATAGAACATCGAAGTATGACAACTTAATCTAGACAAATAATTATCAAACAAATAAACTAACTTAGAAAAAGAAATTATTTGCATTGAAATGTGCGGTTAGTACTCAGAATGATAGTGTTAGAGAATATATTTGAGCATGCGATAGTTCGAATGATTTCGAGTGACCCAGGAACATCAGTGTAGAAGATATATAATAATGTGGTTTCCGAGTCATTTAGAAACGAATGAAAACTTATACAACAATTTCTATAATACCTAGAATGACTTGAAATCAAAACTTAGAAATGATTTGCATTGAAATGTGCGGTCAGTACTCAGAATGATAGTGTTAGAGAATATATTTGAGCATACGATAGTTCCGAATGATTTCCGAGTGACTCAGGAACATCGAGTGTAGAAGATATACAATAATGTGGTTTCTGAGTCATTTAGAAACGAATGAAAACTTATACAACAATTTCTATAATACCTAGAATGAGTTCAAATCAAAACTTAGGAGGGATGGGGTTTATACCTGAATCATCATGTAGTACTTAGAATGACTTAGAGTGAGGATCCGAGTCTTCAATCACCTCCTTTTTATGAAAGGCATTCCATACTCGGATAGAAGCTTTGTTAGTGCAAAACATGTGTTTTCATTCTCACTAAGCGAGAACATATCAATGTGGGAAGTAATGATTGAGAAATATTCCATACTTATATCGAGTCCATCATTACTCATAGCATTTGTGCGGATAACATAACACATTAGATCAAAGAATTGAACAGATTATATCGGAGCAGTAAAAATAATATGAGATATCCAACTTAGAAAGTAGTAACTCAGAAATAAGTTTGTTCGGAAAAGAAACTTCATTCATTCATTAAAAAGAAACAAAGAGGATGAGCTCCCCTAAAGACAACAACATCAAATTTCTATATTTCTCCCCCTTGCATTTCATAAAAACGGGAAGAAAAATAACAAAGAAGTACACTTGATGTTGGAAAAAAAAAGAAAATAGACTAAGATAAGGGGGCTTGCTGTGGTGAGGTGGAGGAATGAACGAGTGCGCCGGTGTTGGTAAGCTTAGGACAAGGTTGATGGTCGTGGCGGTGGCAGCACAGGGATGTCGAGCGGTTTCTCTATTCTAGTCATCCGACCTAGGGCCATACCATTCTCGGGCTCATCCTCCCGGAATACAACGAGAGGAGGTGCTTCGACTTAACGACCGTGGGCTGACCCATGTCCCCGAGCGTCTTCGACCCACTCGGATCATCCTCCGAGCGGATCGGTTCTAGTTTAGGGACCGCAGACACCTTATCCCTTAGGTTAAGTGGCTTCCTCATTTTCTTTCTCCTCTTCCTCTTCCTCTTCCTTCTCCTCCTCCTTCTCCTCCTCGGGTTGAGCAGCTTTAGCTGCAGCTTCTTCTTCTTCTTCAACCTCAGCCAAAGGAGACTTGGCTGGGTTGGAGGACTCCTCGAACTATCTCGAACTTTCTTGGTCCTCGGCAGCCTTAGATCGGCGTTCGTGGAAGAGTTGGAGCTGCTCGCGCTGCTCACCGATGATGCCCTTTAGCTCAATCAATAGATCTTGATTCTCCTGATTTGAGACTCGGCCTGTCTTTTGGTTGATCATCAAGCTTTGAAGGCCGGTTTTAAGAGAACGGAGAGTGCCCGAAGTTCTTCGGACACGGAGGTGAGTTTGTCTACCAAAACGATAAACATAGCCTCAACGACTGTACAACGTGGTTGAGAAGTGGATGGACCACCTGATGGAGGAGAAAGTGGTAAAGGATTTTGAGTCTAAGTGTGAGGGGTCGAAGGGGGCTTCAACTCGACACCGTGGACCCGCACACCATGTTTGACTTCCTTATATCCATAGCCCGAAGCTCCTTCTAGCCTACCACTATGGCAGCTTCAGATCGTGCATTTGCATCCGAGCGGAGGGGAACCTTAAACGGTTTAAAGAGAATAGTCAAAAGGGCTCCGAAAGGGAATGGAGCAAATTTTTTGATTGAGCTAGCATAGAAGCCATTTGCTCAAGAATGGCAAGGAAGAGGTCTACATCATAGCCCTCCGGAATGTCAAAAAGAACTTTGAGAATTTTGGAGTTGGGATTCTACTTGCTAGAGTGATGAGAAAAGAAAGTTCTCATCAACGAAAACAGAGCAACCTGGCCTCGGTCTTCATCCGAGTCACGAGAAGTTTTTGCGTGGCTAAGGGACCTCCTACGCATATTTGTCAAAGAATTGATCCGCAATCTCTATGAAGGAGATGAGATTGCAGTTCGTAAAGAGAGAAGAGACTTTGAAAAATCTGTGAAAGGGGAGAGGTTAATACAAATAACCTTGTCTTGAACTCATGAGGTAATGACTCCTCGAGTAAGACATGTTGGAGTAGAACTCGGCAACGAGTTCGGGATAGATAAACTTACTCGAAGCATAGAAAATTGTATACTCTAGTGGTCTTCATGTGTTGCAACCACGAAAACGAAGTGGTTGGGAAAAATTTGTCATCCAACGTTAGATGTTGGGTGACGAAGATTTTAGAGGGGTTAGAGGTACCCTCTTGAGGAGTTTTGGTGCGGGCTTCTTGGCAGCAGACCCCAAAAATCTTGTGTTGAACCCCTTTTAGAATGGTGATAATGTTTGAAGTAATCGAATGCACTCGAGAGAGAGAGAGAGAGAGAGTAAGAGAAAGAGAGTGCTTAGAATTTAGAGAGTTAGCGAGAATGCCTAAGAGTAAGAAGGCAGTGAGTAAAGTAGCGAAATGAAGGTAAAGAGGTACTATATATAGCGAAAAGAAATGATTTCGAAGTTTGATGTCCATTTTGCTCAAAACCGAGTCTAACTCAAGTAAGGTTTCCGAGTGACTCGTAACACTCGGAGACCTAATAACTCAAAGTTTAGTTTCACTTGGCCAATCGAACCATTCGTTATTCAAACAAAAGAAAAACACATAACACATTATCATACAAGAAAATTTCACGTATGAAATCACATAATTATGTATTAATCATTCTAAGCTCATTCCCGATAAAACAAAACTGATTCTCACTAAGTGGCTTAATGAAAATATCAACTAACCGAAATTTCGTAGCAATGAATTCGAGTTCAATATCACACTTCTCATAATGGTCTCTCGAAAATGATACCCGACCTCAATATGCTTTGTCTTTGAGTGCTCGAACTCGATTCTTAGTGATGTTGATTGCACTCTCATTATCATACTTGATTGGGATAGATTTGAATGGGAGTCGAAGATCCTTCAAGTGCTCGCTTAATCCACGTAATCCGAAGCACAGCATGCTCCAGCTGCAATGTATTCGACTTCAGTAGTTGATAGAGCAACTAAGTTTTAGTTCTTTTAGTGCCACGATATGAGGGATTGACTCGTAAATTAGCTTGCTGCTGATGTGGTCATTCTATCAACCTTGTAACCAACATAGTGAGCATCCGAGTATCTAGTGAGGGTCATTTCTAAGTCTCTTGAAAACCATAGACCAAGATTCCGAGTCCCCGTAAGATATCCGAAAATTTTCTTCACCCGAGTGAGATGTGACTCTTTTGGATTAGCCTAAAATCTTGCACATAGACATACACTAAACATAATGTCCGGCCTACAGGATATGAGATATAGCAGAGATCCAATCATACCTCTATAGAGTTTAGAATCTACTACTTTACCTCTTTTGTCCGAGTCCAATTTCATACTGCTAGTCATAGGTGTGGCTGCATGTTTCACATCTTGAATCTTGTACTTCTTCAACAACTCCTTGGTATACTTAAATTGATGGACATAGATTCCATCTTTGTCTTGTCCGATTTGTATACCAAGAAAGAAATTGAGCTCTCCCATCATGCTCATTTGGAACTCCTGTCTCATTAACTCGTAAAACTCTCGACAAAGATTTTCATTAGTAGCTCCAAAAATAATATCATCAACATAAATCGGAGCAATAAGGAAATCTTTCGCCTTGGTTTTTATGAAAAGAGTTTTGTCAATCTGACCTCTTTTGAAATCATTTTTAACCAAGAAACTCGCTAAGTCTTTCATACCAAGATATTGGAGCTCATTTGAGACCATATAGAGCTTTTTGGAGTTTGAAAACATGATTTGGAAATTATGATTTTTCAAATCCGGGGGGTTGTTCAACATGGACTTCCTCTTGAATGAAACAATTCAGAAAAGCACATTTGACATCCATTTGATACAATTTAATATTCATGCTTGATGCAAATGCCAATAGGATTCCGATTGCTTCGACCTTAGCAATCGGTGCATATGTTTCCCCACAATCAATCCCTTTTCCTTATCCACAAGTCTAGCCTTATTTCTTACTACTAACCCATCCTCATCATGTTTGTTTTTGAAAACCCATTTGGTTCCTATAACTAGCTAGTGAGAAGGTCGTTTGGTCAAATTTTAGACTTGGTTTCTTTCAAATTGATTAAGTTCCTTTTGTATGGCCTCTACCCATTCAGGTTCATTTAGCGCATCTAATTCATTTCTGGGTTCTCGTTAATGATATGAATGCAATGAATGCACATAGATTTTGTAAAGAAGAATGATTTCTTACCCCACTCGATAATGTTAGATAAAATGTTCTCGAGTGGGTGGCTCAAACCATATTTGAATGCTCTACCTGTTCTCCGATTCACCAAGTTTGTTGATTAAACTGGCTGATCTTCAAAAGTTTGAGCTTGCTGAGTCTCCTCATTCACTTGTCCTTCAACATTCTGAGCTGTCTTTTGAAGTGGTTTAGTCCGAGTCACTATGTTTTATGTTGCCTCATTATAAGTTGCTTTCTTCGACTCTTTCTAATCTCGGCTTCAAGCAAGATCATCTTCATCTCGACTTAGTTTCAGGTCTAAGAATGTTGACTCACTTATTTTACCATGATCAATCTCATCAAACACAATGTGGATACTTTCTTCCACTTTGTTAGTTATTTTGTTAAAGATACGATAAGCTTTACCGTGGGATGAGTAACCTAAAAATATAGCTTCATCCGACCTAGCATCAATTTTGGTCACGTGATCCTTACCGTTATTGTGAATAAAGCATTTACATCCAAAAGGTTTGAAGTATGAGATGTTGGGCTTTTTTCCCTTGTAAAGCTCGTAAGAAGTTTTCTTCAAGATGGGTCCGATCGGACATCCGTTCGGTGTGTAGTTTGTCTGTGTCGACTACCTCGGCCCATAAATAGTAAGGTAGATAATTTTCAATCATCATTCTCCTTCCTATTTCTTCAAGAGTTCGGTACTTTCTCTCCACTACTCCATTCTATTGAGGACTTCGGGTGCTGAGAAGTTGTTAAAGATACCGTTCTTGTCACGTAACTTTGCAAATTCTCGAATAGTCGACCTCCATGCCATGGTCGGTTCGTATTCTTCTAATCGGAGTTTGAGACTCCACTTGAATTTTCCAGCATAGCGTGCTCAACTCTTTGAAAGCTTCATTCTTGTTCTTAAGAAAACAATCCAGGTAAATCATGAAAAATCATCAACAATCACAAGTACATATCATTTACCACCGAGGCTTTTCAAAGAGATTTCACCACATAAATCCAAATGGAGCAATTCAAGTAGTTTTGATATGGAAACAGTTTTGTGAGGTTTGAATGATGATCTCGACTTGATTCCCCTTTGTTCATGCTTCACAAATTTTTTCTTTCTTAAATGCACAGTTAGGTAAACCCCTAACTAAACCATGAGATGCAAGCTTTATGATAGTGTGCATGCTAACATGACCTGGTCTACGATGCCATGTCCAAGAATCATTATGCAATGATGCTTTTAAATATGATAAATTTTGACTTGGATCACAAAGAGGACTAGTATAGGTGTTACCTAACCTCTTACCTTAGGGCTTAGTCTCTTTGGTAGTTGCATCACAAATGTAACAATTGGTCTAAGTGAACCTTACCTCTTAGCCTTTGTCACATAACCGAGAGATGTTGAACAAATTATACTTTAATCCCTTAACAAGATAAACTGGGCTAACCAGGTATTCTCCTTTCCAAATCTTTCCAATTCCAGCTATCTTGCCCTTACTCGTCATCTCCAAAAGTGACTTTGCCTCCTTTAATAACTCGAAAAAGAGTCTTGAATCTCCTCATATGTGGTGTGAGCATCCACTATCTAAGTACCAATGACCCTTCGTCCTTTTCTGAGTTACCCGTAAGTTAGAAACACACTAACCTTTCTCACTTCCTCTAACGAACCCAAGTAACTCCCTTTATCGTGGTTCTTTTCGAGGAAGAAGACTCTTGGGAACCTGATTTGAATGACTTTTGATTTGGTCTTATTCTCGAGTCTTCTTTCTACAAAACTGAGTCCGTGTCTCTTTCTTTTGAAAATCTTTTCTTTTATAAACAAGTGGAGCATGTTTTCTCCTGTAAACTGGTCAAGGCTCAGTCCTCATTTCATTCTTATGAATAGAACAACGCTCAGCATTCCTGAACTTCACAATTCCAGAATCCTTCTTGAAAAGATTGGAGTAGGAATTATATTCCTCCTTTACATTAAAACCAAGTCCTTCTTTCCTGAAGGAGACATACCGAGAGTCTAAAAGCATGTCAAGGTTTTTCCGACCTTAGGTTAATTTCAAAACAAGTTCTTGAGACTCATTGAGTTTTTTTTTTTCGGATGCTCATTTTCTCTTCGAGTGACTCGGACTCAGTCTTATTAGCTTGAGTACTGGTCTTGAGCTATTTTAGAGTTAGTCCGAGTTTTTCCATTTCATTTTTCAAACAATTGCTCTCACAAGTAAGAGACTCATGTAGTTCTTTGAACTAAGAAGAATCGAACTGGACTTATCTTCCAAAGTGTAAATATATTTAGCCAAATCAACTATGGAGAACTTAAGATAGTATTCAATTACCTCCTTAGGACTTGTTTCCTCGGTGACTCGAGTTGTCAAAATCTGACTCGATTCACCTTCTAAGTCCGTGAGTGCCATTATACGCTTTGAGTAATCTCAATGAAGCGAATAAACATCCGAGTGATGTTTTCTTCTAGCTCCATCTTGAATAGCTCATATTTGTGAAGATATTGGCTTATCTTCGCCTATTTCACTTGATTTGTTCCTTTTTATGTGTTGACAAGAGTGTCCCACGCATCTTTGGTCGTGTCGGAGGCCGACACTCTGCTGTACTCTTTTGAGCTGATAGAATACATCGGAATGTTCATTGTTTTGAAGTTCATTCTAAACTTCTCTAATTCTTGATTGGTGTACTTGAATTTTTCTTTAGGCATAGATCTTGTTCCTTCCATCTTCATTGCGATGTAATTACCTTCTTGGATGATGTTCCAAACATCTTCATCGTTGTCCAGCAGAAAGAACTCCATCATGAAGACTCAAACTTTGAATTGAAATCATTCTCAGTACTACATGAAGACTCGGGTACAAACCTCATCCCTCCTAAGTTTTTATTACAAGTCATTTCGAATGTTATAGAAACTCATGTACAAGTTTTCATTCGTTGACTCGTAAAACACATTATTGTATATCTTCCGCATTAGTGTTTCGACTCACTCGGACAACACTCGGATCTATCGTATGCTTCAATAATCTCTCTAACACTTTTTATCCGAGTTTTGACTGCATATGTCAATGCAAAGTGAATTACGAGTGTTAATTCCTCTTTCTAAGTCAGTTTGCTTATTTGAGAGTTATTTGTCCGGATCAAGTCCTTATACTTTGATTGTTTCACTCTTTTAACTTGATCTTTCTTAGGACTTACTCTAATGGAATTTGAGTATATTGAATATTAGACTCGGAAAATTAGACTCTTCTAGGCCTAAGATAATTATCCACTTCATTGTCTTAATTAAATTATTATATGTGCCTAATCGTAGACCAAAGTATTTTATACTTTTAGAACAAAAGTGGTTTACTTTTGTATGTTATCCAAACGAGCTTATCTCATTTTTGAATTAGAAAAATAACCGGCTTCGAGCTGTAAATCACCAGCTGACAAGGCTTGTCTACTTCGAACAAGGTACACACACTGTGTCAAGGTTGTCGTTTTCAAAACTGGAAAACTTCAACGCTAAGCTCAACGCTGGTTCCCGTCTTACTTTTCGGACATCACCAATTGATCGGAGCACCTTTAGGAGCAAAGAGCCATTGGACAACGTTCACATCCCAACGGATATTTTTGTGCGACTCAAAAGAGTTGTTACAACGGCCAGTAACAACTTCTATTCAGAACCAATTCACAACGGTCACTCTACTTGGTCATCTATTAATAGAAGCCACTTCACAAGACTTGAAGATTGCTGAACGCATTGCTGAAACTATATCTCTTTGTACATTACTCATTCAATCTTCTTCTTACAACTCAAAGTCTATCCTTAATACTTTTCTGAGTTGTAAAGTCTTGTAATCAGTCACACACTCTTCTTAATTTATGAGTAAGGTCCCTTGACTGAGCTATAAGGGATAACTCGGTTTAGTTGTCCCTAGCTGTAATGGTTACTTCAGTTAGGAAGTACTAGATATGATAAGGGAACTTCGAGTATAGGAAAACTCTGTAAGGAATTGTCTAAGGGAGCAATTCTGGTTGAGTCACATACGTTGTATTTTGAGGATTCAAAATAGTGGATTGGACTTGGTGCTTGGATTAGCACTCGTCAATGGTTTTCCGCCTCAGGAAGGTTTCCACGTAACTCCAAGTATATACTTTTCTCGATTCTAATGTAGACTTAGATTGTCTAGTTCATTCTCTTCAAAGCTTAAATTTTCCAAGTTTGTTAAAATTTCCTCATCACCCTATTCACCTCCCCTCTAGGGTGACTAAGACTCTCGAAGAGCAAACCTTCAATTGGTATCGAGCCTAGCCTTTCAAAAATGATCTAACAATCCAAAGGTCTAAAGATCAGATGGCTTAGAACATCGGAGAGTTCGATTAAGGAAGATCTTCCACCGCACCACCAAACTTCAAAGGATTAAACATCGTGCACTAGAAGAAGCTTATGGAATGCTTTCTGTTGGACAACGATGAAGATGTTTGGAACATCATCCATGAAGGCAATTACATTCCAATGAAGATAGAAGGTACAAGATCTATGCCTAAAGAAAAGTTCGAGTACACCAATGACGAGTCGAAAAGTTCGTAAAGAACTTCAAAGCGATGAACATTCCGATGTATGCTATCGCCTTAGAAGAGTACAACGAGTGTGTCAGCCTGTGACACAGCTAAGGATGTGTGGAACACTCTTGTCAACACATATGAAGGAGCAAGCCAAGTGAAACAAGGCGATGATATGTCAATATCTTCACAAATATGAGTTGTTCAAGATGGAGCTGAAGAAAACATCACTCGGATGTTTATACAGCTTCACCGAGATTACAAACAATCTCAAATCTCTGGGTGGAAAGATTTCCCATTAAGAAATGTGAGGAAAAATTCTACGAAGTCTACCAAAGAGAAGATGGGGTCCCAAGGTGACAACCATCGAGGAAGCTCAGAACCTCTCTCAACTAAAGCCGGACGAACTAATTGGGAAGCCGCTTACCCATGAAATTTACCTCGGAAGAAAAGGATGCCGAGGTTAGCACCAAAAGGAACATTGCGCCGAAGGCCTTAGAAAGTAGAGAGGAAAGTCGAGTTCCTCGGACTCGAAGAGGATCCAATAGCACTCATTGCTCGAGACTTCAAAAGTATGATGGAGCTTAGGAAGAGGGAAAAGAGGCCAAAGGAAGAGTTATACAAGAAAGATAAGAAAGACAGAAAAGGTAAACACTCTTTTCCTTCAAAGGTATCTTTAACTAAGAACTCTTGTTGTTTAGAATGTGGCAGCAAAGATCACATAGTCAAAGACTGCTCAAGGAGAAAGAGGGATAGAAAGAAGAAGAAGGCTATGATGGCCACATGGAGTGATGAAGATTCATCCGAAGAAGAAGATTCTAATGACTCAAAAGTGTCCGATGGCACTAACGGACTTAGAAGCTGAATCTGAGTCAAATGTCGACAACTTAGACTCTTAGGAGACAAGTCCTTAGGAGGTAAATGAATACTTTCTCAAGTTCTCCAAAGTTGATTTAGCTAAATATATTTATACTTTCAAAGAAAAGTCCAATTCTGATTCTTCTCGGTTCAAATAACAACCTAAGTCTCTTACTTCGGAGAGCAACAGTTTGAAAAATGAATCGGAAAAACTAAGACTAACTCTAAAAGAACTCAAGACAAGTACTCAAGCTAATGAGACTGAGTCCGAATCACTTAGAAGAGAAAATGAGCATCTAAAAAGAAAGCTCAATGAGACTCAAGAGCTTGTTTTGAAATTCACTCAAGGTCGAAAAACTTGGACATGTTTTTGGCTCTCAATGTGTTTCCTTCGAAAAGAAGGACTTGGTTTTAATGAAGAGGAGGAATTTAACTCTTACTCGAATCTTTTCGAAAAGGATTCCGGAAATGTAAAGTTCAAGAAGGGTGAGCATGGTCCTATGCATAAAAAGGAAAGGAGCACCGAGCCTGCACCAGTTTATAGGGGATAACCTTCTCCACCCGTTTATAAAAGAAAAGATTTCCAAAAGAAAGAGACACATACTTAGTTTTATAAAAAGAAGGCCCGGAATCATACCAAACCCAAAGTCATTCAAATCTGGTTTCCCAAGAGTCTTCTTCCTCGAAAAGGACCACAAGTAAAAGGAGTTACTGGGTTCGTTAGAGGAAGTGAGAAGGGTTAGTGTGTTTATGACTTGTAGGTAACTTAGAAAAGACTAAAAGGTCACTGGTACTTAAACGGTGGATGCTCACGCCACATGTCAGGAGATTCAAGACTCTTTTCGAAGTTAGAAGATTATAAAGGGGGCAAAGTCACGTTTGGGGATGACGAGTAAGGGCAAGATAGTTGGGACAGGCAAGATTGGGAAAGGAGACAACCTGGTCAGCCCAGTCTATCTTGTCAAGGAGTAAAGTATAATCTACTAAGCATCTCTCACTTATGTGACAAAGGTCAAGAGGTAAGGTTCACTCAAACCAATTGCTATATTTCTGATGCAACCACCAAAGAGACTAAGCTCTCAAGTAAGAGATCGGGTAATACCTACACTATTCCTCTTTCTCATCCAAGTTAGAATTTATCGTGTTTAAAAGCATCATTGCATGATGATTCTTGGACATGGCATCGTAGACTAGGTCATGTTAGCATTCATACTATCAAAAACTTGAATCTCATAGTTTAGTTAGGGGTTTACCTAATCGTGCATTTAAGAAAGATAAAATATGTGAAGCATGAACAAAAGGGAAACAGTCGGATTATCCTTCAAACCTCTCAACATTGTTTCCACATCCAAAGTGCTTAAAATGCTACATATGGATTTATATGGTAAAAATCTCTGTAAAGAGTCTTAGAGGTAAATCATATGTACTTGTGATTGTTGATGACTACTCACGATTTACCTTGGCTTGTTTTCTCAAGAACAAAAATTGAAGCTTCCAAAGAGTTCAGCAAGCTTTGAAAGAAAATTCAAGTAGAGTCTCGGACTTGGATTAGAAAATTTCGAACCGACTATGCAAGGGATTTCAATTACTTAGAATTTGCAAATTTCTACGACAAGAAAGGTATCTTTCACAACTTCGCACACCCGTAACCCCTCAACAGAATGGGGTAGTAGAGAGAAAGAACCGAACTCTTAAAGAAATAGGAAGGAGAATGATGATTGAATATGATCTACCTTACTATTTCTGGGCTGAGGCAGATGAACATAACAAACTACACACTCAACAGATGCCTTATCGGACCCATCTTGAAGAAAACTCCATACGAGCTCTAGAAGGGAAAGAAGCCCAACATTTCATACTTCAAACCTTTCGGATGTAAGTGTTTTGTTCACAATAATGGTAAGGATCACTCGACCAAGTTTGATGTTTGGTCAAATGATGGTATTTTTCTAGGTCACTCATCTCATAGTAAAGCATATCGTGTTTTTAATAAAAGAACTAATAAAGTGGAAGAAAGCATCCATGTTGTGTTTGATGAGATTGATAAGGGAAAAGCAAGTGAGTTAACATTCTTAAATTTGAAACTAAGTCAAGATGAAGATGATCTTGCTGAAGCTGAGCTCACACAGAGTCAAAAGAAAGGAACTCGTAATGAGGCGGCTCGGATCATAATGACTCGGATCGAACCAGCTCAGGAGCCGGTTCGGAATGCTAAAGGTCTAGCAGATGAGCAAACTCAGCCAAATCGGGCTAATGAAGATCAGCCAAGTACGACTAACAAACCTGGTGAGCCGGAGAAAAGGTAGAGCATTCAAATATGCTTCGAGCCACCCACTCGAGAACATTTTGTCCGACATCAACAAGTGGGGTAAGAACTCGTTCTTCTTTGCAAAATTTATGTGCATTCACTGCATTCATATCATTAATCGAACCCATAAATGCACTAGAGGCCTAAATGAACCTGAATAGGTAGAGTCCATGCAAGAGGAACTTAATCAATTTAAGAGAAACCAAGTCCGGACTTTGACCAAACAACCTTCCGACGACCCATTTATAGGAACCAAATGGGTTTTCAAGAATGAACTGGATGAGGATGGGTTGGTAGGCGGAACCAAGGCTAGACTTGTGGCTCAATGTTACAATCAAGAAGAAGGGATTGAGTGTGGGGAAACCTTTGCACCGGTTGCTAGGATCGAAGCAATTAGAATCCTTTTGGCATTTGCATCGAGGCATGAATATTAAATTGTATCAAATAGGTGTCAAATGTGCCTTTCGAATGGTTTCATTCAAGAGGAAGTCTATGTTAAGCTACCTCACTGGATTTGAAAACTCAGAATTTCTAAATCATGTTTTCAAATTACAAAAGGCTCTTTATGGTCTTAAACAAGCTCCTAGAGCTTGGTATGAAAGACTAAGCAGTTTCTTGGTTGAAAATGATTTCAAAAGCGGTCAGATTGACAAAACTCTTTCCATAAAAACCAAGGCGGGAGACTTTCTTATTGCTCGGATTTATGTTGATGATATAATCTTTGGAGCCACTAATGAAAATCTTTGTTGAGAATTTTCCGAGTTGATGAGACATGAATTCCAAATGAGCATGATGGGAGAGCTCAATTTCTTTCTTGGTCTACAAATCGGACAAGATAAAGATGGCATCTATGTCCATCAATCCAAGTAGACCAAGGAGTTGTTGAAGAACTACAAGCTTCAAGATGCAAAACATGCAGCAACACCAATGAGTAGCAGCATAAAACCGAACTCGGACGAAAAAGGTAAAGCAAGTAGATCGAAACTCTATAGAGGTCTAATTGGTTCTCTACTATTTCTCACATCTAGTAGACCATACATTATATTTAGTGTATGTCTCGTGTGGAAGATTCCAAGCTAATCCAAAAGAATCACATCTCACCGAGGTGAAGAGAATTTTCGAGATATCTTGCAAGGACTCGGAATCTTGGTTTATGGTACTCAAGAGACTCGGAACCGACTCTCACTAGATACTCGGATGCCGACTATGCTAGATACAAGGTTAATAGAAAGAGCACATCAGGAGCATGCTAGTTTATGGGTCAATCCCTTATATCTTGGCACTTAAAGAAGTAGAACTCAATTGCTCAATCAAGTGCTGAAGTTGGTTACATTGCAGCTGGAGCATGTTGTGCTCGGATTCTACGAATCAAGCAACACTTGAAGGATGTTGGACTTTCATTCTAATCTATCCCAATTAAGTGTGATAATCGGAGTGCAATCAACATCACCAAGAATCTAGTTCAGCACTCAAAGACAAAGCATATTAAGGTTAGGTATCATTTTTTGAGATACCATTATGAGAAAGGTGATATTGAACTTGAATTCATTCTTACAAAATTTTAGTTAGCTGATATTTTCACTAAGCCACTTCCTTAGGATCAATTTTGTTTTATTAGGAATGAGCTTGGCATGATTAATGCATGATTATGTGATGTTCTAAGTGAAATTGTCTTGCATGGTTATGTGTTATATGTTTTCTTTCTTTGCCTTAATAACAATTGGTTCAATTGACCAAGTGAAACCGAGCTAAGAGTTATTATGTGTTTGCATTTTCCGAGTTACTCATAAACCATACCGAGTCGGACTTAGTTTTTGAGCAAAATGGATATCGGACTTCGAAATCATCTCTAGATAAGTGGAGAATTTTAGAAAATTCTTTTAAAATTTCCCTTTCTCCTCTCTCTCTACCGCGCGCATCGATCGGTGAACTAGCCGTTCGGAGAAAGCCACTGGAATTTTAACCGTTGGAGAGCGAAACGTCACACCTATCTCGAGGCGACCGTCGGAGGTTTAGGTCGGACAGAATGTCTGAATGACATTCCTTTTCACTATAAATAGCATCTATTTACCTTCATTTCACTACTTTACTCTCTGTTCACTTACTCCTCTCTCTCTCTCAAAGCTCTCAGTATTCACTCCCTTACTCTTTCTCTCTCTCTCTCTCTTTTAACCTCACTCTCTCTCACTCTAAAATCTTCACCATGCCTAAAAGAGGTTCAGCCCAAGATTTCCTAGGGTCTACGACCAAGAAACCGTGCACCAAACAAACAGAAGAAGGTACCTCTAGCCCCTCAAAATTTTCGTCACCCAACATCTCGCGTGGGATGACAAGTTCTTCCTAACCACATTGTTTCGTGGTTGGCTCACATAAAAACCACTCGGAGGTTACAACTTTCGCTACTTCAGTGAGTTTATTTACCCATAACTCGTTATCGAGTTCTATTCTAATCTGTCTTGCTCGAGGGAGTCATCACCTCACGAGTCCGGGACACGATTGTGCGCATCAAGCTTTCCCTTCTTCATCGTATTTTTAAAGTTTCCTCTCTTTTTCTCAACTGCAATCACATCCCTTTCCACGAGATTGTGGATGAGCTTTTCGAGAAATATGCCAAGGGAGTCCCCGAGTCATGAAAGAATTTCTCGGTGACTCGGATGAAGACCGAGGCTAGACTTCTTTGCTTTCTTCGATGGGAACTTTCTTCTCTCATCACTCGAGCAAAGAGATTCCTAATTCTAAGATTCTCAAATCTATTTGATATCCTTGAGGGCTACCATGTAGACATCTTCCCAACCATCGTTGAGCAAATGGCCACTATGCCAGCTCAATCTAAGAAATTCTCTCCTCCTCCCTTCGAAACCTTTTACCTGTGGTTTTTAAACAGCTTTAAGGTTCCCGTCCCCTCGGACCCAAATGTAGTGTCCGAGGTTACCATCATAGTGGGCATGAAGGAAGTTCCGGGATACGGGTACAAGAAGATCAAGCCCGGTGTCCGGGTCCATGGTTCGAACCGAAGCCCCCTTCACTTGCTCATAAGACTCGGACTCGGACTCCCTATCTCTCCCTCCTCCACTTAGTGGTACACCCACCTCAAAACCTCCTCCCGAAGCCATTACTACCTTGTCTACAGTCTTGATAGACAAGATCTCTTATGTGACGGAAGAATTTCCGGCCACTCTCGCTCCTACAAAAACGTCCTTCAAAGTATGGTCATAAAGCGGAAGACGGCTCAATCTCGGATCCAGGAGCACCGGGATCTGCTCCTCGAGATGAAGGGATTGATCAAGGAGCAACGGGAGCAACTTTAGCTCCTTCAAGAAAGGAGATCCAAGGCTGCTCAGGACCCCGACATCTCGTAAACCTCTAAGGAGTCCTCAAGCCTTGCCAAGTCCCCTCCACGGAAGTAGAAGAAGAAGAAGAAGTTACGGTTAAAGCAGCTCAACCCGAGGAGAAGGAGGAAGAGAAGGAGGAAGAGAAGGAAAAGGAGAAGGAGGAAGCCACTTAGCAAAAGGGACAAGGTGTTGAAGTCCCCGAACCACAGCTCGATCAGCTCGGATAGCGGCCTCGGTGGGTCGAAGACCTTGCGGACGTTAGTTAGTCCACAACAGTCAAAACAGAAGAAGCACCTCTCTCCGCAGTATTCCAGGAGGATGAACCACTAGATGTCTTAGTTCTAGGTCAGCCAATCGAACTAAGCCGATACCGGATATCCCAGATGCTGCCGCCGCGACGATCTTCGATGTCATCCCAAGCCTACCAGCTCCAGTGCACCGCACACTCATCCACCTTAGCACCCCAGTGGCCCCCATCTTATTTTCTTCTCTTTTGTTTTTTTTTTTTTTGGTCCAAACATCAAAAGTATCTTCTTGATATGTTCTTCCCTCTTTTTGTTTTTATTGAAAGGCAAGGGAGAAAACAATAGAAAAATTGATGTTGTTGTGTTTAGGGGAGCTCACCGTCTTTCTTGTATTTCTTTTTCTCTTTCTTGTATATATGAATGAATTTTCTTTCTTGGGGCAGAATTCTTTCCGAGTTCGATCTCTTATTATTTATCTTCTACACTCGATATATCTTATGTTCATATTTCTTGTTCAACTTTGATATAGCTGTTCATATTTTAATTTTTATTTTGCTAAAGATGATATTCGCATAAATGTTCTAAGTAGTGATAGTATCTCGCAATGCCTTTTCTAAGTATGCAATACACTTCACTCACTACTTCTCATTCGATATGTTCTAGTGAATAAGAATTAAAATTTATGATTTACATAAACAAAGTTTCTATCTAACTCGTGGAATGCCTTTCATCAAAAAGGGGAGATTGAAGACTCGGACTCGAATCTAAATCATTCCGAGTACTACATAAAGACTCATGTACAAACCTCATCCCTCATAAGTTTTGATTACAAGTCATTCCGAGTGTTATAGAAACTCCTATATAAGTTTTCATTCGTTTCGATCGACTCATAAAACAAATTATTGTACATCTTCTCGCATCGGTGTTTCTAACTCACTCAGACAAGCACTCGGATCTATTGTATGGTCAAATAATCTAACATTTTTTATCTTAGTTCTGATTGCATATTTTAACGCAAAGTGAATTACAATGTTAATATCTCTTTCTACGTCAGTTTGTTTATTTGAGAGTTATTTGTCTAGATCAAGTCCTTATACTCTAATGGTTTCACTCTTTTCAGTTGATCTTTCTTAGGACTAACTCTAATGGAATTTGAGTATATTGAATATTAGACTCGGAAAATTAGACTCTTCTAGGCCTAAGATAATTATGCACTTAATAGTATTCATTAAATTATTATTTGTGCCTAATATTAGACCAAAGTATTTTACACTTTGAGAACCAAAGTGGTTTGCTTTGCGAGTTATCTAAACTAGGTTATGTCATTTTTAAATTAGAAAAGTAACCGGCTTCAAGCTGTCAATCACCAGCAGACAAGGCTTATCTACTTCCGAACAAGGCTCGGACGCCGTGTCGGGATTATCTGTTTCTAAAACTAGAAAACTTCAATGCTAAGCTCAATGGTGGTTTCCACCATGCCTTTCGGACATCACCAGTTAACTTGAGCACCTTTAGGAGCCAAGAGCCATTGCACACTTGTTTACATCCCAACGGATCTTTTCCGAGCGACTCGTAAGAGCCGTTAGAATGGCCGATAATGACTTCTATTCATAACCAAGACACAACAAGTCACTCGATTGGTCATCTATAAATAAAAGCCATTTCACAAGACTTGAAGATTGCTAAACACATTGCTGAAACTATATCTCTTAGTACATTACTCATCCAATCTTCTTCTTACAACTCCAAGTCCGTACTTAGTCCTTTTATGAGTTGTAAAGTCTTGTAATCAATCACATACTCTTCTTACTATCCGAGTAAGGTCCCTTGACTGAGTTGTAAGGGTTAACTCAGCTCATTTGTTCCTAGCTGTAAAGTTTACCTCACTTAGGAAGTACTAGATCGGATAAAGGAACTTCGAGTCTAGGAAAACTCGTAAGGAATTGTCTAAGGGAGTAATTCTAGTTGAGTCAGTCCATTGTATTTTGAGGATTCAAAATCATGGATTTGACTTGGTGCTTAGATTAGCACCGTCCGTGGTATTCGGCCCCAGGAGGTTTTCCACGTAACTCTAAGTATACACTGCAGACTTTGCTCTCGAAGAAGCTAAGTCACCCTAGAATGGGGTCAATAGGGTGATGGCAAAATTCGCTCTAGTTAAACACTTGATAAGATTCCGAGAAGAATGTGAGTCAAGAATGAACTCGAAAAACACTTACTCATAAATAAGTGGAACATGAAGATATAGATTGGACTGAACTTTAAATCGATCGAGTCTAGATTGGACTCGGAAAAGTATCAACTCAGAATTACGTGGAAAACCTCAGGGGCAGAAAACCACGGACCGTGCTAATCCAAGAGCGAAGTCAAATCCACTATTTTGAATCCACAAAATACAGTAGAATGACTCAACCAAAGTTGCTCTCTTAGACAAATCTTTACGAGTTTTTCCTAGACTCGAAATTCCTTTATTTGATCTAGTACTTCCTAACCGAGATGACCTTTACAGCTAGGGACAATTGAGCTGAGATAACCCTTACAGCTCAGTCAAGGGACCATACTCGAAAGTAAGAATAAGTGTTTTTGACTGATTACAAGACCTTACAACTCGAAAAATATTAATTATAGAGTTGGAGTTGTGAGTAGAAGATTGAAAATGAATACAAAGACTCTTGCTCAAGTATATGTATTAATAGTTGGTTTAGCAATCTTCAAGTCTTGAGAGTTGGCTTCTATTTATAGATGACCAAGCGGACTAGCCGTTGTGACTATCTTCTAAGTGAAAGTCCTTTGTGATCGTTATAGCGGATGTTCCGAGTCACTCGAAAATATCCGTTGATGTATGTTCATTGGGCACGACTCTTAACTCCTTTAGAAGTCCCAAAACCATTGGCGGTGTCTTGAAAAGTAAGGTGGAAACCACCGTTAAGCTTAGCGTTGTAGATTTCCGGTTTGGAAACGGACAACCCCGACACGATGTGTCGGGGCTAGGTCGTAGATGGAAAAAGCCTTGTCTCGGTGGTGATTTGACGTTTTGAAGCCGGTTACTTTTGTACTTCAAAAATAGGATAGCCTCGTTTGAATAACCTACAAAAGTAAATCAATTTGGTTCTCAAAGTATAAAATACTTTGATCCAAGATTAGACACGAGATAATAAATTAATTAAGATAATTAAGTGCATAATTATCTCGAGTCAGAAAAATGAATGGAATTTTCCGAGTATAATATCGATGAGACTCAAAATCCATCCGAGTCAATCTAAGAGAGAATCAAGTCAAAAATAAAGAATATCGGACTTGATTTAAACAACGCAAAGTTCAAACAAAATATGCTGACTTAGAAGAATGAATTATCAATGAAGTCGGATCTGCGGTTGTGCAAAAATAGAATAGGTGTTTGAACATGCGAAATGTTTGAGTGTTGTCCGAGTGACTCGAACGAGTGTGTGAACAGAGTATGCTTTCTCGGTTAGTCGAATCAAGTGAGAATATATCCAATTGTTTACGTAACACATAGAAAAGATGATCTATCACTCAGAAAAGTTTCTAAGGCATACAGAGTGACTTGAAATCAAAACCTTATGAGAGCTGAAGTCTTATACGTGATTCTTTGATGGAAGTCGGATGATGTATCCGTAAAGTCCGAGTCTTCAATCTCCCCTTTTTGATGAAATGCATTCCATACTTAGACAAAACTTTGTTAGTGATATAGATCTGTTGTTTTAATCTTGCACGGAAAATAAGTTAGTAAGATGTGATAAAATTTATTTCTATCCGAGCATATATATCTATTATAGCAAATAAAGTGAGATTGCACATCAAGAACTAAAGTATCACAGCAAGAAAAAATACTTGTAGACAAAACAATGATTGGCTACTAATAGCAGGATTATTAATGAAATGCATTTATTCATTTAAGGAAAAGAGAATAACCGAGTATTAGAGTAATGATAGATATAGTTGACAAACCGAGCAAGAAATGGAAACTCATAAATAATTGCATTAAGAATTAAACTCAGAAATTATTAATGTAATGCATTAATTCATTAAAGATAAGAAAATTACACAAAAGAGAGGGTGAGAGAAGCTCCCTAAATAAGACAACAAATTTTTCTACCTATTCTCCCCTTGCCTTTCAAAGAAAAACAAAAAGAGGAAGAATGTATCAAGTAGATACAGATTTGATGTCTAGACAAAAATAAAATAAAAAAGAAAAAAGAAACTAAGAAGGAGGAGATGGAGAAGTCCGGGTTGAAGATGAAGGACGAGTAGTGCGCTCGCGCTGATAAGATCGATAAGATGTAGTTGAACGCAGATGGGGACAAGACTTGGGATTTACGGTATTGGCTCAATTCCGAGAGGAAGAATTGCATTAAGCATTAAACTCAGAAATTATTAATGAAATGCATTAATTCATTAAAGATAAGAAAATTACACAAAAGAGAGGGTGAGAGAAGCTCCCCTAAACAAGACAACAAATTTTTTAGCTATTCTCCCTCTTGCTTTTCAAAGAAAAACAAAAGAGGAACAATGTATCAAGTAGATACGAGATATGATGTCTGGACAAAAAAATGAAAAACAAAAAAGAAACTAAGAAGGAGGAGATGGAGCGATCTGGGTTGAAGATGAAGGATGAGTAGTGCGCCTGCGCTGATAAGATCGAGAAGATGTAGTTGAACGCGGCGGGGCAGCACTGGGATTTCGGTATTGGCTCGGTTCCGAGTGGTTGACGTAGAATGAGGTCATTCGGAGGCTCATCCTCCTAGAACTCGACTCGCTGGAGGGTTACGCTCGGCTCGACCAGCTGCTGACCGGCCATGGTCGGCGAGGTCTTCCGACCCACTCAAACTACCGTCCGAGCTGATCATCTCCGGTTGTGGTTCTAGAGCACTTGGACCTTAAGCTTCGCTCCTTGGTCCTGTCTCTTCTTTCTCCCTTTCCTCGGACGGAGCTGCCTCAGCCGCGAGGCTCCGCCGCTTCTTCTTCCTCTTCCGGGAAGATTTGTCCGGACTCGAGGATTCCTCGGAGGTATATGAGTCGACAAGTTCCCGAGCTGCCTTGGATCGCCTTTCTCGAAGGAGCTCGATCAGCTCCCTCTGCTGCCTAACCTGAGCCTTCATCTTACATAGCACATCCTGCTTCTCTCGGATTTGGGATTGGGCTGTTTTCACGGTTAATGGTCATACATTGAAAGAGAATCTTGAATGACTCGGAGGGTGTCCTTGAACTCGGTGGACACCGAGGAGAGCTTGTCCATGAAAGCAGTGGACAAGGCGGAAGAGATAACTTGAGAAACACCCGAGGTGGAGGCACCACTAGGTGGAGGAGGTAGAGAGAGAGGAGTTTTAGTCCGAGTCCGAGGCGGAGAAGGTGGCCTCAATTCTAAGCTATGGACCCGGATACACGGTTAGGTTTCCTGGTATCCATACCCAACAAGTTCCTTTTTGCCAACGACTATGGCAGCCTCGAAACCGCGTTAGGATCCGAGAGAAGAGGAACTTGGAATTGTTTGAAAACGAGGGTGAGAAAAGCCCCGAAAGGAAGAGGGGTGGTCTTCTTGTTACGAGTCCGAGCCAGCACAGCTGCCATTTGCTCAATGATAGCAGGGAAGACATGAATCTCTTTTGGATATCGAATAGAGCCTTGGGATGCTTGGAGTTGGGGTTCTCCTTGCTAGAATGTTGTGAGAAGAAGGTTCTCATCAGCAAGAAACACGGAAGACGAGCTTCGACTTTAGTTGGGTCACAGAGAAGTTTTTGCATGACACAAGGAATTCTTTAGCGTACTTCTCAAAGAAGTCGTTCGCAACCTCGTTGAAAGGTATGAGGTTGTTGTTTAAGAAAAGAGAAGATACTTTGAAAAGTCGATGGAGGAGGGAAGTATTGATGTGAACAAGTGATGTTACGAACTCGTGAGGTGAGGATACCCTTACAGCTAGAAAGATGAGTGTAAAACTTAGAGACGAGTTTGGGATAAATGAACTCGTTGAAACAAAGAAAATTGTAGACCCTAGTGGATTGGATGTAAGGCAACCACAAAAACTTTGTGGTTGGAAGGAATTTATCATCCAAGCACAAGATGCTTGGGTGACAAGAGGTTTGGAAGGAGTAGAGGGACCTTCCCGGCTTTTTCGAGGCTACTTGGTGGCGGAACCAAGAAAATCGGGGTGAGAACCTCTTTTCGGCATTTTGATGAAGAAAGGAGAAAGGGAATGATCTTTTGACGAGAGATAGAGAGAGAAGGCTCAAAGAAAATAAAAGAGTTGAAGAAGACAGAACCGAGAGCAACAGAGCTTAGTTGAGATGTTCTTCACGAAGCTTGAGATCACCGAGCATTGCGTTGATCGTAGAGAGCTTGTTCACGAAGATTTAGTTGCGAGAGTGAGAGTTAGCGAATGGTAAAGTAATGAAATGAATGAAAATAAGCACTATTTATAAAGAAATAGGCATCCTTTAGTATTCGTTCTAACTCGGTGGTTACGTCCGACCGGTGTGACTGTTTTCTCCTCCAACGATTAGAATTCCAGCAGTTGTCTCCCAACGGCTAGTCGTCCGATCACAGCGTGCGAGAGAAAGAGAGAAAAAAGAGATTTTGAAAATAAATTCGAAATTCTCCACTTGTCTAGAGATGATTTCGAAGTTTAATGTCCATGTTTTTCTCAAAATCCGAGTTTGACTCGACTAAGTTTCGAGTGACTCGAAATCGTAATCAAATAATAACTCTTACCTCGGTATCACTGGTTCAACTTAACTAATAACTTATTAAAGAAAGTATTCACGCAACATATAATCATGCAGAAAATTTTCACATAGAAAAACATATAATCATGTGTTTAACATACCTAGCTCATTCCTAATAAAGCAAAACTGATCCTCACTAAGTCGCTTAGTAAAGATATCGATTAATTGAAGATTGGTAGGAATGAATTCGAGTTCAATACCACCTTTCTCAAAATGGTCTCTTAAGAAATGATACCCGACCTCAATATGTTTTATCTTTGAGTGGTGAACTGGATTCTCTCAAGTGTGGCTTTATCCATAAAATCTAAGCACAACATGCCCCAGCTGCAATATACTTAGCTTCGAGGTGCTTTTCCTATCAACTTTGTACCCAAGCATAATCAGCATCCGACTATCCAGGTGAGAGTTAGTTCCGAGTGTCCGGAGTACCACGGAACTAAATTCTAAGTCCCTGCAAGATATCTCGAAAATTCTCTTCACCGCGAGTGAGATATGATTCTTTTGGATTAGCTTAACATCTTGCATACATACAGACACTAAACATTATGTCTAGGCTACTTGGAAGTAAGATATAGCAAAGATCCAATCATACCTCGATAGATTTTCCGATCTACTGCTTTACCTTTTCGTGTGAGTCTAGTTTTATCGTCTGCTACTCATAGGGGTTGCTGCATGCTTTCCATCTTAAAGTTTGTACTTCTTTAGCAGCTCCTTGGTGTACTTTGACTGATGGACATATATTCCATCTCTTTCTTGCTTGATTTGTAGGCCAAGGAAGAAATTGAGTTTTCCCATCATACTCATTTGAAATTCCTGTCTCATTAACTCAAAAAATTCTCGACACGTGAATTTCATTAGTAACTTTAAAAATTATGTCATCAACATATATTTGAGCAATCAAAAAGTCTTTCCCCTTGGTTTTTATAAAGAAAGTTTTGTCAATCTAACCTCTTCTAAAATCATTTTGAACCAAGAAATTACTCGAGTCTTTCATATCAAGCTCCGGGAGCTTGTTTAAGACCATAGAGAGCTTTTTGTAGTTTGAAAACATGATTTGGAAATTCAGATTTTTCAAATCCAGGGGTTGCTCAACATAGACTTCCTCTTCAATAAAACCGTTGAGAAATGCACATTTCACATCCATTTGATACACTTTCATATTCATGCTAGATGCAAATGCCAATAAAATTCTAACGGCTTCAATTCTTGCTACAGGTGCAAAGGTTTCCCCACAATCAATCCCTTCTTCTTTATTGTAACCTTGAGCCACAAGTCTAGCCTTATATCTGACTACCAACCCACCTTCAGCCAGTTTGTTCTTGAAAACCCATTTGGTTCCTATGATTGGGTGGTCGGAAGGTCGTTTGGTCGGAGGCCGAACTTGGTTTCTTTCAAATTAAATGAGTTCCTCTTGCATGGACTCTACCCATTCAGGTTCATCAAGGGCCTCTAGCGCATTTACGGGTTCGATTAATGATATGAATGTGGTGAATGCACATAGATTTTGAAGTGAGGAACGAGTTCTTACCCCACTTGTTGATGTCGGATATGATGTTTTCTAGAGGGTGGCTAGAAGCATACTTGAAAGCTCTACTGTTCTTTGGTTCACCAGATCTGTATGTTGAATTGGTTGATCTGCGGAAGTCCGTTGCGAGTGAGCTTGTTCATTAGATTGTTCTTCAACATTACGAGCTGGTTTATGAGTTGTCTCATTCGAATCACTTCGTTCGAGTTACTTCATTACGAGTGTCATGGATTTGATTCATGATGAGCTGATTTTCATCACGATCATCATCTCTGCTAAGCTTTAGGTCCGAGAATGATGACTCACTTGGTATTTCCTGTTCAATCTCATCAAACACAACATGGATGCTTTCTTCCACTTTGATAGTTCTTTTATTGAAAATGCGATAAGCTTTGCTATGAGATGAATAACCAAGAAAAATACCTTCATCCGACCGAGCATCAAACTTGGTCGAGTGATCCTTACCATTGTTGTGAATAAAGCACTTACATCCAAAGGGTGTGAAGTATAAAATATTGGGTTTCTTCCCTTTGTAGAGTTCGTAGGGAGTTTTCTTCAAGATGGGTCCGATGAGACATCTGTTCAAAGTGTAGTTAGATGTGTTCACTCGCCTCGGCCTAGAAATAGTAGAGTAGGTTGTGTTTAATCATCACGAGTCCTTGCTATTTCTTCAAGAGTTCTGTTCTTTCTCTCCACCACTCCATTTTGTTGAGGAGTTCTTGGTGCTGAGAAGTTGTGAGAGATGCCATTCTTATCACAAAACTCTACAAACTCTAAGTAGTCGAATTCCCTTCCATGGTCGGTTCGAATTAGCTGGATCCGAGTCCGAGACTTAACTTGGAATTTCCTCCAGAACTTGCTGAACTCTTTGAAGGCTTCATTTTTATACATGAGAAAACATACCCGAGTAAATCCCGAGTAATCATCAACAATAACAAGTACATATGATTTACCTCCGAGACTCTTGACAACGATTTCACCACATAAATTCATATGCAACATTTCAAGCACCTTGGATGTGGAAACAGTTTTCGAGGATTTGAAGGATGATCCGACTTGTTTCCCTTTGCGCATGCTTCACAAATTTTATCTTTCTTAAATGCACAATTAGGCAATCCTCTGACTAAACCATGGGATGCAAGTTTCTTAATGGTGTGCATGCTAACATGACCTAGTCTACGATGCCATGCCCATGAATCATCATGAAGAGATGCTTTTAAACAAGATAACTTCGACTCGGGTCGAAAGGGGAATAGTGTAAGTGTTACCTGATCTCTTACCTAAGAGCTTGATCTCTTTGGTAGCAATATCAGAAATATAGCAATTGGTCTTAGTGAATCTTACCTCTTGACCTTTATCACATAGCTGAGAGATGCTTAGCAAGTTATACTATAACCCTTTGACAAGGTATACTTGGGCTGACTAGATTGCTTCCTTTCCCAATCTTGCTAATCCCAATTATCTTGCCTTTGCTATAATCCCCAAAAGTGACTTTTCCTCCTTTCTAGTCCTCTAACTCGGAAAAGAGTCTTGAATCTCCTTACATGTGGCGTGAGCATCCACTTTATAGGTACCAATGCCCTTTTGTTCTTTTCCGAGTCACCTGCAAGTCGAAACAAACTAACCCTACTTACTTCCTCTAACGAACCCAGTAAGACCCTTTACTCGTGGTCCTTTTCTAAGGAAGAAGACTTTTCAAAACCCATATTTGAACGACTTTGGGTTTGGTCTCATTCTGAGTCTTCCATTTAGAGAGCCGAGTCTGTTTCTCTTTCTTTTGAGAAACTTTTCTTTTATAAACTGGTGGAGAAGGCTTTCTCCTGTAAGCTAGTCTGGGCTTAGTCCTCCTTTCATTCTTATCTGGAATCCTTTTTGAAACTTTACAGTTCCGGAATCCTTTTGAAAAGTACTAAGTAGGAATTGGATTCCTCCTCTTTGTCAAAACCAATATTTTCTTTTCGAAGGAGACACATTGGGGCCCTAAGAGCATATCAAGGTTTTTCTAACCTTGAGTAAACTTTAAAACAAGATCTTGAGACTCGTTGAGCTTTAGCTTTAGTTGCTCATTTTCCCTTCGAGTAACTCGGACTCGGTCTCATTAGATTGAGCACTAGTCTTAAGTTCTCTTAGAATAAGTCTCAGCTTTTCCAATTCATTTTTTAAAGAGATGCTCTCATAATTGATTGACCCAAGTTGTTCTTTAAAAAGAAAAGAGTCGAATGGACTTTTCTTCCAAAGTGAAAATATACTTACTAAATAAACTTTGGAAAACTTGAGGAAGTATTCAATTACCTCCCGAGGATTTGTTTCCTCACCGTCCGAGTGATCTCGAATATAACTCTGTTTCAGCTTACGAGTTAGAGAGTGCCCTAAGATATTTTGAGTCATCCGAGCCTTCATCGTCTTCCGATGAGTCTTCATCGCTTCATGTGGCCATCATAGCCTTTTTCTTTCTTCTGTCCCTCTTTCTCTTCGGACAGTCTTTGACTATGTGTTCCTTGCTACCACAATCAAAACAGCTAGAGTTCTTAGTCAAAGATAACTTTAAAGGGCAAGAGTGTGTACCTTTTCTATCCTTCTTGTCTTTCTTATAGAACTCTTCTCTTGGCTTCTTATCCCATCTCTTGTGCTTCATTATTCTCTTGAAGCCTCTAGCGATAAGTGCCATAGGTATCCTCTTCGAGTCGGAGGAACTTAGATTTGCTTCTCCAGTTTCGAGGCTTTCAGCGCAATGTTCTTTTTGGTGCTAACCTCTACATCCTCCTCTTCCAGGTGGATCTTATGGGTGAGAAGCTTCCCAATGAGTTCGTCAGGCTTCACTAGAGACGAGTTCGAGCCTCTTCGATAGTCTGTTACCTTAGGATCCCATCTTCTCTTGGATATACTTTTAAGTATCTTTCTACACATTTCCTCGTGGGAAATCTTTTTACCCAAAGATTTGAGATTGTTGGTAATCTCGGTGAAGTGGATAAACATCTTAGTGATGTTTTCTTCAGCTCCATTTTAAACGACTCATAATTGTGAAGATATTGGCTTATCTTTGCTTGTTCGACCTGGCTTGTGCCTTCATAAGTATTGACTAGTGTGTCCCATACTTCTTTGGTCGTGTCACGAGCGGACACTTGGTTGTACTCTTCCGAGCTGATGGCGCATATCGGAATGTTCATCGCCTCAAAGTTCTTTCGGAACTTTTCTGTTTCTTCAACGAGTGAACTCGACCTTTGTCTTGGGAACTAGTCTTGTTTCTTCCCTCTTCCCGTGTAA
The DNA here is from genome assembly GCA_021018815.1 of Talinum fruticosum. Taxonomy (NCBI): domain Eukaryota; kingdom Viridiplantae; phylum Streptophyta; class Magnoliopsida; order Caryophyllales; family Talinaceae; genus Talinum; species Talinum fruticosum. Next base: position 12,205,887 of record JAITYX010000001.1, on the reverse strand, counting down.
CGACCCGACCCTAAACAATATCACTTATCTTACTAATTACAAAATTTATATAATCGAGCGCGCGCACTTCAATTCGATGTTTTATATTTAAATTATTTTTATATGTGTATTATACGACTAAGGTGACGAAGTGGCCTCCAACAAATAAATTTCATAATAATGATGGTAAACCTACGAGATATGTTAAAATAAAAATTTAGGGATTTATATGAATATATATAACACCTATAAATATAAAGGTACATAATTATAGGGTTATCAAAAATTATATTTTAAATGAACCGTTACATTTTAAACCAGATTGAATAATAATAAATAAATAAATAAATATAAAAATAAAATAAATAAATCAGATTTTTTTGAAGGAAAAATCCAGAAATGATTCATCCGGAATTGTTTACAAAAAAAAAGAAAAAAAGAAAGGCGGTTAAAGATAAAAAGAGTCGAGTTTTCGGTTCCATATTCCACATCCGCGTTTCCCCGCTGCGCTACCTACTCCTCTCGCTTCTCCCCTCCCCCTCGCTGCCGCTGCCTTCTCCGGCCACCAGCACGACCGACGCCAGGCTGGAAGACCGGCACCGGCCACCCATCATCTCTAGCTGTCTCGCCCTCTCCCTCCATCGCGCTCTCGCTCTTACCCGCGTCCTACTCCGCCTGCCGCGACCCAAGTCCATCGGGCAACCACCACAGCCTCGGCGCCGAGGCACGTCGCCGGCCTCTCCCAGTAGTCGCCATAGCAGCAGTCGCACACCAACATCTTCTTCCTCTCCTTGACTTCTCCTCTCTGAATTTGAAGGTAAAATGCTAGACCCTAAATTACCAAGTTCATTATTTATTTAAGCAATTGTAACTGTAAATTGAGGTATATAATTTAGAAATATGTCTATAGTGTGAATTTAAGGTTTGAATAGGGAAAACTATGAATTGGTGTGAACCATTGTGATTGGTATTTTGATGGATTGATTGTGTATGGATGTGAACGAATGTGATTCTTTTGGAAATTATGATATAGTGGATGAGGTTAGAGATGTTTTGTTATAAAAATTGAGTAATTGATGGATTTTTATATTACGGGAATGATTATATTGAGCAAACGAAGGGGAGAGTGAATGTAGAAGTTGAAACTAGATAATGTGTAAATGTAGGGGTGTGAGAAAATAATTCGAATATTAAGCATACCTAATTGTGGTTGTGAATGTGAATTATATTGAGAAAATAATGCTTAGGCCCTTAAAATGGTGTATGTATGAATTTTGGTCAATTCGGCAAATTGTGAAACCTTCCTTTGGAAAGGCATTTGATGGATTAATTAACTACTTAACTATGGGTTCTGAATGCGGGGAAGGGAGAAGTAAGGAATAAATTAGGAATAAGTGATTGTTTAGGTGTATATATATATATATATATATATATATATATATATATATATATATATATATATATATATATATATATATATATATATAATTTTAAATCCAAGTCAACTAACAAATTGAATTACATCAAAATCATTGAGTATCTAATTTGCATAATCAACTTCTATAATTAGTATGTATTGTATTCAATAATTGAAACGGAATTAATGCGAGTAAAGTTGAGTAACACAAAAATTAGTTTAATCGATTGTAGCATAAGTATAGGAAATGAAATAAATTGTCAATGCTTATACAAATTCAATTAGTAAAACTCAAGAGATACATTATTAACAACAAAAATATATTTGGAACAGAATTGAGGCCACTTCGATTGCTTAAATAGCTGGTAACTTAAATTTTTATAAAAGGGGAGAAATAAATGTTCTCAATTCGAGTACGTGCATTGCACTGTGCCCTTCGAAAATTCACATATTTAAGAAAATCTCAACATTTCTTATATAAATAACTAATAATGAATCATTTGCAAATCAAGTTTTGTCACCTAATTAAGTGGTCCCCGCTCAATTATCAATTAATAATTATCGGGGTTTATGCCCTTCAATTCCACCCGCGCGGCTTCAACTCGGGTTCTCGGTCGGCCTGGAAGGTGTACACCTTATTCAAAGATAGTATCAATTATCAAGGGGTTCCACTTTCGGATAATAACCGGCAAGCAAGTTTTACTCATATTCTCTCCCCCGATTTCAAACTAAAATGAATTGAAATGCACGCGCTCAATTAAAATGTTTTCAAAGCAATTTGATCGTGCGGGAATGTTCGTATCGAGTTTCGACTCACTTTTCGAAATATTTTACTATTTTTGTGTTAGGAAAAGCATTGCTGAAAAGTCAATTACGTACCAAGACCGACGAAGGCAAAATATAGCTGGACATGATGCATTTGTGATTCCGATGGTGTATAGATGCTCACGAGTGATTTCATCTCAAATGAAGATCATTAGAGGTTGTGTAAGTACTCACGTTAAAGAAGTATACGAGATTGTACTTGAAATATATGCAAGCAAGACTTTAAGTTATATTTTGGGTCCCGTTCAAACACTATGTGTGCCTTAACTACTTAGGTTGTAAGTAGTTATCATCATAAGGACCCAACCCATATGTAATACTTAGATATACAAATTGTATTTCATTTTTATTTCATTTACTTAGCTTGGTCCTATTCTTAGGACGGCGGTAACGTCTCCGATCGTTATATTCCGCTACGGCCGTACATAATATTCTCTAATTCAGGGATTATTAGGTAATGGTGTTTTGGGGGCATTACGGTTATGGTATCGAGTAGGATTTAGAAATCGTTGTGAGCAATACGGTTCTAAGGTGTCATGATTTGAACCTTAGGAAAAATCACGTGGCTATTATTTCGATAAGTTGTCGTTTTGGGACTTCGTGTATAGTGTAGTTAATGTTGGGCTAATATATATGCTTTTGGGTATGCTAATATAAATGATGCACGTAATGACTCAAGTTGCTGATGTGCATTCCATATGCTTTTAAGTTTTATAGTTTGAAATTAAGTCCATATAGTTTGTTTCGGATGTGTTATGAGCCATTTAGGTTGTTTTAAGCCTTAATGTATATTGGTTGGACTCCGGCGTGTGGCCGTTGAGTTGTGTACTCCGAGCGTGTGGCTCATTTAGTGATATTGTGGTTTTTATGTAGGGTTTTAAACCTTTAAGTTTAGGGGATAGACCATATTACAAACAGAACTCTGCTGAAATTTTTAGGAAATATCAAACTCTTTTAGAAAATTTCTTTTATTACCTTTAAGTTAGAATTAGACAATCCGAATAAGCCTTGGGAGTCCCTTTGATCGAGGATTTCTCAACCGATAAGAATTCCGAGAGAATGATAAGCTAACATATAATTTGGTGTTACTTATTCTATAAACGCACCGAATGTAGGAGGTAACTAAGTATGTTTATAGCTGGAATTATTAATAATTTGTTTCGTAGGACAAGGAAAAGAAATCAATTAAGAAAATTTATATTTACATGGTTCAAGCATGTCTTAGCTAGAACGTAATAAAGTAATTTCGTATGTAACTGTAGAGAATGATAATCTAACATATAATTTGGTGCTACTTATTATATAAACGCACCGAAAGTAGGAGGTAACTAAGTATGTTTATAGTAGGGATTATTAATAATTTGTTTCGTAGGACAAGGAAAAGAAATTAACTAAGAAAATTTATATTTATATGGTTCAACATGTCTTAGCTAGAACGTAATAACGTAATTTCGAATGTAACCGTAGAGTTGGGCAATGTTGAATAGGTGTTAGAAACTCTTCCCAACTTGCAACAAATCCTTAGTGAAACCCAAATTATACCCTTAAAGATTTTCACTGAGTATACCATGGACCCAAACTATTGGAGGAACTTGGTGATAGAATTAATGAAAAGGATTCCTTCGTAACTACTGAATCCACTTCTAAGCCTAAGAAGTAAGTTGAGAGAGTGACTCGTCATAACCCTAAGACCTATGATGGAAAAATTGATACAGCAAAAATAGAAGAATGGATTAGGGGAATGGAAAAGATATTTGCACTTGAGGAAAAAGTGGTATAGGGATATATTATCTAAGCTGGTGCGAGTAGACATATGGTGAAGCACAATGAAAAATGAGGTTGTGAGTTCACTTAGGGTAAATTTCTGGAAGAGTTTAGAGCTAAATTTTATCCCATCGCAATTCATGGACAAAAAGAATAGGGGTTCATAGAGTTAAAAATGGACTACAACATGACGAGTAGTGGAGTATGCCAATAAATTTATGGAGTTATCTAGATATGACTCGGACCTTGTCGTTATTGATAGGGTGAAAATGTTAAGACTTAAGGAAGGCTTGGCCTATTATATTCGACATTAACTTGCTAGTTAATCTATCAAAGATTGTCAAGGATTATATGAGAAGGTAGTAGACGTAGAGGTTGAACGAGTAAATAGCGAACTAAGGGCCCTAAATTTCGAAGACTTAAAGGGGACTGAACAATACAAGTTAGAGTATAGTTCAAAAGAAACATGTTACTAGTTTCAACAAGGGTCATTCATTGATTATTTCTGAACCTTGGGGAAATGTTGCCAAACAAATCACGCCCGCATCAGATTGTCGAATGGGTAGTAATAAATGTATGTGGTGTGGTAGCCTTGAACATTTAGTAAACACTTTCCCAAGAGGACGCAAAGTTGTAGAGATAGGAGTTGCCAATCCCCTACCGATACCATGTGAAAGACCCGCACCATCTTCCAAACCTGTGATTGTAGGACAAGTGTAAGTGATGTACAAGAAAGAAGCCGCAACTTTAGGAATGACGATTGTCACCGGTACTAAACTCACGAGTCTTTCGATGTTGTATTTGATTCATGCGCCACCCATTCATTTATAATTACTCTTAATTGCCTCTCACTTAAATTCGGATGATCATAAGGCTGAATAGAGTACCAAATCGAGTTGCCAAATGAAAAAGTGGTAAAAGGCTCACTTCTTCATCGGCATGTGCCAAGGTCATTTGTGGGGAGTTACTTTTCGCAGATTTAATCTAATTTAATATGTGGGAATTGAGGTAATGTTAGGAATGGATTGGTTGGCGACATATGAAGTGAACAAAGCTTGTAAAGGTTGTAAGATTATTTTAAAGGGCTAGAATAGAAAAAGAAGTGTGTTGGGAGGAAAAGATATAAAGGAGTATTTCATAACTTCAGTCATGAAGGTAGTTAATTATTAAGAAATGACTACATAAGGTATTGATGTTATGCTATTAAGGATAGAAAAGAAGAGACAGATACAAATGTTACACTGGAGCATGTGATTTTTCAGATGTATTTCTTAAAAATTTACATGGTCTACCTCCTCAAAGGGAGATTGAGTTTGAGGTTGAACTAATGCCTGACGCATAATTTATTTTCAAAGCGCCATATAGGATGACCCCAATGGAGCTCAAAGTGTTGAAAGCCAGCCTAATGAATTACTATAAAAAGGATTTATTAGGCCAAGTGTGTCAACTTAGAGAACTACAGTCTTGTTTGTGAAGGAGAAGGATGATACTTGGAGACTCTATATAGATTATACGGAGCTAAACAAGATAACCCCTCCCTAGAATAAGCATCCTTTACCCCAAATTAATCATTTGTTTGATCAACTTCAAGGGGCTGATGTGTTTTATCAACTTGGAATTAAATAGAAAGATACTCCCAAAGCTGCATTTAGAACCGAGATATGGGCATCATGAATTTAAGGTGATTCTATGTGGACTTACCAATACACATGCTGCATCCATGAATTTCACAAATGGAACTTTTAGGCGTTATGCGAGATAATTTGAGGTAGTAGTATTCACGATATTCTTATATACTCTAATGATAAGAGAAAATTATGTCGAGCATGTGAGAATAACGCTACAAATTTTGAGAAAACATCAAATGTGTGCCAAATCGCAAAAATGTGAGTTATGGCTAGAGGAAGAGACATTTTAGGCTTGTTGTTTCCAAAGAAGAAATTAAGGTCGATCCTCATAAGGTAAATGCGATAACGGAATGATCCGGACCAACTAATGTCACGTAAATGAGGAGTGTTCTTGGGTTAGCAGATTACTACAAGAGGTTTGTCGAGAATAAGTATCTGCTACCCCGAATTGATGATTTGTTTGATCGGATACAAGGAGTTAGCATATTTTACCAACTTAGAATTAAACAGGAAGATATTCCCAAAATTGCCTTTAGAATTAAATATGGACTCTACGAATTTACGGTAATGCCCGGAGGATTTACCAATGTATCGATTACATTCACGGATCTCATGAATAGAAATTTTGAAGATAAATTTATGGTGGTGGTTCTTGATGATATTCTTATATACTCTAAGGATAAGAGAGAATATGACGAGCGAGTTGTGAATAGTGCTACAAATCTTGAGAGAACATCGATTCTATGCTAAATGGCAAAAATGTGATTGTTGGTTAGAAGAAGTGACATGTATAGGGCATAATGTTTCTAAGGAAGGGATTAAGGTAAACTCTCATAAGATAAAGGTAGTAACCGAATACCCCATACCAACCAATGGTACATAAGTGAAGAGTTTCCTTGAGTTAATAGGGTACTACGAAGGGTTTCTACATGATTTTTCAAAAACAACATCACCTCTAATAATTTTGCTAAAGAAAACAACCTAATTTAAATGGTCGGATAAATGTGAAGAGACACTCTAAAAGTTGAAGAAAAGATTATCTACAACCCAAATTCTTACCTTACTCATGGAAGGTAAAAGTATACCATCTATAGTGAGCCGTTTAAAAATGGGTTAGGATGCGTATTAATACGGGACGACAAGGTCATAGCTTATACATCTCAGCAACTCAAATCATGTGAAAAGACTTATCCTACTCATGAATTGGAGTAGGCTCCAATTGTTTTGCTTTAAATATTTGGACACATTGCATGTATGGGGTAACATGTAAGAGTTATGTTGACCATCGAGTTTGAAGTACATTTTTACCCAAAAGAAGATCAATATGAGGCAGCACCGCCGAGTGGAATTACTTAAGGATTATGACTTACAAATATAATATCACTTAGTGAAAGTAAATATAGAGGCAAATGAGTGGAGTACAGAGACAAAACACAGTTTGAATGTAATAATGATAACTTAGCTCGTTGTTATACGAGATCTCCACAATATAAGTATTGAGTTAGTCTCGCATGGACAAATGAGTGAGTTCCTAGCAGCGATAGAGGTATAATATATTATTCGAAGGAAATTCAATTAGGCCAAAACGATGATGTCAAGATGGAAAGGATTAAGAAAAATATTAAAAGGAAAACATCTCCTGGTTTCAAGGAATACACGAGGCGGAATCGGTTTTGTGTATTGAAGAAAGAGGAATTGAAAAGGAAAATTCTTGAGGAAACACACAATACACAATACGTGGTATATCGGGAGGAACAAAATGTATATAGACCGGAAACAATATTTTGGTGGAATAATATGAACAAAGATATCATAGAATATGCGAGATAAGGGCTTCACTTGTCAAGTGGTTAAAGCCGAACCTTGAGAGTATAATATGAAAAAGGGACATCAACGTCCTGTTGGTAAGTTAACATCGTTGGAGATTTCTATCCGGAAAAGAGGTTCAATTTCAAGGGACTCTGTCGGGATATTACCCCTTAACTACTTCAAAGAAAATGCTATATGGGTGATTGTTGATCGATTTACTAAATCTATACATTTGATACCAACACATGACACATGGAAGGTAGAGATACTGACAGTGATATGTTAGAAAGTTATTAGGTTACATGGAATACCGAAGAGCATCATATTAGATAGCGACAAGAGGTTTCACATGAATTTTTGGGAAGCTCTATGGCGAGATTTTGGGACTAAAATGAGTTTAGTAGGTTGTATCATCCGGAGCAAAATGGGCAAACCGAAAAAGTAAATCAAATATTAGGAGATATACTCAGCGTATATGTACTCAACTTTTGGGGTAACAAGAGAATAATTTACTTTAGATGGAATTCTCCTGTAATAACCATTATCAAGTCACCGTTAAAATGGATCTATGTAAGCGTTATATGAAAGGAAATACGGAACTATGTTGTGTTGCACTTGAAATGGATGAAGCATTGACAATAGGACCGAAGATGTTAGGAAGGTCCAAGAACATATCTAGGCAATTCAAAGTTGACAAAAGAGCTATCCACATAACGAGTGTTTTTAAAGTGTCCCCACTGAAAATGGGTGAAAGATTCAATGTTAAGGGAAAATCAAGTCCTAAGTATATTGGGCCATATGAGATTATAAAGAAGTTCAATCCAAGTATCCCATATGTTAGCTTTGTCATCCGAACTTGAATGTGAAAATAACGTCTTTCATATTTAGCAGACTTAGGAGATATATAACCATTCCAAGCCATAATATTGTGACAGAGCTAATAGAAATCACTGAAAATTTAACATATGAAGAGTGTTCGGTTCAAATATAGGATTATAAGGTTAAGAAAGTCTCGTACTAAGAGCATTCCTTTGGTTAAAGTCTTTTAGGCTAACCATACGTTATCAAAAACCAACCGAGGAAGACATGAAGAAAAAATAATATTTATACCAGCTTGTTTTAAGGTCAATCTAAATTTCTTTCCAAACTTGCAAGTTTCAAGGACGAAACTTATTTTAAGGGGGAAGTGTAACACCTCTAGACCCACCCTAGGAGTATTACATGCCGGGGTTCACCGGGAAGAACTCCTAAGGCTGCTTAAGTTCTCAACTTGGGTTTAATAACCCTTTCTTAGATTGGCGAAAGCGCGGTTCTAGGTTTTCGAAGGTTTTTCTAAAAATTTCGGCAGAGTTTCCTCTGTAATATGGCTAATCCCATAGGCTTAAAGCCTTAACCCCGCACGAAATGCAATCTTAAACTCAACGAGCCACACGCTCGAAGTATTCATATAGGGATTTTACATTCATAATCAAAACTTAACTTCACATACAATCGGTCTTTATAAGATCTTTACAAACAAAAGACAAATAAACATGCCGTAAGTCCAGGCATCTTCTATCCGTTGGTTCGTTTCTTCTAACGGCCAAAAGCAACTCCGGGAGTCCGAACTTCGTACCTAAAATTTTGGTGAGGTCATGAGCTCCACGAGCCTAGTGAATAATCCAAACCCAACCCCGGGTTTCACTTTGCACATTAATTCATTAACAACCACACGTAAGTTCACAATTCATTCATAACATGCGATTCAGGTCATACGCTGCTTAAGACATGTGAGATTCTAACATACCAACTTACCGAGAAGTAGAATGACATCATTTACTCATGAATTCAATCAAACATGCTTCATTCGTCTTTCTACGCAAGTAAGTCATAGAATCATTCATCAAGCAAATCATTCATCACGTAAATTGTATCTTAGTTCTTATCGCATTCATTTCTTACGAAAACAGGATTCATTCTTCTTCTTATTCTTCTTCTTGAGTTCAATCGTGCATTTCATAAATCATTAATTCTTTCTTTCTTATTCTTTATGCACGATCATTCGATTCTTCAAAGCATAGTTCTTTTAAGTCTTCTTAGTTTCGAATGGAAAGAAGATTTATGCTTTGGTCTAAAGACCCAGTTCTTGGAGCCAAAATAATTCGTGGGCTCAGCTTGACGGAGGCATATAATTCGTGGCCTGGAGGCAAAATAATTCGTGGCCTCGAGGCAGCCTCCCTTCCCCGAAGGACGCATACTATCAATAATTCGTAGAACCAAAATAATTCGTGGCTTCGGGTTGATGAGACACTTCTATGGCCATAGCTTCGAGAGGGTTCTTTAATTCGTCGGGTCTTAGATCAATAACACAATCCGTTCTACCTTCTTTAGTTCTTTATGTTTCTTATCTTCTTATTATCTTCTTATTACTTATACATAAGATATACGTAATTCATATAATTCATGCTCAACACGTTCATGCATAACTTCTTCGAAACAAGCAATTCACATAAGCATGTTCCAACTCAAGCACAATCAATTCATTTCACATACGCATGCTTATGTCATTTATCATCAATGTAATTCAGGATAATCACATAATTACATAAACATGCCAACTAGGATTTCTAATCAACGAACTTATCGTTTTCATGATCGTGTATTATCGCGTATAAGTGGTTTATGGTTCTATAACTTTTCTTAATCGATATATATCTTTTAATCTAGCCATATAGCTTCTTAAATCTCAGTTCTTAATTCAGTTACTCACTTAGTTTCGATTTTGCTCAAAATAGGACATTTTCACTTAAAATTGCATATCTCCCAATCTACTCATCCAATGCATACCAAATTTTACAGGAAATTCTCATAAATTATCAGGAAGCTGCAGTAAAAATTTCCGGAATTTTGGGCTACACGTGACAGCACAACAGTGCAGACATCGAGCTTTATTTACTTGAAAAATCTACACTAAATCATGAATTCAATTTTCCGATTTTTCTCACTAAACCTATTCAAGCTATTTTCATCAAATTCTCAATATACAGTTCAATAATCATGCTTAAGAATGATTAATAATCACTAAATTCATGAATCGGACATCAAATTTACAACATGCTTTTCAATTCGTGAGTTGCTAATTCGTGAATTTAGGCCTCTAGCTTCTTCAATTAACTTAGGGTTTCCAATTTCATACTTCAAATTCAAGTTCAATCCACCTAATTCATTTTAATTCTTGAGGATGAATTCGAATTACTCACCTTAGATTCTTAGAGGTTCTAAGAATTCGGTTTGGGAAGGTTTTCGGATTAGTTTTGCTTTACTTGTACTTTCTTCTTCCTTCTTATTTCCCGACCCTCTGCTTCTTCCTCTCGCTGCCTCGGTCCCGATCACCGACTTCCTCTATTTCGGTCTAGTTCTGGTCCTCTTCGTCTCCCTCCTCGTGCTCGCTGGCCGCGGAACCCCTTCGGTCCCCTCTTTCGCTCGACCTCTCTACTCTTCTCTTTCTTCGTTCTACTCGGTCTCCCGAGCAGTCGCTCTCCCTTGCCCACCGACAGCGGCGCCCTCGCCGTTCGGGCGACCACCCGCCACCGGCCTCTCACGCTCTCTCCCTCTCTCGCTTTGTCCTGCTCCTTCTCGCTTTCCCGTTCTTACGCTTCTTCTCTCTTTCCTCTCGATCTCCCTTTGCTCTGCTCGATCTCCCTTTGCTTTGTTTCTACTTCCTTCATTCCCTTCGTTCTTCTTCTTTGTTCTCGGTCTCGGTCCCACTCTCTCTCTCTTCTCCTAATCACACCTAATGGGCTTTACTGCCTATTTTCCATTGGACCCCTTCCTCTTGCTTGCTTAATTACCGCCAACTCCTCCTCTAATGCCACTCATCCCTTTTCATTTTTCTTTCCCTTTTTCTTTTTATTCTAATTGGGCCCAAACTAGCTTCACAAGGCCCGATCTAGCTAGCCCACACTCGGGTTTCAATCCTCGGGTTCTAATTCGACTCGGAAAAACTCAAATTCACTTAATTTAATAATTTCGAATTTTCACTTAACTTTTAGTAATTTAATTCATTAGCAAGCACGCATCTGAAATTCCGGGTCTTACGGGAAGATTATAACGACCCGACCCTATACAATATCACTTATCTTACTAATTACAAAATTTATATAATCGAGCACGCGCACTTCAATTCGATATTTTATATTTAAATTATTTTTATATGTGTATTATGCAGCTAAGGTGACGAAGTGGCCTCCAACAAATAAATTTCATAATAATGATGGTAAACCTACGAGATATGTTAAAATAAAAATTTAGGGATTTATATGAATATATATAACGCCTATAACTATAAAGGTACATAATTATAAGGTTATCGAAATTATATTTTAAATGAACTGTTACATTTTAAACCAGATTGAATAATAATAAATAAATAAATAAATATAAAAATAAAATAAATAAATCAGATTTTTCTGAAGGAAAAATCCGAAATGATTCATCCGGAATTGTTTACAAAAAAAACGCGGTTAAAGATAAAAATAGTCCGGTTTTCGGTTCCATATTCCTCATTCGCGTTTCCCCGCCTACGCTACCTACTCCTCTGCTTCTCCCCTCCCCTCGTTGCTCGCTGCCTTCTCCGGCCACCAAGCACGACCAACGTCGGCTGGAAGATCGGCGCCAACCACCCATCATCTCTCTCTGTCTCGCCCTCTCCCTCCCTCGCATTCTTGCTCTCCTCTCTCGCTCTTACCGGTCTCCCGATCCGCCTCTGCCGCGACCCACGTCCATCGGACAACCACCGCAACCCGGCGCCGAGGTACGTCGCCGGCCTCTCCCAGCCAGTTGCTATAGCAACAGCCGCACACCAACATCTCCTTCTTCCTCTCCTTGACTTCTCCTTTCGAATTTGAAGGTAAAACGCTAAACCCTAAATTACCGAGTTCATTATTTATTTAAGCAATTGTAACCGTAAATTGAGGTATATGATTTAGAAATATGTCTATAGTGTGAATTTAAAGTTTGAATTGGGAAAAGCTGTGAATTGGTGTTAACCATTGTGATGGGTATTTTGATGGATTGATTGTGTATGGATGTGAACGAATGTGATTCTTTTGGAAATTATGATTTAGTGGATAAGGTTAGGGATGTTTTGTTATAAAAATTGAGTAATTGATGGACTTGTTATATTCTGGGAATGATTATATTCAAGCAAACGAAGGGGAGAGTGTATGTAGAAGCTCAAACTAGATAATGTGTAAATGCAGGGGTGTGAGAAAATAAGTCGAATATTAAGCATACCTAATTGTGGTTGTGAATGTGAATTCTGTTGAGAAAATAATGCTTAGGCCCTTAAAATGGTGTATGTATGAATTTTGGTCGGTTCGGCAAATTGTGAAACCTTCCTATAGAAAGGCATTTGACGGATTAATTAACTACTTAACTATGGGTTCTGAATGCAAGGAAGGGAGAAGGAAGGAATAAATTAGGAATAAGTGATTGGTTAGGTGTATATATATATATATATATATATATATGTACATATATATATATATATATATATATATGTACATATATATATATACATATATATATGTACATATATATATATACATATATATATGTACATATATATATATATATATATATATATATATATATATATATATATATACATATATATGTATATATATATATATATGTATATATATATATATATATATATATATATATGTACATATATATATATATATATATATATGTATATATATATATATATATATATATATATATATATCATTTTCAATCCAAGTCAACTAACAAATTGAATTACATCAAAATCATTGAGTATCTAATTTGCATAATCAACTTCTATAATTAGTATGTATTGTATTCAATAATTGAAACGACTTTAATGCGGTAAAGTTGAGTAACACAAACATTAGTTTAATCGATTGTCGCATAAGTATAGAAAATGAAATAAATTGTCAATGCTTATACAAATTCAATTAGTAAAACTCAAGAGATATATTATTAACAACGAAAATCTATTTTAAACAAAATTGAGGCCACTTCGATTGCTTGAATAGCGGGTAACTTAAATTTTTATAAAAGGGGAGAATCAAATATTCTCGGTTTAGGTACGTGCATTGCCTCGTGCCCTTCGAAAATTCACATATTTCAGAAAATCTCAATATTTCTTATATAAATAACTAATAATGAATCATTTACAAATCAAGTTTTGTCACCTAATTAAGTGGGTCCCGCTCAATTATCAATTATCAATTATCGGGGCTTATGCCCTTCAATTCCACCCGCGCGGCTTCAACTCGGGTTCTCGATCGGCCGGGAGGTGTGCACCTTATTCAAAGATCGTATTAATTATCAAGGGGTTCCACTTTCAGATAATAACCAGCAAGCAAGTTGTACTCATATTCTCTCCCCGATTTCAAACTAAAATGAATTGAAATACGTGCGCTCAATTAAAATGTTTTCAAAGCAATTTGATTGTGCAGGAATGTTTGTACTGAGTTTCGACTCACTTTTTGGAAATATTTTACTGTTTTTGTTTTAGGAAAAGCATTGCTAAAAAGTCAATTACGTACCAACACCGACGAAGGCAAAATATAGCTGGACATGATGCATTTGTGGTTCCGATGGTGTATAGATGCTCACAAGTGATTTTAAGTTATATTTTGGGTCCCATTTAAACACTATGTGTGCCTTAACCACCGAGGTTGTAAGTAGTTATCATCATAAGGACCCAACCCACATGTAACACTTAGATATGCAAATTGTATTTCATTTTTATTTCATTTACTTAGCTTAGTCCTATTCTTAGGACGGTGGTAACGTCTCTAATTTTTATATTCCGCTACGGCCATACGTAATATTCTCTAAGTTAGGGATTATTAGGTAATGGTGTCCGGAGGCGTTACATCATGGGAATGTAGTTGGCTACTTGTATGATGTTCCAAATATCCTCATCATGATCTAGCAAGAAACATTCCATAAGCTTCTTCCAGTTCACGAAGTTAGATCCTTTGAACTTTGGTGGTCTGCTGGAAGATCTTCCTTCATCGAACTCTCCGTTGTTCTAAGCCATTTGATCTTTAGACTTTTGGATGGTTAGATCCTTTATGAAAGGCTAGGCTCGATACCAATCGAATGTTTGCTCTCGGAGAAGCTAAGTCACCCTAGAGGGGGTGAATAGGGTGATGATGAAATTCGCTCGAGTTAAACACTTGATATGATTCCGAGGAGAGTGTGAGTCAAGAATGAACTCGGAAAAACACTTACTCATAAATAAGTGGAAGATGAAGATACAGATTGGACTGAACTTTAAATCTGATCGAGTCTAGATTGGACTCGGAAAAGTATCAACTCGAATTACGTGGAAACCCTCCCGGGACCGAACACCACGGACTGTGCTAATCCAAGCACGAAGTCAAATCCATTATTTTCAATCCATAAAATACAGTACAATGACTAGCCAAAGTTGCTCCCTTAGACAACTCTTTCCGGGTTTTTCCTAGACTCAAAAATTCCCTTATCCGATCTACTACTTCCTAACCGAGATAACCTTTACAGACTAGGGACAAGCGAGCTGAGATAACCCTTATAGCTCGAGTCAATGGAGCTTACTTAGAAAGTAAGAATAAGTGTTTGTGATCTGATTACAAGACCTTACAACTCGGAAAATATTAATTATAGAGTTGGAGTTGTAAGTAGAAGATTGAAAATGAATACAAAGACTTTTGCTCAAGTATATGTATTGACAGTTGGTTCGAGCAATCTTCAAGTCTTGAGAGTTGGCTTCTATTTATAGATGACCAAGCGGACTAGCCGTTGTGACCATCTTCCGACTGGAAGTCCTTTGTGACCGTTGTAGCGAGATTTTCCGAGTCACTCGGAAAATATCCGTTGATGTATGTTCATTGGGCAACGACTCTTAACTTCTTTGGAAGTCCCAAAACTACCGGCGGTGTCTTGAAAAGTAAGGTGGAAACCACCGTTAAGCTTAGCGTTGTAGATTTCTAGTTTTGGAAATAGACAACCCCGACACGATCTCTGGGGCTAGGTCGTAGATGGAAAAAGCCTTGTCTGCTGGTGATTTAACGTTTTGAGGCCGGTTACTTTTGTAATTCAAAAATAGGATAGCCTCGTTTGAATAACTTACAAAAGTAAATCAGTTTGGTTCTCAAAGTATAAAATACTTTGGTCCAAGATTAGACACGAGATAATAAATTAACTAAGATAATTAAGTGCATAATTATTTGAGTCGGAAAAACGAATGGAATTTTTTGAGTCTAATATCCACGAGACTCAAAATCCATCCGAGTCGGTCTAAGAGAGAATCAAGTCAAATAAAGAATATCATACTTGATTTAAATAATGCAAAGTTCAAACAAAATATGCTGACTTAAAAGAATGAATTATCAATGAAGTCGGATCCGTGGTTGTGCAAAAATAGAATTGGTGTTTGAACGTGTGAAATGTCCGAGTGTTGTCCGAGTGACTCGTAACGAGTGTGTGAACAGAGTATGCTTTACGAGTCAATTAGAATCAAGTGAGAATATATGCAATGGTTACTTGTAACACTCGGAAAAGATGATCTAACACTCAGAAAAGTTTCTAAGGAACACAAAATGACTCGAAATCAAAACCTTATGAGAGCTGAAGTCTTATACCCGATTCTTTGATGGAAGTTAGATGATGTATCCGTAAAGTCCGAATCTTCATACACTTTTCCGAGTCCAATTTAGATTCAGATTATCTTGTTCATTCTTTTTAAGCTTAAAAGTTTCTAAGTTTGTTAAAATTTCCTTCTCACCCAATTCACCCCCTCTAGGGTGACTAAGACTGTCCAACGAGCAAATCTTCACCTCGGTTTCTTCGTGGGCACAAAGTTTGATCCTTTGAACTTTGGTGGTCCGGTGGAAGACCTTTCTTAATCGAACTCTCCAATGTTCCGAGCCATCTAATCTTTAGACCTTTAGATTATTAGATCCTTCTTGAAAGGTTAGGCTTCGATACCAATTGAAGGTTTGCTCCTAGAGCAAGTCACCCCGGAGGGGGTTAATAGGGTGATGGGGAAATTTGAACAAACTTAGAAACTTTTCACTTGTAAAAGATCAACAGCTGAGTCCGAGTCTAGATTGGACTCAAAAATGTAAACACTCGAAATACATGGAAACACTCCTGGGGCTAAAAATCATGGACGAGTGCTAATCCAAGCACCAAGTTAAATCCACTATTTTGAATTCTCAAAATACAAAGGATCGACTCTACCAGAATTGCTCCTTAGACAATTCCTTCCAATGTTTTCCTAGACTTAGAAGTTCCCTTATCCGATTTAGTACTTCCTAACTCGGATAACCATACAATTAGGGACAATTGAGCTGAGTTAACTCTTACAGCTCAGTCAAGGGACCTTACTCAGAAAGTAAGAGAAGTATGTAATTGTTTACAAGACTTTACAACTTAAAAATACTAATTACAAACTGGGAGTTATAAATAGAAGATTTGAATATGAAAACAATGACTTTCGCTTAAGTAATGCGTTTTAACAATTAATCCAACAATCTTCTAGTCTTGTCAAGTTAATTATATTTATAGAGGACCAAGCGAGTGACGGTTGTGTCTTGGTCCCGAACATAAGTCTTTCTTGGCTGTTGCAATGGCTCTTCCGAGTCACTCGGAAAAGATTCGTTGGGATGTGAATGTTGTGCGACGACTCTTGGCTCCAAAAGGTACTCCAATCATTTGGTGATGTCCGAAAAGCAAGGTAGAAACCACCATTGAGCCTAGCATTGGAGTTTTCCAATTTTAGAAATAGACAACCACGACATAGTGTCCGAGCCCTGTTCGAAGTAGATAAAGCTTATCTCGCTGGTGATTGACAGCTAGAAGTCGGCTACTTTTGTATTTCAAAAATGAGATAACCTCGTTTGAATAACCTACAAAAGTAAACTACTTTGGTTCTGAAAGTATAAAATACTTTTATCAAAAATTAGGCACAGATAATAATTAAATAAAGATAATTAAGTGCATAACTATGTTATGGCTACAAGAGTGGAATTTTCTGAATCTAATATTCAATATACTCAAATTCCATCGGACTCAATCCCGAGGATGATCAAGTTAAAAGAATAGAACATCAGAGTATAACAACTTGATATGGAAAAATAATTCTCAAACAAATAAAATGACTTAGACAAAGGAATTAACACTGTAATTCACTTTGCGTTGAAATGTGCGATCAGTACTCGGAATGAAAGTATTACAGAATATATTTGAGCATGCGATAGTTTTGAGTGATGTCTCGAGTGACTCAAGAACATCATTGTAGAAGATATACAATAATGTGGTTTCGAGCCATTTAGAAACGAATGAAAACTTATACAAGAATTTCTATAACACTTAGAATGACATGAAATCAAAACTTAGGAGGGACGGGGTTTATACTCGAATCTTCATGTAGTACTAAGAATGACTTTGAGTTCGGATCCGAGTCTTCACAATTTTTCTTAGAAAGAAATAAGCTGCTCAGTCTAAGTCTCGATTGGACTCATAAATGCAAACACTCGGAGATGCATGGAAACCCTCCTAGGGTAGAAAACCACGCATAGTGCTAATCCAAGCACCAAGTCAAATCCACAATTTTGAATCCTCAAAATACAAAGGACTGACTCTAACATAATTGTTTCCTTAAACAATTCCCAATCGTGTCTTCCTAGATTTAAAAGTTCCCTTATCTGATCTAGTACTTCTTGACTGAGATAACCTTTACAATCGGGGACAACTAAGTTGAGTTAACCCTTACAGCTCGAGTCAAGGGACCTTACTCGAAAGTAAGAGAAGTATATAACTGATTACAACACTTTACAACTAAGAAAATATTACTTATAGACTTGGAGTTGTAAGTTAAACATTGAATGAGTAATGCACTAAGAGAATTAGGAAGTGTATCAATAGTTTCAAGCAATCTTTAAGTCTTGTGAAGTGGCACCTATTTATAAATGTCCAAGCAGAGTAGCCGCGGAGTCCGATTTCTAAACCGAAGTCTTCTCTAGCCATTGTAAGGCCTTTTTCGAGTCACTCAAAAAGATCCGTTCGAGTGTGAATGTTAGGTAACGGCTATTTGCTCCAAAAGGTGTTTCAATAAAAGGTGTCGTCTGAAAAGCAAGATGGAAACCACCATTGAGCCTCGCATTGGAGTGTTTCAGTTTTGGAAATAGACAGCCTTGACACGGTGTCCGAGTCCCGTCCAGAATTGGCTAAAGCTGTCATCTGGTGTTTAACGACTAGAAGCCGGTTGCTTTTGAGATTGAAAAAGATAGATTATCTTTGTTTGAAAAACCTATAAAAGCAAACCCCATTAGTTCTCAAACTAAAAACTACTTTGGTCCAAGGTTAGGCAAAGATATTAATTAAATTTGAGTAATTAAGAGCGTAATTATCTTGGGCCTAGAGAAGTAGAATATTCTGAATCAAATATCAAATAGGTTCAAACTCAGCTCACAATTACTCCTAGAAAGATCAAGTTGAAGAATAATCAACAGAGAAAGTGAACTTGATCTATCAAATAATCATCTAAGAAATAAACCGACTTGGAGGACTCGAATTAACACTCGTAATTCAGTTTACTTTAGCAAGCATAGTCGGTACTCAAAAAAAGTGAATTAAGAGAATTATTTGATCATGCGATGGTTCTAAGTAGATTCCGAGTAGGTTAGAAAATCTCAGTAGAGAAGATATAAAACAAAGTGTTACCCGAGTTACTCGGAACAGTGATGAAAACTTAGATATGAGTTTCTATGTAGCTCGGAATGACTTGCAATCAAAACTTAAGAGAGATATATGTTTATACCTAAGTCATTCATAAAATATTTAGAGTTAAGATATGAGTCTTCACTTATTCCGAATAATTGATTGCTTTTGATTTTCGTGCGGTAATTTCTCATAGGAGGGAAATTTGAAGTAAAATTTTTATTTTATTTTTATCTTCCCTTCAGAATACGAGGAAATATTCCATCCTATTCATAATAACGACCATATTTTAAACATTAAGAACAACGATTTTTGTAACCCATTATCTAGTGATAATTTTTTAGTTAAATTAGACGACGAAAATGCACTTTCGTCATTATTAGTATCATTTAAAGATAAATTTTATATATGGTCGTTAATACGTGGTCGTTAGAAACCTTTTTCTACTAGTCCTTCTTGTTGATATCTAGTTTACAGAGGTGAAATAGTAAAATCCTTCCTTCCAAACTCTAATTACCAACTTACTTATCCTTTCCATTTCTCACCCTTATCCCTGATTTCTTCTCAAATTGATCATCAATTGTTGAGGATTTCGACCACCAAATCCAAGCTTCCCACCCCTTATGCCACCGAAGCTTAACTCGGACCTGCTGTTTGGTTTTCGAGCTGGGCTTGGTGCCATCATTATCATGAAACAATGGATTTGAATTTCAAGGAAAGGAAACTTCCTTGTCTTCCGTATAAACATTACCAAAATGACTCCATAGTGCTCAACCATAATATCATATTCGAGGATGAAAGTACGATTGAATGAGTTGTAAAACGCCATCTTTGAAGTGCTTACTTCATAGAGCCTTCTGCTGAAAATGAATGTACTAACACTCTAGAAAAAGGTTTGTAATGACCACGTATTAACGACCATATATAAAATTTATCGTTAAATAATACTAATAACGACAAAAGTGCATTTTCGTCGTTTGATTTTCTTGGAAAAATTATCGGTAGACGATGGGTTACAAAAATCATCGTTACTAATATGTAAAATATTGTCGTTAATGTAAATAGGAGGAAAAATAAAAATAAAATAAATCTTTCTTCTTATAATTTCCCTGCTACGTCAAAATGATCGCACGAACACGCACGACACTCGCTACTTGTCTTCTTTCTTCGTTTGCCTCTAGTTCTTGAATCGCCATTGACGCTTTGCTCTCAATCGCACTACTCTCAGCCTCTCGAACTACTCACGGTCTCTGTCTCTCTCCAACACTCGATCCCCGGTCGCCGACCACGGACCGCCTCGCCCTCCGCGCCGTCCTCTCTCGCTCGCTCTTACCCTCTCGAACTGCTACTATCACACTCGGTCCGAAATCGCCGACCATAACCGCCTCGCCCTCCGCCCTCTTCATTCACACAGTCTCTCCGACGAATCGCCGGCCGCCGACAACCTTGCCAATGTCAAACCCCGCGGTGCCTAATTTTGCGGTTGATTTCCAGTACGAGGGTTTCGTTTTGCAAATTATCCCCTACTTTTTCGATTGATTTCGCTTTGATTTTTAGTCTTTATTCTTTTACATGTTGTACGATTGTGTGTCCACAATTTTGAATTTTGTTGGGTGAAATTGAAGGCTCAAAATTGCTTATGCCTACTTAATTTAGGTTCCAATCAAGAGAGATAGAGTTCGAGGTTATAATGGTTCACACTCTAATCGGCTACTATGTATTGATTGTTGCAGTTGTTCAATTCAACATTTTAGCTTTCATTGGCATTGTATACGAAGTTCTATGGCATGTTCCGTTAAATCTATGCCTATCCTTCGCTAACATGTTTTTACTAGAATTGATTGGTTTCAATGTTTACTCGACCAAGTCCGGCTTTTCCGGGGCAATCAAATTCTCCTCTGGAGCCGAAATAAGAAAATCACGGTGGGTTAGTATAACGGGGAGACAACTTGCAATGGCATTTACACTACTCCATGGGTTTGCGTGTAAAATAACGGACCACGATAATGTAACGCTACCTATGTCTACATTTCCAAACCTGGATAGGATCCATATTTGGTTGTCTTATTCTATTCAAGCAACGTCTTGAGTGGAGTTACAATTAATAAAGAATAGAAAATCAAAATGCTAATTTAAAAGGATGAAATTCAACCATTTCCTCAGCATGCCATGACAATCATGAACTCAAGGAAGCTAGCAATTATGAATTTGTCAATCGTGGCTCTTAAGATGTTGGATTCCTAGTGAATGTAGGAAAAGCTTAGAGCTCACTACTCTAGCTAGGAATAAGAGGTCAAGTATACCTGTCCTGAACCCTATATAGGAAGTCCATGAAATAAAGATGATACTTGAAGAACTCAAGCACACTATGGTTATGTACTTAGCACATACTTAAGATGTTACGGATGAGTTGGTAATGAAGTTTCATAATTCGACCTATATAGGTTTAATGTGAGTGCTGACCCAACAAAAATCAAATAGGAATACTCTCTCCTCTCTTTTTTTTTTTTCCTTCACCTTTTTCTTTAATTAAAGTCTAAATTGCTCTACTCCCTTTGGATTAAAACAATGAATTATAATTTATAACCAAAGCAAAGTACTCCCTATAAGGACTTGGTGAGAAATGGCAAATGGACTAGTAGAATCAATTTAAACAAAACCAACTCACCAGTACAATGTTATTGTTTTTTTTTTTTTTGGGAAAATACACCCCGAAATAAGAAAAGAAGCATATAAAAGTATATCGGAGCTCTTTAGCCAATTGTAAAAATTAAACAAAAACTCGATAATTAGTTTGATATATAAGTTAAAAATAAGAAAGATGGATAGCATTATATGGGTAAGAACAAGGGAAGTTTTTAATCATCCAAGAATACAATATAAGGAGATGAAAGAAGATGGTGAAGTTGAGGAGTATAATTGATAAGGGGTAGGCAATTAGGCATTGGCCCATTGGTTTAAATTATAACAGGAATTTGACATTCAAGGGAGAACATTAATAATACAAATTAAAGGCAGTATCAACTAGTTTTGGCCACACATATATACAAAAAGCACAACCTATAGACCCCCACAACCTTTAAATTTCAAATTTCGACAACTGTATAAATAATCACATTGATTGATGTTGAAAAATACCTTCAAGATAATGAAAACCATTAACTTATCTTTATTGCATGGACTTCCTATATAGGTTTCAGGATAGGTATACTTGACCTCTTATTCCTTTGCAGCGGGGCCGGTCGGAGGGGCTCACGACTTCTTGCTTCAAGCAAAATAATGAATCCTTCAACCTTAAGATCCCAGGCGGAATTACAAAAATTTTCATACAATGGACTCATAACTATGAAACTGCGATGGTGGAATAGAAGATTGAGCCAATTTACAGCATAAACAAAAAGGAGTGCTATTCTAGCTCGCTTATAGCTATCAAGCAGGAGATCAAGAAATAGATAAGGTTGATTTCACATACCAAATGTCTTATGTGTCACTTTCTGGCCCAATTGGAATTCATATTTGACATTTTGATATGCCAAAGCTTTTGCAGATACAGCTAGAGACTCAGCCTCTAATTTAGATCTACGAACAGCAACTACCATCTGCAGCGAGAAGGCTGCTGCAGCTAACAACAAGCTGCGATCTGCAGCGAGAGGGCTATAAGTGAGACATAAGACATTTGGTACGTGAAATAAACCTTATCTGTTTCTTGATGTGCTGCTTGATAGCTATAAGTGAGCTAGAATAGAACTCCTTTTTGTTTATGCTTGAAATTTGCTCAATCTTCTATTCTACCATCGGAGTTTCATAGTTATGAGTCCATTGTATGAAAATTTTTGTAATTCCGCCCGGGATCTCAACGTTGAAGGATTCATTATTTTGCTTAAAGCAAGAAGCCGTGAGCCCCTCTAGCACAGTAAATTTGAGATGTTTGAGTATTTATTACATTTGAATTAGGTTAGCTCATGTATTTTTCTTTTGTTCCAAATATAAGGTACTCTTTTTGGCAAATCAATTTTGAGACAATGACACCTAACAAGGGGTGGATGAACAATGAAGATCTCTGGAGTACTGAATATGAAAAGGGAGTTTAAAGTTTTTGGATTATGCCTTTACTAATCTAGGAACAAAGTCCATTCGTTGTCCATGTGTGAAATGTGTGAACATAGAGTTTGGGACTCGTGAGCAAGTTCAAGGGCATCTATTGGCTTATGGAATTGTCAAAAGGTACACATTTTGGTATCATCATGGGGAGAGGTTTAGTGAGTCTAACATAGATATGGGTGATGAGGATGATATTGGTGAACATGATGAAATAGATGGAATATTAAGGGATTTATATCATGAATTTAATGATATAAATTCTTTAAGCTATGAGAATGGTGAAGAGGAACCAAATAATGAGGCTAAGACATTTTATAAGTCTGCTAAAGGACTCACAAGATCTTGTGTATGATGGTTGTAAGTCTTGAAAAATGTCTGCATTGCTAAAACTCCTTCACATTAAGTCTCTTTGTCATTGGAGTAATGAATCTTTTACAATGCTATTGCAATTCTTAAAAGATGAGTTGCTACCTAATAGTTCAAATTTGCTTGAATCTTATTATGAGGCGAAAAAGACCATCAAAGATCTTCGACTTTCTTATGAGAATATTGATGCATGTGTGAATGATTGTATGCTATATTGGAAGGATGAGAAGAAGTTAGACAAATGTAAAGTATGTGGTGCATCTAGATGGAAGACCGATAAGCGTAATGGGGATGATAAGTGTGGGTCAAATGGTAAAAGAATACCTCAAAAGACATTGGGATACTTTCCATTCAAGCCAAGGTTGCAAAGGTTATATATGTCCTCCAAGACGGCTTCTTTAATGAGATGGCATCATGATAAACGAAAGAAAGATGGGATAGTGAGGCACCCGGTCGATTCCGTTGCGTGGAAGTCACTTAATGAAATGCATGAAGGGTTCGCTTCGGATCCTCGTAATGTTAGACTTGGCCTTGCTAGTGATGGCTTTCAGCCCTTTACGAATTCAAAAATTTCATATAGTATTTGGCCTGTCATTCGATTCCATACAAGTTGCCACCCGAGCTCTGTATGAGACAATCTAATATGATTCTTTCAATGCTTATTCCTGGTCCCGATAGTCCTGGCAATGCAATTGACATATATTTGCAACCCTTAATTGATGAGTTGAAGGAGTTATGGGAAGTTGGAGTTGAGACATATGATGCCTTCGCTAAATGTCACTTTCAACTTCATCTCTGCGTTGCTTTGGACGATCAATGACTTTCCGAGCATATGGAATGTTGTCTGGTTGGAGTACTAAGGGGAAGTTAGCATGCCCTTGTTGTATGAAGAAGACCCATTCTCTGAGGTTGTCTCATGGTGGTAAGCAATGTTATATGGGTCATCGACGCTATTTATCTACAAATCATCAATTTCGAAAACAAGAAGATTTGTTTGATGCAACAATTGAACGTGGTAGACCTCCAGAGCCTTCTTCAATTGATGAAATTCTTCATCAAGTGAAGGATCTTAAGAATATTGTATTAAGTAAGGATCCAAATAAGAAGACCAAAATATCCCATGAGAAAAGAGGGGATAAGCTGGAGTTAGAAAAGTGTCTTCTTTCGTCTTCCATATTGGAGGGACCTTTTATTGCGCCACAATTTGGACGTGATGCATATTGAGAAAAATATATGCGATAATATTCTTAGAACAATTATGAATATCAAAGGAAAAACCAAGGATACGATGAAGACGCGTCTTGACTTGGAAAAAATGGGATTGAGATCCAACATGCACTTGTTGAAAGAGGGGATAAGTTAAAGATGCCCCCTGCACCATATACTTTATCTACTCTTGAAAAATGCATTTTTGCTAATTTTTGAAAGAGTTAAAAGTTCCATATGGGTTTTCTTCCAATATTTCCTATTGTGTAAATATGAAGGAGACAAAAATATTCGGTCTTAAGAGTCATGATTGTCATGTTATACTGCAACATTTCTTACTACTAGCATTTCGTGGTCTTCTTACTCAAGTTGTACAAGAGGCACTTATTAAGCTATATATGTTCTTTGCTATATTAGGTGCCAAAGAACTAAACATAGATGAACTGAATCAAATTGAGGCTCAAATCCCTATTACTCTATGCAAGCTAGAAAAGGCTTTTCCTCCTACATTTTTGATGTTATGATGCACTTACCTATCCACTAAGCTTATGAAACTAGAATTGGAGGGCCGAGTTTAATTTAGATGGATGTGTCCGAGTCGAACAAGTTATGCATACATTCAAAAGTTACATTCACAATAAGGCACGGCCGGAAGCATCAATTGTAGAGGGTTATTTGGCTGATGAATGTATGACCCTTAGTTCAAGATATTTACATAACATGGAGACAAGGTTCAATCGCCTCGATCGAAATCATGAAAATCAAAATGACCATGATGGAGGTTTACATATCTTTAATCATCCCGGTCAAATACTTGGATCCCAAAGAGTTCGTACTGATGTTGAGAAGTATGAGTTAGATGAAGCTCACATTTATATTTTGAAGAATTGTGATGATGTTTAACCTTTTCTAGAGTACGTATCATATCTAAAAGTATTTTTATGTCATATTATGAACTTTAAGTTGATGAAATTAATTTTTTAACTTAAGTAATGTATTTGTTTCATATAGAAAATACTCTGCAAGCCAACTATCCGATGTTTCTCTCTCGAGGAAGAATGGTGTAAAAACTTTAGGGAATGGTTCAAGTGTGAAGTAAGTATATTACGTTACAAGTAAATAGACTCATATATGTAAATTAATATGCATAATTAATATATTCAATATAATTTTTTAATAGGTAACGCAGCTATATGAGCATGAGAAGACTAAGAAAATGGAAGATTTACTCTCATTTTCACGTGGGCCAACACAATATATCACATCCTTTAGTGGCTATATAGTCAATGGATATAGATTTCATATAGAACAGCAAGAGAAGAGGTTGACAACTCAAAATAGTGGTGTAGTTGTCATTGGAAATACGAGTCAAGGAGATGAAAATGTAGATTATTATGGGGTCTTAACCAATGTACTTGAGCTACAATATCTTGGGGAAACGAGAAGTGCAATTTCAATGCAAATGGTTTGATGTATATGATAAAGCTCAAGGGATTAAAATTGACCAATATGGCTTTGTTAGTATTAATTGCAAACGGCAATTAAAAACTAATGAGCCATTTATCTTGGCTAGTCAAGCACATCGAGGCTTTCTATGCAATCGACACCGTGAACAAAGGTTGGCATGTAGCAGCTTAAGTCACGCCTTCATTGCTCCAATGAGATGGAACCGAGTGGATGATCTTCGAACTAGATGCTCTCACAGTGAAGCAAATCTGGAGGATGAACAAAGATCTAGAAAGAGACGAAGATGAAATATAGTTGCACTTTCTTTCATAGTTAATTATTGATATTGATGTATTCACATTTATCGAACATATGTTTCCTTTATTGCACCGGATAAGCTTAGTGTATCCTACCATATGGGTTTGCTTGTTGATCATAATTTACTAGTTACTAGTGTTTGCTTTGCTTACGTTACTTATTGTTATGAGGTCCACATGACATTTGTAGTAGACGTAACAGGCCCTACAGTAACATCAGCGACTGCTGGCTGTTGCTTATCATCTGCAGCGAGCCAGCAATGCAAGCAAATGGCTGCAGACCAGCTGCTGCTATCTGCAGCAGACCGGCTCCGGATAGTAGCGACCATCTGCAGCTGTGTGCATCAAATAGCCATTTGTTGTAAATCTTGTATTGACATGTTTATTTTGGGAAATGATTTAATTTTATTTGCTTTTAACATATTGAAGGAAGATGATTAATTCCACCAAATCGGGGAAGAAGTCTTGTATGCCGTGGTTTGATAGACCGTCATTTCGGCATGTGGTATGTTAGCTAAAGGTCGTGGAAAAAACTACATGAACTGTATGTTTCTAAAAATCAGTCATCTTCATCTACATCCCCGGGATGGTTAACAACACAAACAAGTCATTCTGCTATGAATGTTCCAGTCACCGAGTAAAACAACTACTAATCCATTTGTGAGGCATTCTCCAATAGGAGCTTCTTTAGATGATAGAGTTCCCTTCAATCCAACTACAAGGTTTCCTCAAGATATTACACCTGCTCCTGCTCCCTGCTCGCAATATTTCTCCTCCTCCCCTACTTCGTAGGGATGATGTTGAGGATAATACTAATGTTGAGGACAATGTTGCCTTGGTGTCGAGAGGATGGTGTTTCATCATCCTCCGGAGACGAGGATTTGCATATTCCTAACCGTGCTTGTGTTCCTAACCATGTAAGAGAGGAACATGTTTACGAGATACCTCCAGTTGATGAAGAAATGAATTGTAATGCTAATGAGGCGGAGACACCACAGCTAGAGGAAGAATTGAACAATGGTAACTTAATAGTTTGATTTGCGTGGGTTTTGCATTTGATATTATTTTCTATTCATTAATATTTTATTAATTCCATATTCTTAGGAGGAGGTGCTTTTAAAAAGAGAATTATCAGCAAAACACGAGGTAGAAATAAATGTATAAAAATCGCGAAGTTGAAGCCCGGAGAAAAACTTGAAATAGAATTCTATAATAACCGTGCGGTTGGAAAAAATCATGTTGTCTAGTCTAGACACTTGGGAATTATTGTTCGTGATACAAAATGTGCCCTCTCAAAGTGCACAAGTGGAAAGATATTGAAGATCAACAATTGGAACACATGTGGAGGGCTGTGACGGTATAATTCTCAAATTTTGAACAAGATATATTACATCTTACTCTTTTTTAATGTAATTTTTCTTTTTATTTCAGGATGTTTTTTCCAACGATAACATGGAAGCACAACGTGAACATGTTCTTCACCATATGTATGAGCTGTGGATTAATTGGAGGGCTGATTTGAAGAGTTATAATATCACAAAACCAAAAAGGACTCTACGACAAGCTTTGGATCATACACCTAATGGACTTAGTCATGAGGAGTGGGAGTGGCTTATAAAAGAGATTTATTCAAAAGAATCCCATAAGGTTTGAAATTAACATCTTTTCTTGTCTATTAACAACTACTTGTTTTATAATCGACTATTATTTCAACTAATATATGTGATATTAATTTTTTGCTATTTTTAGAAAATAGAAAGAAAGTGCTAGAAACTCTTAAAATAGAGCAAACTATAATAAGCGAGAGACTTCATAGGACTGGAAGTAAGCCTTATAGACAAGTTGCTTGGGAATTGGTATTAAAACAATCTCTTTCTTTTTTAAATTGCTTACCACATTGATTATATTTTGACTATGTACTTGTTATTGCAAAAGGGTGCAAAGGACGGGAATGAGCCATCTTTCCTTCAAATGTTCCGCGAAACTCATAAAAGGGTGATGAGCTTGCAACTCTAGAGATAACTCAAAAATATGTACGTATAATGTTATAAGCTTACATTTTTTAACTTTAGTTGGTAAGTGCGATGTATTAACGTAATTGTTGTACTTTATAGGATGAAATCCGAGATGTTATAGAAAAAGACCCTTCTCTTTCCTATCCGGAGGTACATTGTGTTTTTGCCAAATAATTTTTATAACATGTTACATGATAGTTATGTTTTATATATGCATTTTTCCTATTTAATGTGCGAGGTTGCTAATAAGGTTTTCAAATCAAAATCGAAAGATCGAATAGTTGGCTTTGGAGGAGGAGTAAAGGCAAAAGATTTAAGGGGACCTTGTCCTGCTAAAGCTGAACTTGAAATTGAACTCCATGCTGCGAGAAAGAAAAATGAGGTTCTTCATGAACGTGTGGCAACAGTTGAAACAGAAAACGAAAAGCTTCAAAATCGTTTAGAGTTGGTGGAATCGAAATAGCGAATTTCAAGGATGCCATTTTCCAGCAGTTGAACATCCATAATCTATCGACTTAAAATGAACCTTGTTTTTGCCAGGTGAGTAGCTTGATTTAGTTTAATAGAATGCCATGAAATATCATACGTTGTTTGAGGTAAGACATGAAGGTCAATTATGATTGAAACTTAGTGTAATTGGTTGATAGTTGAAAATTGGGATATACTTCGGCTGCCTAAGATTTGTTGTCACATTTACACGGAAAGAATTGAAACATTTGCTTTTGGGACTTCCTTTTGGGTTTGTGATTATAATTGTGATTCTGGAGTAGGAAGGTTATAAAGATAATTGAGACAAAGTCGAGCATGATTTTGTCATATACGTTTCAATCAAGTGCAAGAACATTATTAAAGACTTGATTTTGCTCGAATATGCTTTACTGAAAAAGCGTAAGTTTGGCACTAAAATCTGTTAGCTTTGCTTTATGGTTCCTTGATTGAACAATATACTTTTTGATTGTAGGAAACAATATATTTTTGAGATTAGAAAGAAAGAATGTTGATGTGTAGGAATCATGGATATATTTCCATTGCACTTGCTCTTAACTTTATTGACTTAAGAGATTTATCCCTTTTTAGAAAGTCTAACCTATTATGCTCCCCTTAGCTCTTCCTGTCTCCTTGTCATGGTATTGATGCCCTTGGTATAACCCTTCCATCCATGGACAAAATTTGTTGGACCATTTTCAAACATTCATGCATCTTTGATATTTGCGATGGAGATGTAGCACGGCTTACGCATGTATTGTAATGCAATGCACTCATGATGCGATTGTAGCTCCGAACATCAAATGGTGGTTGTTTGTTTGAGTTATGTACGTTTGATAAGAAGTTGAATACTTTTTGCAATTTTGTATGAAGACTCATGTATGACTGACTAACCCCTTGAATGTGTTTTGATTTCATGCATTCATCTAAACTTAGGATAAAGCAAGAAGGGTTAGTTTGTTTTCTTTTTGCAGGTACACTACAAAGCAAAGGAAGACTCAGGTCTGACCCTCAGAAAGTGCTAAGAATTTTAACTTGGTAAGTCGGAGATTTGGAAAAGCACTCGGGTAAAAGTCTAGTCATCTTCTTGATATTATCGTTCTAGACATCAACTAAGGTATGATTGACCTTATCATTACATTCAATTGATATTTCTTCTGTTCAAAATCTCGTTCTCTCCTTGTTTATTTTTGATGAAATGCATTAGGGGAGAGAATAATGAACTTTGTGGATTCATCCGCTTAGGGGAGTTCAATGGTTTAGGGGAGCGAATTTTGAAAAGTTTCACAAATTTAAGATGCTCCTTATGTCATTTTAATTATGCTCGATAATTATGATGAATTTCTTTGAGTCATTATTTAGTTGAATGCCTTTCATCAAAAAGGGGAGATTGAAGACTCAGGTATGACTGACTAACCCCTTGAATGTGTTTTGATTTCATGCATTCATCTAAATTTAGGATAAAGCAAGAAGCATCCTAAAAGAAATTCATTTAACTAAGTCATATGCTTTACAATTCATCATTTCAATATGACTTATTCTTCACTGAACTCGGACTCGAGATCTGACCCATTCTGAACTCGGACTCAGATCTGACCCACTCGGAACTCGGACTCGGATCTAACCCACTCGAACTCATATTCGACCCACTTAGTCGGACTCGGACATTTAGTTTGCCTACGCTATTATTTGTTTAATTATGCGTAATTAAAAAATGTCTATATAACTCTTGTGCCCATTAAGATTGAATGATTTATTTATGAGTTTTAGCATATCTGGAATCTGAGTATATTGAATATTAGACTTGAAATATTCCAGATTAATAGATTAAGGTAATTAGTCATTAAATGCTTTATTTAGACTAATCCTTATCTAATTATGGACCAAAGTATATTTATACTTTGAGAACCATTGTGCTTAATGTTTTTACAGGTTTTTCTAATGTCAATTATCTGATGAAAAAGCAAAAGCAAAAGGCTTCGACCATTAAAGCACTGCCGGACAAAAAGCTGGAATTTCAAGAAAAGCTCGGAACTTACCGACGACCTTGTCTGCATTCTGTTTTGGGTAATATTTTATTTATGTGTCTAACGGTCTTTTCGTTTTGCTTTTCTAGTTTACAAAAGTTGGAAAAAGAGTTGTTGGAAGCTAGGACCAAGGCACAACGGTTATTTCAAGGTGGTCCAGAAATATGAGTGACTCGGACTATCCATTACAACGGCTAGTTGACTCGGACAGACTTCAATAGAAAGACGTTGGAGGCACAACGGCTATCTCTTCAAGGCAAACTATTTATAGAAGCCTTAGCACAAGATTTCAACCGACGAATGGAAGAAAAAGAGAGACCATATTGAACATCTTCTCTAGCATACAACTCTCAAACTGCAATTCTAATATTCCGAGTTGTATTTTTCCGAGTCGGTTGTATTACAATTCTTACTACTCTTCTACTCTTTCTCTCTGACTGAGTTGTAAAGGTTACCTCAACTCGGTTGTCCCAAACTGTAAAGGTTACCTCAGTTTGGAAGTACCAGGTTAGATAAGGGAACTTCTAACCCTGGGAAAAATTGGAGGATCCCAAGTTGATAAGGTAACTTCAACTTGGAAGTACTAGGTCGATCGGATAAGGTAAATTCTGAGCTTGGGAAAATTGTAATAGATTTGTTTGGGAACAAATCTGGGTAGTCATATTCATTGTAATTGAGGATTCAATTAGTGGATTTGACTTGGTGTCTAGATTGACACTGTCCGTGGTTTTCCGGCGCAGGAGGGTTTCCACGTATATCCGAGTTTACACTTTTCCGAGTCCAATCTAGATTCGGAATCTGTTTCGTCTCTATTCTCGTTCAAAAGAGTTTGATTTTCTCAAAAATCTTCCATCACCCTATTCACCCCCTCTAGGGTGACTTAACTTCTCCCGAGCAAACCTTTATTGTAAAAGTTCTAATAATTCTCTATTTTTTGCAGATGTGGATTTGTTTGGAGATGTGGACTCGCTTATTCAAGTTCTAACACTTACCTTTTATGAGTAGTTGATGACAATTTATACTTTCAAAATCATTTGGAGGACTTCATTTTGTTTTAGTTTTTTGGTTAATATTGCTTGTACTCGGATATCAATTACTATGAGAACTTCTAGTTTCCTCGATTGTTTTTTAGATTATATATTTTAGGATGCTTTGATATTAGGTTATGTTTTATATTGTGTTTCCGCAGATCGAGTCGTATTCAAAGGAATTAATGCATATCAATTCGAGTTTGTTGTTACTATATATATATATATATATATATATATATATATATATATATATATATATATATATATATATATATATATATATATATATATATATATATATAAGTGATCAATAGTTTATTACATTACTTTAAAGATAATTGGTAAAATTATATATTTAGCTTATCCATAATATTATTAACGATGAAAATGTTCATCGTTAAAGAAATAACGATGAATCAAATTGGTTGTTAATGATCACGATTTTAATTTTTGTATTTATGGTTTTTTTAAATGTACGACGAAAAATTTTGTCATTAATGATATGTAATTCATCGTTATTAAATCAACTAATTACGACGACATCTTGTTTCATCGTTATTTTAAGTAACGACGAAAATTTTAAAGTCATCGTTAAAATTATTAACGAAGGAAGCACTAACGACGATCGACGACCAAAATTGTTTTGGTCGTTAATCACTTATAACGACAATAAAATATACTTTTAACGACCAATTTATTCGTCGTTAGAAGCCTTTTTCTAGTAGGTTAAGCTTTTAGAGTGTTTGGTTGTATGCAAGGGATAACTTCACGAATTTTTTGCTTCATTAGCAATCATATACAAGGATATTTTTTTTGTGACTACTTATTAAATAAACATTATTATAAGAAATGAAATAACATGAATAAACTTGATGACCACTTGATTTTAGCTTAATTTGAGAATGTAAAAGAAAGCATGAACTCATGCAGCGTCAAATATAAAAACATGAATACAAGTCAGAAAACAATTAATGTAATAAAATAAATAGATTGTTTTGTTTGGTCTATGTAACTCATGACCTACCTCAATCCGAGTCTTGTGCAAAAGATTGATTCAATTACATTTCAACTACAAATATCTTTAGGCTGGACAAAGACTTAGTGCAAAAGACAATTGTGATTATGTGAATTTCTGAAAAGGGATTTTTGATAGAGTTTTATTAATTAAGTTTGTAAGGTGATGAGGAGCGAAGGCTGCTACCTTTATTTCAAAATGTGTATAGTGTTCTTTACAAAATATGGGGTTCTGTCATTTGTCCTGCATAGTGCATAGATTCTCCTATTTATAGTGGTGGATAAACTAGCCAAGTATAAAGCCACAAAACTTGTGCATGCAAACAATATATTATTTAAATCAAACAAAAATCAAATTTTTGTAATGGAGGGCAAAATCACTTCTCATTGACTCAATCAACTCTAGTCTCAGTTTTTAGGCTTTAATAAGGTTGATTTTAGCAATCAGAATAAAACCGTAGGAGTAATTGTCATTAAAGTTTCATCGTGAGGAAATGCACCCCGACGACACTCTCCTACTTAATCATGCTTATGGTTGTAACGCTTATTACAAAAGCTCAAACCCCAAAATGTTTCGCACTTTTGGGATTTGTTTAAAACCTTTGGGTTCAAAACTTAAAAACATGAGGATAATTTTAATTTTTTTAATAGTAAACATATTTATCTGGACCAGCATTTCGAAACATGAATATTAAACAACTGCTCTACCCTTTGTGGGTTAAGTAATTATTATCACCAGGCAACAATACACATGGCATGCAAAAGTGAGGTCAACGTATGGTTTGATGACACATTTTGGTGCGTAGAGAAGCTTGTACTTTGGGTGAGGTCGTTTATGGCAAAGGGAAAAATGTGCATTGTCTCTCAGGTGAGAAAAGCCTAGGATACTGTTAGTCAGACAGCAAATCTGACTCCTCATATTTGCGTGTTTAGTTATTTCACTAGAAGAAATTAGATTTCTAACGACGACACTTTAAAAATGGCTTATAAAATTGGTCGTTAAATGTTAATAATAAGAACGGAATTAATTTTTCGTCGTTTATCAAATAACTATCAGTACACAACGAATAAAATATTGTGTCCTTATTACTTTAATATGTTGGTCGGTAATACTATTAAGACTCAAAAATTTAATTATTAATGTTTTCTTTTTGAAGGTAAATTTAGGTAGAAAAATTAAATTAAAATTTTCCTCCTAAGCTAAAATTATTAAGGGTAAATTTAGGTGGCTCCGAGTCTCCCTTCCTCCCTCCTCTCGTCTTGCCTCTCAATCGGGCTCTCACTGGTCTCTCCTCCACCTCCACTCCCGCGCTCGGTTTTCCACTTTTCTACCCCGGCTGTCGCCGTCCCGGTCTCCGTCTCCGTCACTGTTGCCTCCTCTTCTCTTTCCGTCTCCCAATCGGAGGCTCGCTCGGTCGACCTCTCGCTCTCGCCCGAGTCATCTCTTGCTCTCGCTCAATCGTCGGTCATTCACTCCTCTCCCTTGGCCGTCACCATTGTCGTCACTCTCCCTCTTCTTCTCGCGTAGTTTCCCGGTCAGAGGTTCGTTCAAGCGACCTCTCGCTCTTGCTTACTCGGCTCTCGTCCTCTCACCTTTCGCTCTCTCGCTCACTCGTAATCTCGGTCATTCGTCTCTCGGGCATTGCAACTTTCAATTGGACACATATCAGGTTCGTTCATCTCTCTCTATGACTGTAATTTCATTCACGAGTTTCTTTAATTTGCATTGAAATTTATCAATTGATATAGGCATGTTCTCTTCCTTAATTTGCAAGAAATTCGTTCATCTCTCTCTAGGACAGCTTTTAGGGTTCTGTTTTTGCTCTCCAATTTCTGTTTGCTTTATGATCATATTGCTTGTTTATTGATCAATTGATTCAATTATTCCCCTCATATTTTTATGCAGGTTTCCCCTTTGATCATTAATTGAAATACAAGGGTTGGAGCAATGTTCATTTCAAGTGGTCGAACATTGAACCTAACCAATTGTTTCTGGTTAAGAGGCAACCCCAGGATTCCAAGTTTGGATTGTGTATAATTATTTGCTTTGATAAATAAATTTTAATGTTGGGTCTATGGAGGATATAGCAAAACTTCACTAGCTATAGGTTTCGAAATACCTTATGCTAGAACTAGAAGTGAGTCAATCCTCATCAAAGTATTCTAGTATATATGTATGAAAATGTATTCTTGCCCGATACGGATGTAAATGATTTCTTCCAAGTCCGTAAATTGTGGAATTATGTAAACTTTCGTGATTACACATGATAATCCAGTTTTTTCGGGGTGGTGATAGGCCCTCTATTTGATGTAAATTGTGGAGCATTATTGTATCAATCGGTGATAGGCCCTCTATTTGATGCAAATAGTCAACTGTTTTATTTATTATTCAGTTTTTCGAAACTCTAGAGTAGATAATATAATAATTAAAGGAAGGTTATAGTTTCTAAGCAATTTTCCTCTCTATACAGCTTTTCCAAAATATTTTAGCATCTATAGAGCTACGGGTCCCCGATAATGCTCTCAAGGTCCGACT
Organism: Talinum fruticosum; assembly: GCA_021018815.1. Lineage (NCBI taxonomy): Eukaryota > Viridiplantae > Streptophyta > Magnoliopsida > Caryophyllales > Talinaceae > Talinum > Talinum fruticosum. The sequence goes on along the minus strand of JAITYX010000001.1, from coordinate 12,170,175 downwards.
TTGTGGAACTTTGCGAAGTCTTTTGCCTCAAAACCCGGTACTTTTGCATACATTGCCTACTTATTGTAGTGTTATTGTTGTCTATTTGGAGTTGAATGGTTAACTTTTGAGGAGTTCTTTGATCACATATTCTTAAAGGATCCCCGGAATCTTCTGAACTATGACATTCATTAATTTCTCACATTGTTAGATTTTTTTGTTGACGTTGTTCAATTGACGAATAAAAGGAGATGGTAGTTCTGTTAATAGTTTGGGATTGCCTACTTATTGTAGTGTTATGTTTTATATTGTGTATCCGCAGACTGCTGGTATTCAAAGGAATTAATACATATCAATTCGAGTTTGTTGCTACTATATATTAGTGATCAATTGTTTATTACATTATTTTAAAGACAATTGCAGAAATTATATACTTAGGTTATCCATAATATTATTAATGATGAAAATGTTAATCGTTAAAGAAATAACGTTGAACCAAATTTTGTTGTTAATGATATGTAGTTCATCGTTATTCAATCAACTAATTACGACGACATCTTATTTCATCGTTATTTTAAGTGACGACGAAAATTTTAAAGTCATCTTTAAAAGTACTAACAAGGGAACCAATAACGACGATGGACGACCAAAATTTTTTGGTCGTTAATCACTTTTAATGACGATAAAATGTACTTTTAACGACCAATTTGCTCGTCGTTAAAACCCTTTTTGTAGTAGTGTTTTATCCGACCCTTTTAAATAAGTTGAGGGATCTCAAGGCATTCGTTCAAGATTTAGTAATTATGTTAATTTTCTAATTGATTATATTATCTTTGTCTTATTCCAATTGGTTTCAAAATAAGATTCCACTTCCTTATTTTGCTCAATTATCATTCGTATTTTAAAGAAAGAGTTTGACAAATATTATTTCTGAAAATTCTAGAGTTATTTTTATTATATTTTAGCAATATTTCATTATGGAATATCTAACCCTTTCTCCAGATTTTATATGGTTTATTTTTGGAAAGACTATACTCAAATTACGCCATTTATAGTTGCAAGTACTACAAGTGACAAGTACAAGAAATCAACAAGGATTAAAGGGTGTCAAGGATGACTGAGTATTTGTGATAGAAGAAAATCTCGGAAGAAGCTCAAAAGGAAAGTATTAATTTATGGAAGACAAGTTAGATTCATATGAAGATCCCGTTACCAAGTCAAATTCGAAGATCAATCACAAGCTGTAACATTTTAAAGATACAATGGTCTTGCACATAATGAAAATGTATAAATGCTTAGACTTAATACTAGAAGAAGGAAGTAAGGGAATACACACTCAATCTGATCTTACATTCAATCTCTTGTAATCTTAATTCTCAAGTCATATTATGTTTGTAGCCAAGAGTCTTAGGGTAGACTACTTTGTGAGTGCTTGTAGCATATAGTGAAGTGTGAGTGAAGGACTAAGTGTACTTAAAAGGTTAGTCAGAGAGTTAAGTGAAGGGCTCTCATGACAGCTTAGATAATAAGATGAATAGTGTTAATTCTAAGGAAGACTTTAAGCTGTCAGCAACCCGGATATTTGGATTTGGGCAAAGATCGTGAGCAAACAAAGTGTTTTGCCCCATTTATTTTCTCTTTGTTTGTTCCATTTCATAATCTGGGTTCACTCCAAAATAAAGTCAAGTCAAATAAATCTTAATTTTTCAATACCTAACTATCTCGGAATAAATAACAATTGCTATCAAAGTTAGTTCCACACTTCTAAAGAATCAATCTTCTTGTGGACTAACGACCATGGCATCTGGAGGAACCTCGGAATCTCGAGCCTATAATAAGCCACCATTCTTGAATAGGTCAAACTTTGCCCACTGGAAGAAACTTATGGAAGTTTTTCTTATAAGATCATGATTGTGAGCCATGGAAAATTGTTCAAAAGGAAACTACATTCTTATGAATGGAAGCAAAGAAATTGCAACTCCCAAGCCCAAAAAGAATTCGCTACTACTCAAAAGATTAAGTGTTTAAAGAGTTTTTAAGCTCTCAAGATCATGCTTGTGCAGTCTAGATCCAAGTAAGTTCAACCGAATACCAGCTCGTGAGACTGCAAAGCAAATTTGGGATGAATTGGTGACAACCTATGAAGGCACTAGTTAATTCAAACAACAGAAAATCAGCTAGTAGGTGCATAAATATGAACTATTCAAGATGTTTCTGAAGAAGGAATCAAAGACATGTACATAAAATTTTCGAGAGATTCTCAACTCCGGTAAGAAAAATTCCTTTCAAACTAAATCTAACTTCGATAATTGTTTTGGTCGTGGTTCCCGGATCATATGATCAAAGACTGCTCAAATTTGAGGAAGAAGAACTATAAGAAAAAGTTTTTCTCTAAAGGAAAGAAAGTTATCGTAGCAACTTGGAGTGATTCTAACTCCAAGTGAAAATGAAAGTGAATAAGAGGAGGTCGCTAATCTTTGTGTGATGGTTAAAGACGACCTTACACCAATTGAGTCGAGTCGACGAAAATTTGACTGATGAAAACACTAAAGAGGTATTACAATACATCCATACTTTTTCTAAGGATCATCTTGCCGGATATCTTATGAAGATTAAGCAACACTATCATATTGAGTTAAGTCCTTGAAAAAGTCTTTAAAACTTTTACAAAACGAAAATTTGACTTTGAAATGCTCATGTAAAACACTTCTGCTGAACTTAGAGATAGAAAATTAGTTTCTCAAGATCTCATATATGAAAAATGTGTTCTTCAAAGAAAATGTGACAAAATATATGAGACTCTTTTGAAACTCACCAAGGAACTAGACAATCTCCAACATAATATTGGGATCTCAATGCATCTCTTACAAAAAAATAAGGCACTTGGATTTTACTCTCGAGAGTCAGAAAACCACTTATAAAATTTTCATTGAAAAAAGATGCCCAAAAGATGTCATGCATAATAATTCAAGTTGGGGTACCCAAAGGGACAAAACCCCTTACATGGTTTCTAGTCCGATTAGATTTGAGTCATTTGGTCAAAGAAAGAAGAAAGGATTGATTTTTCTTAGTGTAGGTATGTTTGAAGGAAAAATTCGACTGTTGGTACTATAGGTACCAGCAACCCCGCATCTACCCCCATAGGGGCGAGTGAACTCGGGCCAAAGTTTTCCCATAAACGTCAGGTCTATAATATGATTTTTGAAAATGGGTTGCCTTTCTTTTTAAGATTGTTCATTTTAGAATTTGATTGGAGAATGATTTTAGAGAAATGGCGATTGGTGATTTTTATTAATCATTTAGTTTAAAAATTAAATTTAGACAAATCTCGGGATATTATTTCGTGGTTTGGAAAATTGAAAAAATAAAAGATTATTTTTTACCGTAACGATTCAAGGCCAAAGGTGAGAAACCGGGATAGAGAACTTTGCCCGGTTATTAGCTGGCCTCGGCAAGAGCCAAAGTTGATAGATAACCGGGGCCGGCTATAGGGTCATGACAGAGAAATTAGTCTCGGTCCTACAACTCCGAATATAAAAAAATAACTTAAATTTATCTACTTTCAACCAGAAATGTTGAGAAGAAAATGAGAGAAATAAAAGCAAAATGAAATAGTCACCCGTAAGTTTTAGGAACCAAAAACTAACAAAAATAAAGAAAGTGCTCTTTCAATCATAGTATGGAAAAACTAAGCTTGAAAGAGGTTTTAAAAAGACTCCATCGAGTCCTGAACAAAAAATTTGGTGTTCGGGAGTGAATGTACAAAGTGAAGTGATAAGTTCTTCATTCACGCTCGTCAACGAACGACCTTTATTAATTTAAATTGTGTGTTTAAAAATCGTGTTTAACAATCAAGCACACAACATGCAGTATACATAAATGAAAGCAAACAAAGCATGCTAAGGAAAGCGATAATAAGGCAAATAAAAAGCAATAAAAAAACAATAAAGAAAGCAAAAAGACATTAAAAGTTATAGTGCGTGGGGAGGATTAAAAGCAATTACCTCGTTAATCCATAATATGAAAAGCAATAAATGGCATAAATAAATAAAAACTGTAGAGATGAACCGGAAGATGGATTCGATGCCCTTAGGTTGTCCCACCTGCTGAACTTGTATCACTAATAGAATCCAACGAGTGTAACGACAAGGTAGTAAGCTCAAAACGAGTAAAAAGTAGGTTGTTTGTTGAGATTAAGAAATAGGGAAATGTATGACTGTATGATGAAATAGAGAGAGTAAAGAGTGGGAGAGAGTGATAGGAAGTATTTTCAGCTTAGAGGGTGTTTAATAGCTGAAAATGGTGCAATCAAAATGAGAGGGAAAGCCCTCTATTTATAGAAAAATAAAAAATAATCTAAACCTTGCTTCACACACTAGAATCAGCTGAACTACGCCCGGATTTGCTGACGAAGATAATGGGAATGAACTGGAATAAATTCCCTAAATTGAAAAATGCACCGTCGGTCTCATATGTCATCGTACGAATGTCTTGAGTTTCGTGCCTTGGTTAGCCGTTGGGAACAAAATGCTAGGTCTTGACAGTTTAAGCCTAGAAATGCGGTGCCGGTTAGCCGGTTTAGACGTTTAAGTTTCATGTCATGCTTCACCGCCGGGGACAAAACGCTGTGTTTGATGAGCATGCGTGAGTGGAATGCGACGCCGGTTTGGGTTTCCTAGTTGGGAGCTTGAACCGGGCTTAGTTCGGTCGAAAGAAGATGGGTTTGTGGGCTTACCCAAGCAAAAAGTTGATTTTTGCGCTGCTAATAGATTTTTAATGGTTTATCGGCTTCCATCGTGCCAATCATAATCCAAACATGATCCTAGTTGACAAACAGGACTAGAATTTCATCAGTGGGCCAACAAAATAAATACAAAAATAAAAGAGATAACGAGGACATGTTTTGGGTGTCTACTCGACCAAGTTTGAAAGACGAAGGGTCAAAGTAGACATTAAAGGGTACTTATCTCATTCTTCCGACATCACTTTGGATGCCAATTATTTCAAAAGCTCTGGAATCGGTCGTTGTTAAACCTGAACTCCTAACAAAAATGGGCATGGAATTGATCGTGATTTATGCATTTTGAAATCCGGCTAGAATAGTCCGGAGCTTGGCTTGATCAAAGTCCTAAAGCTTGGTAATTTTACTGAAGCTTTATCATTCCTTGATCTGAAGTTTGGCTAAACAATTCTACTGTACTAGCATACTATTCATAAATAAAAGCATTCATAAAATTTTGGTATTTTTACCTGAATAATTCAGTTAAAACAGATTGAGAAATAAACTAGTAAAGCGGAAACAGACACGCCCCATGAGCCCACTTGCATGCACGGCCTCACAAGCTGTCGACCACGTTTAATTAAACCCGATGCCGGCTAGACCCAAGCCTACTCCTACAAAGCTGCCGCCTAGCCGACATTGGTCAAGCCTTAGAAACGGGCGCCAACAAGGCTTTGGGCAGGTGGTCGTCGGGGAGCGTCTTTCTAGTCAATCAAGCCAAGGCTTGGTCTTGCTTATTGAATTTCAAATGTTGGCCAAATTCACCTATAAAAGGTGAGTCGTGTGTGTTCATTTTGCACATCTCCACTTGCTCATCTCTTTGCTTGCTTCTTGCTTGCTTTAGCTTGCTCCATTCTTACTTGAAGAAAACTAGTGTGGTTTTCTTAGAAGTTTCCACAAATATGTCTTGAAGGCATGCCCATCCTATGAGAAAGACTAGAGCCAAAAGTCTAACTTATTATTTTCTTTTAGAGAGAGAATGACATCCTCATCATGAAAGGAACCCCAATGACCTCTTGGTGGAAGACGAGGCGTATGTTTCTTTACTAGTGGTATCTACTACTCGTCGGTGTCTTGACTTGAATTTCTTCTTTTATATGCCGACATTATATTTAAAACATTTTGTTAAATTTCCACTTTTGTAGAGGGATACCATCCGTAGTAGTGGTTCCATCAAGAAATTCTTTGATAACTTCGATGGGCGGAACTACCTGTTGGAGCAAGTCTTCACTAATGTCGGGTTTGGTTCCCTTTACCTTACTCCGAGTCATATGTACGACCGTACTGAATTCGGTATTACCCAAGCCATTAGTGAACAGTTTTAGGATACTACAAACACTTTCCATCTCATGTCTATGGAGATAACCAGTACTCCCTTAGACTTTCCCATTCTATTCGATCCGGACTTTTCGAGGGAGCCTCTAGTTTATAATCAAGAGTTATATAAAAATATAGACTACTTATGTCACCTTTTTGGTCCCGTAGCTGCTCGATTTCCCCAGCCAATTAATTTAAATATCCATCCTCCTTGAGGCATTTGAAAATGCAGAGCCGTGCGCTCAATAGAGCCCACAACAATAGAACCCGCATAGTGATTGCTTGTATGCTTTGCATGTCCATTTTTTCTAACTAAGAGTCCAAAGTACATGTCTACTACTTAGTCAATTTACTAGACTTAGATAAAACTAAGGACCTTAAGTGGAGGGTGCCTGCATATATGTGCATGATAACGGGTTTATGTGCCGGCGCTAGGCGTACTACTCCCTAGGAGGACTCGGACAACTTCATGCCCTTATGCCGCGTATGGAGGGTCATTGAGGTATGCGGCGTATGGATATATAATTTACTTAAGTGGTAAATTTGCAGCCGTGGTTGTATGACTACTTTCCCCAATTTTTGGTCGATTCAAGAAATCATCCATCTTTCCCGGCAATAGTGGCATGGGCAAAGGTTCACCCCGTGTGGCAAAAGACGCTTAGGATTAAATTTCTAAGGCCCGCCCTCAACAATGTAGCCATGGTATGTCTTTTCGCAATTCAAATCTCACGTTAAAAATGGTCCTAAATTTCACTGCTTTTCATCTTGAGTTCCGCCCTAGCCCATGGTCCGGTGTGGACCGTGGTCCGGGCCGTGGTAAAACCTGCACCGGCTGTGAGCCGTGCTTAACCACCTCTACTCAGCTTGTCTCACTTTTTTGTTTCATAGGTCATGTGTTGGAGTAGGCGAACTTCCATCCATGGTCGCGAGTCAACTTCCTCCGAGGTTCCGGGTTGCGAAAGAGTTGAGTGAAAGGCGAGTTCTACTAGAGGGCATGTTCGGTTTCTTTTGGTACCTTGGTAAGCGGGTTACACCTCATATTCATCATAACACATGGCGCCTTTTGTCCCTCAAGACCCGCCACGGACTATGTTTTGCTTTCGTTTAATTACACCGAAAGAGCAAGAAGAATGACCACCGGGTACCCCTACTCATATTTCTTAGATACAAGTTCATCCAATCCTTAGTACTTTGCACATGTTATGACTCGAACGGTAAAATTTTTAGCTACTCATTTGTTTGATTACATTTCTGGTATAGAAATTGACTTTGTGTTGGTACGGACACTTTCAGGTGACATCCACATCCCTAGTCTTGAGGTTGACGTGTCGCTAATTGGAGAGCCCCCAAGCATTGTCAAAATTCTAAAACTCCTAGAGTTCGAATGTGTAGGGCATCCATTCATGATGAATAGGAAGGGGGTAAAAGCATTATTCTCTTCTTGCTTTTAGTTATATGTTATAATTGCCTTTCTAACATGATGAAATTCCAGTATGACCGGGAGCAGATCACGGATGATATCTATCAGATTCTAGTTCGCCCATCATGCAATCAAGTATTTCTTTTCCGGTCGTGCATTTCGGTAGTTTTGGTAAGGCTAGTTAGTTTAATGCTAACTCATGAGTTCTTAATTCGTGTGCTAATGACTCTTTTCTAGGTCTCCCCTTTTGGGAGGTTTCCTTGGCGGTTCTAGGGCTCGTGCTCATATTAACAGCTAACTTCACATATTTTTAGTAGCACTGCTTAAGCTGGTACCGGCGACATCTATCTCGACGTTCTTGTGGGTGGAGTGCCTCTAAAGCTGGGCCAAATTCATCTATACCGGGCCTAGTTCCTCCGAAGCCGGGCCACGGTTGGTATTGATGTCACACCCTTGAAGAGGCTTGATCCTTATTGCAGGCTGTATGATTTCCATCGGATGTCCTATAGGGGGCCTTATTATGAGGCTTCACAATCAACTTGGGACTGTTGAGTTAGTTCCTCACATGCGGTAGAAAATGGGCGAGCTTCAATGTCGATCATAAAGGACGTGGCAATTATATCTTGGACGATGTTGATAATAATGATGATGAAGATTATTGAATAACCCCTTATAGGGTGCTTTGTAGTTAATTTAAATGCATTTTGTACTGCTATTAGACTTTATGCAATGGAATGAATACAAAAACTTGATCCGAAATGCTTGTTTTATTTGTATGATGCGAAAAATTTTTAAATAATAAAAAGGAAAATGGAAAATGATAAGTTGAATGAGTATGGCCTCAAGTAATCGAGTTGTAAGCTGCAGACAAAATGGGCCATGAACAAGAGATGGGCCAACTGCAGGTGCTAGAACCACTAGCACGAGATATCACTTTTTATTACAGGCGATATACGAAGGTTAAAAGAAAAAACCATTATGAAAAATAAGGCGGTGGCATTTTTGTAAACACGCGGTCCTTTATTACACCTATGACTACGGTTCTTTCACTCGAATCGTAGTCATAGGTGAAGTCGTCTACTTTTCACTATGGTTACGTGAAAGAACCGTAGTCATAGGTCTTCTAGTATAAAGGTTCTTCAATTGCACTACAATGAAATGTATGTCTAGGAAACCTAAAACACGAGAACTGCTACTCGCTCGCTAGCCACCCCTAGTTTGACAATCCGCTCTACTCTCCTTGTCCAGTTGCTCTCCTCCTCACAACTCTCATTCTAATCGCTCTCGACGCCGGGCTTACTTTCCTCGCCTGTTTCCCTCTCCTCGCTGTCGTTTATCTATTAGTATCGCTGATCTCGCTCTCTCTACTTCCTGTTGTTGTGGTTGATGCTCCCTCTTTCCTCTCCCTCACTCTCATCGTGTTGTTGCATTCTTCCGGTATAATTCTCTCTCCGTCTCTTATTTTGTGCTTTAATTTATTTAACAAATAGGTTAGTTAAATATTGAATATATTCACTGTACTAAGTTCAATATTGAGAATGTGGCCATAGGTAATGTTTCGATTGTTGACTTGCTGAAATTTTTAATGTTGAGAATGTGGATAATATTTGTTTAGTTTGTGTAGTTAAGAATTCTTAAAATATGTCGATGTTGAAAATCGATTGGTCAAATTTTGGGTGCGACATGCTTGGGACAATACCGAGACCGAATTCCCCTCGGGGGCTTCGTTATCCGAACAGTAGACCGAAGATGTTACTTTATTCCAGATTGGTCCAAGTATAGACAAGACTATTCTTTTTAAGGAGGTAGGGTGCCTCCTTTTCAAACAACTGGAAGTTGTTGAAAATTTCTAATCCCATGACTAGGATGCCTTTCCCCTTTCGGGTAATAGGTCTTACGGAAACCATATTAAGGGAATTCTTCCCCTTCTTTAAGAAACTGCCCATTTAAGGTGCGAGAATAGGGCTTCATAGAGAAGGTCTGTTTATGGTGCAATCCTCTTATCTTGTGTTTCCCACTTAGGTTGGGCTACTTCCTTAGTAGTTTGAAATTATTAGTTAGTTCAAGGGGTTGATGAAGACTCGGACTTTACATCTCACCTTTCTAAGTTCTATCAAGGGAATCAGGTATAAGACTTTCTCACTTATAAAGTTTTGATTCCAAGTCATTCCATGTGTCTTAGAAACTTTTCCGAGTGATATGGTATTTTCTCTAAGTGTTTTAGAAATTATCTCATGCATTTATACATGACTCGTATGACTCAGAAAGCATATCCGCAATTACCATATTTCACTTAGTTCCGAGTCACTCAACACTAAGAAATATCTCATGATTCAAACACTATCTTTTCTGCGCACTAACTCCGGTATTTTAGTTTGAATTCATGCTCGGTCTAGATCAAGTTTATTTCCTGTGATATTCTTTAGATAACTTGATTCTTTTTAGATCGACTCGGATGGAATTTTGAGTATCATGAATATTAGACTCGGAAAATTCCATTCCTTTTCTAACCCAGTCAATTAGTCACTTAATTATCTTAATCATATTATTATCCGTGTCTAATCTTCGACCAAAGTATTTTATACTTTGAGAACCAAATTGATTTACTTTTGTAGGTGATTCAAACGAGGCTATCCTATATTTGAAATACAAAAGTACCCGGCTTCAAAATGTCAAATCACCAGCAGACAAGGCTTTTCCACCTCGACCTAGCCTCGGACACTCGTGTCGGGGTTGTTTGTTTCCAGAAATGAAAATCTGCAGCACTAAGCTCAACGGTGGTTTCCACCTTACTTTTGAAGACACCGCCGGTGGCTTTAGGCACTTCCAAGGGAGTTAAGAGCCGTTGTCTAACGCTCATATTTCAACGGATATTTTCGAGTGACTCGGAAAATCCTGCACAACGGTCATAAAGGAACTTCTAGTCGGAAGATGGACATAACGGCTAAGTTGCTTGGTCATCTATAAATAGAAGCCAACTCTCAAGACTCGAAGATTGCTTGAACCAATTGTAAAAATACATACTTAATCAAAACTCATTGTATTCACTCTCAATCTTCTACTTACAACTCCAATTCGGTATCTCATTATTTTCTGAGTTGTAAGGTCTTGTACTTAGTTACAAACTCTCTTCTTACTCTCTAAGTAAGGTCCCTTGACTGAGCTGTACAGATTAACTCAGCTCGGTTGTCCCTAGCTATAAGGGTTATCTCAGCTAGGAAGTACTAGATAAGATAAGAGAATTTCGAGTCTAGGAAAACTTGTAAGGAGTTGTCTAAGGGAGCAACTCGGGGTTGAGTCGGTCTCATCGTATTTTGTGGACTCAAAATAGTGGATTTGACTTCGTGCTTGGATTAGCACGATCCATGGTTTTCTGCCCCAAGAGGGTTTCCACGTACTTTCCGAGTTATTACTTTTCTAATTACATTCTAGACTCGGACAGTTTTAGAATTCTATTTAATATGTTTCTTCAATCATCTTTGAATTCCGAGTTAGCTCATTTTACGAGCTCATCTTTGACTCTCACTCTCCTTAGAGTCATATCTATTTCAAATTTCAAGCAAATTACATCATCACCCTATTCACCCTATTCGGTTGATAAATTGGGTGTGAAGGTTTGCTCTTGGAGAGTATAAATCACCCTAGAGGGGGTGAATAGAGTGATGAGGAAACTTTCTTTAAAATTAAAACAGATATGAATGCTGGGGTGAGCGTGAAGCAAGGTTAAACTCGGAAAAGCATAAACTCATATTTTAGTAAGTGGTGAAGAAACGGACTAAACGAATTCGAAGCTGTCTAGAATGTACTCAAAAAGTGACAACTCGGAAAATACGTAGAAACCCTCCTGCAGCAAAAACCACGGACCATGCTAATCCAAGCACGAAGTCGAATCCACTATTTTGAGTCCACAAAATACAACAGATCGACTTGACCTGAGTTGCTCCCTTAGACAACTCCTTACAAGTTTTTCCTAGACTCGAAATTACCTTATCTCGATCTAGTACTTCCTAACCGAGATCACCCTTACAATTAGGGACAACCGAGCTGAGCTAACCCTTATAGCTCAGTAAAGGGACCTTACTTAGAGAGTAAGAAAGAAAGTGTTTGTAACTGAATAGAAAACCTTACAACTCGAAACTTATTAAATATAGAATTGGAGTTATAAGTAGAAGATTGAGAATGAATACAATGACTTTTTCTCAAGTATGTAAATTAACAATAGATTGAACAATCTTCAAGTCTTGAAAGTTGGCTTCTATATATAGATGACCAAGCAGCTTAGCCGTTGTGTCCATCATCCGACTAGAAGTCCTTTGTGACCATTGTAAAGGATTTTTGAGTCACTCATAAAATATCCGTTGAGATATGAACGTTGAGCAACGGTTCTTGACTCCTTTGGAAGTACTAAAACCATTGGTAGTGTCTTTTAAAAATAAGGTGGAAATCACCTTTGAGCTTCGTGTTATAGATTTCCAATTGTGGAAACGGATAATCCCGACACGATTGTCCGGGGCTAGGTCGAAGGTGGAAAAAGCCTTGTCTGCAGTGATTTCACGTTTTAAAGCCGATTACTTTTGTAGTTCAAAAATTAGGATAGCCTCGTTTGAATAACCTACAAAAGTAAATCAATTTGGTTGTCAAAGTATAAAATACTTTGGTCCAAGATTAGACAAAGATAATAACATAATTAATACAATTAAATGACTAATACGAGTGTTTGAACATACAATAATTCCGAGTGTTGAGTAACTCGGAACCGAGTTAGTACAAGTATGCTTTCCGAGTCGAGTTAGAGTCACACATACACATATGAAATATTTTATATAACACTCGAGTAAATGCTATATCACTCAGAAAACTTTCTAAGGTACATAGAATGACTTGAAATCAAAACCCTATAAGAGAAGAAGTCTTATACCGATTCCTTAATGAAACTCGGAAAAGTGTAAGTATAAAGTCCGAGTCTTCGGGGTGGTATGCTTTCGACCTATAGTTAGACCAGGAAAGTACCCCTTATTCCTTAGCATCGAATAGACACTAGAGTTAGTGTAAGGATTGAAGTTAAAAGATACTTCATCCTTTTCATAGCAGACAACAGTTTCAATCCATAAAACTCTTCGTCATTGTCATTGTGCTCGATTTTGATGACGAGACTCTTTAGAGGTAATTGTAGCATAGAGATTATCCTCCTTAAGAGTTACCACTTGTCCCATAATGATCATTTTAACCTTCTGGTGCAATGTAGAGGGCACTCGCATGGTGGTCATATAACCAAGGGCGTCCTAGAAGGAGGTTGAAAGTGGAGGGGATGTCTAGGACTTTAAAATCAATATTCTTTACCACTAGCCCGACATTGATTAGGAGTGTCGTGTTTCTAAAACTGTTCTCTTGGAATTGTCATAAGTTCGTAGGTGAACAATTTTTCTAAAGAGTTGTTGCTCTCCGATGCCTAACCTCTTCGTAGTCTTCCAGGGCAAACTTTTACAACGATCCCATTGTCTACTAGGGTTAGAGGTATGAACTTGTTGATGTAGTTTACGAGTTAAATAAAAGGTATTGTTGTGTGTAATGCCTTCTTCGGGTAAGTCCTTTTTATGGTAATGGTTTTGTTCCCAACATTAATGAATCCTATTACCTCTTCAGGTGTGACTTAAGGAGCTACCTTAATCTTAGTAAGTGTATTGATCAAGGCCTCGTCTACGCTTCGAGAGGCGGATATTAGTTGCGAGATAGACATCTTTGAGTTTTTGAAGTTTTTAAGGATTAGGTCTTCTTGTTTGGTAGTTCTTTATCTTTTGGGGCTTCTTGAGTTTGTTGTGAACCTCGTTGGTATGTTGTGTCGCCCGGATCTTATCAAGAACTGGACTTCAAGAGTTTTGGTTCACCCCTAAAGTCATCCTCTTCTTAGGGTTGTGTGCAATAGAAGTTGTCATCAATATCTTCCTTAGTCTTATAAACATCCTTTGCATCACTTACCCACAATTCTTGTACTGCTTGGGTCTCGGGGAGGTAAGCTAATCTGTCACTTGGGTTCATTTATGTCTCAAAAAATAATAGAAGGATCCTACTAACCTGGAATGGGTTTGGAAAAGATGGCTAAGGTTTCGCTAAATAGGTTATTTTGTTATTAGGTTTTTGAGTCTGCTTTAGGAAGAGAAAGTTGATAATTCGGAACATGCTCTCTAACTTGTTCTTGAAGTTCTAACACTCGCTCTGTATCGTGTCCTCGTGCATGATTGTACTTATAAAATTTTCCCACTTCCTAACTTATTAATTGTTTCGTGGTTTCGAATTCTGCTCTAAAAGGCGGTAGCTTAGTTTTTCCTTTGAATAATAAATGGTCAAGCGCTTGAGTATAAGTACCATCTATTGGAGTGTAGTCGGTATACCTATTAAGATCATCATATTAGAGGTCTCCTTGTCCTTGTTTTGATAACCACGTTTATAACTTGTCACGACTTTTGTGGTCGCGACAGAGAGTTCTTCTTCGATCAACATTCCTGTATCTCTTAGGATAGTGAAGCTTATAAAAGCTAAGAACTTCAAATGTTGATTAGATGTAGGGCGAAAGTTGGTCACAATGATCTTTTTCGGAAGGTCGGTTTATCATATGAGTAGCCTTATTCGTCCATCTAGTGAACAAGTTGGTGAACCTTTCTTTCTCTCCTTGTTTGATCAACTCCAAATTAAGAAGGGTGACACGTAGATCGGTGTTGTAGGAGTATTAGTGTAAGAACGCCTTGCACGGATCAGTCCAATGAGTGACCTTACATGGGTCAACTACATTATACCACTTCATAACATCTTTATTTAACGTCCAAGGGAAAATGATGTGGTATGGATCTTCGAGTACATTCTTAAGAGTCATTACTCCTATGAAGTTACGAACATGATGATGTGGATTTCTAGAATCGCGAAACTTGATATCCGGCATGTTAATTTAGGAGGTAGCTTTCTGTTGGGACTGAAGTGAACCCCATGAGGTCAAAGTTGTGACTTTTGAACATAGCATACTCTCTTAACATCCTCTCTATCTAATCTATATGTGGATCGAGCTTAGGTTTGGGACTAGTTTCAAGGGAGGTTGCCTATGAGGTGATTTATTAGGTGGTGGAGCATTAGGTGGTGGTTGAGCTCTTTCTTCTTTCTCTCATCCCTCTTTGTTTTGCTTATTTTTCTGAATAGTCTTTAGTATAAGAGCAAGAGTTTCAAATATGGATTTTATATATTTTTTTATCTTGAGCCTCAATCCGAGCTTCCATCCTAGCTGAGGATTCATTAATCAAAGATATGATAGATGGCTGTGGTTCTTTATCCATTGAAGGAGAAATTTTTTTAGTAGTGCCCAACAATGGAATATTGATTGGATTACTTGTTAAATACATCGAGGTTGGTCGCACTGGAGTTGATCGAGGTGTTGAATATAGAGATGCAGATCTTGGACTTCCTACTAAATCGTTCTAACCTTTTTCGAGCCGGATTCGACAAAATCCAGTTGAAGTAGACTTCCCTATTCTACAACCCAAAAGATAAGTGCTCAAGACCATGCTAGAAGAAACCAACTTTTGGGGACAATGGAGTTAAACGCTAGACTCGAAGAGACTAGGAAAAAGAACGAAGAATGATCTTTATTTGGATGCACATAAAAAATGCAAGCTGATAAAAAAAGAGATATAAAGATCCAAATAGAATGAATTAGATTGGGATGAATTTAATTGGGTTAATGCATGGACTTTCCTAGAATAAGACGATTGTAACTTTCACTAATGCGGAAAATGGACTAATCTATTTGAGATGAATTTCAAATTTGGCTAAATGAAAAAAAAAAAAACCTAAAACATGGATTCACCTATTAGAGACGAATTTTTAATTTGGCTAAATATAAAAATAGACTCACCTATTTGAGATAAATTTTAAATTTGGCTAATGTAAAAATGGACTTAACTATAGGAGATTAATTTTAAATTTGATTAATGTAAAAATGGACTAACCTATTGACATGGATTTTAAATTAGGCTAGATGCAAAAAGTGGAAGTTTTTCACCATCAAAAGCCAAGACCTAAATGTCAAACCGAAAACCTACTTGGAATAAAGAAGAGGGGGATCCATGGTAGGACCCACCATAGTTGGCCGGAGGAAGCGGCGCCGGTTATGCCTAACGACCGGTGACTAAAAAGGTCGAGACTCAAGATAGAAAGATTGACTCGAAAGTGCAATAAATGGACCGACCTAAAAAGAGAAAGGCGGTTTTGGACTTTTGACTAAAATGCACAAATTGGATCGAATTCGGAAGGTAAATTATTGTATTTTTTTTCCCCATGCAAGGCTTATTTAGCAAGCCAACCTAGAATAAAGGCTCACAAGAAAAATGTTAAATACTTAAAAGCAATCACACTCATTTCAAGCATGCAAATAAAAGAGAGAGGTACCACCTAGACTGCCAAAGTTTTATGGTCAAGAGAGGGAGAATTTTAGGTCGGATACATGGTGGCTCATAGTTTTAAAATTTCGTCCCCTATAGGGCGCATAGCGAGGACTTGAATAATCGGTGCCTCTAGATTAGGATCAAAGAAAAAGCATGCTATGAGTGGAGAGTATCCATTATCCCATTGTATCAAGCCTAAGTGGGCCCACCGAGTTCATAGTTCGACCTCTTCAAAAACGTTTAGTTAAGAGTGTAGGCTAAAGGTCAAAATGAAAAGCAACTATTTCCAAGGTTGCCTACGTTCAATATGCCTAATGCAAAACACAATAAGAAAACTAACAACTTAAATTTTCAAGTCTCACTTGTCTTAATAAGTGATATTCCCCAATGGAGTGGCCATTCTATGAATCGGCGGTCCCCGTGTCTCCCTCACATAGGGGGTCGGACATGGGCAAGAGTTTCCTCACGAAGCATCGGCTCTTTTGATTTTTTAATTTTTTAAAATGATTTTTGAGAATGGGGCACGTCTCTTAAAATTGTTCATTTTAGAATTCGATTTGAAAATGAGTTTAGTGAAAGGGTAATTGGCAATTTTTGTTAATTATTTATTTCAAAAATTAATTTTAGTGAAATCTTGGGATGTTATTTCGTGGGTTAGAAAACTGAAAAGTAAAAGATTATTTTTGTCGCAAAGCTTCCGGGCCAAAGAGTAATAAACAATTTAGTCCGAGATCTTTGCACGGTTATTAGCCAGACTCGACAAGAGCCATCGCCGACGGATAATCGACGCCGGCTATAGGGCCATGACCGAGAAATCGGTCTTGGTCCTATAGCTCCGATTGTCAAAGAATAACTTAAATTTATCTACTTTTAATGAGAAATGCCGAGAAGCAAATGAGATAAACAAAAGCAAAATGAAAGAGTCATCAATCGGTTTTATAGAGTAAAAACTAACAAAAATCAAGCAAGTACTATTCCAATATTAGTATGGAAAAACTAACCTTGAAAGAGGTTTTAAAAGAGACTCCATCGATCCTAAACCGAGAATCCAGGTGTTCGGGAGTGAAGGTATGAAGTGAAGAGATAAGCTTTCTATACCGCTCTGTCAACGGAGGTCTTCTACTAATTTAAATTACGAGTTTATAAATTGTGTTTAATAATCAAGCACACAACATGCGATATACAAAAATGAAAGCAAACAAAGCATGCTTAGGAAAGCGATAATGAAATGGAGAGAGTAGAGAGTGGGAGAGAGTGATAGGAAGTATTTTCAACTTAAGGGGTGTTTAATAGCTGACAATGGTGCAGCAAAAATGAGGGAAAGCCCTCTACTTATAGAAAAAAACTTAGGTCACAAAAATATCCTAAGCCTTGCTTTAACCGGTTACAAAATACAATCTCCTTAGAATCTCACAACCAATGAAGTATTATTTAGTTCTACTAATTGTATTGTGAAAAATACTTAGACGTATAAGGTAATTCTTTTTGGACCTAGATTTGAGAATACTTATATTATTCCTTGGAGTAACATCCCTCCTCGGAATCTTGCATGTCTCAATGCATCCTCGGATAGTGAATCTTGGCTATGGCACGAGATGATTAGTCAACAACGGTATGAATACCATCGATAAATTTCAAAGCGTGAATTGGTAAGAGGTTTTCCAAATTGCAAATACGTCAAAGACCATATTTACGATGCTTGTGTGAAAGGTAAGCAAGTAAGAGTATAATTTAAGTACATCAAATATGTTTCTACTTGTGAAGCTCTTTATCTTCTTTGTGGTCCAATTCTAGTCAAGAGTATCAAAGGTAATGAGTATGTATTTGTTATAGTTAATGACTATTCAAGATTGGGTATTATTTTTAAGGAATAAGAATAATACTTTTAAAGAATTTGATAAGTTGGTCGGATAGGTTGAAGTTGAAAATAACACTCCTATTGTACAAGTTAGAAGCGACCATGGAGGTGAATTTAAAGATGAATTTGGTAAGCTTCATGACAACTTGGGAATATTCCATAACTTTTCAACCATAAAGATACTGCAACAAAATGGAGTAGTTGAAAGGAAAAACCGAACATTAGAAGAAATTGTAAGGACCATGATGATAAGCAATGATCTCCCTTACTATTTTTCGGTGGAAGCCATCAATACTCGTAAACTATGTTCAAAATTGTTGCCTTATTAGAATATTCTTGAAGAAGACTTCTTATGAACTCTACAAAGGTAAAAAGCCAAATATTTCATATTTTAAGATGTTTGTGCAAGTGTTTCGTACACATTAATGGTAAGAAATGTTTGAGTAAGTTTGAACCTCGCTCAAATGAAGGTATATTCCTTCGACACTCTTCGATTATTAAAGCTTATCGTGTATTTAACAAACACATTAAAAGCTGTTGATGAATGAATTCATGTGATTTTTTATTACAAGAATGATGGTAAGACTAGTTCTTCATCATTTAGTGATTTGAGACTAAGCAGGGATGAAAAAGATAAAGGAATCCCTCATATTCCAAATTATAACTCTCTAGACCTAGTTAGACACAAGGTCGGATACAAGAAGTAGCTAATCAAGTCAACTCGAGCCTAATTTTACCGAAGGACAGCACTGTATCTAAGCCACCAAATCTGAATTTCAACTTATTAAATCCTAATCTTGATGTTCATCAAGATACTTGGAAGAGATCTAAGGTTTAAATATTACCAACCAGGAGATAACTTATTATTAGACATAAATTTAGGTATACAAAGTCGGTCGACTCTTAGAAATTTTTATGCATTCTTTGTTTTATATCTCATATAGAACTAAGAATCATGATGATGCATTAGAAGACGTAAATTACATATATGCCAAGCAAGATGAACTAGACTAGTTTGAAAGGAGCTGAGTATGGACTCTAACTTCTAAACCCAAAAGATATCCTATCATAGGTACAAAATGGGTTTTTACAAGTCGGATGAGTCCGAGAATGTAGTTAAAACAAGGTAAGACTAGTGGTCAAAGGCTATAACCAGGAGGAAGGCTTGGACTTTGAAGAGATTTTTGCACCCGTTGTTAGATTAGAGGCAATCCGCATATTACTTGCTTTAGCATTATACATGGGCATGAAATTATATCCAATGGATGTTAAATGTGCTTTTCTTAATGGTTATATCAATAAAGAGGTTTATCCTGAACAGCTCGAAGTGTTTGAAAACCCAAATTTTCCAAATCATATGTTCAAACTTTAAAAAGCACTATATGGTCTTAAACAAGCCCGTAGAGATTGGTATGAAAGACTAAGTATGTTTTTATTAGAAACCGATTTCAAAAGGGGACTAAATAACAAAAGTCTTTTCACTAAATCCAAAGGTAATGATTTTATTATAGTCCAAATATATGTTGATAACATTGCATTTAGTGCTACTAACGAAAGTTTATGCAAAGAATTCTCCGACTTGATGAGCAAAGAGTTTCAAATGAGTAGGATAGATGAGTTGAACTTTGGACATGAAATCAAACAATGCAAAGATGGTATCTTTGCCAATCAAGGAAATTATGTTAGGAACTACTTAAGAACTATAAGCTTGATCATGTTAAGCATGTAGCAACCCCAATGGCCACCAATACTAAATTGGGCTTACGTTCTAAAGGTAAGCCCGTAAATGAGAAGATTTATAGAGATATGATCGACTCACTTCTTTATCTGATCGCTAGTTAACCAGATTTTATGTGTAATGTTTGTTTATGCACTATATTTCAATCTTCTCCTAAAGAGTCTCACATAATTTACGTAAAAAGAATTTTTAGATATTGAACAGTATTACGAGTCTCGGACTCTAGTACCCAAAGGACTCAAATTTCAATTTGTCTCTACACAAAGACGCTTATTATGTTGGTCACAAGGTGGATAGAAAGAGCACCTTTGGTGCATGTCCGTTGGCATTCAAAGAAACAAACTTCAATAACATTAACAATGGCTGAGGCAAAATACATTGCCGCCGAGCTTGTTGTGCTCAAATTTTATGGATCTTGCAACAAATGAGAGATCTTGGTCTAGACATCAAAACTATTCCAATAAAAATGTGATAATCAAAGTGTTGTTAGCATCACAAAAAATATTGTGCATGAAGGTTTGCTCGGGGAGAGTCTGAGTCACCCTAGAGGGGGTGAATAGGATGATGGAGGATTTTCGTGAAGATTGAACTCTTTTTGTCAAAGTAGAGACAGGAACATATTATGAGTCTAAAACGAGGTCGGAAAAGTATGAACTCAAAATCTAAGTAAAAAGTAAGGAAGCAGATTCAAGCTGCAATCTGTGAGTATGTCCGAGTCTAAAATGTACTCGGAAAGTAAAGACACGAGATATTACGTGGAAACCCTCCTGGTGCAGAAAACCATAGACCGTGCTAATCCAAGCACGAAGTCAAATCCACTATTTTGAGTCCACATAATACCGTAGATCGATCGAACCCGAGTTGCTCCCTTAGATAACTCTTTACAAGTTTTTCCTAGACTCAAAAGTTCCCTTATCCGATCTAGTACTTCATAGCTGAGATCACCCTTACAGCTAGGGACAATTGAGCTGAGTTAACCCTTACAGCTCGGTTAAGTGACCTTGCTTAGAGAGTAAGAAGATGAGTGTTTGTAATTAACTACAAGACCTTACAAGTCGAATATAATGAATTACAGAGTGGGAGTTGTAAGTAGAAGATTGAGAATAAATACAATGACTTTATTCAACTACGTGTATTAACAATAAGTTCGACAATCTTCAAGTCTTGAGAGTTGGCTTCTATTTATAGATGACTAGGCAAGCATAGCCATTGAGTCCATCTTCCGACCGAGAGTCCTTTGTGACCGTTGTTAAGGACCTTCCGAGTCACTCAAAAAGTATCCGTTGTGATATAAACGTTGAGCAACGGTTCTTAACTCTTTCGGAAGTCCCAAAACCACAGGCAGAGTCTTGAAAGATAAGGTGGAAACCACCGTTAAGCTTAGCGTTTCGGTTTTCCAGATTTGGAAACAGACAGTTGTAACACAATCTTACGGGGCTAGGTCGGAAAAGGGGAAAAGCCATGTTTGCTTGGTGATTTGACGTTTTGAAGCCGGTTACTTTTGTATTTCAAAAGTGTATCCTCGTTTGAATAACCTACAAAAGTAAATCAAATTGGTTCTCAAAGTATAAAATACTTTGGTCCAAAATTAGACACAGATAATAATATAATTAAGATAATTAAGTGACTAATTATCCGAGTTAGAAAAAGAATGGAATTTTCCGAGTCTAATATCCATGAAACTCAAAATTCCATCCGAGTTAGTCTAGGCGAGAAACAAGTTACATAACGAATATCGAGTGAAACAAACTTGATCTAGACTAAGCATGGTTTCAGACTAGAAGCCCCGACTATAACAGAATAAGACTTATAACATGAAGTCGGACCTGAGTGCGGTTAAGCGAAACACTAGTTATTTCAACATGCGATAATTCTAAGTGATGAGGGACTCGGAACCGAGTGAGACAGACGTGAGTGCATATCTGTTTTCCGAGTCACTTAGAGATAAGCAAAAATATATGAAGTCAATGCTATATCACTTAGAGAAAATACTATATCACTCGTAAAAGTTTCTAAGGTACGAGAGAATGCCTTGGAATCAAAACTCTATAAGTGAGAAATTCTTATACCCGATTCCTTTGATATAACTCAAAATTGTGTTGAGTAATGTCCGAGTCATCGGTGCAGCATTCTAAGACCAAGCATATTGTAGTCGGACACCATTTCATTCGGGATCATGTGGAAAAAGGTGACATTATTCTTGATTTTATTTCTATCAAGTATGAATTAGCTAATATCTTTGCCAAACCATTGGGAGAAGATCAATTCGGCTTTATTAGATTAGAACTTGGTATGCTTGATTCCAAAAATTAAAGGGGAAACTCTCTCTAAGTACTAACAATTTTGTGTAAGTGTTTTAGCAAAATAAGGAAAATCGACTTTGTAACGGATCACCAATAAGTCAATTTGACCATACTCGTGTATCTAGAATCCTATATTCAAATGGTACAATTGGTTAAATTAGAAAAATTAACTTGGGCCACTTTAGGAAGGTGAATATCCAATTAATAGAAATCTACCATTTTCTAAAAGACTTGCAAAGATGTGAAATATGTTTGAATTTTGAACTTTAAAATCTTCTCTCTCTATCTCTCTTATCTAATAATCTATCTTTTCTCTCTGTCCTTCGCTCTCCTTTTCCGGAACCTGCTCCGATATAAGATTAAACTTATTCTCTTTCTCCCACTTTCTTCTCTCTCTCATATTCATCCATAGGGAAGGCAACCAAAATGGTCATCGAGAACCTTCAAGAGTTGTTGAAGGAGAAAAAGAAGGACGAATCTAACTGTCAACCTGCCCTCAAGAAGAACATGTTGATCCCTCTCCCTCCTCTTAATTTCGAACAATTTCAATATGCTTTAGTTTTACTAAAAATAATTTGGCCCTACATTTTGTGAGCCCTGTTTTTGCCGAAAGACAAGGGGAGAAAGTACTTTGGTTTTCTTTTGATTAGTGGTTGAATTGCTATAATTATTATTTTCTGTTTGGATGTTTTATCCGATTATGCATGACAACTAATTTTTCTAAGTCGATTGGAATCCGACCTACTTGATTGCTGAAATCTTTTTAAGTGTGAATCCCCATTATTATCATGATTTACTTATAAATTGAATGCTTTACCAGTATCATGTTTAGGGGAGTTAGCATCTATGTTTAGGGGAGGGCTTACTTATTAATTTATTTCTAAATTTATGTCTTTCGTCGAAAAGGGGGAGATTGTTAGTCATACACCAAATTTGACTCCTCAAATTTGCATGCTCGATCATTTTGTCCGACTCTTTTAGATAAGCTGAATTTTGATATAAAGGCATGTATTCAGGATTTAAGAATTATGCTAATAATCCGATTGATTATATTATCTATCCCTTATTTTAATTAGTTTCAAAGTGAGATTTCATTTTATTATTTGGCTCAATTATCAATGTATTTTAAGGAAATATTTTGGCAAGTATTATTTCTATAAACTTTAGTGTTATTTTTATTATATTTTAGCAAGATTTTATTTTGGAATATGTAACGCTTTCGCATATTTACATAATTTTTTTTTAGAAAGAATAACCTCATATTACACCATTTAAAGTTGTAAGTAGTAGAAGTGGCAACAATATGAAATCAACAATGATTAAAGGGTGTCAAGGATGACTGAGTATACGTGATAGAATAAAATCTTGGAAGACGCTAAAAAAGGAAAGCATCAATTTATGGAAGACAAGTGTGATTCTCGTTAAGAAGTCCGATTCGAAGATTCATCACAATTGTAACATCTTGAACATACAACGGTCTTGCACATAAAGAATAATGTATAAATGCTCGGACACAAGACCGGAAGAAGCAAGCAAGAGAATACACACTCAATCTGATCTTACATTCAATCTCTTGTAATCTCAATTCTTAAAATTGTATAAAGAAAAAAATCTTAAGATACGTAATTTGACCTGTGTTTGCTTGAATAAGAATCTTATGACTCAATGGTTAGGGCGATCGTCTAGAATAAGTTTTTTAAGACTCCATTCTAGAGAAAATGTGCGTTCTTTCCCTAGCTACTGCATTCATCGGACATAGGTTGTAGTTTTAACGACTTTTTTAATTTCGTGACTAAGCTTAACCCCCACTTCCCTCAGCTGAACAACCTCTCGACTTTTACTATGTCGCTTCGTCTCTTTCTTTCCTCAATTCCAATCTAAAATCCTAAGACTAAACTCTCTTATTTCCCTCTCCGAGTTTCCTTTCCCTCGTTTTCCTCTATATCTTGATGGTTGCGTTGACAACCGCCCACCCTGTGACCATTGCCTAGTCACCAACCGCTAGTTAAGGGAGACCACCGGCTGGCCGCTACTGAGATGTATGGGAATTAATTTTCTTCAATACTACAAGAATGACTTTTCACTATGGCCTTTTACAACGGTTATGAAGAAAATGATAGTAAAAATATGAGGCGCCGACATTTTTGTAAAAATTTAGAAAAAACTAACGTTTTACTATGATTCTTGGGAATAACCATAGTAACTCGTTAACGCTAGACCTTAAGTAAGATTCTGTTTAAGAACCGCAATAATGGGTATGACTTTCCACTACGATGTTGTGTAAGAAACGTGGTAATTAGTTCGAGTATTCTAAATCATTTTAAACCTCATTATTTTTTTCCGATGACTTCACCTATTACTACGATTTTTTGTAGGAATCGTAGTAATAGATTGTTATACAAATTTTAAAGCTCATAACCTTTACATCTTCCGAAGAAGGAGCAATGATACAAGAGGTAAGCAAAAAGAGTTAACGTTTAAATTCTCTCCATTTCTTTAATAAAACATACAACAAGGGCTTCTTATTTATGACATTACAAGTGAAGTATGGAGCACCTAGAATAATGTGTAACTATATCGCTACATTAATGCATCTAATTAAGCCAATTAAGGGTTGAGATAACGTTTTCACTTCTTCTTTTTACGTAAGTTCCTCTTGCAAAATGGTGTGCATGCTTTTCTTTTTAGGCAACACTCTACACGGAATGATGAAGTGGTGCTTCCACTTGCCACATTGTAGTTCGCCAAATCTAGGCTTCCCTCCTAGATGGCAATGAGCTCATCTCGATTGCAATCCAACCATGCCTCAAAGAAAGTCGGATTGGAATACTCAACAGCACACTTTAAATCCTCATCATTGGTCATGTCGATTATCGAAAAGTTGAGAGCGGTTATGATGTGTCCATGGAACAACCCCATGGTTGACCGACCACCGATTCATACGAGAATTTTCTTTGGCAGCAACCTTCTCAAAGCGAGGGCAAAGCTTCTTAAAGTGATCCGAGAGAGCATCGAAGTCATTTTCACTAGAAATGATAAAAGAGAAAAGGAGCCTTGACTTATAAGTGGAAAAACCATACTAAAAAATGAGGCGGTGACATTTTTGTAAAAATCTAGAAAAAAATAATAACTTTTAAATACGATTCCTGGAAAAAATAGTCGTAAAAGGGAAGGTTGGATCTATTACTACGGTTCAATAGGAATCGTAGTGAAAAGTCAAAAATTTACTTTTTACTACGGTTCTATCCAAGAACCATAGTGAAAAATCAGTTCCAAAAGATTAAGAACATTCTCGCTCTATGTCTCTGCTCTCCGCTCACAAACACTCCTCTAACAAACACTCTTCTCTCTATCACTTAGTGATGTCGACGCTGCCGCTTGCCGTCTCTCGCTTGTCTCTCTCCGGCTCATCTATTTGCTTCTTGGTAATAGGGTACTTCTCCCTCTCTATTTTTATTTGAAGACTTAGGTATAACTCTCTATCCAGGGATGGCAATGGGTCGAGTTTGACTGGACCCAGCACCCATTTTAATTTTTATAGACTTGGACCCATACCCGACCCGGACCCGGCGGGTCCATAGGTTCATGGGTTTTTAACGGATCTAGTATATTTTTATCGTAAATGAGTTCAAAAATCAGTATTTTGTTCCCTATTTAATATTATTGTAAATTTACAAGCATTTTTGTTGCATATAACCTCTTTAGCATTATACTAACCTATCTATGAACCAACCTATTGTACAAACCAAATACTTAGTTCATACAAACAAAATATACCAATATATTAAACATAAAGTTCATTAAAATTTGACAACACAAAGTCCAAAGTCCATCAAAGCTTAACAAGAAAAAGTCCATCAAAGTTTAAAAGGGTTCAACACAAAGTCCATCAAAGTGGCACAACAAGCATCTTCAATCCATCATTTCCACTTCAAGAATTTGACTTTGAAGGTGTATGCTACCATCTCGTTTCAGTGTATGCATCAAGATCCTAAAATGTGAAAAGATAGATTATAACTTAGTTTCAATAAAGTATAATTAAAAATATATTGAAATCTAACTTTATCAATTAATTTATACCATATTAATGACGTCATATTTTAGGTTTTCTTCATCGCCATCAGAATCTTCAATAATTGTACCATAAGCATTAGGAGTTTTAATTGCAGCTACAAAATAAAACAAAAATACATTAATAAATAATAATGTATTATATGTTAATTGATAATAAATAAAGGAAAACAAATAATATTACCCTTAGCAATGATAGCTTAAGTCATCCAATTTTGCAAACACATTAGTGGCTCTACGGTATTTGCATGTAGTCGGGACCGATGAGGACTAATTACTCTTCCACCCATACTAAAGCACTTTCGGACGCTACCGTAGAAATGGATATGACAAGAATATTCCTAGCAATTGTCCTCAACGTTAGATACTTGACATCATTTTTCCAAAAGTAAGAACATAAAACTCTTGATCATCACACAATGTGTCCTCATTCAAATAATGCTCTAACTCACATTTTACATTCACCTTTCGTTGTTTTGATTTCTTTGCTCGAGCAAAATCATTATCGTTTCAAAGAAACAACCTGGTGATTTCCTAGAAGAAGCGCCTTCTTCGTGCTCGGTGGCACCATCAACTTTTTGGTACACCAAAAGATCACAAAACAAACCCCTAATTCTTTCCAACTCTATCTCAGCGCCTTCATTGTATATCCTCTTGAAATAATAATCAACACAATCCATCTAATTTCTTGGATCCAAAATAGTAGCAATAGCCAAAAGCCCATTAGTTTGACTCCAATATTTTTCAAACTTTTCAATCATATTTGCCACTATATTTCTAATGAGTTCACTATCACTTTCTAACTAATTTCTTAAAGCAAGTCTAACAGCACAAATCGGCGAAAAAACAAGTTGGTCGTAGGATATTTCCAACCAGAAAAAGCCTTTGTTGTTCTATAAAAATCTACAATTTCTCACAAACCTTTTTAGCCATTTCCCAGTCGTCTTCGGAAGGAACTACAAACTTAAGCCTCATATTCAAACATTTCAATCTATCAAATACATCCTTATAAGGAAGACATGTTTGAAGCATACAAAATGTAAAGTTCCATCTTGTTTTAGAATCAAGAGCCAACATTTTAGAAGTACAAAATTGCAAAAACCTACAAGTGTGAGTGAACTTTTGAATTCTTTTTGGAGTTAGTGTCCAAAAAGCAACACAATCTCTAATCTTCTGAATTGCGGATTCAATCACATATAATCCAACCTTAATAATCAAATTCGAAATATGGGCAACACATCTCATATGTAAGAAAGCACCACCTAATATCGGAGACTTTGGTTCAAATTCTTCCAACAACATACCCATTATTGCATTAATAGTAGTACAATTGTCAACAACTACCGATGAAATTTTATTTGCAATGCAATAACGTGACAAAGAATCCATGAGAACCTTTGTAAGTATTATTTTGGTATGTGGACATGGCAAATATGAAAACCTAAATAAACGAAACATAACTACTATAAGCATATTATAAATATAAAAATTAAATTAAAGAAATTAAACCTAATAAATGAGACATATAATAGATAAGTTAAAGAAATATTACCTCAAAGTTCTACTACGTAAAACCCACATAGTGAGAAGTTACAACCATGTAGCCTTCTTTTTTTTTTTTTTTGAAGCTGTCCACATGTCTGTTGTGATTGCAACTCTAATAGAATTATGCCCCAACATATCCTTGAGCATAACTTTCTCACTTCGAAAGACTTTCATAATGTATGATTTCAAAGTGTTGCGACAAATTCTCTAAATCCAACATGATCAACCATTGATAATGGATACTTGTGTATCACAATCATATCCAATAACTTTCTCCTAGAGAATTCTTGATTAAAATTAAAATCGGAGGACTTTGATTTCAACTCCAAACTACTTGTCCCATCATCGTCCTTTACTATGTTCAATCTTCTTTAGCCATTCGCAATTCTCAAATGCCTACCACTACATACCTTCTCTACATGCTTTATAGGATATGAAATTCCACTTGAGCTATTAGCCATCAATGTCTTTTTACAATTGTTGCATCCGGCTGGAAATGTTGAATCAAAATTAAACACTAATTGCTACGCCTAAGATCCTTGAAACCGGAACAAACATGGCTGGAAAAAAAAATTAATCGGGGATTTAATCAAGTACCGAAAAGCTTGCCTGGGACTCGATTAAATTGCAAGAAGATGGATCGAAATACGGCGAGTGACGAATGTTGATGATGAAGATGACATCGCTTGCTGCGATTGCGAGTGCGAGTGTGAGTGCGGGGAGGACACAAAAACCGAGCATTATAGGCCAAAAGCGAAGAACGAGGCCGAAGAGAGGAGGGGCCGGAGAGAGTGAACTCCGGCCGGTGATAGATCCGGAGAAAAGAAGGAGAGCGAGAGGATAGAAGGGGGTTGCGCCTACATGAGTGAGGGAGAAAGAAGTGATCGAGTAATCGTGGGAATGGTTTCCAAATCGTACCGGGTCCAAATTTGCATGAATAGTGCTTGTTGGAATTTTAAAAAAATTAAAAAGTGTTTGGGTCTTCAACGGGTCTTGGGTGGGGTCCGGGTCTTATTTTTGAGACTCGGACCCGGACCCGGACACGGACAGCTTAGACCTGCACCCGGACCCAACCCGGATCCACCGGTTCCAAATTTATTGGACCTAAACCCGATCAAATGGGTCGGGTCCGGCAGGTGTACATCGGGTCCAGGACCGATCGCCATCCCTATCTCTATCTCCGATAGGTTTTTGATTCGAAGTAATTCTAAGCTTTATGGAAACTCATATCTAAGTTTTCATCTTATTCCGACCAACTCAGGAACCAATCATTCAAGCATAACATTTCTTAACGAGTGTTTCGACCCACTCGGACACAATTCGAACAATCGCATGAGTAAATAATTTCTCTAACACTTTTATTCCGACCACTCGACTTTGTGTTTCAAGTGGCAATAAATTACAACGTTAATTCTAATTTCTTAGTCAGTTTATTTATTGAGAAGTATTTACTTGATTAAGTTTATAAATTATGATATCTTATTCTTTCTAACTTGATCATTTTAAGGATTGATCGAAGATGGAATCGAACCTAATAAATATTAGACTTCGAAAATTCCATTCTTTTAGGTCGAAGATATTAAGTGCTTAGTTACTTTAATTCAATTATTTTCTTTGAATATTGTTGGACCAAAGTATTTTTATTCTTTGTGTAAGACTCTGATTTGCTTTTGTAGGTTGATTAAATAAGCCTAAACTACTTTTTAGGTACAAAAGCGATCGGTTTCTAGCCGTTAAACACCGGGAGGCGTAAATCATCCATTTCTCGACGTGGCTCAAACACCTTGTCGTGGTTGTTTGTTTCCAAAATTAGAAAACATAATCTTTGAGTCTAACGGTTGTTTCCACCCCAGATTTCAATCACCACTAGAGAGACGGACCCTCTTTGGAGCCAACGATCACTACACAATGTTCACATCTCAACAGATCTTTTTCTAAGTGACTCGGACTAGTCTGTAATAATCGCTATTGGGATTCATCAGTCCGGAACTAGTCACAATGGTCATTATGCCTTGGTGCTTATAAATAGAAGCCACTCCACAAGACATGAAGATTGTTGAACACATTGTTTAGCACTTACTTAGTGCATTCTTGCTCAATCTTTAGTTTACAACTCCTAATTTGTATGTTCTTACTTTTTGAGTCGTAAAGAAAGTCTTGTAATCACTTATACTCTTTACTTTCTTTCTAAATCCCTTAACTAAGATATAAGGGCTAACCTAGCTCAGGTGTCCCTAACTGTAAGGGTTGAAGACTCGGACTTTACATATACATCATCTAACTTCCATCAAAGAATCGGGTATGAGACTTCGGCTCTCATAAGGTTTTGATCTCAAGTCATTCAGTGTGCCTTATAAACTTTTCCGAGTGATAGATCATCTTTTCTAAGTGTTACAGAAACCATTGCATATATTCTCACTTGATTCCGACTGACTCGAAAGCATACTCTGTTCACACATTATTTTGAGTCACTCGGAAAACACTTAGACATTTCGTATGTTGAAACACCTATTCTATTTTTGCACAACCGCAGATCCGACTTCATTGATAATTCATTCTTCTAAGTCAGCATATTTTGTTTGAACTTAGCTTTGTTTAAATCAAGGCTGATATTCTTTATTTGACTTGATTCTCTCTTAGACCGACTCAGATTGATTGTGAGTCTCATGGATATTAGACTCAGAAAATTCCATTCGTTTTTGTTTTACTCGGATAATTATTTACTTAATTATCTTAATTAATTTATTATCTATGTCTAATTTTGAACCAAAGTATTTTATACTTTGAGAACCAAATTGATTTACTTTTGTAGGTTATTCAAACGAGGCTATCCTATTTTTGAATTACAAAAGTAACCGGCTTGAAAACATCAAATCACAAGCGAGATAAGGCTTTTTCCATCTATGACCTAGCTCGAGACACCGTGTCGGGATTGTCCGTTTCCAAAACTGGAAATCTACAACACTAAGCTTAACGGTGGTTTCCACCTTACCTTTCAAGACACCGCTAGTGGTTTTGGGACTTCCAAAGGAGTTAAGAGCCGTTGCCCAACGAACATACATCAACGGATATTTTCTTAGTGACTCGTGAAAATCTGCCACAACAAGTCACAAAGGACTTCCAATCGGAAGATGGTCACAACGGCTAGTCTATTTGGTCATCTATAAATAGAAGCCAACTCTCAAGACTTGAAGATTTGCTAAAACAACCGTCAATACACATACTTGAGCAAAAGTCTTTGTATTCATTTTCAATCTTCTACTTACAACTCCAACTCTATAATTAATATTTTCCGAGTTGTAAGGTCTTGTAATCAGTCACAAACACTTATTCTTACTTTCGAGTAAGGTCCCTTGACTAAGCTGTAAGGGTTTGAAAGTTAGCTCTTGGAGAAACTAAGTCACCCTAGAGGGGGTGAATAGGGTGATGATGAAATTTGCTTCGATTAAAGAATAAATTCGTCCGAGTAGAGTTGGAGTCACGGATCAACTCGGAAAAGACCTAACTCGAAATCGATAAAGAATATAGAAGCAGAGTCAATCGAACAAGTAAACAATCCGAGTCTAGAATGTACTCGAAAACCGGTAACACGAAAGTACGTGGAAACCCTCCTGAGGCGAGAAAACCACGTGCCGTGCTACTCCAAGCACAAAGTCAAATCCACTATTTTGAATCCACAAAATACAGTAGACCGATTCAACCCGAGTTGCTCCCTTAGACAACTCCTTACAAGTTTTTCCTAGACTCATAAATTCCCTTATCTCGATCTAGTACTTCCTAGTCGAGATAACCCTTACGGATAGGAGCAACCGAGCTGAGTTAACTGTTGAGATTATGGAGTCTAATAGTTGTTTTAGGCTCAGGAAATCGCATTACGGGGCAAGAAACGGTGAACACGGGCAAGCGGCATCGAGCACGAACCGTTTCGGACGAAGCCGAGCAGCCGACCACGACCAGCACCGAACTCGGGCTGGCAGTGTTCAAGGTGCACGGCCCGTGCCAGCAGCACGGTCTGCCCGTGCTGCCTCGTTACGGCCCGTCCCGGTGTCCGACCTTCGGGCTGCACGGCTGAAAGGGTTTTTGGGCGTTTTCTTAGTGTTAATGCGTGTTAATACTCGGTTTATGGCTTGTAAATGCAGTGTGACTGTCTAAGGCTATATAATTAGAGCTATCCTCCATTGTTGTATAGAGAAGTGAGTAGTGTATTGCAAAGTGAAGCAAATGAGTGCTTGAGTGAAAGTCTTTGTAAATTACTCAAATTCTAGTGCATCGGTTTCATGGTTTTTTTTCCGGGTTTGGGTTTTTCCACGTTAAAATCTTGCGTCTCAAATCTTCTTCATTTTTCTTTTGTCCTAAGTCTCATTATTGTGAACCCCGATTCCTAACAACCGGTATCGGAGCGAGGTGAGGTTGAGTGTTCACAAAATGGAGGGCGGTAAACTACAGATTGAGAGGTTCGATGGAAAGGACTTTGCGTTACGGAAAATAGAAGTGGAGGACTTGTTGTACTGAAGGAGTTGCATCAACCCCTCTTGGGAGTGAAGCCGGCGGACATGGAAGAAAAGGATTGGAAGTTGCTTGATCGGCAAGCACTTGGGATGATTAGATTGACATTATCACGGAATGTGACTTTCAACGTGATGGACCAAAAGATGACGAAAGGGTTGTTGGAGGCGTTGTCCAATATCTATGAGAAACCTTCAGCGGTAAATAAGGTATATCTCATGCGTCGATTGTTTGAATTAAAAATGGGTGTTAGCACTAGTGTAGCGGATCATATTAATGATTTTAATATGATTATCTCTAATCTTGCTTCGGTGAGTATAAACTTTGAGGATGAAGTTAAGGCGTTAATTTTGTTGTCTTCGTTACCCGAGTCATGGGATACCATAGTGTCTACGAGTTAGTAGTGCTAAGGGTTCAAATGCATTAAAGTTTGATGAGGTTCGGGATGTAATCTTGAGCGAAAGCATTCGCAAAGGAGGTACTCTAGAGTCATCGGGAATGCATTACATGTAGAGGGTAGGGAGAAACAAAGGAAAAATGGCCGGGTAAAATCCAAAGCAAGGGGACAGTCCCAAAAGCGGGGAGAGGTTGAGTGTTGGGGTTGTGGGGATAAGGGACATTTTAATAAAAATTGTCCTAAAAAGTTTGATGACCGGAGTTTTATAAATTCCATGTAGGTGATGCACTTGTGGTTAGTACGGGAAGTCCTATTGAGTCTTGGGTTATTGATTCCGGGCATCGTTTCACTCCGGGTCTAGGAGAAGCTTGTTTCACAATTTTGTTGGGGGAAAACTTGGGAAAGTTTTTGTAGCAAATGGGAAAAGCTTGGACATTTTAGGCAAGGGGATGTGATGATCAAAACCTCAAGTGGGGGTTTTGGACATTGCAAGGGGTTAGGTATATTCCGGGATTGGCAAAGAACTTAATTTCGGTAAATCAATTGGATGAGTCGGGATACCTAATGAAGTTTGGCAATGGTGGCTGGAAAATTGTTAAGGGGGCAATGGTTGTGGCTAAGGGTATAAAATCTGGCTCTTTATACTATACCGGGATGGTAGTGACTTAGCTTTGGATGCCGGGGTTAACAATTCCGAGTGGGAGTCTTCGGGATGAAGGACTTGGTGTGGATTCTACTCGTAGTCGAGTTGATGAGGATGAGAAGGTGTTTGTTAGATCTACAAACGGGTCATCGGGTGCTCCACAAAGAAATTTGCAAGGATCCATGATAATGAAGAATGCGGCGTTGTCTACGGAAGCTAAAGCCCAAAGGTAGAAATTATGACTTCATTATGTTTTATTGACTAACTCCAGTGAGCTAGTTGTGCATGGTGAAAGTGTGTAAGATGTAGATCGATCCGAGTGGGAGTTCACGTCGGGTGATGAAAATGGGCTTGAAGGCTTGGATAGCGGAAATCTGGTGAAGGAGCTAGTCTAAGGTAAAGGTACCGAAACATTGAGGCGGTTCAAGGCCTTGGTGGGTCTCTCATGTTGAAGGGGCCGGGTGTTTCGGTGGCTACATGAATGCAACAAAGGAGGTCGAGTCATTAGTCTCCAAGTGGGAGATTGTTGAGATTATGGAGTCTAATGGTTATTTTAGGCTCGGGAAATCGCAATACCGGGCAAGAAACGGCGAAACGGGCAAGCGTCGTCGAGCACGAACCGCTTTGGACGAAGCCGAGCAGCTGATCACGACCAGCACCAAACTCGGGCTGGCATGTTCAAGGTGCACGGCCTGTGCCAGCAGCACAGTCTGCCCGTGCTGCCTGGGCACGGCCCGTCCCGGATGTCCGACCTTCGGGCCGCATGGCCGGAAGCGTTTTGGGCGTTTTCTTAGTGTTAATGCGTGTTAATGCTCGGTTTATGGCTTGTAAATGCAGTGTGACTGTCTAAGGCTATATAATCGAGCTATCCTCCATTGTTGTGTAGAGAAGTGAGTAGTGTATTACAAATACTCAAATTCTAGTGCATCGGTTTCGTGGTTTTTCGCTCGGGTTTGGGTTTTTCCACGTTAAAATCTTGTGTCTCAAATCTTCTTCATTTTTCTTTTGTCCTAAGTCTCATTGTTGTGAACCCCGATTCCTAACATTAACCTTTACAACTCAGTCAAGGGACCTTTCTTAGAGAGTAAGAAGAGAGTTTGTAATCGAGTACAACACCTTACAACTCAGAATATAATGAAATACTCGAATTGGAGTTGTAAGTAGAAGAATAAGAATGAATACAATGACTTTTGATCAAGTATGTATTTTTACAATTGGTTCAAGCAATCTTCAAGTCTTGAGATTTGGCTTCCATTTATAGATGACCAAGCAGCTTAACCGTTGTGTCCATCTTCCGACTGGAAGTTCCTTTATGACCGTTGTGTAGGATTTTCCGAGTCACTCGTAAAATACCCGTTGAGATATGAATGTTAGACAACGGCTCTTAACTCCCTTGGAAGGGCCTAAACCCACTGGCGGTGTCTTCAAAAGTAAGTTGGAAACCACCGATGGGCTTAGTGTTGTAGATTTTCATTTCTGGAAACGGACAACCCCGACACGGTGTCCGGGGCTAGGTTAGAGGTGGGAAAGCCTTGTCTGCCTGGTGATTTGACGTTTTGAAGCCGGTTACTTTTGTAATTCAAATTTAAGGTAGCCTCGTTTGAATCACCAACAAAAGTAAAATAATTTGGTTCTCAAAGTATAAAATACTTTAGTCCAAAATTAGACACAAATAATGATAAAATTAAGATAATTAAGTGACTAATTATCCGGGTCGGAAAAGGAATGGAATTTTCCGAGCCTAATATTCATGATACTCAAAAATCCATTTGAGTCGGTCTAAAAGAGAATCAAGTTAACTAAAGAATATAAGAGGGAATAAACTTGATCTAGACCGAGCATGATTCAACCTAGAAGCGCCGACTCTTACGGAATAAGACTTGTAATATGAGGTCAGTCCTAAGTTCGGTTATACGAATACTAGCTTTGAACATGCGATAATTCTAAGTGATGAGTGACTCGGAACCGAGTGAAACATAGTGAGTGCAGATATGCTTTCGAGTCACACGAGTCATGCATAAATACATGAAATAATTTCTATAACACTTAAAGAAAATACTATATCACTCGGAAAAGTTTCTAAGGCACAGGGAATGACTTGGAATCAAAACTTTAGAAGTGAGAAAAACTTATACCTGATTCCCTTGATAGAACTCGGAAAAGTGAGGTGTAAAGTCTCGAGTCTTCAATCTCCCCTTTTTATGAAAGGCATTCTATTCTTAGACGAAACTTTGTTAGTGATATAGATATGTTTTTGCAGACTTTGCGCAAAAAGTAAGGCAAGGTTGCATAGAGCATACTGAATTATCGGAACATGAAACACCAAAATAGATACTCAGCAATTATCAATGAAAAGCACTTATTGTAGAAATGATGCTAAGTAAGAGAACATATAAGTTGGAAACTCGAAATGCTTGCATTTATCATTATACTCGGAGAATTGGAACAAAATGCATAACTTCATTGAATTGAATGAAAATATGTACAAAGTGTGAGAGAGAGAGAGACTCCTCTAGACAAGACAACAAATTTTCTGTCTACTCTCCCCCTTGCCTTTCAAAAAAAAAAAAACAAAAAGAATGGGAAGAATACAAGAAGTACAAATTTGATGTCCGGACAAAAAAGAGAAAAAAACCGTAAATAAAAGATGAAGAAATTAAGAAGGGGATGGGTTTGTCCGAGTGGAAGAGGAAGGACGAGTAGAGCACCGAGCACCGATAGGATCTTGACGATGTGCTTGACCGCGGCGGAGGGAGGACAGGGATCTCTGCGAAAGGCTGAGTTTTGAGTGGCTGACCCGAACGAGGGGATCCAGAGGTTCATCCTCTTAGAACTCGTCGGCTAGAGGGGTCCGCTCGGTCCGACCCGCTGCGGATTGTCCTTGTGCAGCAAGGTCTTCTTACCCACTCGGACTACTGTGTGAGCTGATCACTTCCGGTTGAGCTTTAGGAGCACTTAGACCCTCACTGTTGCTCCTTGTTCTTCCTTTTGTTCCTCCCCTTGGCCGAACGAGCTGCCTCAGCCGCGGGCTCCTCGGCTCTGCTTCTTCTTGATCTTCTTCTTCATCGTTGCCTCTATCCGAGGAGGTCTTGGCCGGGCTCGAGGACTCTTCGGATGTGTCCGAGTCGCCTTGGTCATGAGTTGCCTTGAAGATCTCCGGGAAAGACTTAGAAGCACCTAAGGTGGAAGCACCATCAGGTGGGGCAGGAAGTGAAAGGGGGCATATTTCGATTCCGAGGTGAAGAAGATGGCCTTAGCTCCGAGCTCTGTACCCGGATACGAGGTTGGGTCTCCTGGTATCCATACCCCTGAAGTTCCTTTTTGTCGACAACAATGGCAGCCTTAGAAACAGCGTTTAGGTATGAGGGAAGAGGAACTTTGAATTTTTTGAAAACAAGGGTGAGAAGAGCACCGAAAGGAAGAGGGGTGTTCTTCTTGTTTTGGAGTTGAGTCGGCACAGCTGCCATTTGCTCAATTATGGAGGGAAAGAGGTCTACTTTGTAGCCCTCGAGAATGTCAAAAAGAGCTTTGAGGTGCTTGAAGTTGGGGTTCTTCTTGCTAGAGTGCTAAGAGAAGAAGGTTCTCATCAGCAAGAAACACATTAGACGTGCTTCGACCTTAGCTGAGTCATATAAAAATTTTTGCATGACCCAGGGAACTCTTTAGCATACTTTTCAAAGAAGTCGTTAGTGACCTCGGTAAAAGGAATTGGATTGCTGTTCAAGAAGAGAAAAGAGACCTTGAACAGACGATGGAGAAGGGAAGTGTTTATGCGAACTGTTATGTTGTAAACCCCGGAGGTTAGAACACCTTCGTAGCTGGTGAGATGAGTGTAAAACACGGATACGAGTTCGGGGTATATGAACTCGCTAAAGCAAAGAAAATTATAAACCCCGGTGGATTGGATGTGAGGCAGCCACGAAAATTTGGTGGTTGGGAAGAACTTATCATCCAGACGCAATATGCTTGGTGACGAGAAGTTTAGAAGTGGAAGGGCCTTCTTGGCTTTTGTGCGGGGCTTCTTTGTAGAGGAGCCGAGAAAGTCGGGGTGAGAACCTCTTTCTGTCATCTTTGAGGAAGAAGAGAGAGTAGGAAGGCTTGAGAAGGATGAGGAAAGAAGAACTCGAAGAGAGTAAGAGAAAGAAATAAAGGAGTAGAAGAAAGAGTTGAGAGCAGTGAGCTTACTTGAGATGAACTTCACGAAGCTTGAAATTAGCAGAAGTCGCCGTAGACGCAGAGAGCTTGTGCGCGAAGTTTTAATTTCGAGAGAGAGAGTAAGCAAAAAGCAAAGTAACAAAATGAAGGAGAATAGTCGCTATTTATAGAAAATAATCGTCGTTCGATATCCGTTTTGAGTCGGCTCTTTCATCGGTCACCTCGAGACCGTTGTGACGGTTCCCTTCTTAAACGATTAGAATTTTAACGGTTGTGTCCCAACGACTAGTTGTCCGATCATAGCGCGAGAGAGAGAGAGAAAGATTTTGAAAATAAATTATAAAATTATCCACTTATCTAGAGATGACTTCAAAGAATTGACGTCCATTTTTCTAAACGTCCGAGTCCGACTCAGCTAAGTTTCGAGTGACTAAAAACTAGAAGCATATAACAACTATGGACTCGGTTATCACTAAGTCAATCTGAACTAATAGTTATCAACGAGTTGCAAACACATAACACATAATCATGTAATGAGATTTTCACATAGAAAGCACATAATTATGTATTTATCATACTAAGCTCATTCCTAATAAAACAAAACCGATCCTCACCAAGAGGCTTAGTAAAGATATCAGCTAGTTGAATATTGGTAGGAATGAAATGGAGTTTAATATCACCTTTCTCATAATGGTCTCTTAAGAAATGATACCTCACCTCAATGAGCTTTGTCTTTGAGTACTGAACCGGACTTTTGCTGATGCTAATTGCACTCGATTGTCACACTTGATTGGAACCGATTTGAAAGAAAGTCTAAGATCTCTCAAGTGATACTTTATCCATAAGATCCGAGAGCAGACAAGCTCCAGTTGTAATATACTCAGCCTCGGCAGTTGATAGAGCTACTGAGTTTTGCTTCTTTGAGTGCCAAGATATTAAGGTTTGACCTAGAAATTGGCAAGCTCCTAAAGTACTTTTTCTATCAACCTTGTATCCAGCGTAATCAGCATCTAAGTATCCACCGAGAGTCGGTTCGAGTCTCTTGAGTACCATAGACCTAAATTCCGAGTCCCTGCAAGATATCTAAATATTCTCTTCACCGCAGATGAGATGTGATTCTTTTGGATTAGCTTGAAATCTTGCACATAGAAAGACACTAAACATTATGTTTGGTCTACTCGAAGTAAGATATAGCAAAGATCCAATCATACCTCAATTGATCTATTGCTTTACCTTTCTTGTCCGAGTCAAGTTTTATGCTTGCTTGCTCATAGGTGTAGCTGCGTGCTTTGCATCTTGGAGTTTATATTTTTCAGCAGCTCCTTGGTGTACTTTGATTGATGGACATAGATTCCATCTTTGTCTTGCTTGATTTGTAGACCAAGGAAGAAATTGAGTTCTCCCATCATACTCATTTGGAATTACTTGTCTCATTCACTCGGAAAAGTCTCGACACGAGAATTTCATGAGTAGCTCCAAAAATTATACCATCAACATATATCCGAGGGATAAGGAAATCTTTCCCTTTGGTTTTTATGAAGAGAGTCTTGTGGATCTGACCTCTTCTAAAATCATTTTGAGCCAAGAAATTGCTCGAGTCTTTCATACCAAGCTCTAGGAGCTTGTTTAAGACCATAAAGAGCTTTTTGAACTTTGAAAACATGATTTAGAAATTCTAAGTTTTCAAAAGCAGGGGCTGCTTAACATAGACTTCCTCTTCGATAAAACCATTGAGAAAAGCACACTTAACATCCATTTGATATAACTTGATATTCATGTTAGATGCAAATGCCAACAGGATTCTAATGGCTTCAATTCAGCAACAGGTGCAAAGGTTTCCCCACAATCAATCCCATCTTCCTAACTGTAACCTTGAGCCACAAGTCTAGCTCTGTTTCGACTATCAACCCACCTTCATCAAGTTTGTTCTTGAAAACCCATTTGGTTCCTATTACTTGGGTGGTCGAAGGTTGTTTGGTAAGAGTCCGAGACTTGGTTTCTTTCGAATTGATTGAGTTCCTCTTGCATGGCCTCCACCTATTCAGGATTATTTAGGGCCTCTAGTGCATTATTGGGTTCGGTTAATGAAATGAATGCAGTGAATGCACATAGATTCCGAAGAGAGGAACGAGTTCTTACCCCACTATTGATATCAAATAATATGTTTTCTAGTGGATGACTAGAAGCATATTTGAATGCTCTACCTGTCCTCTGGTTCACCGATTTGTAGGCTGAATTGGTTGACCTTCGGAAGTTTGTTTTGAGTGGACTTGATCATTAGTTTGTCTTTCATCATTCTGAGCTGGTTCTTGAGTTGTCTCGTTCGAGTCATATTATTCCGAGTTGCTTCATTCCGAGCTAGTTGGGTTTGAGTCATGATAGACTCGGTTTTATTATCATCTTCTCTGCTGAGCTTCGATTTGAGAATGATAATTCGTCTGGGTTTATCCTGTTCAATCTCATCAAACATAATGTGGATACTTTCTTCCACTTTGTTAGTTCTCTTATTGAAAATGCGATAAGCTTTACCGATAGATGAGTAACCCACAAAAATACCTTCATCCGACCGAGCATCAAACTTGGTCGGGTGATCATTACCATTGTTATGAACGAAGCACTTACATCCAAAGGGTTTGAAATAAGAAGTATTGGCTTTCTTCCCTTTGTAGAGCTCATAAGGTGTTTTCTTCATAATGGGTCTAATGAGGCATCTGTTCAACGTGTAGTTCGTCTGTGTTAACTACCTCAGCCCGAAATAGTAGGGTAGATTGTGCGCAATCATCATTGTCCTACCTATTTGTTCAAGAGTTCTGTTCTTTCTATCCATTACTCCATTCTCGTTGAGGAGTTCTTGGCGCTGAAAAGTTGTGAGAGATACCATTCCTGTCGCAAAACTCCGAGAATTCCGAGTAATCGAACTCCCTTCTATGGTCGGTTCGAATTCTCTCGGATCTAAGTCCGAGACTCGAACTTGGATTTTTCTGCAGAGCTTGCTGAACTCCTTGAATGCTTCATTTTTGTGCTTGAGAAAACACACCCGGGTAAATCGTGAGTAATCATCAATAATAACGAGTACATATGATTTACCTCCGAGGCTCTTAACAAGGATTTCACCACATAAGTCCATATGTAGCAGTTCAAGCACTTTGGATGTGGAAACTGTCTTCGAGGATTTGAATGATGATTTGACTTGTTTCCCTCTTGTGCAAGCTTCACAAACTTTGTCTTTCTTGAAAGCACAATTGAGCAATCCTCCGACTAAACCATGAGATGCCAATTTCTTAATAGTATGCATGCTAACATGGCCTAATCTACGATGCCATTTCCATGAGTCATCATGAAGTAATGCTTTTAAACAAGATAGATTTTGACTAGAGTCGGACAGAGGAATAATGTAAGTGTTACCTGATTTCTTACCTGCGAGTTTGATCTCCTTGGTAGTGTCATCGGAATTGTAACAGTTGGTTTGAGTGAATCTTACCTTTTGACGTTTATCGCACAATTGAGAGATGCCAAGCAAGTTATACTTTAACCCCTTGACAAGGTAAACTGGGCTGACCAGATTGCTTCCCTTTCCAATCTTGCCTATCCCAATTATCTTGCCTTTACTATCATCTCCAAAAGTGACTTTTCCTCCTTTGTACTCTTCTATGGCTTGAGCATCCACTGTCAAGGTACCAATGTTCTTTTGATCTTTTCTAAGTAACCTGCGAAACAGAGACAAACTAACCCTTCTCACTTCCTTTAACAAACCCGAGTAACACTCTTTACTGAGGTCCTTTTTGAGTAAGAAGGTTTTTCGGAACCCAGATTTGAATGACTTTGGGTTTAGTTTGATTACGAGTATCTCTTTCTTTTGAAAGATTTTCTCTTTGAAAACGATGGAGATGGTTTTCTCCTATAAACTTGTCCGGGCTTAGTTCTTTTTCTTTCTTATGAGTAGGACCGTGCTCGGCTTTCCCGAACTTTACAGTTCCGGATTCAAAATAGTGGATTTGACTTCGTGCTTGGATTAGCACGGTCCGTGGTTTTCCGCCCTAGGAGGGTTTCCACGTATTTATGAGTTGATACTTTTCATAGTCTAATCTAGACTCAGTCAAATTTAAAGTTCAGTCCAAGCCGTGTCGTCATCTTCCACTTATTTACGAGTAAGTGTTTTTCGAGTTCATTCTTGACTCACACTCTCCTCGAGAATCATATCAAGTGTTTAACTCGAGCAAATTTCCTCATCACCCTATTCACCCTCCTCTAGGGTGATTTAGCTTCTCCGAGAGTAAACCTTCAATTAGTATTAGAGCCTAGCCTTTCGGAAAGGATCTAACCATTTAAAGGTCTAAAGATCAAATGGCTCGGAACAACAGAGAGTTCGATGAAGGAAGATTTTCCAGCAGACCACCAAAGTTCAAAGGATCTAACTTCGTGTACTTGGAAGAAGCTCATGGAATGTTTCTTGCTAGATCATGATAAGGATGTCTAGAGCATCATACAAGTAGGGAACTACATTCCCATGAAGAAGGAAGAAACAAGACTCGTGCCCAAGACAAAGGTCGACTTCACTGCTGAAGAAACAGAAAAGCTCGGAAAGAACTTTAAGGCGATGAACATTCCGATGTGCGCCATCGGCTCGTAAGAGTACAACCGAGTGTCCGCTCGTGACACGGCTAAAGAAGTATGGGACACACTGGTTAATACTTATGAAGGCACAAGCCAGGTCGGACAAGCAAAGATAAGAAAATATCTTCACAAGTATGAGCTCGTTCGAAATGGAGCCGAAGAAAACATCACTCAAATGTTTATCCGCTTCACCGAGATTACCAACAATCTCAAATCTTTGGGTAAAAAGATTTCCCATGAGGAAATGTGCGAGAATGATACTCAGAAGTCTATCAAAGAGAAGATGGGGTCCCAAGGTAATAGTTATCGAAAAGGCTCGGAGCCTGTCTCTACTGAAGCCAAACGAACTCATTTGGCGACTTCTCACCCATGAGATCCACCTGGAAGAGGAGGATGCAGAGGTTAGCACCAAAAGAACATTGCGCTGAAAGCCTCGTAAACCCGAGAGAAGCAAATATGAGTTTCTCTTATTAAGAAGAGGATCCCATGGCACTTATCGCTAGAGGCTTCAAGAGAGTAATAAAGCGAAGAGATGGGATAAGCGACCAAGAGAAGAGTTCTATAAGAAAGACAAGAAGGATAGAAAAGGTAAACACTCTTCCCCTTCAAAGTTATCTTTGACTAAGAACTCGGCTATTTTGAGTGTGGCAGCAAGGAGCACATCGTCAAAGACCGTCCCAAGAGAAAGAGGGACAGAAGAAAGAAAAAGGCTATGATGGCCACATGGAGTGATGAAGACTCGTCGAAGACGATGAAGACTCGGATGACTCAAAATGTCCGATGGCACTCTCGACTCAAAAGTTGAAACGAGTCGAGTCGGATCACTCGGACAATGAGGAAACAAATCCTCGGGAGGTAATTGAATTCCAGTTACTGATATTTTCAATAAGCCACTTAGTGAGGATTAGTTTTGTTTTATTAGGAATGAGCTTGGTATGATTATGGGATTTTTAAGTGAACTATCCTTGCATAATTATGTGTTGTGTGTTTTTATAATGAATGAATCAGGTGACAGAGTTAGACTGAGCTATGTGTTATTAGTTCTCTCGAGTGTTCTTAGTCACTCGTAAATCGTACTCGAGTTAGACCCGAGTATATGAGCAAAATGGACATCAAACTTATGAGATCATCTCCACATAAATGGAGAATTTCATAAATCTTTTTGAAAACTCTTTCTTCACTCTCTCTACCACGCGTTTCAATCAAAGAAAACTAGTCGTTGGAAGAATGCTGCCAGAATACTAGCCATTGGAGTGTAGAATGTCACACCTCTCTAAGACTGCTGCATAGTACTCGGGTCGAACGAAGGTTGAAGGTAATTTATGTTCTCTATAAATAGCACCCCTTTACATTATTTTCTTTACTTTGCTCACTTCTTACTTGCTCTCTACTCTCAGCATCTCTACCCACTTGTATTCTCTCTCTTTCTCCGAATTTAAAGCTTTCTTTACTCTCTTTCTTTTCTTATTCTTTCTGTTTCTCATAATTCACCATGCCAAAGTGAGGATCATGTTAAGAATTGAGGTCAGCTACGAAAAGCCTTGCACCAAAAACTCTCAAAAAGGAACCTCCAATCCTTCAAAAATCTTTGTCACGCAACACCTCACGTTTGATGATAAATTCTTCCCAACCACTTCTCTCTCGTGGTTGGCCCATATCAAAAATACTAGAGTTTATAATTATTTGTGCTTCACTGAATTTATTTACCCATAATTCATTGTCGAGTTCCACACAAACATGTTGTACTCGAGGGGATCATTACCTCAAAGGTTGTAGAGAAGGTTGTTCATATCAACCTCTCTGTTTTCATAGAATTTTCAAAGTCTCTTCTCTTTTCTCAATTCCAATCCCATACATTTTATGGACATTGTTGATGAATTTTTCAAGAAGTATGCCAAGGAAGTTCCTGAATCATGGAAGAATTTCTTAGTCACTCGAGATGAAGACTAAGGCAAGATTACTTTGTTTCATCTTGATGAGGACCTTTTTGCTCATCATTCCAGCAAAGAGAATTTGAACTCGAGAGAGCTACAACGTAGACCTCTTCCCTTCTATTATTAAGAAGATGGCTTCGTGCCACCTCACTCAAAGAAATCCGCTCCATTTCCTTTCGAAGCCCTTTTAACTATTATTCTCAAATAGTTCAAAGTCCCCTTCCCCTCATATCCAAATGATGTCTCTAACGCTGCCATTATGATTGGCATAAATGACCTTTTGGGGTACAGGTACTAGGACGTCAAACCTAGTGTTTGGGTTCATGGGTCTAGTTGAGACCTCCTTCTCCTCTACCCACTTAGACTCGGACTACACTCGGCACTTCCACCCCTTTCTGTTGGTCCCTCTACTTCTCAACCTTCTCATCCCTTTGCTGATCCCTCTACTCGTTGTGTTTGTCAAGTTGGTAAACAAAATTGCTTCGAGTGTC
The DNA here is from genome assembly GCA_021018815.1 of Talinum fruticosum. Lineage (NCBI taxonomy): Eukaryota > Viridiplantae > Streptophyta > Magnoliopsida > Caryophyllales > Talinaceae > Talinum > Talinum fruticosum. Next base: position 12,125,998 of record JAITYX010000001.1, on the reverse strand, counting down.
CGAGGAATTTGAGACCACTCTCCGTTCTCTTAAGTATGTCCTTCAAACCACTGGTTATTAACTAGAAGACCGTGCAATCTCGGATCCAGGAGAACCGGGAGCCGTTGATCGAGCTCAAGGACCGCGTAAGCAGCTCTAAATTCTCCAAGAACGAAGATCAAGAGCTACCGAGGACTCAAAAACTATTGATACTTCGAGGAGTCCTCGAGCCCAGCTAAGTCTACCTCGGTTGAGGTAGAAGAGGCAGCTGAGGAAGCACGTGAGGAAGAAGCTCAAGCTGAGAAAATAGAAGCGGAGAAGAAGGAAGAAGAGGACAAAGAAAAGAAGAGGCCGCTCAACTTCATGGCCAAGGTGCAAAAGAACAAGAACTAGAGTCGATCTCCTCGGATCGTGCTCCGAGTCGGTCGAAACAGTCGGCGAAGTTGGTCGAGTCCAAGGAAGTCTGTCCCAAAAGCACAACCCACTGGTGTCTTCAAGGAAGATGAGCCCAAAGATGATGTGCCCTTGGTTTAAAAAACTAGGATAGAGCAAATTCCAAATATCCCAGTGTTGCGGTCACCCCGTTCATCCACTTCGCGCGAGCTTATAGGCGCAAGCGCACTACTCGTCCCTCCTCCTCCAGTCATGAAGCTCCCTCTTCTTAGTTTATTTCTTTTCTTTGTTCTTGTTTTTGTTTCTCTTTTATTTTTCCAACATCGGTTGTACTTATCTACTATTTTCTTCCCTATTTTTGAAGAAATGCTAGGGCTAGAAAATATAGAAAACTTGATGTTTAATTTAGGGGAGTTCCTCCCTTTTGCTCCTCCCTTTTCCGAGCAATGAATGATTATTACTTTTCCGAGCATACTTTTTTCGAGTTATATTTTTTCCCCTCATGCTCCGATATTTAACTTTGTAACTTACTCACTCGGAATACAATTTGTTTATTTTTTTCTTTCTTTGTGCTTGATTTATTATCCGCACAACTGTTCTAAGTTATGATATGATTTGAAGTATGACTTTATAAGTATGTCTACTCACTCTCTGCTCTAATACTATAGAGAACACTATTTCCTGTTCGATCATTGACAATGAAAACACATGCTTCCAACTAACAAGTTTTTATCATAAGTATGGAATACCTTTCATCAAAAAAGGGGAGATTGAAGACTCGGGTATAAATCTCTATCTCGCTTAGGTTTTGATTCTAAGTCATTTTGCGTCTTTTAAAAACTCCTATATAAGTTTTCATTCTGTTCTAACTAAGTTAGAAAGCGCTTTATTGCATATCTTCCGCACTAGTGTTTTTGATCGACTCGGAACTATCGCATGCTCAAATAATTTCTTTAACACTTTTATTACGTGCACCGACTTTGTATTTTAACGTAAAGTGAATTACATCACTAATTCTTTATTCTAAGTCAATTTATCTCTTTGAGAATTATTTGACTAGATCAAGTTCTTATACTCTAATATTTTATTCTTTTTAACTTGGTCATTTTTCGGATTAATCGAAGATGGAAATTGAGCTTATTGAATAGTAGACTCGAGAAAATTCTATTCTTTTAGGCCAAAACATAATTAAGCATTTAATTACTCTCATTTAGATTTTTATCTATGCGTAATCTTAGACCAAAGTATTTTATAATTGGAGAACCAATGTGGTTTGGTTTTGTAGATTATTCAAAAGAGGCTAATCTACTTTTGAATTTCAAAAGCAACGAGCTTCTAGCCGTTAACCACCACCGGACAAGTTTTACCTACTTCTAGACATGGCTCGGACACCGTGTCGGGGTTGTTTGTTTCAAAAGCGAAAAACTCTAACTCTAGGCCTTACGGTTGTTTCCACCACAGTTTTCAGTCACCACCAAGTGATTGGACCATCTTTTGGAGTCAAGAGCCGTTGCACACCGTTAACATCCCAATGGATCTTTTCTAAGTGACTCGGAATAGCCGTTACAATGGCTAGTGAAGAATTCAGTCCAGAACCAAGACACAACGATCACTCTGCCTGGTTGGCTATAAATAGAAGCCACTTCACAAGACTAGGAGATTGCTTAATGAATTGCTGCACTAATTGCTAAACACTTGGTTAGTGCATTCTTACTCAATATTCTACTTACAACTCCAACTCGTATTTAATACTCTCTAGATTGTAAAGAAAGTCTTGTAATCAATTACATACTCCTCTTAATTTCTTAGTAAGTCCCTTCACTAAGTTCTAATGGTTAACTCAACTCAATTGTCCCTTATTGTAAATGTTACCTCAATTAGGAAGTACTAAATCGGATAAGGGAACTTTTGAGTCTAGAAAAACTTTAAAAGGAATTCTTTAAGGGAGCAATTCCGGTTGAATCGAGTCCTTTGTATTTTATGGATTCATCATAGTGGATTTGACATGGTACTTAGATTAGCATTGTCCATGGTTTTCTACCCTAGGAGGGTTTCCATGTATATTTGTGTTATTAGCTTTTTAGTCAAACCTAGACTCGGAATCTGTTTTTGTTTGTATTGGTGCAAAAATTGTTTAATTTTCTACATCACCCTATTCATCCCCCTCTAGGGTGACTTAGACTCTCCATGAGCAAATATTCATGAAGAAGAAGAGGAAGATGAAGAAGAAGAAGAAGAAGAAGACGAGGATGAGGATGCAGAAGAATATCACCTTGTTCACCGACCTCGAACTAAAGTTTTCAGTCCTTCCAAAGCCTCATTCTCGAAACCTCCAACCCCTCCTCAAATTTTTATTTTTTTATCTTTTTTTCTATCCTTGCTGCTAATTTCTTTTTGATGAAATGCATTAGGGGCAAAAATTACGAATTAGACCGAGGGGAGTGTATATGTTTCGAGGGAGCATTTAATATTTGTTTATATATTTTTGTAATGGATGAAAGTATTGTAATTACATATTTGTGTCCGATTCTTGCCCCGATATTATTTGCTCCGAAACTCACTTATTTAGCTACGATATTTAGACTTTGTTTTATTACTTTTCTTATTTTTCTCTCGGTTCTTAGAATTTACTCCATTATTTAGCTTGAATTCTCATAAGTTAGTTTATTAGCTCTAACACTCAGAATCTATTTCATCACATAGCTCGATATCATTGCAAGCTAACTCATATATTTCTTTGAATACACAAATATATACTCTAAATACACTTGCTCTGAGATTTAGACTCTTAGAAATAATCAAACGTTTAAAGATTCAAAGCAAATAATATGACGGTAAGACAGACTCTACAGTACTTATTTAGTTGAATGTCTTTCATCAAAAAGGGGACATTGAAGACATAGGTATGACTGACCTAACCGCTTACATGTTTTGAATTAAAGTCATTCATCTAAATGTAAGATTATGTAAGAAGCATCCTAAAAGAAATTCACAAAATTAAGTCATCTTGTATGGCTGACTCAAGACTTAGACTTTAAAAGTGCATATGAAAAAGTCTTAGACTCATTTCTACTTTGGAAAGTAGAAACCGACTCAATCATTAAAATTCGATCCGACTGACCCACTCAATTCTCAATAACCGACCTACTTAGCCAAACTCAAACATTAACTTTGCCAAAGTATTTTCATATTTAACACATCAATTTTAACATAGCAATCCTCATAAATGAATTGGAATTAATTGCCTTAATTGCTCTTGACCCATAGTCATTACCTTGTAATTAAATTACTATGCTTAAGTGAAAAATGTCCAAATAACTCATGACCTATTAAGTTTAAACATATTGTATGTGAGTTCTGGCATTTGTGGAATTTGAACATATTGAATATTAGACTTGAAAAAATTCTAGATTAATAGATTGAGGATAATTGGTCTTTAAATGCTTTATTTAGACTAATCCTAATTTAATTATAGACTCGAGTATTTTTATACTTTGAGAAACATTCTTTATTGTTTCTTCAGGTTTTTTAAAGTCAAATTATATAAAAGAAAAGCAAAAACAAAGGCTTTATTATCTTTCACAGACATGAAAGCCGAAAAATCTAGATCCACTTAGAACTGGCCGACAATACGGTTTGTTTTAGTTTTGGGAATATCTTATTAATGAGTCTAAATAATCTTTCTACCTAAATTTTTAGTTTCGTGGAGTGAGTAAAACAACTTTTAGAAGTTAGGACTTAGGTACGACGACTATTTCAAGATGTTCTATAAACCGAGTCCTCAAACTACCTATTGTAATGGCTAACTCATTCGAAGCTTAAGCTGAAAGATATTTGAAGAAGCCTTAGCGCAAGATTTTACAAGAACAAGAGCTGAATTTATTATACATATCTAGCTTATAACTCCTACTATGTACTCTTAATTTTTTGAGTTGTAATCCTTAGTGAGAAAGACTTGTAATCATATATTTCAATACTCATTTCCAGAGTTGGTTAGTGGCCCATAATGCTCGTGTTATACGTAGACACCACCTATTAGAATAGGAATTTTTTCGATACTTTCATTTTTGTTCATTATACTATTATTTGTTATTTTTTACTTTCAATGAATTCTTTCTTGTTTCCACGTGAAATCTTAAAATAGTTGTCTTTTCTTAAAGCATACAAAGCATCCACTATCAAATATAAGCGTAGTTTCAACGAAACATAGGTATCTTTTGACAATTAATTTAAAAAACAACATATAAAGAATTAGTGTTCATAAATTTATTTCAAAAACCTGAAACATATGCTATGTTTGAAAAAAAGGAATAATATAAACTTTGACGGTGTTGGAAAAATTAATACATATTTTTTGTTGGTCATGAATATAACAAAATTTAATACTATTTAATTGTAATACCCGTAATCTCGAGTGGAGATAGTTGTATGAGTTAAATTAATTATGTAGCTTTAATTAATTAAAGTAGGTCCAATAATATATATATATATATATATATATATATATATATATATATATATATATATATATATATATATATATATATATATACGCGAGTATATATTCGTAAATTTATTTGGGAGAATTATTACTAGTTCGCGTGACTATAATTAGGTAAATATATTGATATCCTCCTTTTAGTTTTTCCACTTGACTAGCTAAATAAAAACTCAATCCCTTAACTCCCTAAGTAAGAATTAGGTTGTTCTTAATTCATTAGATAAGGAGGGGTAAGTTGGGGTCCAATAGGGATTGGCGACTAACAATTAATCGGTGGAGAGAGAAGAAGAGAAGGTGACCAAAAAAAGAGGAGAGGGCATTGGTTTTGCTCGGTGAGGCCATCCGAGAAATTAAAGGGAAGCACGAGAGAGAGAGAGCGAAGGATCGAGAGAAGGGAAATAGAGGAAAAAAAAAGGATACGAGAGAGGGAAAAAGCGAGAGAGAGAGAGACCAAAGAGCGAGAGGAAGATGAACAACCATAGGTGAGAGTAGAGGAGGCTTAGGGAGGCTGAACAGAAAGGAAGAAGAAGAATAGAGAAAAGATGGGCGAGCGATTGAGAAACACCGCAGAGAGAGAAGACGAGAGTTAAAGAGACCGGAGCTAAGGAAAGGAAGAGGAGGTCGGCGTGCCTCTCACCTGAATGACGAGAACGACAACCGGCAAAGCGAGAGGTAACGAGAGGGAGCGAAAGCGAGCAGGAGAGAAGAGGAAGCAAGAAACAAGAACTAGAGGCAAGGAGGAGCGGACCGGACCGGAAACAGAGCTCGAAAGAGAGCTCGAGAGGCTGAAACCGGGGGACACGGACGAGAAGCAAGAAAAGCGAGAGACCGGAACCTGGCAAAATGCGGAACACTCAATCCGTTTCACAAACCCTAGAATACGAGACTGGTGGTCTTATACTCTAAACTAATAGTAATTTTGAAACCCAATTGAATTTTGTTGTGAATATTGAATGCTTATGCTATAGAATGAATTTAGAAAGTAGTTAGGGCTTAATTAGGACATGAGAGAAATCGATTAAGTTTGTTAAGGCTGAATTGATAATCTGAAGATTGTGATGGAGTTAGATTGCTTAGGTTTTAGGAGTAATATCGAGGTTTCAATTAGCAATTAAGGAGGAAGAAGTTGTGATTTGCGTACAAATTATGAGTTAATAAAGCCTTAGGGACTTCCTGAATTTTGTGCGTTGGAAGGTAACTATTGATATGATCCGGAGTATAAAGGGGAGTGTGACTTTATCTTGAGAAATGCATAATTGAGGTAGGGAAATGGAGAGTAGGTGATTCTTGGGTCAAACCGAGTTTAGAATATATCTAAGCCTTTGAGATTAAATTAAATTTGAAGATAAGTAGAGCTAGAGGAATTTGAGTGATGAAGTGAGATTAAGAGTTATATGATTGAGTATGACCGTGAAAGACTTGGTTAGTAATGTGGAGACGTAATATGAGAAATTGAGGTAAAGATAACAATTTGTGAAAAGTTGGGACTTTTGGGTTAACTGGTGACTACTTTTGGTTATTGTGGCTCGAGAGGAGTTTTAGATTCCTGAATTTGTTAAGCTTGAAAGTGAATTGAGTTAAGGAGAAACAAACTTTAAGGTATAGGAATAGAGCAGGAAGTGGAAGTATTAAGGGAGTATGAGTTTATGTTGATTGATTATGGGTTTGAACACGAAGTTATGAGACGAGAAGTACGCATATATGAGTAAGAGATTCTTGCTTGAATAAAATACAGATGAATATGAGTAGATGCTAGATCCTTGGATGAATCCTTGAGATAAATATGCTAGCTTTGGATGTTGAATCTTAACATAGAGATGCTTGGTTTGTTAAGCGGCTCGATTCCAAATAATGTTCAAAAGTTAGTTTTGAAAATAGTTCAAATGTTTACGCAAAACAATGCTTGACTATGATTCTTAAAAACTACTTTTCAACCTTGAATGTGTTCAAAAGGTGAAACTGATTTGAGAAAGTGAATTTGGAAGGATGGAACGTGGTGCCATGCCTGCTACGATGTTGAATTGATTTAAGATTTGGTTTAGAAACCAAGTTTGATAAGTGACTGTGATCACTTCGGTTTTGAACGGATTTTGGGCTAAGGATTATTTAGACCGGAAGAAGGAGGTGGTCGTGCGTATCAGTCCACGGGGTCCATACGTATTAGGATGGCCATTAACAAGAGAGGTTGATTCTTTCCTGACGAGAAAAGCAGAGCCTTTCAATTGTTTGACTAGAGACATGTCTAAGGAGCCCGAGTCAAAGGGTTGCGCCCCGAGAAAACTGTGTGGTCCTAGTTCAATCGTTTAAAGCCCGGGAAGGATATTCGGTTTCGAATGGAAAGTATCTGAAAGAAAGTGTAGGTAGTTGCACCACCTTGTTTAAAGTTGATTCAGTTATAAAAGAGTTAATGATTGCGAAATCGTGTTTTAAATGATTGAAGTGTTATAATCTTTATGATGCAAACGATTTCAGGAGATTTTATTGAAAAGTATCTAGATTGTATTACATTATTATATTTTCACCGATTTCATTATTAGTATATGTAAAGAATTTCCGTTTTAAGAGTGTAAGACTCTTTGATGAGAGGATTAGTGCTCACACCCACAAATTCCCCTCCCCAGTGTTTGAGGCACTCTCTCGGAAAGTTTGCCTTGTGCTTGGCGTATCTCGAACTCCTGCATGCCGTTTCCTAATTGTTTTTTGCTGAAGTGACTCAAGCTGACATGCATTTCATATTTATGATTGGAGTAGCTTGTAATTTAGTTCATATAGTTTGTATAGGATGTATCATGGACCATTTAGATCATTTTAGGTCTTAATACATGATTGGTTGGACTCCAAGGTGTGGCCATGGAGTTGTATACTTCGAGTGTGTAGCTCGTTGAGTTGTATTGTAATTTTTATGCAGGGTTTTAGGGCTTTATGCCTTGGGGATAGGACATATTATAAATGGAACTCTGCCAAAATTTTAGAAAATTTCCAAACTCTTTTGAAAAATTACCTTTATTACCTTTAAGTTGGAATTAGAAAGCCAAACCGACACCTAAATGAGGCTTCGGAGTTCCTTTTGAGGAACTCGGCAATGTAATACTCCTAGGGTGGGTTTAGGGATGTTACATTAATGATATCAAAACATAACAAAGTTTTAGGGTTGGGACTCGTTTGAAGGCTAACGTGTGAAGTGAAGCTGACTATTATACAGTGGAGTCAAAAATTTGACTTTGGATTTTAACTTAGCATAATTATTTAATGCCTACATAAGCAATCTATAAAATTTTGACTTATCTTCTCTCTCTCCTTTGTGGCCATTAAATAAGTAAGTTAAGTCAAAATCTAAGGTCAAAATTTTAACTATGTCTTACACGTATCAACTTCACTTGACACCTTAGCTCTCGGACAGGTCTCACCCCCAAAACTAAGTTGTGTTATGATGTCTTTAAATAGTTTTCAAGTCTATTTTGTTCACAACTTCATTTCACTTATGGAATTTGTTGATTCACAAACATTTGCATCCCCTAAGATAGTAGTACATGTTGTGCATAAGTGAAAGAAGAAACTTGAAAAAAAAAAAATTATCGTATTAGTGAATGTGATTAGTAATAAATTAAAACAAGATTATACATATAATTCAAATGCAAATTAATATACACATCAATTTTTATTACCTAGAATACTTGCCGAGTATCCAATTTTTTATGCACATCAATGTCTCCATGGCATCATAAACAGAAGAATAATGGAGACTCTAGACTCGATACCACCTATACTAAATGCACTCTCTAAAGCAACAATAGATGCTAGTACAACTAAAATATCCCTTGTAATTTTTTTCTAAGTTGGGTACTTAGGATTCCTCTTTCAAAAGTGAAGGACATCAAAATTATTAGTTTCTAGATATAGATCATCCTCGAGATAGTAGTCTCACTCCATCCTCTTATTAGGCTTTTTTTAATTTTGAGTTTCTTATCTTCATGCTTGACATAAGGGAGGAATGGGAGCATCAACTACTGCACAACGTATCCCAAGCACACTAGCTTGAGGGGTGGATAAGGATATATAATCATCACTACTATACTCCATCAAAAGCTCAAACAACAAACTTCGATACTTTAAAAGTAGAACACCACACCATCAAACTAATTTTGATATCACAAATGTAGCGAAAAAAACAAATTAATAATAGGATACTTCCTCCTAGAAAACAACAGGATTACATCATGAAAACTTTCAACTAATCACATATTTTTTCCTCCGACTCCCAATCAAGATTAGTATGAACTATAAAGTTAAATCAAGGATTTTAGGTCTTAAGTTTTAGAAAGACTTTTTAATATGGAAAAGCACTCACAAGCATGAAATATTTGGAGTTCCACCTTGTTTTATAATCAAGAACCAACTTTCTTGAATAATCAAGCTTCAAACTTCTAACTTTATCCTTAAACTTTTCATGTCTCTTTGGAGTTGGCCTTCAAAATAAAACACAAATATGAATATTTTAATTCTTGGACCAACCGCTTGTAAACCATCTTGCACAACCATATTCAAAATATGGCATTACATCGCGCATGTAAAAAGTCACCATGCAACAAAAGAGACCGTGTATCTAATTTGTTTTGCAAAACATAAATCATGACATCATTAGTAGCGCAATTCTCAACAACCATAGAAGGAACCTTTTATAGTTATGTTATATTGTAGACATCTAAAAAGTGTCGTCCTTTATCTCTTTAATTCTTTATTTTATTATGTTGGCCCAATGATGAAATCCTAAGTCCTATATGAGGATTTGGATCTCGGACGAGTGTTTGATTGGTGCGATGGAAGCCACTTAACCACAAAGAAACCCCAACATCATATAAATAGCCTTTTCACTTGGATCGATCCAAAAATCGCTTTTTAATTCGGACTATCCAAGACCGACCCAGGCTTCTAGAGACAACAGAGTCCGAGTGATGCATACCGGGAAATTCCAAATTTAGAATACTGCATTTTACTTTTGTCTAATCAAACTAGGAGGTGAAGAGCTGAAGACGGCATTAGAACGTTGCATTTCATGATCACGAGCATCAAAGTACTTGTGTTTTAGCTATAAAACATTTCTCATGAGACTAAGAGCTTTTCCTTAAAAATGACATCGTGGCTGGCTCCGACCATCCCACATATTTTAAGTGAAATGTTGCGTTTTGGTTTGGTGACTCCCTTGGTAGCACGCTAGGGCACGAAACCCTAGGAATGCCTTGTTGGCCGGTGCCGGCCATCCCTAATTTACCATTTTCTATCCGATTTTATCTCTTCTTTATCAAATTTAATCTCAAGATATCTGGCACTGGTTTTTATCAAGCTGCTTGGATGGCTGGCCGATAGCAACCCTAGGTCATTTGTGACCGAGGTCTCTCCCTATAAATAGAGAGCCTTGGCTCTCATTCCCATACTGGCTTTCTCCTATGCATAATGCTTGCGAAAGCTAATCGGAATACACATTCATTAACGTTACTCTACCGAAATTAATCTCAAACATTCCTCTTTTTCCTTATCTCCATTGAATATGTGTAAAGAGCTAAAGAATATTTGGTTATTTTGATCTCTCGGGCATTTATTCAACTGATCCTTCCTACTACTTACACACTCACATTTTCCTCAATTCAAAAAGACAAGCCCTTTCCTTAGATTCGTCGCTGTCGCATCAAAACATCCGAGTGTAGAGATCTAGATCAGCATGTGTGACGTCCCGAGTGCAATCGTTCGACCTTTGGACGGTTATTTAATTTATGATTTTTTATCACTTCCCATAGTGTAGATCAAAGAGATATAATCGCATTTCAATTCATCCCCGCCCGATGTTATCATTTAGTTTTTGGTTTTCTTTTGCATTTTTCTTCTCCCTTTTCTTTATTGCTTTCTTTATCGCTTTCTTTAATTATCTTTGGTTGCTTTAATTTCACTTAGTATGTTGTTGTGTGCTTGTGTGTTCGCATTAATTTAATATACTACTCAAATTAGTAATGGTCCTCTTCGGAAAGGCGGAACGGAAGGTTTTTCCCTACGTTTCGTACCGTTGCCCTCGAAGCCGATTCTCGGTTCAAAAACCGATGGAGTCAATTTTAGCCTCTTTTAGTTTTAGTCTTCTCATACGAAGATTAGAAGAGAAAACTTTGTTTTTTTTTTTGTTTTTCTTTCTTAAAAGCCGACGGGCGACTCTTTTCTACTTTATTTCCTCTAAAGTTGCATCTCGGTTATTTCCTCTAAAGTGACATCCTCGGTGCAATCGTTCGACGGTGCTTTCAATTAAAAGGGCATTCGAGTAGGGATTCTACTAGTCTTAGCAAAGGGAGTATATACTCCCATTTCGATCAAGTTGGACTTCGAGGTCACCAACAACGCCACAAAATACAAAGCATGCATTATTAACTTGAAGGCTGCTTGTAGAGATTGGGGTCAAGAACATTAAGGTTTTCGGTGACTCTGTTTGATCATTAATAAGATTTCGTAAAAATAGAAGCTATGTAGTGAAGCCTTGGTAGACTACCAGGCACATCCGATAGAGTTACCAAAGCACCTCAAGAACATTTCTTTCACCTACCTGCCTAGGGATGACAACCGATTCGCAGATGCATTAGCTAAATTACCATCCATGATCAACATCCCTAATGACATTCATTCAATGCATGTTCACATAGAGTAATGGAGTCAGCCAGCGCATGTCTACACATTAGAGGTGTCTAATACTGATCACACCAGTTGGTATCATGACATTTATCAATATTTGAATAAGCAAGAGTATCCCCGGGACTCCACACCTAGAGCCCAACCAGCCATCAGGATGTTGGCTGCCAAATTCTTCATCAATCAAAGGTAATTGTATAAGAAAACCAACATTAGGATTAGCTTACTTTGTGTCAACCAACACGAAGTAAAGCGTGAAGACTCGAACTTTACACTTACGCTTTTACGAGTTCCATCAAGCAATCGGTTATAAGACTTCATCTCTTATAGGGTTTTGATTTCAAGTCATTCCATGTGCCTTAGAAACTTTTTCGAGTGATATAGCATTTTCTCTTAGTGTTATAGAAACTACCGTATATGTTTATGCTTGATTCCGACCGACTCGTAAAGCATACTACTACATGCCACTTCACACTCGGTTCCGAGTCACTCAACACCGTGTCGGGGTTGTCTGTTTCCAAAATGGAAATTTACGACACTAAGCTCAACGGTGGTTTCCACCTTACTTTTTAAGACACCATCGAGTGGTTTTGGGACTTGCAAAGGAGTCAAGAGTCGTTACCCAACGTTCATATCTTAACGGATATTTTCCGAGTGACTTAGAATATCCATTACAATGGTCATAAGGGACTTCCACTCCGTAGATGGACACAACGGCTAAGCTGCTGGGTCATCTATAAATAAAGCCATACTTCAAGACATGGAGATTGCTTGAACCAATTGTTAATACACATACTTCAAGCAAAAGTCACCGCATTCATTCTCAATCTTCTACTTACAACTCAAATTCCGTATTTAATATTTCTCCGAGTTGTAAGGTCTTGTACTTAGTTACAAACACTCTCTTTCTTACTATGTAAGTAAGGTCCCTTAACCGAGCTGTAAGGGTTAACTCGGCTCGGTTGTCCCTAACTCGTAAGGGTGATCTCGGTTAGGAAGTACTAGATCGAGATAAGGTAATTTCGAGTCTAGGAAAAACTTGTAAGGAGTTGTCTCGGTGAGAAACTTGGATTGAGTCGATCTACTGCATTTTGTGGACTCAAAATAGTGGACTTGACTTCTTGCTTGGATTAGTACGGTCCGTGGTTTTACGCACCGGGAGGGTTTCTACGTACTTTCGAGTTACTACTTTTCCGAGTGCATTCTAGACTCGGATCTGTTTCAAAGTTTCATTTAATATGTTTCTTCACTCTTTACTTGAACTCGAGTTAGTGCTTTTCCGAGTTCATCCTTGACTCCCGCTCACTCGAGAGTCATATCTATTTTAAATTTCAAGCAAATTTCATCATCACCCTATCCACCCCCTCTAGGGTGACTTAGCCTCTCTAATAGCAAACCCTATTAATATTGATGACACTAGTACTAGCACTAGAATTTAATTAAATTAGAGCATTAAGTATTAAAAAATATCATCTAGCACCTAGTAACCAATCTACTAGCAAATTGATTTAAGAAGGATCTATGATAATTTCCTAATTAAAAGAGATGGATTTGAGTGTTATAGAAACTACTATATATGTTTACACTTTGATTCTCACTGACTTAGAAAGCATACTTCTACATGCCACTTCACACTCGGTTATGAGTCACTCAAGACTCGGGCATATCGCATGTTCAAACACTTTCCTTCACGCGCATAAACTCGGGTCTAACTTTGTATTATAGGAATTATAATGTTAATTCACTATTCTCGGTCAGCATATTTTATTTGAACTTTGTTTAGTTTAGATCAAGTTTGTTTACTCTTATATTCTTTTATCCGACTTTATTATCTTCTAGATTGACTTAGATGGAATTTGAGTATCATGGATATTAGACTAAGAAAATTCCATTCCTTTTCCGACTTAGATAATTAGTCACTTAATTATTTTAATTAAGTTATTATCTCGTGTCTAATCTTGGACCAAAGTATTTTATACTTTGAAAACCAAATTGATTTACTTTTGTAGGTTATTCAAACGAGGCTATCCTATTTTTGAATTACAAAAGTAATCGGCTTCAAAACGTCAAATCACCAGCAGACCAAGGCTTTTTCCACCTTTTTACCTAGCCCTAGTCACCGTGTCGGGGTTGTCTGTTTCCAAAGCGTGAATCTGCAACACTAAGCGTAACGGTGGTTTCCACCTTACTTATTAAGACACCACCGAGTGGTTTTGGGACTTGCAAAGGAGTCAAGAGCCGTTGCCCAACGTTCATATCTCAACAGATATTTTCCGAGTGACTCGGAAAATCCATTACAACGGTCACAAGGGACTTCCACTCGGAAGATGGACACAACGGCTAAGCTGCTTGGTCATCCATAAATAAAAGTCATCCTTCAAGACATGGAGATTACTGAACCAATTGTTAATACATATACTTGAGCAAAAGTCATTGTATTCATTCTCAATCTTCTACTTACAACTCAAATTTTGTATTTAATATTTCTCTAAGTTGTAAGGTCTTGTACTAAGTTACAAAAACTCTCTTTCTTACTATCTAAGTAAGGTCCCTTAACCGAGTCGTAAGGGTTAACTCAGCTCGGTTGTCCCTAACTCTAAGGGTGATCTCGGTTAGGAAGTACTAGATCGGATAAGGTAATTTACGAGTCTAGGAAAAACATGTAAGGAGTTGTCTAAGGGAGCAACTCGGATTGAGTTAGTATACTTGTATTTTGTGGACTCAAAATAGTGGATTTGACTTCGTGCTTGGATTAGCACGGTCCGTGGTTTTCTGCCCCGGGAGGGTTTCCACGTACTTTTTGAGTTATTACTTTTCTAAGTGCATTATAGACTCGAAAGTTTCAAAGTTTTGTTTAATCTGTTTCATCACTCTTTACCGAACTCGACTCGGTTCTTTTTAAGTTCATCCTTGACTCCCACTCACCTCGGAGTCATATCTATTTTAAATTTCAAGCAAATTTCATCATCACCCTATTCACCCCCTTTAGGGTGATTTAGCCTCTCCAAGAGCAAACCTTCAATTGGTATCGAGCCTAGCCTTTCAAAATGGATCTAACCATCCAAAGGTTTAAAGATCAAATGGCTCGGAACAACGGACGGTTCGATGAAGGAAGATCTTCCAAGCATTCCACCAAAGTTCAAAGGATCTAACTTCGTGCACTTGGAAAAAGCTCATGGAATGTTTCCTGTTGGATCATGATGAGGATGTCTGGAACATCATACAAGTAGGCAACTACATTCCCATGAAGATAGAAGAAACAAGAGTCGTGCCCAAGACAAAGGCTGAGTTCACTCGCTGATGAAGCGGAAAAGTTCGAAAGAACTTCAAGGCAATGAACATTCGATGTGCGCCATCAGCTCAAAAGAGTACAATCGAGTGTCCGCCTATGACACAGCCAAAGAATTATGGGACACATTAGTGAATACTTATGAAGGCACCAGCCAGAGTCGGACAAGCGAAGATAAGCCAATATCTTCACAAGTATGAGCTGTTCAAGATTGAGCCGGAAGAAAACATCACTCGGATGTTCGTCCAGCTTCACTGAGATTTCCAACAATCTCAAATCTCTGGGTAAAAAGATTTCCCACGAGGAAATGTGTAGAAAGATACTCGAAGCCTATCCAAGAGAAGTCTGGGGTCCTAAGGTAACGGCTATTGAAGAGGCTCGGAACCTATCTCTACCGAAGCCGGACAAACTCACCGGGAAGCTTCTCACCCATGAGATCCACCTGGAAGAGGAGGATGTAGAGGTCAGCACCAAAAAGAACATTGCGGCTGAAAGCCTTAGAAACCAGAGAAGCAAATCTGAGTTCTTCGACTCGGAAGAGGATCCTATGGCACTTATCGCTAGAGGTTTCAAGAGAATAATGAAGCACAATAGATGGGTAAAAAGCCAAGAGAAGAATTCTATAAGAAAGACAAGAAGGATAGAAAAGGTAAACACTTTTCACCTTCTAAGTTATCTTTGACTAAGAACTCTAGATGTTTTGAATGTGGCAGCAAGGAACGCATAGTCAAGGACTGTCCAAGGAGAAAAAGGGATAGAAAGAAGAAAAAGACTATGATGGCCACATGGAGTGACGAGGACTCATCGGAAGATGACGAGGACTCGGATGACTCAAAGTGTCCGATGGCACTTTCGACTCGAAGTGGAAACAAAGTCAAACACGAGATCAATCGGACAATGAGGAAGCAAATCCTCGAGAGTAATTGAATACTTTCTCAAATTTTCCAAAGTTGATTTAGCTAAGTATATTTTCACTTTGGAGGAGAAGTCCAATTCGATTCTTCTCATTTTAAAGAACAACTTGAGTCAATTTCTTCGAGAGCATTTCTTAAAAAATGAGTTGGAAAAGCTGAGACTTACACTCGAGAGAACTCACGACTAGTGCTCAATCCAATGAGGCCGAGTCCGAGTTACTCATAAGAGAAAATGAGCAACTAAAGCAAAAGCTCAACGATTCTCAAGATCTTGTTTTAAAGTTTACTCAAGGTCGGAAAAACCTTGATATGCTCTTGGGATCTCAATGTGTCTCCTTCGAAAAGAAGGTCTTGGTTTTAACAAAGAGGAGGAATCCAATTCTTACTAAGAGCTTTTCAAAAGGATTCCAGAACTATAAAGTTCAAAAAGGATAAGCACGGTCCCATTCATAAAAATGAAAGGAGGATCGAGCCTGGACCAGCTTACTCGGAGAAAACCCTCTCCACCGGTTTATAAGAGAAAAGCTTTTCAAAAGAAAGAGACACGGACTCGGTTCTCTAAACGGAAGACTCAAAATCGGACCAAACCCAAAGTCATTCAAATCTGGGTCCCGAAAAATCTTCTTCCTCGAAAAGGACCACAATAGAGGTCATTCTTGGGTTAGTTAGAGGAAGTGAGAAGGGTTAATTTGTTTCTGTTTTGCAAGTCACTCGGAAAAGATCAAAAGGGCATTGGTACCTAGATAGTGGATGCTCACGCCACATGTCAAGAGATTCGGGACTCTTTTCCGAGTTAGAAGAATACAAAGGAGGAAAAGTCACATTTGGAGATGATAGCAAAGGCAAGATAATTAGGATAGGCAAGATTGGAAAAGGAGGCAATCCGGTCGACCAGGTATACCTTGTCAAAGGATTAAAGTACAACTTGCTTAGCATCTCTCAACTTGTGAGATAAAGGTCAAGAGGTAAGATTCACTCGGACCAAGCTGTTATATCTCCGATGATGCTACCAGAGAGATGAAGCTCTCGAGATAGGAGATCGGGTAACACTTACATTATTCCTCTTTCGACCCGAGTCGGAATTTGTCTTGTTTAAAAGCATCACTTCTTGATGACTCATGGACATGGCATTGTAGATTAGGTCATGTTAACATGCATACTATTAAGAAACTAGAATCTTATCGTATAGTCGGAGGATTGCCTAATTATGCTTTTAAGAAAGATAAAATTTGTGAGGCATGCACAAAAGGGAAACAAGTCACATCATCTTTCAAATATCCGAAGACAGTTTCCACATCTAAGGAAATGCTACATATGGACTTATGTGGTGAAATCCCTATTAAGAGTCTTGGAGGTAAATCATATGTACTTGTTATTATTGATGATTACTCACGATTTACCTTGGTGTGTTTTCTTAAGCACAAAATGAAGCATTCAAAGAGTTCAGCAAGCTTTGCGGGAAAATCCAAGTTGAGTCTCGGACTCGGATCTAGAGAATTCGAACCGACCATGGAAGGGAGTTCGACTATTCAAAATTTCTAGAGTTTTGTGACAAAAATGATATCTCCCACAACTTCTCAGCACCAAGAACTCCTCAACAAAATGGAGTGGTGGAGAGAAATAACAGAACTCTTGAAGAAATAGCTAGGACAATGATGATAGAACACAATCTACCCTACTATTTATGGCTGAGGCGAGTTAACACAACAAACTACACCTTGAACAGATGCCTTATGACACCCATCTTGAAGAAAACACCATACGAGCTCTACAAAGGGAAGAAACCCAATGTATCATACTTCAAACCCTTTGGATGTAAGTGTTTTGTTCACAACAATGGTAAGGATCACTTGACCAAGTTTGATGCTCGGTCGGATGAAGGTATTTTTACAGGTTATTCTTCTCATAGCAGAGCTAATCGCATTTTCAATAAAAGAACTAACAAAGTGGAAGAAAGCATCCACGTTCTATTTGATGAGATTGAATAGGAAAAGCCAAGTGAATCATCATTTTCGGACACGAAACTCGGTACAAATGATGTCCTTGATGAAGCCGAGCCTATCAGGAATCAATCCCAACCAGCTTAGAATGAAGTGACTCGGAACAATGTGACTTAGAATGAGACAACTTAAAAACCCACTCGGAATCTTTGAAGGACAAGCCGATGAACAAGTTCACTCGGAACAAACTTCGAAGATCAACCATTTTAGCCTACGGATCCGGTGAACCAAAGAACATGTAGAGAATTCAAGTATGCTTCTAGTCATCCACTAGAAAACATATTATCCGATATCAACAGTGGGGTAAGAACTTGTTCCTCTCTTCAGAATCTATGTGCATTCACTACATTCATTTCATTAACTAAACATAAAAATGCACTAGAGGCCCTAAATGAACCTGAATGGGTAGAGGCCATGCAAGAGGAACTCAATCAATTCGAAAGAAACCAAGTCTAGACTCGACCAAACGACCTTCGACCACCGAGTCATAGGTACTAAATGGGTTTTCAAGAACAAACTGGATGAAGGTGGGTTGGTAGTTAGAAACAAGGCTAGACTTGTGGCTCAAGGTTACAATCAAGAAGAAGGGATTGATTGTGGGAAAACCTTTGGACCTATAGCCGAATTGAAGCCATTAGAATCCTGTTGGCATTTGCATCTAGCATGAATATCAATTTATATAAAATAGATGTTAAGTGCGTATTTCTTAATGGTTTTATTGAAGAGGAAGTATATGTTGAGAAGCCCCTGGATTTCAAAACTATGATTTTCCAAATCTTGTTTTCAAACCGCAAAAAGCTCTCTATGGTCTTAAACAAGCTCCCGAGCACTGGTATGAAAGACTGAGCAATTTCTTGGTTCAAAATGATTTTAGAAGAGGTCAGATAGACAAGACTCTCTTTATAAAAACCAAGGGAAAGACTTCCTTATCGCTCGGATATATGTTGATGACATAATTTTTGGAGCTACTAATGAAACTACGTGTCGAGATTTTTCCGAGTTAATGAGACAGGAATTTCAAATGAGTATGATGGGAGAACTCAATTTCCTCCTTGATCTACAAATCGAGCAAGACAAAGATGGAATCTATGTCTATCAATCAAAGAACACCAAGGAGGCTGCTGAAAAAGTATAAACTTTAAGATGCGAAGCATGCAGCCACACCGATGATTGGATCTTTGTTATATCTTACTTCCAGTAGGCCAGATATAATGTTTAGCGTCTATCTATGTGCAAGATTCCAAGCTAATCCAAAAGAATCACATCACATTGCGGTGAAGAGAATATTCGGATATCTTACGGGGACTCGAAATTTAGGTCTATGGTACTCCGGAGACTCGGAACTAACTCTCACCTGGATACTCGGATGTTGATTATGCTGGATACAAAGTAGATAGAAAGAGCCCCTCAAGAGCTTGCCAATTTCTAGGTCAATCCTTAATATCTTCTCACTCAAAGAAGCAAAACTCACTAGCTTTATCAACTGCCGAGGCTGAGTATATTTCAATTTGGAGCATGTCTGTGCTCAGATTTTATGGATAAAGCAACACTTGAGAGATCTTGGACTTTCTTTCAAATTAGTTCCAATCAAGTGTGATAATCAAAGTGCAATCAGTATCACCAAAAATCCAATTCAGCACTCAAAGACGAAACACATTAAGGTCGGGTATCATTTCTTAAGAGACCATTCGAGAAAGGTGATATTAAACTCGAATTCATTCCTACCAATCTTCAATTAGCTGATATCTTTACTAAGCCACTTAGTGAGGATCACTTTTGCTTCATTAGGAATGAGATTGGTATGTAAATACATAATTATGTGTATTCTATGCGAAAATCTCACTCGCATGATTATGTGATACGTGCTTACGATTCTTTAGTAACCATTAGTTCGGTTGATCCAGTGATACCGAGCCAATAGTTATTATGTATTTCAAGTTTCGAGTCACTCGGAAAATTCGCTGAGTCGGACTCGGACTTTGAGAAAAATGGACATCAAACTTCTTAAATCATCTCTAGACAAGTGGAGAATTTCGAATTTATTTTCAAAATCTTTCTTTTCTCTCTCTCTCTCTCGCGCGTCGTGATCGGACAACAAGCCGTTGGGAGACAAACCGCTGGAATTCTAACTCGAAGACTCGGACATTGCTCAACGCATTTCTTAGTTGCATTAAATGAATCAGGTATAACCATCTCATACTTATAGACTATTGATTCCAACGCATTCTTTGTATCTTTGAAACTTCTCCGATCGAAATGGTATCTTCTCTAAGTGATACAGCTTTTACTTCATATATTTCTTGCTTATCCTTAAGTGACTCGAAAACTGGTTCTTTGTTCCGAGTCCGAGCATCACTCATATTTATCGTAGATTGAGTGGACTAGTGTTTCACCTTCTCTCACTCGGAATCGACTTCGATTATAAGCTCTATTTCATTAGAGTCGGTACCTCTAGTCTGTTTCATACTTAGTCTATATCAAGTTATCTCACTCCGATATTCCTTACTTATCTTGATCTATCGCTTAGACTAAGTCGGATGGAATTTTGAGTTATATAGTTATTAGACTCGGAAAATTCAACTTCTCTTCTAACTCGGATAAGTAGTTGATTAATTATCATAATTATTTTATTATCTATGTCTAATCTTGGACCAAAGTATTTTATACTTTGAGAACCAAAATTGATTTACTATTGTAGGTTATTCAATCGAGGATACACTTTTCAAACTACAAAAGTAACCGGCTTCAAAACGTCAAATCACCAGCGAGACATGGCTTTTCACCTTCTCTGCTCCGAGTCCCGAAAGATTGTGTCGGGGCTGTCTGTTTCCAAATCTAAAAAGCTGGAATGCCAAGCTTAACGGTGGTTTCCACCTTATCTTTCAAGACACCGCCGGTGGTTTTGGGACTTCGAAGAGAGTTAAACCGTTGTCCAACGTTCACATTACAACGGATACTTTCTGAGTGACTTAGAAAGCTTCGTCAACGATAACGAGAGGACTCTCGGTCGGCGAGATGAAGATAACGGCTACCCTGCCTGGTCATCTATAAATAGAAGCCACTTCACAAGACTTGAAGATTGCCGAACTTATTGTTAATACACATACTTGCTCAAAGTCTTTGTATACATTCTCAATCTTGTACTTACAACTCCTACTCGTAATTTATTACCTTCGAGTTGTAAGGTCTTGTACTCGATTACAAACTCTTTCTTACATTCTTTGTAAGGTCCCTTGACTAAGCTATAAGGGTTAACTCGGCTTAGTTGTCCCTAGTCTGTAAGGGTTATCTCGGCTAGGAAGTACTAGATGAGATAAGGAAATTTACGAGTCTAGGAAAACTTGTATAGAGTTGTCTAAGGGAGCAACTTGGGTTCGGTCGGTTCACGGTATTTTGTCGACTCAAAATAGTAGATTTGACTTCGTGTCCGGATTGACACGGTCCGTGGTTTTCTCGCCCGGGAGGGTTTCCACGTAATTTCTAAGTGTTATCTTTACGAGTTCATTCTAGACTCGGACGGTCATATTACTCCTGCTTGACTTGCTTGTTTATTCGTGATAGCATTTCGAGTCCAAGCTTTTCGACCCTGTTTGTTTGACTCGGAACCTGTCTCTGTCCCTTCGTTAACAAAAGAGCTAACGTTTCCACGAAAAACTTCTATCACCCTATTCACCCCCTCTAAGGTGACTCGGACTCTCCTCGAGCAAACCTTCAATTGGTATCGAGCCTAGCCTTTCTGAAAGGATTTAACAATCCAAAGGTCTAAAGATCATATGGCTCAACACAATGGAGAGTTCGATGAAGGAAGATCTTCCAACAAGCCACCAAAATTCAAAGGATCAAACTTTGGGCACTAGAAGAAACTTATGGAATGTTTCCTTATGGATCATGATGAAGAGGTATGGGAAATCATACAATAAGGAAACTACATTCCAATGAAGACAGATGAATTCAGAATCATTCCTAAGACAAAAGCCGAATTCACTCCGGGAGAAGCGAGAGAAGTTCGGGAAGAACTTCAAGGCAATGAACATTCGATGTGCCCCATTAGCTCGAGAAGAATACAACCGAGTGTTTGCCTATGATTCAGCAAAAGAAGTGTGGGACACCCTTGTCAACACTTACGAAGGCACAAGCTAGGTCGGACAAGCAAAGATAAGTCAATATCTTCACAAATATGAGCTTTTCAAGATGGAGCTAGAAGAGAACATTACTCGGATGTTCATTCGCTTCACTCGAGATTACCAATAATCTCAAATCTCCGGGAAAGAAAATTTCCCATGAAGAAATGTGCTTGAAAAATTCTCAGAAGCCTACCTAAGAGACGATGGGGTCCAAAAGTAAGCTGCCATAGAGGAGGCTCGGAATCTTGCACGAGCTAAAACCGAGACGAGCTGATAGGAAAACTTCTTACTCATGAAATCCACCTAGAAGGGGAGGATCTTGAGGCAAGCACAAAAAGAAATATCGCTCCGAAGGTCTCGAAACCCAAAATGAAATTCGAGTTCCTCGACTCGGAAGAAGATCCCATGGCGCCGATTGCAAGAGGCTTCAAGAGAATAATGAAGCACAAAAGATGGGATAAGAAGTCCGAGGAAGACTACTACAAACGAGACAAGAAGGACCAGGAAAGGTAAGTATTCTTCCCCTTCTAAGCTATCTTTGACTAAGAATTCTGGTTGTTTCGAATGTGGCAGCAAAGACCACATAGTCAAAGACTGTCCAAAGAGAAAGCGGACAGAAAAAGGAAGAAAGCTATGTTGGCCACATGGAGTGGTGAGGACTCATCCGAAGACAAGGACTCGGACGACTCAAGATGTCTCATGGCACTCACCGACTCGAAGCGAGTCGGACTCGGATAATGAGGAAACAAATCCTCAAGAGGTAATCGAATACTTTCTTAAATTCTCCAAAGTTGATTTAGCTAAGTATATTTTTACTTTGGAAGAAAAGTCAAACTACGATTCTTCACAATTCAAGGAGCAACTTGAGTCCGCCTCTACTTGAAAGCATGAATTTGAAAAATGAATTAGAAAAGCGAGACTAACTCTTAGAGAACTCAAGACAAATGCTCGATCCAATGAGACTAAGTCCGAGTCACTCGGAAAAGAGAATGAGCAACTCAAATAGAAGCTCCATGAGTCTCGGGCTTTTGTTTTAAAATTCACTCAAGGTTAGAAAAACCTTGACATGCTTTTAGGAGCCCAATGTGTTTCCTTCGAGAAAGAAGGACTTGGTTTCAATGAAGTGGAGGAATCAAATTCCTAAACCAATCTTTTTAAGAAAGATACTAGAACTATAAAGTTCGGGAAAGGTGAGCACGGTCCCATTCACGAAATGAATGGTGGACTAAGCCTAGAAGCTGTTTACAAAAAGAAACCATTCTCTCCTGTTTCAAAAGGAAAAGTTTTCAAAAAGAAAGAGATACTGGACTCGAGAATCGGACAAAACCCACAGTCATTCAAATCTGGGTTCTAAAACACCTTCTTTCTCGAGAAAAGGACCACAATAAGGAATGTTACTTGGGTTCGGTAGAGGAAGTGAGAAGGGTTATACTCTCTCTGTTTTGCGGGTTACTCGAAAAAGAACAAAAGGACATTGGTACCTGGACAGCGGGTGTTCACGACACATGTCGGGTGACCAAGGACTCTTTTACGAGCTAGAGTCATACAAAGGAGGAAAAGTGACCTTTGGGGATGATAGCAAAGGCAAGATAGTTGGTATTGGCAAGATTGGAAATGGAAGCGATCCGGTCAGCCCAGTCTACCTTGTCAAAGGGCTAAAATACAATCGCTTAGCATCTCCCAACTATGCGACAAAGGTCGGGAGGTAAGATTCACTCAATCTAAGTGCTACATCTCGAGATGAGACCACCAAAGAGGTAAAGCTCTTAGGTAAGAGATCAGGTAACACTTATATCATTCCTCTTTCGACCCGAGCCGGATCTTGTCGTGCCTAAAAGCATCTCTCATTGATGAGTCTTAGCAATGGCATCGTAGATTAGGTCATATAAGCATGCATACTATTAAAAAGTTATCGGATCATGGCCTAGTCGGGGATTGCCAAGTTGTGCTTTCACTAAAGACAAAGTTTGTGAAGCATGTACAAGGGGAAACAGGTCAAATCTTCATTCAAGTCTCTCAAGATTGTTTCCACATCAAGGGTGCTTGAAGCTGCTACATATGGATCTATGTGGTGAAATTCCAGTGAAGAGCCTCGGAGGTAAATCCTACATTCTTGTCATTATTGATGACTTTTCAAGATTTACCTAGGTGTGTTTTCTCAAGCATAAAAATGAAGCATTCAAGGAGTTCGAGCAAACTCGTAGAAAGATTCAAGTTGAATCTCGGACTCGGATTCAAAGGATTCGAATTGACCATGGAAGGGAGTTCGACTACTCGGAATTCTCGAGTTACGTGATCGGAATGGAATCTCTCACAACTTCTCGGCACCAAGAACTCCTCAACGGAACGGAGTTGTAAAGAGAAAGAACGAGAACTCATGAAGAAATAGCTAGGACTATGATGATCGAACATGATCTTCCTTACTACTTACAGGCGGAGGCAATCAACACCATGAACTATACACTAAATAGATGCCTCATCGGACCAATATTGAAGAAAACACCCTACGAGCTCTACAAAGGGAAAAAGCCAAACATCTCATACTTTAAGCCCTTTGGTTGCAAGTGTTTTATTCACAATAATGGTAAGGATCACTGACCAAGTTTGATGCTAGGTCGGATTAAGGTATTTTTACGGGTTACTCTTCACATAGTAAAGCTTATCGTGTCTTTAACAAAAGAACTAACAAAGTCGAAGAGAGCATCCATGTTATTTTTGATGAACTTGAATGGGAAAAGCCTAGTGAGTCTTCATACTCAAATCGAAACTCAGCGAGAGAAAAAGATGAAGCCGAGCTCGGAAAGACTCAAACTCAACCGACTCGGAATGATGCCACTCGGAATGAAGTAGCTCAAGAGTCAACTCGGAACGGCGAAGGTGAGACCGAGCATGGAACTAACTCGGAATAGACAGATCGGCCAATTCGACCTACAAATCCGGTGAATCGGAGGACGAGTAACGCTTTGAGTTCTCTTCTAGTCATCCACTAGAGAACATACTTGTCGACATCAATCTTGGGGTAAGAACTCGTTCCTCTCTTCAGAATCTGTGTGCATTTACTGCATTTATCTCATTAACAGAACCCAAAAATGCACTAGAGGCCCTTAATGAACCTGAATGGGTAGAGGCCATGCAAGAGGAACTCAATCAATTCGAGAGAAACCAAGTCCGGACTCGACCAACCGACCTTCGACCACCCGAGTTATAGGAACCAAATGGGTTTTCAAGAACAAACTGGATGAAGGTGGGGTAGTAGTCGGGAATAAGGCTAGACTTGTGGCTCAAGGTTACAATCAAGAAGAAGGAATCGATTGTGGGGAAACCTTTACACTGTTGCCCGAATTGAAGCTATCAAAATACTATTGGCATTTGCATCCAGCATGCATATTAAATTATATCAAATGGATGTTAAGTTTACATTTCTCGATGGTTTTATTGAAGAAGAAGTCTATGTCGAACAGACCTCCTGGTTTTGAAAACTTATAATTTCCAAATCATGTTTTCAAACTTCAAAAGGCTATTTATGGTCTTAAACAAGCACCTCGAGCTTGGTATGAAAGATCGAGTAGCTTCTTGGTTCAAAATGATTTTAAAAGAGGTCAGGTCGAGAAGACTCTCTTCATAAAAACTAAGGGGAAAGATTTCCTTATTGTTCAAATCTATGTTGATGATATTATCTTCGGTGCTACTAATGAATTTACGTGTCGAGAATTATCCGGGTTGATGAGTTAAGAGTTCCAAATGAGTATGATGGGAGAACTCAACTTCTTCGTTGGGTTACAAATCAAACAAGATAAAGATGGAATCTATGTCCATCAATCAAAGTACACTAAGGAACTACTGAAGAAATACAAACTCCAAGATGCAAAACATGCATCTACTCCCATGAGCGACGAGTATAAAGCTTGACTCGGACGAGAAAGGTAAAGCAATAGATCGAAACTTTATCGAGGTATGATTGGATTTTTGCTATATCTTACTTCCAGCGAGCCGAGATATAATGTTCGAGTGTTTGCCTATGCGCAAGATTTCAAGCTAACCCAAAAGAATCACATCTCATCTGCGGTGAAAAGAATATTCGAGATATCTTGCGGGCACTCGGAATTTAGGTCTATGTTATTCCGGAGACTCGGAGCCGATTCTTACTTGGATACTCGGATGCGGACTACGTAGGATACAAAGTTGATCGAAAGAGCACATCCGGAGCTTGCCAATTTACGGGTCAATCCCTAATATCTTGGCACTCAAAGAAGCGAGAACTCGGTAGCTCTATCAACTGCTGAAGCTGAATATATTGCAGTTGGAGCTTGTTGCGCTCGGATTCTATGGATTAAGCAACACTTGAAGGATCTTGGACTATTCCTCAACTCAATTCCAATCAAGTGTGACAACAAAAGCGCAATCAGCATCACCAAGAATCCTGTCCAGGCACTCGAAAACAAAGCATATCGAGGTTAGATATCACTTCTTACGTGATCACTCAGAAAAAGGTGATATTAAACTTGAGTTCATTCCTACTAATCTTCAATTAGCTGATATTTTTACTGAGCCTCTTGGTGAAGATCGGTTTTGCTTTATTCGGAATGAGCTTGGTATGTTAAATGCTTAATTATGTGCTATTCTTATTCATTGCATGATTCTATGTTATGTGTTTTCCTTTTAATAACCATTAGCTCGGTTGATTCGGTGATCTTGGGTTAATAGTTATTTTGTGTTTCGAGTCACTCGAAACCTATTTGAGTCAAACTCGAAGTAGAGAAACTTGGACTTCAAATTTTCTGAAGCTATCTCTAGATCGGTGGAGAGCTTCGGATTATATTTTCAAAATCTTTTCTCTCCCTTCCTCTCGAGCGCTGTGATCGGTCGATAGCCGTGGATCTCTAACCGCTGAAATCTTAACCGTTAAAGAGAACTGTCACACTGTCTTCGATGGCCGATGGACAAGCCCGAGTCGGAACGGAGTTATATTTAACGAGATAGTTGATCGGCGCGCTTATTTTCTAAAAATAGCATCTATTCATCTTCGTCTCGGTACTCTACATTCCATCTCTCTCAAACGAAACTTTTCGCGGAAGATTTCTATGTGAACAGTGATCTTTGAAGTTCTTCAAGCATCGTAAAGGCCATCTCTCGTAAGTTTCGATTGCTCTCATTTTTTTCTACATCTTTTCGGTTCTTCTCTTCAACCTCTCCTTCTCTTCTCTACTCAAAAGTTTCATCTTTCCTTCCATCGTTCAAAATGCCTAAAAGAGGAAACCATCCCGACTTCCGGACCTTTTCTTCTTCCAAAAGCCTCGCACCAAAACGCCGTGAAAGCTCAACCCCCTCCAAACCCATTGTCACCCGAGCACTTTATGTTGGACGACAAATTCTTTCCTACAACCAAATTTTCTTGGTTGGCTCACATTCAAACCACTGGAGAATATAAC
Source organism: Talinum fruticosum (assembly GCA_021018815.1). Classification (NCBI taxonomy): domain Eukaryota; kingdom Viridiplantae; phylum Streptophyta; class Magnoliopsida; order Caryophyllales; family Talinaceae; genus Talinum; species Talinum fruticosum. Next base: position 12,098,706 of record JAITYX010000001.1, on the reverse strand, counting down.
TTCATGTGCTTCAGCTAGTTCATCTATCCCGAACTCATTTCGAGTTCTACACTCACCTTACCCACTCAAAAATGTTCTAACCTCCGGGGTTCGGAACATCACCATTCGCATCAACACCTCTCTCCTCCACCGCTTGTTCAAGGTGTCCTCTCTCTTCTTGAACAGCAACCCCATTCCGTTCACTTGAAGTCACCGAGCGACTTCTTTGACAAGTTCGCCAAAGAGTTTCTGAGTCCGGAAAAACTTTTACGTGACTCGGTTGAAGTCGAGCTTCGCCTTACGTAGCTTTCTGCTGATGAGAACTTTTTTCTCACGAGCATTCCAGCAAGGAGAACCCCAACTCCAAGCACCTCAAGGCTCTCTTTGACATTCTTGAGGGCTACAAAGTAGACCTCTTCCCATCCATCATTGAGCAAATGGCCGCCGTGCCGGCTCTACTTCAATCAAAGAAGACCACCTCACTTCCTTTTGGTACTCTTCTCACCCTCGTCTTCAAACAATTCCAAGTTCCTCTCCCCTCGGACCCAAACGCGAGTGTACGAGGCTGCCGTTGTTATCGGAAAAAAGGAAGCTGCAGGGGTACGGATACTAGGAAACTCACCCCGGTGTCCGGGTTCATAACTCAAAGCCGAGGCCTCCTCTCCGCCTCGGACTCGGAAATCAACCCCTCTCTCTCTTCCCTCTCCACCTGGTGGTGCTTCCACCTCCGATGCCTCCAAACCTCTCTCTGCTCTCTTGTCCCCGTTTTTATGGACAAGATCGGCTCTGTGTCCTCTCGCTTTCCAGGACACACTCCGGTCTTTCAAGCATATCCTCCAACATCTGACCATCAACCAAAAGACCGGTCAATCCCAAATCCGAGAGCAGCGAGTCTCTAGTTCTTGAGATGAGGGAGCTGGTAAAACAGCAGAAGGAGCTGGTCGGGCTCCTCGGAGAGAGAAGGTCCAAGGCGGCTCGGGACCATGGTGACTCGAGACGCGTGCGAAGCGTCTTCGAGCCCGGCTCGACCTCCTTGGACAACGGGGATGAAGAAGAAGAAGGCTGCAGATGCAGAAGCGGCGAGACGCCGAGGAGCCTACGGTTGAGGCGGAGTCCATCCGGGCAAGGGGAGGAACACCAAGAAGAAGCAGTGGGAAGCTGGCGAGGGTCGGCTTGCTCCGCAAGCTCAAGTAGCTGTACTCGGCTCGGACGGCGATCCGGGTGGGTTAGAGGACCTAGCTACACCAGCGGGTCGAGCAGAGCAGCCCCTCCGGCTCTTGAGGTTCCAAGGGCGGAACCCCTCGATCCACTCACTCCGGGTCGGCCACTCGGAGCCGAGCCCCGACGATCATACTGTTCTCCCTCCGCCACGCTCAAGCACATTGTCAAGATCTTACCAGCACCGGCGAACCCCGCTCCCTCCGCCTCCACTCGAAATCCCCTCTCCCTCGTAGGCGCCATGCATTGTGTCACAATGCCAAAGTCTGCCAGATTCTTCTTCTTTTTGAGAGATTTCTATTTCTTTTGTCCGGACATCTAAGTTGCACTATTTGTTCTTTTCTTCCCTTCTTTTTGTTGTTTTTGCTTGAAAGGCAAGGGGAGAAATAGAGTCGGACAAACTTGTTGTCCAGTTTGGGGGAGCTTTCCCTCTCAATCTATGTAATTTTGTTAAGTTCAATGAAGTAATGCTTTCTCTTCTATAACTTCGTGTTCACAATCTTTACGAGTTAACACTATTTCATTATTTAGCATATTTTTGCTTTATGCTCAGACTGTTTTCGTTATGCTCGATACACTAAGTATACTTTACTTAATTTATTTTATGAGCAACTATTCGTAGTCAGATCTTTTCACTAACAAAGTTTCTCTCTAAGTATGGAATGCCTTTCATCAAAAAGGGGAGATTGAAGACTCGGACACTCTGCTCAATGCATTTACGAGTTGCATTAAATGAATCAGGTATAACCATCTCATACTTATAGAGTTTTGATTCCAAGGCATTCTTTGTATCTTAGAAACTTCTCTAACTGAAATGGTATCTTCTCTAAGTGATACATCTTTTACTTCATATATTTCTTGCTTATCCTTAAGTGACTCGAAAAGCTGGTTCTTTGTTACGAGTCCAAGCATCACTCGATTTATCGCAGATTGAGTGGACTAGTGTTTCACCTTCTCTCACTCGGAATCGACTTCGATTATAAGCTCTATTTCATTAGAGCCGGTACACTGTAGTCTGTTTCATACTTAGTCTATATCAAGTTATCTCACTCGATATTCCTTACTTATTTTGATCTATCGCTTAGACTAAGTCGGATGGAATTTTGAGTTATATAGTTATTAGACTCGGAAAATTCCACTTCTCTTCGGACTCGGATAATTAGTTGATTAATTATCATAATTATTTTATTATCTGTGTCTAATCTTGGATCAAAGTATTTTATACTTTGAGAACCAAAATTGATTTACTTTTATAGGTTATTCAATCGAGGATACACTTTTCAAACTACAAAAGTAACCTAGGCTTCAAAACGTCAAATCACCGAGTAGACATGGCTTTTCACCTTCTCTGCTCCAGGTCCCGGAAGATTGTGTCGGGATCATGCTGTTTCCAAGTCTGGAAAACTGGAATGCCAAGCTTAACGGTGGTTTCCACCTTATCTTTCAAGACACCGCCGGTGGTTTTGGGACTTCAAGAGAGTTAAACCGTTGTCCAACGTTCACATTACAACGGATACTTTACGAGTGACTTAGAAAGCTTCGTCAACGGTAACGAGAGGACTCTCGGTCAGCGAGATGAATATAACGGCTACCCTGCCTGGTCATCTATAAATAGAAGCCACTTCACAAGACTTGAAGATTGCTGAACTTATTGCTAATACACATACTTGCTCAAAGTCTTTGTATATATTCTCAATCTTGTACTTATAACTCCTACTCGTAATTTATTACCTTCGAGTTGTAAGGTCTTGTACTCGATTACAAACTCTTTCTTACATTCTTTGTAAGGTCCCTTGACTAAGCTGTAAGGGTTAACTCGGCTTAGTTGTCCCTAGCTGTAAGGGTTATCTCAGCTAGGAAGTACTACATTAGATAAGGGAATTTCGAGTCTAGGAAAACTTGTATAGAGTTGTCTAAGGGAGCAACTCGGGTTCGATCGGTTCACGGTATTTTGTCGACTCAAAATAGTGGATTTGACTTCGTGTCCGGATTGACACGGTCCAGTGGTTTTCTGCCCCATGAGGGTTTCCACGTAATTTCTAAGTGTTATCTTTCCGAGTTCATTCTAGACTCGAGACGGTCATATTACTCCTGCTTGACTTGCTTGTTTATTCGTGATAGCATTTACGAGTCCAAGCTTTTCGACCTCGCTTGTTTGACTCGGAACTCGTCTCTGTCCCTTCGTTAACAAAAGAGCTAACGTTTCCACGAAAAACTTCTATCACCCTATTCACCCCCTCTAGGGTGACTCGAGACTCTCCCAGAGCAAACCTTCATAACCGTTGAAGAAGAGAACCAGTCAAACCGGTTTGAGGTGACCGCTAAAAGAGCCGAGTCGAACGGATATTGAAGGACGATTATTTTCTTATAAATAGTACCTATTCTCCTTCATTTCGTTACTTTACTCTTCGCTTACTCTCTCTCTCGAAATCAAATCTTCGTGAACAAGCTTTACGTGATTAAAGCAACAACTAGTGATCTCAAGCTTCATGAAGAACATCTCAAGTAAATTTTGTTGCTCTCAAACTCTTTCTTCTTCTACTCTTTTATTTTTCTCTTTCACTCTCTTCGAGCTCTTTTCTCCTCCTCTCTCTCAAGCTTATCTACTCTCTCTTTTCTCCATCAAAAATGCTGAAAAGAGGTTATCACCCTGATTTTCTTGGCTCTGCCACCAAGAAACCCCTCACAAAAGGAAGGAAGGCCCCTCAAATTCGAAACCTCTTGTCACCCAGACGTGTTCCGCTGGATGATAAATTCTTCCCAACCATAAAATTTTCGTGGTTGCCTCATATACAATCGACCGGGGTCTACAACTTTCTTTGTTTCAGCGAGTTCATCTACCCTAAACTCGTCTCTGAGTTTTATACTCATCTTTCCAGCTCCGAGGGTATTCTAACCTCCAGAGTTCGGAACATCACTTTTCGAATAAATACTTCCCTCCTCCATCGTTTGTTTAAAGTATCTTCCCTTTTCTTGAACAGCAACCCAATCCCTTTCAATGAGGTTGCTGACGACTTCTTTGAAAAGTACGCCAAAGAATTCCCTGGGTCATGTAAAAACTTTTCTCTGACCCAACTAAAATCGAAGCTCGTGTTCTATGTTTGTTGCTTGATCAGAACTTTCTTCTCGCAGCATTCCAACAAGGAGAACCCCAACTCCAAGCATCTTAAAGCTCTTTTTGATATCCTAGAGGGCGACGAAGTAGACCTCTTTTCCGCTATCATTGAGCAAATGGCCGCTGTGCCGGCTCAAACTCGAACAAGAAGAACACCCCTCTTCCTTTCGGTGCTCTTCTCACTCTCATTTTCAAACAGTTCAAAGATCCTCTTCCCTCATATCCAAATGCCGTTTTTGAGGCTGCCATTGTAGTCGACAAGAAGGAACTTCTTAGGTACGGATACCGAGTAACTAAACTCGGTGTCATGATCCACGGCTCGGAGCCGAGGCAACCCTCTCCGCCTGAGACTCGGACTGAAGCTCCTCTTTCTCTTCCTGCTCCACCTGGTGGTGCCTCCACCTCAGGTGCTTTTAAATCTCTTTCTTCCATTTTGTCCACCGCTTTCGGGGATAAAATATCTTACGTGTCCTTGGAATTCAACGACCTTCTCCGGTCATTTAACATTGTCTTCCAATCTATGAACATCAACCAGAAAACCACCCAATCTCTAATCCAAGAGCAGCGAGGATGTGCTTCTTGACATGAAGGCTCTGGTTAAGGAGCAAAGGGAGCTTCTCAAGCTCCTTTAGGAGAGACAATCCGAGGCGGTTCGAGATCAAAGCGACTTAGACACTTCGAAGAATTCTCAAGCCCTGCCAAGTCCTCCTCGGACGAGAGGAGAGGAAGAAGGAGAAGAAGGAGAAGAAGCATAGAAGCATGCGGTCGAGGCGGCTCCTTCCGAGCAAGGAGAGCAAGAAGGACAAGGAGCAAGCAATCGAGGGTCCGGGTGCTCTGAAGCGTAACCGGAAATGATCGGCTCACACAGCGATGCCGAGTGGGTCAAAAGAACCTGCCGACCATGTTCACTCGGCAGCAGCTCAGCCTGAGCACACCCCTCCAATCGTTGAGTTCCAAGAGGACGAGCCTGTGGACGACCTCGTTCTAGGCCAACCACTCGGAACTTAACCGATGCCGGAAATTCCTCAACTTCCTCCGCCGCGCTGAAGCACATCGTCAAGATCTTATCGGCGTCGGCGCATCACTCGTCCCTCTTCCTCAACTCAAATTGCCCCATCCCCTCCTTAGTTTCTTAATTTTACTTATTTATAGTATTTCATGTTTTTCTCTTTTGTCCGGACATCAAATATGTACTTTCTTGTTGTATTCTTCCCTTTTTTTTTGTTGTTTTTCGTTGAAAGGTAAGGGGAGAATAGATAGAAAAAATTTGTTGTCTTGTTTAAGGGAGTATCTCTCACCCTTTGTAAATATTTTCTTTGAATTTAATGAACTAAATGCATTTCATTAATAATTGTTGTTTCAATCATTACTATGTTTATCTCTCGAATTTATTTCTTTCCTTACTCGACAGACTATGAAATCTCAAGTTATTTTCACGAGCAAGTTTGTAAAATCGGATTTATATCACTAACAATGTTTTTATCTAAGTATGGAATGCCTTTCATAAAAAGGGGAGATTAAAGACTCGGACTTTACACCTACACTTTTCCGAGTTCCATCAAGGAATCGGGTATAAGACTTCATCTCTTATAGGGTTTTGATTTCAAGTCATTCCTTGTGCCTTAGAAACTTTTCCGAGTGATATAGCATTTTCTCCGAGTGTTATAGAAACTATCGTATATGTTTAGGCTTGATTCTTACTGATTGAGAAAGCATACTTCTACATGCCACTTCACACTCGGTTCCGAGTTACTCAACACTCGGGCATATCGCATGTTCAAACACATTCCTTCACGCGCATAAACTCGGGTCCGACTTTGTGTTCTAGGAATTATAGTGTTAATTCCCTATTCCGAGTCGAGCATATTTTGTTTGAACTTCGTTTAGTCTAGATCAAGTTTGTTTACTCGATATTCTTTATCTAACTTGATTGTCTTCTAGATTGACTTAGATGGAATTTGAGTATCATGGATATTAGACTAAGAAAATTTCATTCCTTTTCGACTCGGATAATTAGTCACTTAATTATTTTAATTTATTAATCTGTGTCTAATCTTTGACCAAAGTATTTTATACTTTGAAAACCAAATTAATTTACTTTTGTAGGTTATTTAAACAAGGCTATCCTATTTTTGCATTGCAAAAGTAACCGGCTTCAAAACGTCAAATCACCAGACAAACAAGGCTTTTTCCACCTCGACCTAGCCCCGGACACTATGTCAAGGTTGTCCGTTTCCAAAGCTGGAAATCTGCAACACTAGGCTCAACGGTGGTTTCCACCTTACTTTTCAAGACACCACCGAGTGGTTTTGGGACATCCAAAGAAGTCAAGAGCCGTTGCCCAACGTTCATATGTCAACGGATATTTTCTAAGTGACTCGGAAAATTCATTACAACGGTCACAAGGGACTTCCACACGGAAGATGGACACAACGGCTAAGCTGCTTGGTCATCTATAAATAGAAGCCATCCTTCAAGACATGGAGATTGCTAAACCAATTGTTAATACACATACTTGAGCAAAAGTCATTGTATTCATTCTCAATCTTCTAGTTACAACTCAAATTCCGTATTTAATATTTCTTTGAGTTGTAAGGTCTTGTACTTAGTTACAAACACTCTCTTTCTTACTATCTAAGTAAGGTCCCTTGACTAAGCTGCAAGGGTTAACTCACCTCAATTGTCCCTAACTATAAGGGTGATCTCGGTTAGGAAGTACTAGATCGGATAAGGTAGTTTTTGAGTGTAGGAAAAACTTGTAAGGAGTTGTCTAAGGGAGCAACTCGGATTGAGTCGATCTACTGTATTTTGTGGACTCAAAATAGTGGATTTGACTTCATGCTTGGATTAGCACGATCTGTGGTTTTATGCCCCAGGAGGGTTTCCACGTACTTTCTCGGTTATTACTTTTACGAGTGCATTCTAGACTCGGACAGTTTCAAAGTTTTGTTTAATCTGTTTCTTCACTCTTTCTCGAACTACGAGTCGGTGCTTTTACGAGTTCATCCTTGACTCCCGCTCACCTCGAGTCATATGTATTTTAAATTTTAAGTAAATTTCATCATCATCCTATTCAACCCCTTCTACGGTGACTTAGCCTCTCCAAGAGCAAACCTTCAAAGCGCATCATGGACCGAGATTCATGGTGGGGAGTGCGAACCTCACATGAATGGTAAGATGTTAATTTAGAAGATTGAGAGACTCGATTATTACTTGGTCCACCATGGCGGTAGGCTGTCATCGGTTGTTAGAAAGTGCAATAAATGTAAGGTGTATGCAATTTTACAGACACCGACCTCCTTTATTTCTCACAACATTAACATCCCCTTGGCCATTCTTGGTTTGGGGAATAGACATTTTGGCAAAATGACTCCTAAAGTACGGGCGGTCACGAATTCGTGCTAGTAGCAATTGACTACTTCATCAAGTAGGTAGAGGCAGCATCTTATGCAACCTTGACATCCAAACATGTAGCTAAGTTCATTACCCGTAATATTATTTGTCGTTACGGGGTGCCTCATGAGCTAATTAGTGACAATGGTATTCATGTCAAGAATGAAGTAGCATACTTGTCGGAGAAGTGCAAAATTAAGCACAATAAGTCGTCTCTTTATCGTCATCGGACCAATGGATTAGTCGAGGCTGCCAATAAGAACATTCATAGAATAGTGCGGAAGATGGCTATCAACTATAAGGATTTGACTAATAAATTGCCTTTTACTTTATGGAGCTATCGAATATCCATTAAAACCTCTACGGGAGCAACACCTTACTCCCTGGTTTATGGCATGGAAGCGAGTCCTTCCAATAGAGATTGTCATTCCTTCCTTGAGAATCGTTCTCGAAAGTCATATTCGAAAAGTAGAGTGGGCTAAAGTACGCTACGAAGAGTCAATGGTATTGGGTGAAAAGCGCCTCAACATCATGCACAATATCGAAGAATACGAGGCACGTATATCAAGGGCATTCAGTAGAAGAGTGAAGCCTCAAAACATGAAAATTATAGATTTGGTCCTCAAAGAGATTAGAGCATCAATTTAGGATCCACAAGACAAATTTAAGCCTAATAGGCAAGGCTCATTTGTGCTTAGTTAGATATTATCAGGTGGAGCAACAAAACTAACTTATCTAGATGCTTGAAGAAATATTTCAACACATATTCATGGATCGATAAAAAAAAAATATTACGTCTAGCACGACCCTAGACGTCGAGCCAGGCCTAACCCAACAAGGCTATGCTTGTGGCCGGCGCCGGCCACCACTTGGACAATGATGGGATGGTCGGGCCGGAGAATCCCTCTTTATGTCTAACTCTGTAATTCATCTTACTCGTCCAATAAGATTTTTCCTTCATTCATTTGTTAGATAGCACAATTAGGCGGTCGATACATGTATTTTACTCGTATTATTAATTAAGGGTGGTCCAAATAGCCGGTCCAATTTATATTTTTACCTCTAGATGAGTTATAAAAACATAAAATGTAAAAGTATAGTACAATACTTGCTTTTATTTAATAAAAGGTACGCCCACTACTTACTCGATGACATAGCTAATAAAATGGAAAATGCAAGCACATTACTTGTAAAAAAACAAAAACAAACAATAAATTTGTTCTAAAGAGGAAAAACTAATCCTCCTTTTATTTCTATCCCAAATTTAATCTAAAACATCCGAGCCCTAGTCTATTTTAAATTTCTTTCCCTTGGGGTCACTAGACTCAGCCCCATCATCCTGTGTACACTTCTTTAGTTCCTCGATTCTTCGAGCCCTTTTCTCTTCAGCTTCTTTGACTCCAGGTTTCTCTTCGGCGAGCACGTTCGGCTACCCGAGGGTTTATTTCAAGAATCTAGAGAGGTGCACCAGCGAGGACAACTTCGTCGGGGTCTATCTCTCTAGCTCTCAATACTTTGCGCCTTTAGGGGTCCACTTCTATTATCTACTCCAAATAATAGTGAGATACTACGAGTATTTAGTTTGCCTACAGGTGTCAACAGTTTAGACAGATTCATCTAGCATTCGGACCACGATTTTGTCTCTTCCCGTTTTGCGAGACGAAGTAATAGGTGTTACTTTCTAAGCCCGAGTAAGCGTACATATGGATGTTGTCTGGGCATGTGTCTTGAATCGGGACACTTTCCAAGTGCACAATATACCACTGCAGATTGTTACTTGTGATTCCAAAGATACTCTTCCCATCGGGAAGCGGGGCGATCGATTACGCCTCTTCCCATTTTCGATGATAGAAGTGCACCGCTAAGTATGCATCAATATCCGCGAGCTCCGGGATCGGTTTTAGGTGCTCCATTAATAGATCTCTTCTTTTTTAGGCTCAGCGGAAGCAAAATATAAAAAAAGAAGAGAGAAAACGAAAAGCGACACGAGCGAAGCGAGACTTTCGGCGTAAGCCGGAGGCAACCTAGCCTCGGCGGCGCCGAACCGATGCCCGTGGCCGGCGGCCAACGGCCTCGACTCAATCGAAACCTATGATCGTCTCAAGCAACTATTAATGAAGTTCAAGAATAGTAATTTTCCAACTACTCAACTAAGCAAAACAAGTGCTGCTGGTGTCATGTCCCTACCGCCTCTTACCAACGAGAATCCATGTATTAGGCACGTGATGATCGCCCATCGCCTCGAATAATGATCGCTTTAGAATAGGCATCCATGTCTCGATAGTGTTTCACCAGGTTCATCATACTTACTCGATCTCCAATAAGAACCCACCCTAGATTCTTATTACTCGGTTTTAGCAAATACTTGTAAGTCTCGTGCGGGTTCCTAGCGAGGCTTGGGCAAGACGGGTTTTGATCGGCTTTAGATGTCTAGTATAGCATCAAATTCTTTAGGCAGGGGTACAGTTCCTTATCCCCAAACCCGAATACATGGTGGTGTGGATCCTAGAAGGCCACAACAGCCCTTAAGAAAGTCTAGTAGACTTTCACTTAGTGAATGCTATATAATGTATTCAGCTCGTAGTTCGACAAACCGAATCCGTCGGTGTTGCTCATCTCATCCATCCACCACGATAAGTCACTCATGAAGTTCATTTTTTTTAGAGAATAAAAGGCACTAGATTTTCTATTTGATTCACGAGATGGTTTTGCGTATGGTGTAATTTTGAGTACCGACATGATTCCTTTCTATAAGTGTTTTTGGAGTTTTAGAGTCCTACTACACCTCAACTGCTATCATTCGCCGTTACCTAGTCTTCACAGGTGGCCGGTGTCGGCCACCACTTTGGTCCGACTCGTTCTCATTTTTTTCCTTTAGCCCAAGCACTCCTTGGGCCATTTTTTTTGTTGCAGCTCGTTGTGTTTGCACCATATAGTTATTTTTGACCATGCACTTGAGTTTTCCTATTTTCATTTTTATTATTTTCTTTTGGAGGGAATAGGGGTAAGTGCATTTTTTATTTGTCTTTGTAACGAACGCTTTTTGCATCATATTAAATAAAAGAAATCGAGTCATCTTGCATTTCATCCCATTGTATAAGGGTCACACCATTACAAAGTAAATATTAAACAAATAACGGCACCCTACAATGGATTCTCCAAGCAGCAACAGGAGCACCGGCAAAGGATCCACTATTCATCGTCATCGAAGCATCAACGAGGATATAGTTCCCGAAGTACTCCAAGACGGATGTGGAGACTCAACCGCCTTCACCACCTTGAGAAGAGCTACCTCCGTGGTCCCAAAGTTAAGAAGCTTCATGGGATGGTCCACTATATGATGCCCGAGGAAATAAAGTGGGTTCCTATACTTCTCAAAGGTCCGAAGTGCTTCACCAAAATTAGGCCTTGCACCGGACAAACTAGGCACGGAAGTACTAGGCCCCGCTTCGGACATACTCCTACAATGGGCACGTCATGATGAACGTTGGGAAGCACCTACCCTAGATGAACCACCTGGATGGTGCTTGTTGGTCGATTGTTGGTCTGTGTGCTCCCGATCCACTAAAGAAGCCTCTCGATTGTCGTCTCGACAAGAAAGAAAAAGCTATTAGCACACCTACTTAAAGCTTAATAATGTTAGTACTCCACTAACTAGAGACTTACCTGGAAGGTTGAGAAAGATCTCTCGGTGTGGAAATTTTACATTCCTCGAAGAGCAGATTGAAACCTTATGGATGTAGTTCGAGATTGCTCCCGGTCAAACTATGCAATTCATTAAATGGCATTAGTAAAATACTTTTAGCATACCAATAAAAGTAATGAGAGTGAAGCTCTTACCCCGCGCCAAGTATAGACGGAAATGATGCCCGACAAATTCTTCCTCAAGAATTTCAAGAATCCTCACGTAACGCGGAGAGTCTTCGGGTGACGTAACACCCATATCAAGACTAGGAATGTGGATATCCTCTCGGAGTAATCTATCAAACGATGAAGTTAATTTCCATACAATAAATTAAATTATATGGAGAAAAGGAAAGAAGTTAGAACTCATTAAATGGGTGTCATTATCCAACTCGCGTGGTGTGCATAAGATATTTACAAGTTTAAAAATTAAGCGTAAGGATACCCAATGGTCGCAGCAGCTTGTTCTTATAAAGGAAGAGAGCGAAGGTAAAGTACGGTCCGGGGTGGATCAACCGGAACCAAGGGAGGCTATGTGTGGCCTCTTGGTACCCACTGCCCTAGTACCTTGCTCATTGTTCCTCCGAGGACAATTCCTAGCAATATGTCCTTTTTCCTCACATTTGAAACATTTTCCAACCGCCACGTAGCATTCCTTTCCTCCGTGAACCTTGTGACAGTAATGACATGGCTTTCTTGCCATATCACTATCATTATGGCCAGCTTGGCCTTGCCCGACCCTCTTTGGTTATTTCTTTGATTCCCATAATTCATATTTCCTCCCCTCGATCTTCTAGCGCTAGTAGCCTCAGCCACCTTACATTCCTATAGAACTCGTTTTGTGCGGATTACTCTCGATACATATCTTGGTATGTGGTAATGGTTTGGCCAGCTATACTTTCGCGTATGACTAATGCTAGACCACCCTCAAACCGGCCAACCCTTCTTTCCTCCGTATCTACCAAATACCTACCAAATCGACTAAGCTCTGTAAACTTTGCACCATACTCCATAAGACTCATTCTTCCTTGTTTCAAGTCAATAAACTCCAACTCCTTAGCTCTCAAGCACATCCCTAGGATAGTATCGACCATTCATCTTTTCCTTTAGTTCCCCGAAGTTATTGGCTTTACTCGTTCCTCCTCTAGGCTTGGTTTAACTACATCCCACCAATGATCAACTTCTCCAATCAAAAGATGCGTGGCTAATCTAACCTTATACTTTTCAAGACACATCATAGTCTTAAATATTTTATTGATTTCTCTCATCCATTCATCTAATTCACTAGGATTTGTAGTACCCCTAAACTTGGAAGGTTGTAATTTCAGAAACTTATTCGGAAGGTTAATGCCTATCATTGGATCGGTTACATAGATGCTAAAAATAGGGAACGATTTGTTGAACTGGGACAAACGTGGGGGAAGTACTCGTACAACTACGGCTGTATTATCATAAATCAAGTAAGCTTTTTTATCCACACAAGATGGAAAATACATGGGTAAGAAATGAAGAATTTGAGCATACCTCAATAATTTTCCACAACCCGCACAATGAAAGATAATTCATTGAATATACCTCAGAGCTTTGTATGCCGCACATGGGCAAGGAGACCCCTAATGAGGCAAGCATATGCGGGAGCAGCCCAATTAAGCTCCTTTATTTTGTACCATTTTATTCCCAATTTCAACTCCCGAGATACCCAAAAAGAAAATGACAATACATAAATCAATTTACATTCAAAAATAAATTTACAATTCCAATTATAAATTTTCATTTATAAATTCACACATAATAGGACCTAAAGGCATAAAAATTCCCAAATTCCCACCTTTTAAAAAGAAAAAGAAAATGAACTCCCGATAGAAAATAACCCCATATTCTATCCTCTTTGTATGTACCGAGAAACTATCATTCACTAATAAAATTAAGATTAAAATTTAAATTTAAATATATAAACTATAGATATTAGAGTATCATCTTATTTAAAAGATGTTATAAGATTAATATCTAATGATTTAATAGAAATGACGAATGCGGGTGGGAGCAATATTCCTCATTTGTGAGGATATTGTGAGTTGGAGGCTAATGGGTTTGACATCCCCTATCCCCTATCCCCTGGCTCGTTAAGCTCGTTGGGCTTTCCCCGAGATAGGGGATCCAACGAGTCGCCCGCTTACCCAATAAAAAAAAAAGTTAAAAATTATGTGACGTATACTCACCTAATAGTTCTAATATATAAATTATTTTTGAACTGATATTCTATCTATATAGGACAAATTGCTCTCACATATAGCCTTCTTTTATTTTATTTTTTTTGGGGGGAGCGGCGGATTTATGCGGCCTGTACAGATGTCCTCGGACACCCGTAAGTAAAAAAATGGTTAAAATAAATTAGGTAGTGAATTGTTTTTATATGAAACGCCCATAAAAAATTATATATAAACCCAAATAAACATGTCTAAAAATAAATTTCTCTTTCTTAGTTTTCAGCCCTCTCATTCAAACTCTATCTCCTCGTAATCTCACGCTCAATTAGCCAAATACTCACTCTCTCAGAATCTCTGTACTTCCCCATGGTTATACCCACATCCACCACAACGACTCTCCCTCCTCTTAGTCATGCTGGCACAGCCCTACGCACCGATTGTCGAGCCACTTTTGGCTGGCTATCCACACCACCGAGTCGAAGGCGCCCATACGCTGCCCACTTCGCTCGCTCTAACTCCCTCTCTTAGTCATGCTCGCCTACCACAACGCCGTGCTTCGGCCGCAGCATTGCCTGTCGGTGTCCTGCCTGCTTCTACCAAGACGCTATCCCATGCTACCCCATTCTTTCCTTCATCCACTCTCTCTCAAATCTCGAAGGTTAGGGTTTTGAAATTCTTTAGAAATGTTTTATTATTTTTTTAGAATTTTGAATGCATTATTAATGTTGATTGTATGTTAAGTGTTGATATTGCTTGCTTGTGTTTTAATATTAATTGTTGAAATTATTTGTGATTTGAGTAAATCATTGTAATGTCATCGTATGATTTTAATTTTTAATATATATTTTAGGGTCATGTGTAAAAGGACAACGATAGATAGAAATCCTAACTCCACCATCTTAAGGTAGGCGCTTATTTTTGAAGTATTTCACCCCCACTTTAATGCCACATAAACAAACATTTTAATATCATAATTTAATAAGTACTAATTTTTTACAACTTTTCAAATTAGAAAATAATTTAGTGAGAAGTTTTTTTTTTTTATCATCAATGGAAAAGGGGTGTTATATTGAGTAATTCACGAATGAATACATATCCGTTATAGCCAAATCGCATATTAGATCCGGCACTTCTTCCTCCCATATCCTTTCATCGAAAGAGATAGGTTGTATGTGACCACTAGCAAGAGCAACCGAGTTACAACCCCTATGAATAAACGTCCAAGAAATAAAATCAAAAGAAGTACTCAAAGACAGAATATCCGAAATAATAAAACCTACAACCGTATTTGGACAAACTTGATTCTGAATTTCAAACATTAAAGCCCGAGAGCCGCCCTCCACTACCGGGCGTAGGTAGCCTTGGGTCTGCTGTATGTGCGCGCGCAAAAGACACACTTGCGCTTCTTCTAATTCAGCCCAGTGAAAAGTCCGGTGCTTGCTCCACTCCAGCAAGGACAATCTCACCAAGCACTTGTCTCTAAGCACGAAGCCACAACCACTGTTCCCTACACCTACTTGACTCTGCATCAAAGTTTAGCTTCAAGATGCCCGATTTTGGCGGACGCCACGAGAGCTCCCTCACTTTTTTCACTATTGGCGCCATCTTCTCCTGCATGCTCGCGGAAATTAAACACAAACATTACGACTCTCCTTGCCGAGGTTTCAATGAGGGTCATCCTTCATACTAAAAATAAATCGGTTTCTAGAGTTCCAACATTCCCACATAATTGCTAGGTAAACACCCAAATGATCACATGACGAGTCGTTCAAAACCCCAACGTAAAGCCTCCATAGCGGACGAATGGTTGCCACTCCACAAAACGTCCTCAAAATCACGGCCCATCCAAATTTCCATAGTAAGAGGGCACAAGAATAGAGTGTGAGTGTCACATTCTTCCACAGCCCCACAGATTGCACAATTCACGTGAAAACCTGGAATACATTGAGCCGAATTTTTCGAGTCGCTAGAGCACCATTACCTATCTTCCAGCCGAACAACATGATCCGGGTAAAGCTTGAAAATCAGCCACCATAAGATCCGGAATCACACCATTTGGGCCACAAATCGGTTTGAAAATGTGTAATCTGTAACCAACGAGAGGACCAAACAGAACCGTTTCTCCATTTCCAATTATCCATCTAATGCCTTGACTAATGAGTGCACGTGCTCCCCATAAACTCCTCCAGGTAAAGCTTGGTTTTGTTCCAAGTGGCGCATCCAATACATTACAGTTGGGAAAGTAGCGAGATTTTAGAAGTCGAAAAACCAAAATGTATCATCTTGGACGAGTTTCCACACTTGTTTTGCAAGCATAGCATCGTTAAAAGCCGTGAGATCACGGAAGCCCAACCCGCCGTCTTTCTTACTAGCACATAGACGGGAACTACTTACCTAGTAAACCTTCCTTTTACTTGGATCATTACTCTACCAAAAACGATTAATAATCCCTTGAATCAAAAGATTTAGTTCCTTCGACAGCTTGAATATGCTCATAACATATATCGGGATAGCTTGGGCCACCGCCTTTATCAACACTTCCCGTCCAGCCCACGAAACTAACTTATCCATTCATCCACATAATCATTTCCAAATACGATCCTTCAAGAATAGAAAAGGCTTCTTCTTTGAACGCCCCATATATGATGGGAGTCCCGGATACTTGTCATGTGATAGAACTTCCCGAATGTCATGCACGGTTAAAATTTTCACCCATCTAGCCACTTGGAAAGCCCTTTTCAAACATGACACTAGACTTTTGAAAATTTAACACTTGTCCCTAAGCATTCTTATACATACCCGAAGCTCCTTAATCACTTCGACTTGGTTGAGTGTAGCCTTGCAAAAGAATATTGAGTCATCCGCAAAGAGAAGATGAGACATCGAAGGCGCAGACGCGCATATTTGATGACCTTGGAGAACCTCATGAGACTCAGCATCTCTTATCAAACCCATTAAACCCTCGGTCACAAAGAGAAACAGATATGGTGAAAGGGGATCTCCTTGACGGAGACCTCTAGACGGAGTAACCAACCCTTTAGGGACCCCATTAATCAAAAAGGAAAATGTTGCGGATTCCGCACAATTCATAACCAGATTGACCTATTGATGACAAAATCCCATCCTCAACATAACACTACGGAGGAAAGACCATTCAACTCTATCATAGGCCTTGCTCATATCAAGTTTAATAGACAAAGTTACTGTTGCTACGCCTATGGGTATTCATCGAATGGAAGATCTCATACGACACCAAAATACTATCGGTTATTAGCCTACCGAGAGTGAAAGCACTTTGATTTTTAGAAACTATAAGAGGAAGAAGTTTCTTCAATCGGTTGCTAATCACTTTAGTAACCAATTTGTAAATGACATTACAAAAGCTAATAAGGTGGAAATTTGTTGGATGAGTAGGATGAGGTACCAAAGGAATGAGAACCACATTTGTATGATTCAGCTTCTCCGGAACCGGATCACCATTCAGGATTTTTAGCACCATCTTTGTAACATCATCGCTCACAATGTCCCAATAAGTTTGAAAGAAACACGGATTTAAACCATCGGGTCCTAGAGCCTTATTCGGATGCATCATATTAAGTGCTTCAAGGACATCCGCTTCATGATAAGGAAGGCACAAACTATTATTCATATTTGGTGTTACCCGCATGGGAATAGTAGCGATGACTACCTGCATATTATGAGTACTGACGAGGAAAATAGCCGATGAAAAACTTCATAGTGACTCGTGCCAATTCAGCCTCCTCTGTAACCAACAAACCATCCTCCCGTTCCTCTTGGGTAGTTACATTAGTGACACGACGCATACGCGCACGAGCATGAAACCATCAAGAGTTGGAGTCACCGTATTTCAAGAAATTTGTTTTCGCTCTTTGTGCCCACATGACTTCTTCTTTCCGACGCCATTCTCCTAACGCTTTCAGCAATGTCCTGTCTACCCTCAAGCATTTTTTCATACTTCAATTTAGCTTCATGTTCCCTAATTTTAACTTGCACATCTCCAAACACTTAAGAATTCCATTGACTTAAGGCTTTGTCACATGAACTAATTTTACCTTCTATGTTTGTCCGAGGCTTTAACATCAAAAAGGTAGACCAAGATGATCGGATTGTGTCCTTATAGGAAGGGTCGAAATCCACATATTCTCAAACCAAAACTATTTCGGGTGTTTGGACATCTGTCTCATATTGTGTTGAAGATGAAGATAGATTGGGACATGATCTGAAATATGCTCATTAAGGTGGTGAACTTCGGCCGGAAAAAGTAAGAACCATTCAGTAGTAGAAAAAAACGATCGATACGTTCTTCCACCACTTCACCATCCGCTCGTCTGTTCTCCCATGTGAAATCGTATCCCACATAACCCAAATAAAAAGACCGCAGTCTTGGAAGGTCTCACGTGAAGGTGTCAAGAATATGTTGATTGCGAACCACACCACCGTGTTTCTCATAATTGTAGAAAATTTCGTTAATGTCACCCCCGTAAGCCAACGAAGAGTAGAGTGGTCGGTTAGATCACGTATCATTTCACAAGTACGCCACTTAGAGCCAATCTCACTCCAGTCGTAAATACCGAGTAAATCGCCAGTTGTTCGAGATGCCAACTTGTACCACTTCTACATCAATATGATGAAAGGATTGGCATAAACGATTAAACATGATATTTTTTGCCGAGCATAGCCTACCCACCCGAATGCCTCACACTTGTCTTTAAACACTCCTATATAATCACGACGTTTACGTAAGATTTCGATCATCTCATTACCCCTGTGTTTTGTCTCCGAAAGGAAGACCAAGTTTAGTGATCGCCTTCGTATGAGGTTACAAAGGCTCCCAATTGCCTCGGGGATCACCGAGGCCCCGGCAGTTGAGGCATAGAATACTCCTGGTGACTCGGCGGGGCTGATTAACACCCTCCGCTTTAACAATATCTCAACACCCTTAACCGGTTGTCCAGCAGCGTATTTATGTTTGCGAGCCTCACCGCCCCGATGTACAAGCACTCGTATCATCAACATGGATAGTCTCTGGACCTAGGACACCCTGCAAATTACTACCCCCAACTTTCGTGTTCGAAAATGTTGTTCAAGCATGCTAAGAACAATTTACGTTCTTCACGTAAATCCGCTTTTGCATTGCGTGATCGAGACTTCAACGGGGACGCACGTAGCAATGTGCTATATTGGAGGTCCGCTTCATCCTTGTCTGTCATACCCGAGGGAAAGCTCTTCGACACATGACCGAGAGTACCACATCCGTAGCAAAAATTAGGAAGTTTGACATACTTAAACCAAATCCGGATGATCCTCTCTTGAACGTTCACATTCACTCCTCAACGCAAAGGTTTTGTGATATCTACATCTACCAAGAAACTCAAGGATTTGTCAGCCCTAAATAGGTTATTGTCCTCCTAGTCAATGAAGGATCCCAATTGATTGCTCAAAAATTCAGCAAAATTCTTAGTCGGTTCGTACACCAGGAACGTCCTATGCCTTAACCCATAAATGAGCAATGAGTAAATAGAAGTTCAGCCGGCTGCTCTAAACCCGACCATTCTCGAGATAAGAAGAAGCAGTAGTAAATAGAAGTTCAGCCAGCTGCTCTAAACCCGACCATTCTCGAGATAAGAAGAAGGTGACCATTAAATGCCCATGGGCCTTCGTTCGATACAAAGCTTCGATCCGAGTGGGAGAAAAACTGGAAGACAAAGAGATTGTTGTCTAAATCTCATATCACCAAGCCTTTGGAAAGTCTCCAAATATTTTTGAGAACAGTTTTCATAACCCTAACATTGAAGCTTCCTTCAATCATCCGTTTGCCGACCAAACTCAAAGTAATCTCCTCGTCATTTTCACGTCGAGGTCTCTTCGTCAAAATCGGCCACGTAAGCTTCGCATTTGTCGGGCTCAACCGGTGCAATCCTTCCTTAATCGAATTCGCCATCACCGAGAGAAGAACAAACCGCAAAGCAACATAATGAAAGAACGAAGGCAAATAGAGTTGCCAAGAAAACTCCCCAAGAAGCAAACCACCCAACCGAACGCCTCAGTAAACCGCCCTACCAAGAGTAGGGCACGAAACTCTTATAGCCAAAACCCTAGAATTTCGCCGAGAGAGAGAGAGAGGAGAACGGTTAATGATAATTTAGTGAGAAGTATTATATTCGCATGTTATGTGGAAGACCGAAGATGTCGGCTAATAACTAAAGGGAGGGCGATCTAGTTATACTAATTCTATGGTAATTTTAAGTACGTTTCGAGCTATTATATATAATAATTTTTTTATTTTTTGGTCCCCCTTTCCCTTAATAGAAGACATCAATGGTTTTATAGACTTAGGTCTATAATGTAGTGTCGACCTAGCTACCACTAGACTTGTCAATTTGTATGCGCACATTAAATACGCGAGATTGGTATATTTGTGTTCGAATAAAATATGGGTCGATTATATTTTGAGTTCAACTAAAATATGAATGGTAGTATTTTGGATTTTCCGGGTTTCTAGTCGACCCAACCTTTTATCGGTATTTTTATATGGTTAATAAAAAAATGGATGTATTTTTTTGTAACACCTCAAACCCCACCCTAGGAGTATTACATCGCCGGGGTTCTTCAAAGGAACCCCTAAGGCTAATTAAGGTATCATTTTAGTTTTCTGCGTTCAACTCAATTATGTAAAAGTGATTTGACAATAGTATAACTCAAAGATTTAATTACAAATATAGGAACTTAATAACAAATATAGGAATCTAATTGGCCGAGGATACGCCTATACAAATACAAGAACTTAATTACAAATCACAACCAATAGAAACATATAGAATACACATTAGCAACTTGTGTTATTCAGATATGATGATCGCGCACATAAATCCAAGCTAGCTAAAAATACGAGGCCATTCACCTTACGAAGTACCTACAACTCTAAAAAAGGTACGGGATGAGCAAACCACAAATTCAGTGGGTAATCCTATACCAAAAAATCGGAACAATTATACTTTATATGCATATAAAACAACTATTGAGTATTAGGAGTTTAATAGCACGAGTCCCTCAATCGTATTGTATCTTTCAATCCTTGTTTTCAACCCCAGTTCAAAAATCTCGGATGCTTCGCATATTTCTCAAATAATTATTTCTCATATTTCCGGATAGTTGACTAAATGAATCGAACCACACCAAAACACAATTTTTGTCGTCTTTTAACTTTTGGATTTTCAAAGTCGCATTGTCACCAATGCAATTCAATCAAACTCATTTCGTTCTCTAATTGAATAAAGGTATTTTGAAATATCAAATAGTTATTCACTTCTCTAATTAAATAAAAGCATTTTCAAATAGTAAACCATTATTCAAGTCCCTAATTGAATAATGGTTATACTTAGAGCATCAAATTACTTGTCTAGACACTAGTACCCTTTTTGTTTGGGTGACCACAACCCAAATTTAACCTTTTCGAATCCTCGGGAACTATTTAAGTCAAGGAGGAACTCTTGCCAAGGAATACCGGACAGCACGATCAAGGCCTCCGTTAGTACTTGACCATTAACCTGGACCGCATAGGCTAATCGAGAGTACCGGATCGCACGAGTATCCTATGGTGCTAGACTCCTTGGCTTTCAAGTCACTCAACATCAAAGCACTTACTTTAAAAGGGACATCAGGAAAGATCTCATTTCTAAATTTCCATTTAAAGTCACACTTCTCAAGAATCAGCTCAATTCAATCTCGTTTCAAGACAGTAACCTTACAAAGATTCAAAACCATCTTAATTTGCCTTTCAAGGCATTCAAATCACAACTAAACCACAAAAACCATTGAATCGTGCTATTGTAGATCAAACCCGTTCATTTTCTAAAACTCATAACTTGAAGTCAATTCTCAATCATTTTCTAAGATTATTCAAAAACATTCGGAATAGATTTCACATAATCGAACTTGCCTATATAGGCGTGTAAACAGAGGTAAATAGAACGTATATAAATCATATTCAAATCAACATATACTTCTCAAATCCACAGTAACTTATAAATTCAAGTTAAAAGGGATGCATATTCAATTCAAGTACAACTTCTTAGGTTTTGGTTCAATTCAACCTAATCTGTTTACTTTAGGCTCATATTTTCGCTCTCGTTATAGGGCGACTCCCCTTCATCAAATCCACATTCGAGTCGTAGTAATCTTCAATTAAAAGATAACTCCACCCCAAACGCGATATTAGTCATTTATCACTTCTAGTGCTTGATTAAACTTCAATTCCCATAAATTCTCATTCCCTTCGACACTTCAAGCCATTATATTCTCAAACCCAAGCTTCGAAACACATAGAGTTTGACCCCAAAAAATAATTATTTGCTGCCTATAGACACCAAAAAGTGTCGTCCTTTTCTCTATTTTTTATTTGCTGGCCCGATGATGAAATCACGAGTCCTGTTTGAGGATTTGGATCACGGACTGAGTTCGATTAATGCAACGAAAGCTAGTAAACCACAAAAACGCCTAGCACCAAATAAATAGCCTTCATCAAATCTACTTTTCCTTCGGATGATCGAAGACCGGGCCAAGCTTCTAGAAACAAGGGAAGTCCACTGCTGCGTACTAGGGAATTCCGGGCTTAAAACACTTGTGTTTCACTTAAGTCAAACCAGCACAAGGAGTTAAAGACCTCAAGACGATGTTACACACTACATTTCATGATCACGAGCATCAAAGTGTTGCGTTTTGGCTTCAAGACAGTCCACCCGAGACTTGGAGCACACATCCCGCACCAAAAATAAAACCCGCAAAACATGGAACTTGCCAAAAATGTAAACTTTCCATTTTTAGAACGTCGCTATGGCTGGCGTCGGTCACCCCAAAATTGTAAATGAAACACGGCGTTTTGCCACGGAGACTTCTTTGGAAGCACGCTAGAGCACAAAACCCTAGGCACGCCTGAGTGGCCGATGCCGTGAACCCGGTTGTATCTAGTTTTATCTCTTCTTTATCTCGGTTCAATCTCATGATTATCTTGGCCCGGTTTTGCTGCTTGCTTTTGGACGGCTGGCTGAGCTAACCTTAGGTCATTTCCTTGACCTAATCTCTCCCTATAAAAAGAGAGCCTTGGCTCTAATCTCAGCATGACTTCCTGCCTTATCATCATGTTCTCTGCATTCCACCTGAATAGCTCATCCCTCAATATTACTCTGCTAAAATTCACCTAAGAGCTACTAAATACTCAATTTTGTATTCTAATCTCTTGCTCCCTTTTCAGCCTCTTCCTATTCTACTCCCTATTCAAACCACATCCGAACACGAAAAGTCCATTATTCATACATCCTACCTGTACTCAAAACTCACAAAAACCCCTTTAATCCACCACCATCGCATCACCAAATCTAGATTCCAAATCCGGATCAGCAGGTGGGACAATGTGAGGGCACATATTCGATCTTCAACAGTTTAATTATTTATTTTTATGCTTTCTTTATTGCTTTCCTTATTGTGGATTCGAGATGTATAGCATTTAATTCCTCCCCTCCGATGTAATCTTTTCGGTTTCCACTTTTCTTTTCTTTTCGCTTTTCGCTTTCTTTACCGCTTTCCTTTATTTTTGCTTTCATCACTTTCTTGTATTATTGTTCTATTTGCTTTAATTTTTACTTAGCATGTTGTATGCTTGTGTTTTTCGCATTATTTTAACTCACTACTCGGACTAGTAATGGTCGTCTTCGGACGGGCGTAACGGAAGGGTTTATCCCTCTGTTTTGTACTCTCGCCTCGGAATCGATTCTCGGTTCAAAGACCGATGGATTCATTTTCTAGCCTCTTTTAGTCTTACTTTTCCCATAATAAGATTGGAAGAGAAAACTTTTATTTTTGTTTATGTTAGTTTTTCTTTCCTAAAAGCCGATGACGACTCCTTTGATTTGTTCCTCCTAGATCCGCCACCCGGCTATTTTTTAATTGCATGATAGAAAACAGGAATTCTAGATTTGCTAGCCAGGGTAGAGGCCAACGCTCATATCCTCAATCATGGCCTCTCGGCTGCCACCGGCCACCAATGGGTAAAAGTTGCCACCTCCACCGAGTGGTCAGCAAGCGGGGCTCGAGTCCAAACCGGTGATTTTACACCGGTTTGGCCCTAAAGCCACTGTGGCGGATTCAATAAATCCTAATTTTTATTTTTCGGTTAATAGATAATATCCCGGGACCTTTCTGAAAATAATTTTAAAAATAAAATAATTAATAAAACCGTCATTCAAACTTTACCTAATTCACTTTAAATCGGATTTGATAAACCTTGGAAATCTTAATAAAAGGTTCATCCCCACTTTCAAAATCATCCTGTATCTTCAAAAATCAAAAGCTTTCTAAAAACCTACACCGAAATAGACGTGGGGAAGTTCGGTGCGGTCCGCCGACCGTGGTTTCTACAGATGGCGACTCCGATAGGGACAAATTTTTTATTAATAGGGCGAAACATGAAAATTTGAGTAGTGTGTTTTAATAATGTGCTTGCATGAGACATCCTGCATTTAGCAACCTTTTAACATAGTTTGTTACTGTTTTTGACCCCTAGGAAAAATTTATTTTACCCCTTGTTTAACCCTTATGGAATGAGGCTCACACTCGAATCCTAGGCGGGCCCAACTACGCTTGATTGTCAACGGAAACGGTACCTCTTCCCTCATTTACATTAAATTTATCTCAATTAAGAGAACTCTTTTGTGCATTACCCAAATTAAAATTCATCTCTAATTAGGATAGTCTTTCATTTACATTAGCTAAAAATAAAATCATCTCAATTAAGGCGAGTCCATCCATTTTTCTTTTGCATTAGCCAAAATAAATTTATCTCAAATTAGGTGAGTCGGTTTTGCATTTTCATTTCTCATTTAGCTAAAACAAATTCATCTTCCATTAGGAATAATTATCTATGCATTTTAGTTATGCACTAGATTAAGCCTAAGCATCAATGAATACATTCCATTCCATTTGCTTTGTACACCCCTTTATGTGCATCCAAATAAAAGAGCATATCATTTCGTTTTCTCCAAGGATCGGTCGTTCCTCGGGTCAAGCACTTAAGCCGTATCTCCCTAGAAGTTTCTCCACGAGCCAATCCCGAGCATACTCTTTTGGGTTACACGATAGGTAATCCAACTCGAATCTGAAACCCTAGCTCAAAAGGGGTAAGAAATAAGAAGTCTACTATAACACCAGTATGCTCGACACCAATATGTTCCACATTGGTACGTACCACACCAGTAAGTCCCACACCATTACTAGTAACACTAGTGCGTCGTCCAAGGTCTAAACACAATCCTCCACCAAAAATGGCCAACCGGCTCGAGCAAACTCCTATTATGACCCTATTCAAAGAGTCTCGTTGTTAAAGTGGAAGCCAAGATTGAGGCTCAAGATAAGATGATTGAGTCGATACTAGAAATCCTCGAGTCCCATTCTCAAGGAACGAAAGAAGAAATCAAAGTCCAAAGGGAAAGAAAAAGAAGGAGAAGGATCCTGCCCGAACCTCAACCTAAGCCTTAATCCGATCCAAGAGTAGATCGGATAGAGAAGATGTTACGCGAGTCATCGATGCTCAATCACTACTATCCGACTCAAGGAATCACTTCAATGCCTAATAGCAAGCTACCCCTAAGTTTACCATGCCTAACATTAAGTTTCATGGACTCGAGAACCCTCACCATCACGTGAGAAACTTTGTGGGGGCAATGACTTTGAAGAATGTACCGAAGGATACGTACCATGTCATCATTCCATGGAAATTTAGCGAAGACATCATGAAATGGTACAGGTCTTGTCGACCCACACAGGGTCACAAACTAGAAGGTTCTTTGCTTAGGGATCGTGCTAAAATGCCTCCGGTTCAAGTTGAAAGATCCTAAATTTTGGCCTTGTTCGGTTTTCGCTTCTCCATTTTTATTTTTTTAATTGATTTTGCTCATGTTGGGTATAAAAATTGGACTATTGCCATGCAGGACACTAATTTTGGATTTTGCATCCGTGATGTGCGGATCTGGCTAATAGAGCACCTAAAGCTAATTCAGGCTCCTCCAAAAGCTGATGCATACTTAGCGAATCGCTTCTACCGGTGAAAATGAAAGGCGGTGTGTAACAACCCGTCCCTAAGAAAACAATTAACTTTAAATACATTAAAAATTAGCATGAGCGAGTGCATTTCAAATTTTCAAATATTTTCATATTACAAATGTGTATATACATATATATATGTCAATGTTGTTTAAAATGCAGAGACCGAATGACGACAACGACGACGCACGATTATACCCTATAAATTTTAATGACCCGGAAGATAACTAACATTTATCATTTCTATAAATTAAATTTTATTAGCAATTAGTGGCCTTAGTTGAGCATGTTTAGATTATTTATTCTAAACATTAACATTTTCATATAACTAATTTATTTTGAGTTCTAAAAATCCTTAAACAAATGAAATTAATATAATTTTTGTAAACTTAATATTACTAAAAATAAAATTCTTAGATTAAGATAAGCTTAATGAGCAAGATAATAATAAGCTTGGAGGATTAGGAAGTAGATGAGGATTAGGAGCTGGATTAGGATGAATACTAATTGGACCGGAAGAATTAGGTCGGGTAACCCAATTGAAGAGATGGAGATGAGGTATTTAAGCCAAGCTAAATGGTTCGAGTTCATTTTTCTTAACCTAAATCCACTTCTCTCACACCACTCCCTCTCTCTCTCTCTCTCTCTCTCTCTCTCTCTCTCTCTCTCGGCCTCAACCCCTGCCCTTCCTGTCTTCACCGCCAACCGACAAGATCGGTGGCACTAGCCGCGCGGACGGCCACCACCGGCTAGCCACCAGCACCATCAACATCACCTTCACCGATCTCGTTACAAAACACCTAAGAACGCATCCCTTCCTTCACTTTCCTCCTCCGCCTCCCTCTTACTTGTTCGTCTCGACCACCGGAAACACCACCACGACACCACCGACAGCTGCCGCTACTACCTTCTTCTGCGCTGTCACCGCCTCAACCACCAAACACCAAGCACACCACCGTCCTCACTCTCCTCTGCCCGAGCTTTGCGCCTGGTTCTGCCCGATTTTGCCCGGTCGGTCTCGGCTGCTCGTGCCCCAGGCCCGTCCGGCCTCAGCCGCCTTCTACCGTAGCATCGGCGCCATTCTTTGTTCCGGCGATCGCTTCGACCGTCACTTGCTCGCTCCGTTTCGATCCAGTCATCCTCCGATTTTGAACCCTCCAACCTTCAATCATCACAAAAACCCCTCTTAAATTAACCTCCTCCATCTAATTTCTTAGGGTAAAATTTTCAGATTCAGTTATGTTAATTTAATTTCTTAGCGTAATTTTTCGATTCAATTTTTTTAATTTGAGTATTCAAGTTGTAATCAGTTATTCTTCTTTTTCGTTTGGAGATTGAAGTTGGATTATGGTTTGTTTGTGTTTGTTTCATGGAATTTAGGAAGATCCGGTGATAGTTGGTATACGTTGGATATACTCAGATTAAAGAAAAATTATGGACAATTTCTTCATGAAGGACATGGATTAATCTAGATGACCATTTAACCTAATGGTGAAATTAGGAGAAAAGCTGAGGATATTTTTAAATACCGAGGGTTTGTGAAAGTTGGAAGGAAATAAGAGTATTATGCCAGGAAATGAACACCTCTTTATGTTAGAAATAACTAACATAAAAGAATGAATAAAGGTGTTTGCCTAATAAAATAACTAATATCGGTAATTAAATGTAAACATTTCCTTAGTTTTAAAACAATTATTATCAATACTACTAATTAATAGAATTTTTTTAGAGAAGGAGGATATAATATCCGATGTTAACGTATACATATATTTATGTACGCATCTTATAAAAGGAAATAAATAAACCTTATAGGTTAGAGATAACCTTAATATTATTTAGGAGAAAACTATGTATATTGAGGATAAATATATATAAAAATGTATATATATTTATGTATGTATTTAGAAGAAAGTTATATAGATATTTAAGGTTGCTATAAATGTATGTATATATATATATATATATATATATATATATATATATATATATATATATATATATATATATATATATATATATATATATATATATATATATGCACACATGGTATAAAATAAAATAAATAAATCGTATAGATTAAAGATAACATTAGTATTCCTTAGTAAAAAATAACTTTGTTAAGTTTCATTTCAAGTATCTTTGAAGTGACTTAATAAATAAGAAATAAAAATTCAGTTTATTAATAAAACTTTTATATTCTTAAGGTCATCAAGCGTCAACGTCGTGCGTTCATCCGGATTCTGCCCAAAAAGATAAAGAACGAAGAACATCGGCACAAGATACGTTCATTAATCGTACCCTGCAATATTTTATTTACGAATTAAGGCCGAATGTGGCCGACATCAACAACAATAAAGAATTATTTGCAAATAATATTTGTCATCATTAATATGGACCCGCCCATCAAGTGCCATTATTTGGTACGCCTCAATATTCAGGTTGGTAACACCGTAACCGTTAACCGCCTTCAACCAGATTATCCGATCGATCCGGGTGTGTGCACATGCATTTAGGGAAACTCGATGATTGTAAGTGAAGACTCGGACACTCGCTCTATATCTTTCCGAGTCATGCAAAAGGAATCGGGTATAACGATGTCATTTATATAGAGTTTTGATTCCAAGGCATTCTCTCGTGTCTTAGAAACTTACTTGAGTTAAAAAGTATCTTTTCTATGCGATTCGGCCTTCACATATCTCTTTAATCGCTTTTCGGTTAGCAACTCGGAAAACTTGTTCTTTATTCCGAGTCCACTCTCACTCGTAGTCTAACTTGTGGCTATTTACTCTATTGTTTGCGAGAATCGGCATTCGTAGTTCATTTCATGCTTAGTCTATATCAAGTTTTTCTATCTCTACTATTTGATTAGAACTTGATTCCTTGCTTAAGACTAAGTATTATGGAATTCCGAGTATCATGGATATTCGACTCGTAAAATTCCATTTCTCTTCGACTCGGATAATCAATTACGTAATTTTCATAATTATTTTATTATCTCGTGTCTAACCTTGGACCAAAGTATTTTATACTTTGAGAACCGAAAGTTGTTTTACTTTTGTAGGTTATTCAATCGAGGATATCTTTTCAAACTACAAAAGTAGCCGGCTTCGTAACGTCAAATCACCAAGCGAGATATGGCTTTTCACCTTCCCTCGCTCTAGTCCCGTAAGATTGTGTCGAAGTCGCTCGCTTCCATATCCGGAAAACTGGAACGTCAAGCTTAACGGTGGTTTTCACCACACTTTTCAAGACACAACCAATGGTTTTGGGACTTCCAAGAGAGTTAAACCGTTGTCCAACATCCATATTTCAACGGATACTTTTTGAGTGACTCGTAAAGCCTTTCACAACGGTCACAGAGGACTCTTGGTCGCGAGATGAGGATAACGGCTACTCGCTCGGATTATCTATAAATAGAAGCCACTTCACAAGACTTGAAGGTTGCCGAACATATTGTCTATACACTTACTTGATAGAAGTCATTGTATTTACACTCAATCTTCAACTTACAACTCCCACTCGTAATTCATTACTTTCGAGTTGTAAGGTCTTGTACTTCGTTACAAACACTTCTTACATTCTTTGTAAGGTCCCTTGACTAAGCCGTAAGGGTTAACTCAGCTTAGTTGTCCCTAGCTGTAAGGGTTATCTCAGCTAGGAAGTACTAGATCGGATAAGGGAATTTCGAGTCTAGGAAAACTTGTATAGAGTTGTCCAAGGGAGCAACTCGGGTTCGACCAAGTTCACGGTATTTTGTGGACTCAAAATAGTAGATTTGACTTCGTGTCCGGATTGACACGGGCCGTGGTTTTCTCGCCCCGGGAGGGTTTCCACGTAAAATCTCTCGTGTTCACTTTCCGAGTTCATTCTAGGCTCGCATGACTCTTAGTGCTCTTGCTTCTTCCGATTCACCGACTTCGAGTCCAATCTTTTCGACTCGTCTTTAGACTCGTAATCTGTCTTTGCAACATTTCCGCACAAAAGTGCGAATTTTCTAAAAGAATTTTCTATCACCCTATTCACCCCCTCTAGGGTGACTCGTACTCTCCCCGAGCAAACCTTCAATTGGTATCGAGCCTAGCCTTTTATAAAGGATCTAACAGTCCAAAGGTTTAAAGATCGATGGCTCGTAACACCGGAGAGTTCGACGAAGGTAGATCTTCCAACGTGCCACCAAAATTCAAAGGTTCAAATTTCGGTCACTGGAAGAAGCCGATGGAATGTTTCCTTATGGATCACGACGAAGAAGTATGGGAAATCATACAACAAGGAAACTACATTCCAACGAAGACAGATGAATTCGTAATGCTTCCAAAGACAAAGGCCGAGTTCACGCTGCCAGGCAGCAGAAGTTCGTAAAGAACTTCAAAGCCATGAACATCCTCATGTGCGCCATAAGCTCGTAAGAATATAATCGAGTCTCTCGCTCGTGACTCGCTAAAGAGGTGTGGGACACTCGGTCAACACCTACGAAGGTACAAGTCGGGTGAGACAAGCGAAGATCAGCCAAGCATCTTCACAAATATGAGCTTTTCAAAATGGAGCCGAAGAGAACATTACTCGATGTTCATACGCTTCACCGAGATCACCAACAATCTCAAATCTTTGGGAAAGAAAATCTCCCATGAAGAAATGTGCCGGAAAATTCTCGTAAGCCTACCCAAGAAACGATGGGGTCCGAAGGTAACCGCCATAGAAGAGGCTCGTAACCTCTCACTCTTGAAGCCGGACGAGCTCATTGGAAAGCTTCGACTCATGAGATACATCCGGAAGAAGAAGATGCCGAGGGTACTTCCAAAAGGAACATCGCGCTTAAAGCCGCGTAATCCAAAGAAGCAAGTCCAAGCTCCTCCGACTCGAAGATGATCCCATGGCACTCATTGCAAGAGGCTTCAAGAGAATGATGAAGCACAAAAGATGGGACAAAAGACCAAAAGAAGAATTCTACAAAAAGGACAAGAGAGACAGAAAAGGTAAGTTTTCTTCATCCTCAAAGTTATCCTTGTCTAAGAATTCTCGGATGTTTCGAATGTGGCAAAGAAAGATCACATAGTCAAGGACTCGTCCAAAACGAAGAAGGGACAGGAAGAAGAAAAAGGCCATGATGGCAACATGGAGTGACGAGGATTCATCTCGAAGACGACGAAGACTCGGATGACTCGAAGTGTCCGATGGCAATTTCTCGCCTCGAAGCCGAAAGAGAGTCGACTCGGACTGCGACAACGAGGAAACCGATCCTCAAGAGGTAATAAACTACTTCCTCAAATTCTCCAAAGTTGATTTAGCTAAATACATCTTTACTTTGGAAGAAAAGTCCAATTCCGATTCTTCTCATTTCAAGGAACAACTTGAGTCAATCACTACCGAGAGCACCTTTTTAAGAAATGAATTGGAAAACCGAGACTCACACTCGCGAGAACTCAAGACAAGTGCTCAAACTAATGAGACCGAGTCCGAGTTACTCAGAAAGAAAATGAGCAATCGAAACGAAGCTCATTGAGTCTCAAGATCTGGTTTTGAAGTTTTCTCAAGGACGAAGAACCTTGATATGCTCTTAGGATCACAATGTGTCTCATTTCGAAAAGAAGGTCTTGGTTTCAACAAAGAAGAAGAATCTAATTCTTACTCGTAATTGTTCAAAAGGATTCCGTAACCGTTAAGTTCAAAAAGGCTAAGCATGGTCCCATTCACAAAAATGAAAGGAGGACTAAACCCGGACCTATTTACAAAAAGAAACCATTTTCCTCTGTTTCAAAAGGAAAGGTTTTTAAAAGGAAAGAGACACAGACTCAGCTTCTCGAAAAGAAGGAGACTCGGAATCGACTAAAACCAAAGTCATTCAAATCTGGGTTCCGAAGCACCTTCTTCCTCGTAAAAGGACCACAAGTAAGGAATGTTACTGGGTTCGTTAGAGGAAGTGAGAAGGGTTAGATGTTCTCTCGTTTTGCAGTCACTCGAAAAGATCAAAAGGACACCGGTACCTGGACAACGGTTGTTCTCGACATATGTCGGTGACCAAGGACTCTTTTCCGAGCCGGAGTCATATAAAGGAGGAAAGGTGACCTTTGGTGATGACAAAGAAGGGCAAGATAGTGGGCATTGGGAAGATTGGTAATGGAAACAATCTGGTGAGCCCAGTCTACCTTGTCAAAGGACTTAAGTACAACTTACTTAGCATCTCCCAGCTTTGTGACAAAGGTCAAGAGGTAAAATTCACTCAATCCAAGTGCTACATCACGGATGAGACCACCAAAGAGGTAAAGCTCTCGGTAAGAGATCGTGTAATACCTACATCATCCCTCTCTCGACCCAAGTCGAACTTATCATGTTTAAAAGCATTTCTTCAAGATGATTCTTGGACTTGGCATCGTAGATTAGATCATATTAGCATGCATACTATCAAAAAGCTTGCATCTCTTGGTATGGTTAGAGGATTACCTAACCGTGCGTTTGAGAAGGATAAAGTATGTGAAGCATGCACCGTAGGGAAACAAGTCGGTCTTCATTCAAATCTCTCAAGACAGTTTCCACATCCAACGTGCTTGAATTACTACACATGGACTTATGTGGTGAAATCCCCGTGAAGAGTCTCTGAGGTAAATCTTACATACTTGTTATTATTGATGATTTTTCAAGATTTACCCGGGTGTGTTTTCTCGAAGCATAAGAATGAGGCCTTTAAGGAGTTCTCGCAAGCTCGTAGAAAGATTCAAGTTGAGTCTCGGACTCGGATTCAAAAGATTCGAACCGACCATGGAAGGGAGTTCGATTACTCGTAATTCTCGTAGTTTTGTGACAAGAACGGAATTTCTCATAACTTCTCAAGCACCCGTAACTCCTCAGCAGAATGGAGTAGTTGAGAGAAAGAACAGAACCCTTGAAGAAATAGCAAGGACGATGATGATTGAACACAACTTGCCTTACTATTTCTCGGGCAGAGGCAAGAAACACAGCCCAACTACACTCTCAATCGATGCCTCATCGACCCATTCTCAAGAAAACACCTTATGAGCTCTACAAAGGAAGGAAGCCAAATATTTCCTATTTCGGATCTTTCGGATGTAAGTGCTTTGTCCACAACAACGGTAAGGATCATCTCGACCAAGTTTGATGCTCTGGTCGACGAAGGAATTTTTCTAGGTTATTCTTCTCATAGCAAAGCTTACCGTATATTCAACAAGAGAACTAACAAAGTGGAAGAAAGTATCCACGTAGTGTTTGATGAGCTTGAACAGGGAAAACCAAGTGAATCTTCATACTCGTAACCGAAGCTCGTAAAGGATGATGACGAAGATGAGTCTATAAAGACTCGAAGGAGACCACTCGTAACGAGGAAGCTCGTAATGAGACAACTTCTAGAGGTCGCTCGTAACGAGCAAGTCAATGAAGAAGATCACTTAGAGCAAGCTTCAAGATCAAGCAATTCAACCAACAAACCCGGTGAATCAAAGAACTGGTAAAGCATTCAAATTTACTTCCAATCATCCCCAAGAAAACATTATTTCGATATCAACAAGTGGGGTAAGAACTCGTTCTTCTCTTCATAATCTATGTGCATTCACCGCATTCATTTCACTAACTCGAACCCAAAATGCACTAGAAGCCCTTAATGAACCCGAATGGGTAGAGGCCATGCAAGAAGAGCTGAATCAATTCGAGAGAAACCAAGTCTCGGACTCCGACCAACCGACCTTCCGACCACCCAGCTTATAGGAACCAAATGGGTTTTCAAAAACAAACTGGATGAGGGTGGAATAGTAGTCGAAACAAGGCTAGACTTGTAGCTCAGTGGTTACAATCAAGAGGAAGGAATTGATTGTGGGGAAACCTTTGCACCAGTAGCTAGAATTGAAGCCATTAGAATATCGTTGGCATTTGCATCCCGCATGCATATTAAATTATATCAAATGGATGTTAAGTGTGCCTTTCTCAATGGTTTTATCGAAGAAGAGGTCTATGTCGAGCAGCCTCCTGGTTTTGAAAACTCGTAATTTCCAAATCATGTTTTCAAACTTCAAAAGGCTCTCTATGGTCTTAAGCAAGCCCCTAGAGCTTGGTACGAAAGACTCGAGCAGCCTTCCCGGTTCAAAATGATTTTAAAAGAGGTCAGATCGACAAGACCCTATTCATAAAGACCAAAGGGAAAGATTTTCTCATTGTTCAAATATATGTTGATGATATTATTTTCGGTGCTACTAATGAATTTCTGTGCCAAGAATTTTCTCGAGTTGATGAGCCAAGAGTTCCAAATGAGTATGATGGGAGAACTCAATTTCTTCCTTGGGCCGCAAATCAAACAAGACAAAGATGGAATCTTTGTCCATCAATCAAAGTACACCAAGGAACCGCCGAAGAAATACAAACTTCAAGATGCAAAGCACGCATCTACTCCTATGAGCAAGCAGAGATAAAACTCGACTCGTATGAAACAGTAAAGCAAGAGATCGAAACTCTATCGAGGTATGATTGGATCACCGCTATATCTTACTTCGAGCGCACTGCACATAATGTTCAAGTGTTTGCTTATGCGCACGATTTCAAGCTAATCCAAAAGAATCACATCTCACTGCGGTGAAGAGAATATTCAGATATCTTGCAGGCACTCGTAGTCTAGGACTCGTGGTACTCCGGAGACTCGTAACCGAGTCCGACCGGGTACTCGACGCAGACTACGCAGATACAAAGTTGATCGAAAGAGCACATCCGGAGCTTGCGAGCTTCGGGTCAATCCCTAATATCCCGGCACTCAAAGAAGCAAAACTCAGCAGCTCTATCAACTCGCGTAAGCTGAATATATTGCCGCTGGAGCTTGTTGCGCCTGCATTCTCTCGGATAAAACAACACTTGAAGGATCTTGGACTATCTCTCAACTCTGTCCCAATCAAGTGTGACAATCAAAGCGCAACCGCATCACTAAGAATCCCGTCCAAAGACTCAAAAACAAAGCATATTGAAGTCGGTATCATTTCTTACGCGATCACTCGTAAAAGGGTGACATTACACTTGAATTCATTCCTACTAATCTTCAATTAGCCGATATCTTTACTAAGCCTCTTGGTGAAGATCAATTCTGTTTTATTCTGAATGAGCTTGGTATGTTAAATGCTTAGTTTTGTGTTGTGACTCTTGAATATTTCGTGCTATGTGCTTTCGTTGTCAATAGCCATTAGTTCAGTTGATCATGTGATACTCGGGCTGATAGTTATTTCGTGTTTTCGAGTCACTCGTAAACTTTTCCGAGTCAAACTCGTACGTAAGAGAAATTTAGACATCAATTTTTCTCAAGCTATCTCTAGAACAATGGAGAGTTTCTGACTATAATTTCAAACTCTTTTTCTCTCTCTTTCTCGAGCGCCGCGATCGTATCTTAACCGCAGATTTCAAACTACCGATATCTCAACCGTTGAAGAAGAACTGTCACACCGGGCATTAATGATCGATGGACGAGTGAGACAGAACGGAGTTACTTAACGGATAGTGAACGGGCGCGCGTACTCATTATAAATAACGTCTATCCATCTTTCTCTCGGTACTCTAAAAACTCCTTCCCTCTCAAACGAAATCCCTCTCGCGGAAGTTTTCTACGTGAACAAGTGTTCCCCGATCGTCCGCGACGTCGAAGAAGCTCTCTTTCTCTCTCGTAAGTTTTCGATCGCTTCTCTTCCCATTTTCTTCTACCATTTTCCTTTTCTTCTCTTCTACACCTCCTTCTCTTTCTCTTTCTCTTTCAAAAAGTTTCATCTTTTCATCTCTCACAATGCCTAAAAGAGGAAACCATCCCGACTTTCGTGTTTCTTCATCCTCCAAAAGGCCTCGCTCCAACAAGCCGTAAAGCTCAACCCCTTCTAAACCCATTGTCACCCAAAGATCTTGCGCTGGACGACAAGTTCTTCCCAACAACCAAATTCTCCTCGGTTGTCTAATATCCAAACCACCGGAGTCTACCCTTTCCTCGTGTTTCAACGAGTTCATCTATCCCGAACTCGTGTCCGAGTTTTATACTCATCTCTCCCACTCGAAAATGTTCAAACCTCTCGGGTTCGTAACATTACCGTTCGTATCAACACCTCTCTCCTTCACCGTCTCGTTCAAAGTCTCTTCTCTCTTCTTGAACAAGCAACCCTATCCTTTCACCGAAGTCGCCGACGACTTCTTTGAAAAGTATGCTAAAGAATTCCCGGGTCCGTAAAGAACTTTTCGTGACTCGCTTGAAGTCGAAGCCAAGCTTCAGTGTTTCTCGCCGATGAGAACCTTCTTCTCACAAAGCATTCTAGCAAGGAGAACCCCAACTCCAAGCACCTCAAAGCCCTCTTCGATATCCCGGAGGGATACGAAGTCGACCTCTTCCCCTCCATCATTGAGCGGATGGCCGCCGTGCCACTCAACTTCAAACCAAGAAGAACACCTCCCTTCCTTTCGGTGCTCTTCTCACCCTTGTCTTCAAACAATTCCAAGTTCCTCTTCCCTCCGACCCTAACGCGGTGTCCGAGGCGGCCATTGTGGTCGGCAAGAAGGAACTCCGTGGGTACGGATACCAGGAAACTAACCCCGGTGTCCGGGTTCACAACTCGTAGCCGAGGCCTCCTTCTCCACCTCGGACTCGAAATCAACCCCTCTCCCTCTTCCGTCTTCACCTGGTGGTGCCTCCACCTCCAAGTGCTTCCAAAACTCTCTCTCGACCTCTTGTCCCCTGTCTTCATGGACAAGATCACCTCTCGTGTCTTCCGAATTCGTAGACATGCTCGGGGTTTCAAGTTCTGTTCTTCGTGGTCCGACCATCAACCAAAAGACCGGTCAGCCCCAAATCCGAGAGCAAGCAGCCTCTTGTTCTTGAGATGAGAGAGCCGGCTAAGGAGCGTAGGAGCTGGCCGAGCTCCTCGAGAGAGACGGTCCAAGGCGGCTCAGACCCGGATGACTCGGACACATCCGAGGCGTCTTCGAGCCCAGCCCGACCTCCTCGGACAGCGAGGAAGCAGAGGAAGCAGAGGAAGAAGCTACGATGCAGCGGAGGACGCCGAGGAACCCGCGGCCGAGGCAGCCCCTTCCGGCCAAGGGAAGAAGAGGCCGTGGCAGCTCGCCGAGGGACAGCCTGCTCCCCAAGCTCAAATTGCCGTACTCGGCTCGGACAGCTAGCTCGAGTCGGTCGAAGATCTCGCTCCTCCAACGAGTCGCCCGAGCAGCCCCTCCAGCCCTCGAGGTCCCAAGGGAAGAACCCTCGATCCACTTTCTCCGGGTCGGCCACTCGTAGCCGAGCCCCCGCAAATTGTTCCGGTTCTCCCTTCGCCGCGCTCAAGTACATCGTCAAGATCTTATCGGCGCCGGCGCACCTCCGCCTCCACTCGAAATCCCCTCCTTCCTAGTTGGAGCCATGCACCGAGTCACAATTCCTCGGTGTCTCCGAATTTCTGTTTCAAAACTTTCTCTTTGTCCGGACAACTTATGTGTATTACTTGTACTTTTCTCCCTTCTTTTTGTTTCTTGTTTTTGCTGAAAGGCAAGGGGGAGAAAATGTAGTCGAAACTGGTTGTCTTGTCTAGGGGAGTTCTTTCCGCCCTTGTAATTTCTTTTAATGAATTGATGCATTTCATTATTAATTTCGAGTTCTTTCTTTTCCGAGTTAATGAGTTCAAGCATACTTTAATTTGCTTTGATATAGTGTACATTGCTCGATCCATTCATTATGCCTTACTTTTACTCAAACTACTCGGAATCGATCTTTTTTCCTCTAACAAAGTTTCGTTTAAGTATGGAATGCCTTTCATCAAAAAGGGGAGATTGAAGACTCGGACACTGCTCTATATCTTTCCGAGTCATGCAAAAGGAATCAGGTATAACGATGTCATTTATATAGAGTTTTGATTCCAAGGCATTCTCTCGTGTCTTAGAAACTTACTTGAGTTAAAAAGTATCTTTTTATGCGATTCGGCCTTCACATATCTCTTTAATCGCTTTTCAGCTAGCAACTCGTAAAACTTGTTCTTTATTCCGAGTCCACTCTCACTCGTAGTCTAACTTGTGGCTATTTACTCTATTGTTTGCAGAATCAGCATTCGTAGTTCATTTCATGCTTAGTCTATATCAAGTTTTTCTATCTCTACTATTTGATTAGAACTTGATTCCTTGCTTAAGACTAAGTATTATGGAATTCCGAGTATCATGGATATTAGACTCGTAAAATTCCATTTCTCTTCGACTCGGATAATCAATTACGTTAATTTTCATAATTATTTTATTATCTCGTGTCTAACCTTGGACCAAAGTATTTTATACTTTGAGAACCAAAGTTGTTTTACTTTTGTAGGTTATTCAATCGAGGATATCTTTTCAAACTACAAAAGTAGCCGGCTTCGTAACGTCAAATCACCAAGCAGATATGGCTTTTCACCTTCCCTCGCTCTAGTCCCGTAAGATTGTGTCGAAGCCGTCTCGCTTCCATATCCGGAAAACCGGAACGTCAAGCTTAACGGTGGTTTTCACCACACTTTTCAAGACACAACCAATGGTTTTGGGACTTCCAAGAGAGTTAAACCGTTGTCCAACATCCATATTTCAACGGATACTTTCGAGTGACTCGTAAAGCCTTTCACAACGGTCACAGAGGACTCTTGGTCGACAGATGAGGATAACGGCTACTCTGCTGGATTATCTATAAATAGAAGCCATTTCACAAGACTTGAAGGTTGCCGAACATATTGTCTATACACTTACTTGATAGAAGTCATTGTATTTACACTCAATCTTCAACTTACAACTCCCACTCGTAATTCATTACTTTCGAGTTGTAAGGTCTTGTACTTCGTTACAAACACTTCTTACATTCTTTGTAAGGTCCCTTGACTAAGCCGTAAGGGTTAACTCAGCTTAGTTGTCCCTAGCTGTAAGGGTTATCTCAGCTAGGAAGTACTAGATCGGATAAGGGAATTTCGAGTCTAGGAAAACTTGTATAGAGTTGTCCAAGGGAGCAACTCGGGTTCGACCAAGTTCACGGTATTTTGTGGACTCAAAATAGTGGATTTGACTTCGTGTCTGGATTGACACGGGCCGTGGTTTTCTGCCCCGGGAGGGTTTCCACGTAAAATCTCTGTGTTCACTTTCCGAGTTCATTCTAGGCTCGGACATGCCTTAGTGCTCTTGCTTCTTCCGATTCACCGACTTC
Organism: Talinum fruticosum; assembly: GCA_021018815.1. NCBI lineage: Eukaryota > Viridiplantae > Streptophyta > Magnoliopsida > Caryophyllales > Talinaceae > Talinum > Talinum fruticosum. The sequence goes on along the minus strand of JAITYX010000001.1, from coordinate 12,059,840 downwards.
GAGTCCAATCTTTTCGACTCGTCTTTAGACTCGTAATCTGTCTTTGCAACATTTCCGCACAAAAGTGCGAATTTTCTAAAAGAATTTTCTATCACCCTATTCACCCCCTCTAGGGTGACTCGGACTCTCCCCAAGCAAACCTTCGATAAGGGATCCATTCGGATAATTAATTAGCAATAATTTTACATTGTTCACTCTCCCTCATTTACAAATGAATTGAAATGCATCCGCTCAACTCAACTATTTCATAACATTTATTTTACAGACATGATAATGGGCGTATTGAGCTTCGACTCATAATTCGGAAATATTTTCTTGTTTTGTTTTAGGTAAAGATGTTGAAGGTATGAAGCAAGAGGAAAGTTCTGGTCGGGACTTAGTGGCTTGCGAGTGGCAACCTTGTTTGGGGTATCAAGGGTTAAGTGTTGTTGTCATAGTTTCCCAGCATCGACGGTTTATACGTATGTTTAATCTTTGTATAAGTTATAGTTTAGACTTCTTCACGAGTCACTTGTTATTAGTGACAAAGCAAGAGTAACCAAGGTTAAAAATATTTACATTTTTGTAGCCTTGCCCTTTCCTCTCGGTAAGGGCGACGGTAATGCCCCTAACCTACTTTCCGTTGCGCTAATCATCGGCTACTAGTTTATTTAGACTAAAGCTGGTGATTACGGGTTTGAGGCATTACACGGTGGTAGCTAATCACCCAGCTTCTTGGTAGGAGGAATACCTCAAGAATCACGAGTAACGATGTAGCCTTGTACATTGTACACTAGAAGGTGTCCTGGTTCAAGACGCATACCTCATAGCTCCCTTTCATATGCCTGCTGGGCCTAGAAAATAATACCTATTACTTCCCCGGCCGTGTGTTATGGCAGAAGGGAAGAGAGCAAATGATACCCTTATTAGACTGCATCCGTCTAGCTACCATTGTATTGTTCAAAGGATTTAGTAGCTCTAACCGGACAAAGTCGTGGCTTGAATACTTGGAGGAGCCCGCCGAAATTGTTGACACCTGCAGGCACATCCAACACTTCGTTTCTCCCTATTATTTAGAGTGGATAATAAAAGTAGATCCCCAATGACGTAAGGCACTGAGAACTAGAGAGATGAATCCTGAAGAAGTTGTCTCTACCGATGCCCCTCTCCAAATTCGTGAAATAAACCCTCCAGGTGGCCGAACGTGTTCATCGAAGAGAAATTGAAGCTAAAGAAGTCGAAGAAAGGAGGACCCGCGGAATTAAAGAAATAAAGGAATGTACCTGGGATGAAGAAGTTGAGTCTAATGACCCTAAAGGAAAGAGGGTAAAGATAGACTAGGGCTTAGACTCTTAGGATAGAATAAAAAAAAAAGGAGGTTTAGTTCCGCCTCTTTAGAACAATGTTATTAGTATTTTACAAGTAGTGTGCTTCCAATGATTTGAACATTGAGGCGCCTTTCATCCAACAAGTACTAACTCTTCATAGGGCGCTTTGGCGCATTCTACTTTTGGAATCTAACTCTCCACAATTATCGTTAACTAAGAAATGGCAATGTTGATAGGAAAGGCTGCTTCCATGCTATAAACTAGAGAGTATAGAAGTCCTATAACCCCACCAAGCGAAAGGCATCTTGTCGGGCCAATCTTTATAAGTAATTTCATCTCTTTCACTATTTTACAAATATTTTTATTAGCGACCTCAACCGCTTCTGTTGGTTTGACTGCTGACAGGGGGAACATTTATGATGTTGGATTTTGTACTTATCTAACAAATCTGTTACTTCCTTCTTAAAATGACTACCATGATCACTTATTAGCTCGTGGGGCACCCCATAACGACAGATGATATATCGTGTAATGAATTTGGCCGCCTATTTTGACGTCAAAGTTGCATAAAAGGCCGCCTCTACCCATTTTGTGAAGTAGTCGATTGCTACTAACACGAATTCATGACCACTTGTTCCATTAGGAGTCACCTTGCCAATGACGTCTATTCCCCAAACCGAGAATGGCCAGGGTCAAGCTAATGTTGTGAGAAATGAAGGTGGTTGGTGTTGTAAATTTGCATACACCCGACATTTATGGCACCTTCTAATAAAATCATGATAGTTCTGCCACCATGGTCGACCAGTAATAACCGAGTCTCCGAACCTTCTAGACCAACATCTTACCATTCATATGAGGTCCGCACTCCCCACTATGAATCTCTTCTATGTTGCACTTTGCTTCATGTTGATTGACATAAAGTAAACTAATCCCAACATTGGTTTTCTTATACAGTTCCCCGATTGACGAAGAATTGGGCAGCCAACATCCCGATGGCTCATTGGGCTCTAGGTATAGAGTCCTAGGGATATTCTTGTTTATCCGGATATTGATAAATGTCATGATACCAACTGGTATGGTCGAGTCTTAGATACTTCTAATGTATATATGTGTACAGGGAAACTTCGTCACTCAATGCGAACGAGCATTGAATGAATGCCAGTAGGGACATTGATCATGGATGCTAACTTAGCTAATGCAACCATGAATTGGTTATTATCCCTTAGAAGGTAAGTGAAAGAGATGTTCTTAAAGTGCTTGGACAATTCTATCGGATATACTTAGTAGGGTGCCAAGGCTTCATTACGCACCTTCCACCTTTGCGAAATCCGATTGATGATCAAACCGGAGTCACCGAAGGCTCGATATTCTGGACCTCGATCTCTATCGCAGCCTTCAAGTCCTGTGATGGAAGCTTCGTACTCGGAGCGTTATTAGTGACTTCGAAGTCTATTTTGACTAAAATGGGAGTATATGCTCCCTCCGGTGAGACTAGAAGAATTCCTACTCCAAAGCCCTTCCGATTGGAAGCACCATCAAAGTAAATCATCCAATCATCCGCCTATAGTTTTAAAATGTTTTCATCCGGAAAGTGAAGGTGTTCGGGTTGCGATTCAGTGCACGGTAGATCAGCAATGAATTCCGACACTATCCTTCCTTCGATCGCTTTTGAGGGATAAACTTGAGTTCAAATTCCGATAGCATGATAGTCCATCTCACTGTCGTGCTGCTGATAGTTGGTTGCTCAAGTATGTACTTAATAGGATCCATAGGTGCCACCACATGTATAGTGTGGGCTAACATATAGTGCCCGAGATTCTTAGTAACCAAGACTAGTGCCAATAATGTCTTCTCTAATGGCGTGTATCTAGTCTCATAATCCAGGAACTTCTTACTTAGATAGTAGATCGCGAGTTCTTCTTTCCCGTCTCATTGAGCTAGCATGCCTCCCGAAGACTCGGACACCGCACAACACTTTCTGAGTTGTATGAAAGGAATCAGGTATAACAATTTCTTACTTATAGAGTTTTGATTCCAAGGCATTCTCTCGTACCTTAGAAACTTTTCTAAGTGATATTGTATCTTATCTAAGTGTTACAGTATTTACTTCATGTATTTCTTGCTTATTCTTGAGTGACTCGTAAAACGGATATAAGTGTCTCACTCGCTTCCGAGTTCCACATTACTTATATTTATCGCATACTTATCGGACTAGTTTTCAGCTCGGATCCGACTTCATGTTATTTGTTCTATCTTCGTCGAAGTCAGTTCTTCTAGTCTAATTCATGTTTAGTCTATATCAAGTTATTTCACTTTGATATTCTCTCTAACTTGATTCTTTGCTTAGACTAACTCGGATGGAATTTTGAGTTACATGGATATTAGACTCGGAAAATTCCATTCTCTTTCCGACTCGGATAATTACCAACTTAATTATCTTAATTATTTTATTATCCGTATCTAATCTTGGACCAAAGTATTTTATACTTTGAGAACCAAAATTGATTTACTTTTGTAGGTTATTCAAACGAGGATACACTTTTCAAACTACAAAAGTAACCGGCTTCAAAACGTCAAATCACCAGCAGACATGGCTTTTCATCTTCTCTGTCTCGGTTCCAGAAGATTGTGTCGTGGCTGTCTGTTTCCAAATTCGAAAACCGAAACGCCGAGCTTAACGGTGGTTTCCACCTTATCTGTCAAGACACTGCTAATGGTTTTGGGACTTCAAGAGAGTTAAACCGTTGTCCAACTTTCATATCACAACGGATACTTTCCGAGTGACTCGGAAAGCTTTTGTCAACGGTCACAAAGAACTCTCGGACAGCGAGATGTAGATAACGGCTACTCTGCCTGGTTATCTATAAATAGAAGCCAACGTTCAAGACTTGAAGATTGCCGAAATTATTGTTAATACACATACTTGAGCTAAGTCATTGTATTTTACTCTCAATCTTCTACTTACAACTCCACTCTGTAATTCATTACTTTCGAGTTGTAAGGTCTTGTACTCGATTACAAACACTTTCTTACTTTCTCTGTAAGGTCCTTTGACTAAGCTCGTAAGGTTAACTCAGCTTAGTTGTCCCTAGCTGTAAGGGTTATCTCGGATAGGAAGTACTAGATCAGATAAGGGAATTTCTTAGTCTAGGAAAACTTGTAAAGAGTTGTCTAAGGGAGCAACTCAGGTTCGGTCAGTTCACGGTATTTTGTGGACTCAAAATAGTGGATTTGACTTCATGCTTGGATTAGCACGGTCCGTGGTTTTCCGCCCAGGAGGGTTTCCACGTAATCTCTAAGTGCTCACTTTCCGAGTTCATTCTAGACTCGGCTTGTCTCAAAGCCTTTATTTAATTTGCCATTTCACTCTAAGCAAGCATTTCGAGTCCATACTTTTCGACTCGATTTTGACTCGGAATCCATTTCCGTATCTTTTTGGAAAAAGAGGTTGAATTTCTACAAAAATCCTCCATCACCCTATTCACCCCCTCTAGGGTGACTCGGACTCTCCCGAGCAAACCTTCAATTGGTATCGAGCCTAGCCTTTGAGAAAGGATCTAACCATCTAAAGGTCTAAAGATCAAATGGCTTGGAACACCGGAGAGTTCGATGAAGGAAGATCTTCCAGCAGACCACCAAAATTCAAAGGATCAAACTTCGGGCACTCGGAAGAAACTCATGGAATGTTTTTGAAGGTTTGCTCGGGGAGAGTCCGAGTCACCCTAGAGGGGGTGAATAGGGTGATAGAAAATTCTTTTAGAAAATTCGCACTTTTGTGCAGAAATGTTGCAAAGACAGATTCCGAGTCTAAAGACAGAGTCGAAAAGATTGGACTCGAAGTCGATGAATTAGAAGAAGCAAGAGCACTAAGGCCGTCTCGAGCCTAGAATGAACTCGTAAAGTGAACACAGAGATTTTACGTGGAAACCCTCCCGGGCAGAAAACCACGGCCCGTGTCAATCCGGACACGAAGTCAAATCCACTATTTTGAGTCCACAAAATACCGTGAACTTGATCGAACCCGAGTTGCTCCCTTGGACAACTCTATACAAGTTTTCCTAGACTCGTAAATTCCCTTATCTCGATCTAGTACTTCCTAGCTGAGATAACCCTTACAGCTTAGGGACAACTAAGCTGAGTTAACCCTTACAGACTTAGTCAAGGGACCTTACAAAGAATGTAAGAAGTGTTTGTAACGAAGTACAAGACCTTACAACTCGTAAAGTAATGAATTACAGAGTGGGAGTTGTAAGTTGAAGATTGAGAGTAAATACAATGACTTCTATCAAGTAAGTGTATAGACAATATGTTCGGTAACCTTCAAGTCTTGTGAAGTGGCTTCTATTTATAGATAATCCAGCAGAGTAGCCGTTATCCTCATCTCGCCGACCAAGAGTCCTCTCAGGACCGTTGTGAAAGGCTTTCCGAGTCACTCGAAAGTATCCGTTGAAATATGGACGTTGGACAACGGTTTAACTCTCTTGGAAGTCCCAAAACCATTGGTTGTGTCTTGAAAAGTGTGGTGAAAACCACCGTTAAGCTTGACGTTCCAGCTTTTCCGGATATGGAAGCGCATGCCTTCCGACACAATCTTCTCGGGACTAGAGCAGGGAAGGTGAAAAGCCATATCTCGCTGGTGATTTGACGTTCGAGCTCGGCTACTTTTGTAGTTTGAAAAGATATCCTCGATTGAATAACCTACAAAAGTAAAACACCTTCTGGTTCTCAAAGTATAAAATACTTTGGTCCAAGGTTAGACACAGTATAATAAAATAATTATGAAAATTACGTAATTGATTATCTCGAGTCGAAGAGAAATGGAATTTTCCGAGTCTAATATCCATGATACTCGAATTCCATATGACTTAGTCTTAGGTAAAGAATCAAGTTCCATAACGAATATCGAGTGGGAAATACTTGATGTAGACTAAGCACGAAAAGAACTACGAATGCCGACTTTGCAAACAATAGAGTAGATAAACACAAGTCGATTCTGAGTGAGAGTGGACTCGTAATAAAGAACAAGTTTTCCGAGTCGCTAACCGAAAAGCGATTAAAGAGATAAGTGAAGGCCAAATCGCATAGAAAAGATACTATTTCACTCAAGTAAGTTTCTAAGATACAGAGAATGCCTTGGAATCAAAACACTATATGAATGACATCGTTATACCCGATTCCTTTTGCATGACTCGTAAAGATATAGAGCAGATGTCTCGAGTCTTCAATCTCCCCTTTTGATGAAAGGCATTCCATACTTACACGTAAACTTTGTTAGAGGGAAATAGGTTGATTCTCGAGTAGTTTGATAAAAAGTAAGACATATTGAACAGAGCAATATACAATATATCGTAGCAAAATAAAGTATGCTTGAACTCATTAACTCGTAAAAGAAAGAACTCATAAATTAATAAAGAAATGCTTTAATTCATTAAAAATATCAAGGGAATAAACTCCCTAAACAAGACAACCAGCTTCGACTACATTTCTCCCCTTGCCTTTCAAAGAAAAACAAGAAACAAAAAGAAGGGAGAAAAGTACAAGTAATACACATAAGTTGTCCGGACAAAAAGAAAATTTTGAAACATAAATTCGGAGACACCGAGGAATCGTGACTCAAGTGCATGGCTCCAACTAGGAGGGAGGGGATTTCGAGTGGAGGCGGAGGTGCGCCGGCGCCGATAAGATCTTGACGATGTGCTTGAGCGCGCGAAGGGAGAACCGGAACAGCTCGCAGGGGCTCAGCTCCGAGTGGCCGACCCGGAGAAAGTGGATCGAGGGGTTCTTCCCTTGGGACCTCGTGGGCTGGAAGGGGCTGCTCGGCCGACTCGCCGGAGGAGCGAGAGCTTCGACCCACTCGCACAGCCGTCCGAGCCGAGTACAGCGATTTGAGCTTGGGGAGCAGTGGTGTCCCTCAGCAGCTTGCCACGGCCTCTTCTTCCCTTTGCCCGGAAGGAGCCGCCTCAGCCGCAGGTTCCTCGGCGTCCTCCGCCGCATCTCGTAGCTTCTTCCTCTACTTCCTCGGCTTCCTCGCTCTCCGAGGAGGTCGGCTCGGGCTCGAAGACGCCTCGATGGGTCCGAGTCATCGGGATCCCGAGCGGCCTTGGACCGTCTCTCTCCGAGGAGCTCAGCCAGCTCCTTCGCTCCTTAACCAGCTCTCTCATCTCAAGAACGAGAGACTCGTCGCTCTCGGATTTGGGACTCGACCGGTCTTTTGGTTAATGGTCGACCTCGAAGAACGGACTTGAAACCTCCGAGCATGTCTCTCGAAATCGAAGACACCGAGGTGATCTTGTCCATGAAGACAGGGGACAAGAGGGCAGAGAGAGTTTTGGAAGCACTGGAGGTGGAGGCACCACCAGGTGAAGACGGAAGAGGGAGAGGGGTTGATTTCCGAGTCCGAGGTGGAGAAGGAGGCCTCGGCTCCGAGTTGTGAACCTGCACACCGTGGTTAGTTTCCCGGTATCCGTACCCTCGGAGTTCCTTCTTGCCGACCACAATGGCCGCCTCGGACACCGCGTTAGGGTCGAGGGAAGAGGAACTTGGAATTGTTTGAAGACAAGGGTGAGAAGAGCACCGAAAGGAAGGGAGGTGTTCTTCTTGGTTTGGAGTTGAGCCGGCACAGCTGCCATCTGCTCAATGATGGAGGGGAAAAGGTCGACTTCGTATCCCTCCGTGATATCGAAGAGGGCTTTGAGGTGCTTGGAGTTGGGGTTCTCCTTGCTAGAATGCCGTGAGAAGAAGGTTCTCATCAGCAGGAAACACGAAGCTCTGGCTTCGACTTCAACCGAGTCACGTAAAAGTTCTTTCGGACCCGTGGAATTCTTTAGCATACTTTTCAAAGAAGTCGTCGGCGACTTCAAGTGAAAGGGATAGGGTTGCTGTTCAAGAAGAGAGAAGATACTTTGAACAGACGGTGAAGGAGGGAGGTGTTGATACTGAACAGTAACGTTCCGAACCCTAGAGGTTAGAACATTTTCGAGTGGGAGAGATGAGTATAAAACTCGAAACGAGTTCAGGATAGATGAACTCGCTGAAACACAAGAAATGGTAGACTCCGGTGGTTTGAATGTTGGACAACCAGGAGAATTTGGTTGTTGGGAAGAACTTGTCGTCCAAGCGCAAGATGCTCGGGTGACAATGGGTTTAGAAGGGGTTGAGCTTTCGGCTTGTTGGAGCGAGGCTTTTGGAGGATGAAGAAACCCGAAAGTCGGGGTGGTTTCCTCTTTTAGGCATTGTGAGAGATGAAAAGATGAAACTTGTCGAAAGAGAAAGAGAAAGAGAGGAGTGTAGAAGAGAAGAAAACGAAAATGGTAGAAGAGAATGAGAAGAGAGCAATGAAAACTTACGAGAGAGAGAGAGAGAGCTTCTTCAACACTTGCGTACGATCAAGGGTCACTGTTCACGTAGAAAACTTCCGCGAGAGGGTCTTCGTTTGAGAGGGAAGGAGTTTTAGAGTACCGAGAGAAAGATGGATAGACGTTATTTATAAAGAGTACGCGCGCCCGTTCACTATCCGTTAAGTAACTCCGTTCCGTCTTACCCGTCCATCGATCATTAATGCCCGTGTGACAGTTCTTCTTCAACGGTTGAGATATCGATGGTTTGAAATCTGCGGTTAAGATCTCGATCGCAGAGCTCGAGAAAGAGAGAGAAAAAGAGTTTGAAATTATAATCCGAAACTCTCCACTCGTTCTAGAGATAGCTTCGTAAAATTTGATGTCCAATTTTCTCTACATCCGAGTTTGACTCGAAAGTTTCGAGTGACTCGAAACACGTAAATAACTATCAGCCCAAGTATCACATGATCAACCGAACTAATGGCTATTGACAACGAAAGCACATAGCACGTAAATATTCAAGAGTCACAACACAAAACTAAGCATTTAACATACCAAGCTCATTCCGAATAAAACGTAATTGATCTTCACCAAGAGGCTTAGTAAAGATATCAGCTAATTGAAGATTAGTAGGAATGAATTCAAGTGTAATGTCACCCTTTTCCGAGTGATCGCGTAAGAAATGATACCCGACTTCAATATGCTTTGTTTTTGAGTGCCGGACAGGATTCTTAGTGATACCGATTGCGCTTTGATTGTCACACTTGATTGGGACAGAGTTGAGAGATAGTCCAAGATCCTTCAAGTGTTGTTTTATCCAGAGAATCTGAGCGCAACAAGCTCCAGCGGCAATATATTCAGCTTCGCAGCTTGATAGAGCTACCGAGTTTTGCTTCTTTGAGTGCCAGGATATTAGGGATTGACCTGTAAACCGGCAAGCTCCGGATGTGCTCTTTCGATCAACTTTGTATCCTCGCGTAGTCTCGCGTCTCGAGTACCCGAGCCGACTCGCTCCGAGTCTCCGGAGTACCACAGTCCTAGATTCTCGAGTGCCTCGCAAGATATCTCGAATATTCTCTTCACCGCAGTGGAGATGTGATTCTTTTGGATTAGCTTGAAATCGTGCACATAAGCAAACACCGAACATTATATCTGGTCTCGCTTGAAGTAAGATATAGCAGTGATCCAATCATACCTCGATAGAGTTTCGATCTACCGCTTTACCTGTCTCATCTCGAGTCGAGCTTTATACCGTCGCTCATAGGAGTAGATGCGTGCTTTGCATCTTGAAGTTTGTATTTCTTCAGCAGTTCCTTGGTGTACTTTGATTGATGGACAAAGATTCCATCTTTGTCTTGTTTGATTTGCAGCCCAAGGAAGAAATTGAGTTCTCCCATCATGCTCATTTGGAACTCTTGACTCATCAACTCGAAAATTCTCGCACGTAAATTCATTAGTAGCACCGAAAATAATATCATCAACATATATTTGAACAATGAGAAAATCTTTCCCTTTGGTCTTTATGAATAGAGTCTTGTCGATCCGACCTCTTTTAAAATCATTTTGAACCAGGAAGCCGCTCGCTCTTTCATACCAAGCTCTAGGGGCTTGCTTAAGACCATAGAGAGCCTTTTGAAGTTTGAAAACATGATTTGGAAATTCTGAGTTTTCAAAACCAGGAGGTCGCTCGACATAGACCTCTTCTTCAATAAAACCATTGAGAAAGGCACACTTAACATCCATTTGATATAATTTAATATGCATGCAGGATGCAAATGCCAACAAGTATTCTAATGGCTTCAATTCTAGCTACCGGTGCAAAGGTTTCCCCACAATCAATTCCTTCTTCTTGATTGTAACCTCGAGCTACAAGTCTAGCCTTATTTCTGACTACTATTCCACCCTCATCCAGCTTTGTTTTTGAAAACCCATTTGGTTCCTATAACTCGGGTGGTCGAAGGTCGGTTGGTCGAGTCCGTACTTGGTTTCTCTCGAATTGATTCAGCTCTTCTTGCATGGCCTCTACCCATTCGGGTTCATTAAGGGCTTCTAGTGCATTTTTGGGTTCAGTTAGTGAAATGAATGCAGTGAATGCACATAGATTATGAAGAGAAGAACGAGTTCTTACCCCACTCGTTGATATCGAAATAATGTTTTCTTGGGGATGACTCGGAAGTAAATTTGAATGCTTTACCAGCTTCTTTGATTCACCAGGTTTGATGGTTGAATTGCTTGATCTTCGTAGGCTTGTTCTGAGTGATCCTCTTCATTGACTTGCCTCGTCTCGAGCGACCTCTAGAGTTGTCTCATTCTCGAGCTTCCTCGTTCCGAGTGGTCTCCTTTCGAGTCTTTATAGACTCATCTTCGTCATCATCCTTTCCGAGCTTCAGCTTCCGAGTATGAAGATTCACTTGGTTTTCCCTGCTCAAGCTCATCAAACACTACGTGGATACTTTCTTCCACTTTGTTAGTTCTCTTGTTGAATATACGATAAGCTTTGCTATGAGAAGAGTAACCTAGAAAAATTCCTTCGTCTCGACCGAGCATCAAACTTGGTCGATGATCCTTACCGTTGTTGTGGACAAAGCACTTACATCCGAAAGATCCGAAATAGGAAATATTTGGCTTCCTTCCTTTGTAGAGCTCATAAGGTGTTTTCTTCGTAATGGGTCCGATGAGGCATCGATTGAGAGTGTAGTTGGCTGTGTTTACCGCTCTCGCCTGTAAATAGTAAGGCAAGTTGTGTTCAATCATCATCGTCCTTGCTATTTCTTCAAGGGTTCTCGTTCTTTCTCTCAACTACTCCATTCTCGCTGAGGAGTTCTGGGTGCCGAGAAGTTGTGAGAAATTCCATTCTTGTCACAAAACTCGAGAATTTCGAGTAATCGAACTCCCTTCCATGGTCGGCTCGAATCTTTTGAATCCGAGTCCGAGACTCAACTTGAATCTTTCTACAGAGCTTGCTGAACTCCTTAAAGGCCTCATTCTTATGCTTCGTAAAACACACCCAGGTAAATCTTGAAAATCATCAATAATAACAAGTATGTAAGATTTACCTCCGAGACTCTTCACAGGATTTCACCACATAAGTCCATGTGTAGTAATTCAAGCACGTTGGATGTGGAAACTGTCTTCAGAGATTTGAATGAAGATCTCGACTTGTTTCCTTTGGTGCATGCTCCACATACTTTATCCTTCTCAAACGCACAGCTTAGGTAATCCTCTAACCAGATGATGAGATGCAAGCTTTTTGAGAGTATGCATGCTAATATGACCTAATCTACGATGCCAAATCCAAGAATCATCTTGAAGATATGCTTTTAAACAGGATAAGTTCTCGACTTGGGTCGAAAGAGGGATGATGTAGGTATTACCCGATCTCTTACCCGAGAGCTTTACCTCTTTGGTGGTCTCATCTCGTGATGTAGCACTTGGATTGAGTGAATTTTACCTCTTGACCTTTGTCACAAAGCTGGGAGATGCTAAGTAAGTTGTACTTTAGTCCTTTGACAAGGTAGACCGGGCTCACCAGCATTGTTTTCATTACCAATCTTCCCAATGCCCACTATCTTGCCTTTGCCGTCATCACCAAAGGTCACCTTTCCTCCTTTATATGACTTCAGCTCGTAAAAGAGTCCTTGGTCACCTGACATGTGTCGAGAACATCCGCCGTCCAGGTACCAGTGTCCTTTAGAT